>JAHRHZ010000223.1:17046719-17092414 GCA_024137785.1 Ginglymostoma cirratum
CATTGGATGAAGGGTTTAGGCCCGAAACGTCAAGTTTTCCTGCTCCTATGATGCTGCTTGACCTGCTGTGTTCATCCAGCCCCATGCTTGTTATCTCGGATTCTCCAGCATCTGCAGAACCTTTTATCTCTGATACATCCTTCATCTATTCTTATGTTCTGTTTTATTTTTAACCTTTTGGATCTGGAAATGAAATGCGAATTGACTTTCTTTCAATGTAATTTCCAGCAGCTTTTGCTATTTTAATTTTAGTATTTCAGTTGACAATGCTTGTTACATTGTTTTTATGTTTCTTGTCAGTGATTTGGGTGAATGGATTAATAGGTTCTTGGTCATCTTAATATCAATGAGTGGTCAGCTAAGATTAATGGTTGAAGCAAACAAATATTAATAAGGTCAGACAATGGAAAGCAGGGGAAAGCTTTTCTCATGGGTTGAGTAAGCGTACTGCAAAGAAAGGTGGTTCTGGTTATTGGGATCTAATCAACACTGCACCAGGACACTACTGTAGGGATTCTTTAGGCTAGCATCCTTGGACAATGAACTGCTGCTACTTCATCAATGGTACAGCCTTCAGTACAACGTCAAAACTGGGCTGGTTTCAAGCCAATCCACAGATGTGCAAACAGATGTAGACACACACATTCATATGCACAAATGGATACACGTACACACACACACGAATACGCACATGAACACACACATATACAAGTATACATAGACACACATAGAGTTTGGGTCATATGCTCCAAAATTATGCAAGAAATTTGTTGATAGATTGACTACCTGAGATAGATTGATTGTGCTTTGTGGGATTTCTAAGCAACCAGTGTTATAGTAAGTATGTATCATCGCTCATCGGTGCAAGGAAGTTCTACTACATTAAACGGAACTGTTTCCAAGTTGTTGTGTGCCTTTGATATCCGGGACAAAACCTTCAGACCCAGGAAAGGTGTTTCTTGCATTGTCGATGATTGCAGAGTGTTCAGTTTCATTCGCAATTTGGGGGCGGGGTGGAAGAAGTCAGCCACTACACCCCCATAAAATCCAGTCCTAGATATTCAGAAATAGCAATAGAAATATTTGATGATGTGCCTGACTGTTTTTATTTTAGCTATAGAAAGCTAGGAACAGGTTTATACTATTTATTCCTTAAAGCCTGTTCTGACATTTAACTAGATCATAGTTAAGCTGTACATCACTACCATTTATCAGCCTTTGTTCCTTGACCTTTGATATCCTTCTCAAATAAAAATCTAATGATTTCTGATTTGAAAATTTCAATTCATTCGCATCGAGTGTTTTGGGATGAATTCTGTATGTTCAGCATCATCTGCGTGGAAAAATGCTTCCTGGTTCCATTCTTAAATGTTAAAGGCAGATCCGTAAAATGCATATTCAATGTGAATTTCAAATTGTAATCCTATCATTGACGTTATCTCAGCCCGTGGACAAAATGTAAGAGCAATTTAAGCTTCATTAATGGTGCTGACAGTTCAATCCACTGAATTCTGACTATATTTTGGAGATATGAGCATTTATTGTCTCAAACAATCTTAGTCAAGACTGATAGTTCTTTTTATATGAAAGAAGAAAGCCAAAATCCTAATTCGTTACTGAATGGAACCATAATATTTTCTGTTTAATCAAAAGGACTTTTAAAATAGAATCACTTGCAAGAGTCAAACAAAGTAAATACTAAGTCCTATCTTGGGCAACCATCTATGCTCTAAAACCCAGAATCAACATAAGTCAAACATGAATTATCAAGCAAACTGTAGTAAGTTACAAGCTATAAATTACACGTTAAACGACAGATGCAACACAGACAGATCTCACCAATTGATTCCGTTGTCGATCCAACACATTTGTCGTCAATCTCAATCACGAAGTTCTAAATCTATCTTCCTCATGGAGAATTTCGATGCCTTTCCCAGGATTTAGCCAGATCCCTAGTCAACAGCAAAGCACCACCAATCCAAATTCTGGTCTTCAATAAAAATGAAGAACTGCAGAACCTCAACTCTGCTGCTGATGGTCTGGAAGGTGTAAATCCACCAATATTAACTGCAATCAACAAAGCCAAATGCATCAAGTTTGTACTTGTCTAATCTTAGCTTTTGGATCCACTGAATTTCTTCTTCAGTACTGCACCACAGGGATCAACATCTGAGCTCTAATGGCTTTGTGTCCTTTCATTTGGTTTCAACAAGTTCCAGTTTGCCCCAGACATTTTGTCTTACAATCTTAGTTTCTGTTTTAGTGTTCTTTGAAACATGATGGAAGAGTTTCCTTTCTCAGTTTTCCTCTTCAACTGAATATGGTCACTAAATAATGGCCGATTCAATGATGCCATATCACATGAACAAAAAAAAAGAGAAATTAGCCATCTCAAAATGGTCCAAGATGATGGAGGAGTAGGAATCCTGTGCAGGAGCTCATTCCGCTCCAGCAACTTCTCCTATTTTCTTTTCTTTTCTGTCTCTTTCTTTCTTACTTACCTTGTCCTGAGCTTGGATGGCATTGGCAGCAGCAAGACCTCGCTGTCAAGGGGACAGATGTGGTTGGGATACTCCGAGGTTTGTGTGTGGACTTGTTGGGCCAAAGGGCCTGTTTCCACACTGTAGGGATTCTAAATTCTAAATTCTAAAAACCCAATGTGCAGACTTCGAGCGGACCCAAGGCGCAGACCTCAGTTGGTCTTGAGCCAGCTGCAGGCTTACCTTGGAGTTCAGATAGGCCTAGCACAAATCAAGAGTGGGCCCAGGCCGCAGTCCTTGAGCAGGCCCAGCACGCAGAACAGTGAGCCCCTACTTACTTTTCCAGAGAGTAGCGAGTGCTGCCTGGTTTATTGTAGAGCTTGAAAAGAATCCATCAGTCCTGAGCCAGCTCATCAGTATCGATGTGCCTGTGCCACCAAGTCTCCGCCACCACTTTGCCGCTGTCCACACCGGACCCAACAAAAGTCGAAGTCGCTGATCCTCAGGCTCCATCTTTGCCGCTCGGCTGATACTCCTCTGCCACCACCTTGCCACTGTCTGTGCCAGGCCAAATATTGTCACAGTCACATCTCTTGCCGCTGGGCCCACCGTCGATGTTGCCGTGATGTCCTTCCACCACCACCCTGCTGCTACCAGTGCTGGACCTAACCAGCGACAAAGTCATCGATCATCGGGTGACATCTTTTGCCCTTGGGCCTACCTCGCTGACATCGCCTTTGCAGCTGTTGATTCCAGGTCCTGTGCTTACTCCTGTAGGGAGTACTGCCTGGCTTATCGTTCACCAGCTCCCTGCTTCTGACACTGTGCTTATGTAGTGGAATGTGGTGTGGTGGAAAACACAGGAGGCAGATGCTTCAGAGGCAAAGAAAACTCTGATTTTATTGAACAAACAGCAAATTTTAATATATTTACAGAAAACAAGAAAGTGAATATCAAAAAAAAACACCTATCTCTGACTGAGACCTGTCTCCCAGTCAACCTGAGCCCCAGTGTAGCCTTGCAGCCAAGACTTGATACAATGGGTAAATAGATACAGTGCGTGGCTGTCACTTATGCCAACAAGGGAGGGAGAGAGAGAGAGAGAGAGTACCTGTTGACCCAGAGTCCTATTCCACTTCCCGTCCTGACTGGTGCCCTACACCATTAGCCTTCCTAAAGCACACCTTCCCCTATCTAACACTAGCCAAGCTGGGTTAGAGGGTCTCGATGACCTTAGGCTCACTCCTGATGTGAAAATGCCATTTTAACTGGTGCTTGTCCATTGTCTCTTGCCATAGCTGGGACTCCGTGAAGGGCCACAAGTACTGGTTACAGTTAATCTAGCGGTGTCCGCTGATGTGGTTAGACACGTGGGACCAGACCAGTGAGTACCTTGGGTTTTCTTCCTTTTCTGGTGGTCCTTGTGAGTGGGATGTTGCCTTGGATGGTGGTGGATGTTGCTGGCATTGCCCCGGTCGGTGTCTTGTGTCTCCGGATGCCTTCAGTTGCCTCTGGACATCGAGTAGAGGTTCGTAGTTAGTTGCTGGTGTTCAGTGGTTGCGAGGGATGCTTTCCTTCACGAATGAGGCCTGCTTCTCACTCGGACTCTCGAACTTTCCTTGCAGAACTCACCTCAGAGCACACACACCGTGTTGGAATCATGGACCGTGGCTGGTATCGCAGTTCTGGTATCACAGGGCTGGTACCACTCACACTTTCTCACTCTTTTTCTCCTTCTCTTCCTTCTCTTTCTCTCCCGTGCTGGGTTCAGGGTCTCCAGTTGTAGTCAACTGCAGGTCCCCTTATCTCCCGCCAAATCTGTTGAGCTATTGTTCCTCCTCTTGGGGCTGAATGTGCTTCCTGAGCACTGGAGCAGGTGTGAATGGCTTTTCGATTGAGGCAAATGGTTTTGATGGTTTTGGAATGTCCAGTATTTCCCTGGATGGGTATTCATTCAGGGTTGAATAGTGATGTGAGTGTCTTTGCATCATGTTTGGAACAGGTTTGCATATAGCACAATGGTGTGGAATGTTCAGTATTTCTGTGTCTGAGCATTGGCTGGAAAATTGTACGGCTTTGTACCTCTTCAGGCTCCAGAGGGTCCATATGACCATAAGACCATTAGACATAGAAGTGGAAGTAAGGCCATTCGGCCCATCGAGTCCACTCCGCCATTTCATCATGGCTGATGGGCATTTCAACTCCACTTACCCACACTCTCCCCGTAGCCCTTGATTCCTTGCGAGATCAAGAATTTATCAATCTCTGCCTTGAAGACATTCAACGTCCCGGCCTCCACTGCACTCCGTGGCAATGAATTCCACAGGCCCACCCCTCTCTGGCTGAAGAAATGTCTCCTCATTTCCGTTCTAAATCGACCCCTTCTAATTCTAAGGCTGTGCCCACGGGTCCTAGTATCCCCACCTAACGGAAACAACTTCCCAGCGTCCACCCTTTCTAAGCCACCCTTTCTAAGGGTCTGAAGTTGTTGAAGTTAAGCTGGGTCTTCCTTTAGTTTCTGCAAGCTAACTCATGTTCCAGACATCTGCCCCTGAGTTTGCATATTATTCAGTCTGTCCCAACCAGGCTTTTCCTGGTTCAGTTGCAGCCCGTGGTTTCTGGAGTCCCAAAAGTTCAGTGAATTTAATCCAATGTAATTTCCACAACTTCTGCCTTCGGAGGGTTTTAAGTCCAGGATATGTCCATAAACTGATGGGGATTTTTGCTGCACCATACATATCCCCCCTTTGATACTCTATGATTTACAGTATCACCTGGATGGGCAAAAATCATCCAGACCTCAAAACCAGCTTCCCAGACTGCCTAACCCCAAACACTTATTTCTTCCCTCAAGACCCTGTGCATTGTCCCCTGTCAGGAAACACAAGGCAGGATTAGGGAAAGTCAGAACATACAGGTATACAGTACATAGTGTACATATAGGACATTAGATTTGAAACTTAAGTACATTTTACACACGTTTGTCTTTACACAGGATATACAAAATACATCCCCATCAAAAGTCCCCTCCTGGAACACAATTTTCACACACACACACCTCTGGCCTTTTATACACTCCCTCTAGTGTCGGGGTCTGTGGGCTTGATATTGTGCCCTCGAATTGCTTTCCCTTTTGGGTTAGTACCCCCTAATGTGATTGGTCTGTATGTATCGGTTTGATTTGTGTTCTCCAAATTCTAGCTTGTGGAACCTTTCGTAACATTGCCAGCAATGACTCCGTCTCCTGTGGGTATCTTTCTGGTCAGCGAGTCTTCATTTTAAGCGTTCGTGTGAGGGAGATAGAGGCCCAGTGACCCCATACCCCCTCAGAATTCCAAACCATACCTTGATCCCCTGGGAGTGGCAGGACACACATCTAGCAAAATGACCCCCTTACTACTGGGGCCTACCTGCTCCCCTCCTGTTAGGGCAACCCAGAAGTGAAAACTTTGTCCATTTGACAGTCCTAAACACAAACACAGCCTCGCCATTCAGTAGTGCCCAGGCTCAGTGCCATATTAAAACAGTCCAACATCCTACACAAACCTTATCCCTAAAAAGCAAAAATCTACATGAAACCGTATACATTCAAACTGTACAATGCCATCCATCTCCGGGTGGCCAGGCTACAAACTGATGGTTCTGTGCCTTCTGCGGCCTCTGGTCAAACAGTGAACTGGGGACCATGGCGTCTTTGGTTTTGGGGTTCAGAGGGTTCTTCTCAGTGTTCTCCCCTTTCTAACCAGGGATCCTCCCAAGTCCCAAACTATGGATGGGCTGACCTCGCCTGGTGGTGTCTTGGCTGACCCCAGCTCTGCAGGCAGTGGGAGCGTGTTGTCTCCCCCTGGGGCCTCCTCACTGTCTGTGGCTGCTGCCTGGTCTGTGGCTTTTCCTGGGGTTGTGTCTTCCCCTGTGGGCACTCCACAGTCTGGTGCTGCTTTCTGATCTCTGACCTGTGGGAGTGTGGCCTCCCCTGGGGGCTCTGGGGAGCTTCCTGAGCCCCAAACTACAGGCAGGCTAACCCACCCAGTGAGGCAGTTCACCTGCTCAGGCATGGCAGTCTGTGGGATGTGGGCTCCCCCTGGGGGCTTCCCACCATCCAGGGCCACTGCCTGGTTGCCTGCCCCCTTATTGTGACCCACACCACCTGGCTGCCTCATTACTTCATGCGGGCTCGCTACTTTCTTTTCCACAGCCACAGTTCCCAGAAGAGGGTTAAGGGCAGGACCCTTCTTCAGGTCTCGGGCCAGTGCTAGCCTTGCACCACCACCCCTCACCCCCCTTGCTCCCCTTCTATCCTGAGCTGCTGCTATCAGGCCTAAGCCACTCTGTTCCCAGCTGGTACCTGTTTGGGTTCCTTCCATGGCCAGTGTGCCAGCCTGGTGCTTGCCCTCAGCGCCTGGTCCAGTCTTTACTCTCTCTGCCACCTGCACAGTCAGCCCTGGGGATTTCCCTTCCTGCCGTCCCACTTGTGCCGTCTTTGGGTTCACCTTGAACCCTTCCGGCTCTAGTCATAGGCCGAGGTTCTGCTGTGGGGTATTGGGGTCTCTTGTACTAGTCTCTGTGGCTGCCATCCCTGACGCTGTGAGTGCGGCCTGGAATGCTTTTAAAAACATCTCAAAGGAGTTAGGGGAACGCTGCGCTACTGGACCTGGTTCTCGGGCAGTAACTGGGAGACAGGTCTCAGTTGGAGAGAGGTGGTTTTTTTGATATTTACTTTCTTGTTTTCTGTAAATATATTAAAATTTGCTGTTTGTTCAATAAAATCAGAGTTTTCTTTGCCTCTGAAGCATCTGCCTCCTGTGTTTTCCACCACACCACATTCCACTACATAAGCACAGTGTCAGAAGCAGGGAGCTGGTGAACGATAAGCCAGGCAGCACTCCCTACAGGAGTAAGCACAGGACCTGGAATCAGCAGCTGCAAGGGTGATGTCGGTAAGGTAGGCCCAGGGGCAAAAGATGTCATCCGATGATTGACAACTTTGTCGCTGGTTAGGTCCAGCACTGGTAGCAGCAGAGTGGTGGTGGAAGGGCATCACGGCAACATCGACGGTGGGCCCAGCGGCAAGAGATGTGACTGTGACATTATTTGGCCTGGCACAGCCAGCGGCAAGGTGGTGGCAGAGGAGTATCAGCCAAGCGGCAAAGGTGGCGCCTGAGGATCAGCGACATCGACTCTTGTTGGGTCCGGTGTGGACAGCGGCAAAGTGGTGGCGGAGACTTGGTGGCACAGGCACATCGATGCTGATGAGCTGGCTCAGGACTGATGGATTCTTTTCTAGTTATATCTGTTCTCCCCCTTAGAACATTTTTAGAACATTACAGCGCAGTACAGGCCCTTCAGCCCTCGATGTTGCACCGAACTGTGAAACCAATCTGAAGCCCATCTAACCTACACTATTCCATTATCATCCATATGTTTATCCAACGACCATTTAAATGCCCTTAAAGTTGGCGAGTCTACAACTGCTGCAGGCAAGGCATTCCATGTCCTTACTACTCTCTGAGTAAAGAACTTACCTCTGACATCTGTCCTATATCTATCACCCCTTAATTTAAAACTATGTCCCCTCGTGTTAGCCATCACCATCCAAGGAAAAAGGCTCTCACAGTCCACCCTATCCAATCCTCTGATCACCTTGTATGTCTCTATTAAGTCACCTCTTAACCTTCTTCTCTCTAACGAAAACAGCCTCAAGTCCCTCAGCCTTTCCTCATAAGACCTTCCCTCCATACCAGACAACATCCTGGTA
Organism: Ginglymostoma cirratum; assembly: GCA_024137785.1. Taxonomy (NCBI): domain Eukaryota; kingdom Metazoa; phylum Chordata; class Chondrichthyes; order Orectolobiformes; family Ginglymostomatidae; genus Ginglymostoma; species Ginglymostoma cirratum. The sequence continues at coordinate 17,054,955 of JAHRHZ010000223.1, forward strand.
AATCTCCTCTGCATCCTTTCCAATGCTTCCACATCCTTCCTATAATGCGGTGACCAGAACTGGACGCAATACTCCAAGTGCGGCTGCACCAGAGTTTTGGACAGCTGCAACATGACCTCACGGCTCCGAAACTCAATCCCTCTACCAATAAAACCTAATACACTGTACACCTTCCTAACAACCCTATCAACCTGGGTGGCAACTTTCAGGGATCTATGCACATGGACACCGAGATCTCTCTGCTCGTTCACACTACCAAGAATCTTACCATTAGCCCAGTACTCTGTATTCCTGTTACTCCTTCCAAAGTGAATCACCTCACACTTTTCCGCATTAAACTCCATTTGCCACCTCTCAGCCCAGCTCTGCTGCTTATCTATGTCCCTCTGTAACCTGCAACATCCTTCCGCACTATCCACATCTCCACCGACTTTAGTGTCATCTGCAAATTTACTAACCCATCCTTCTACGCCCTCATCCAGGTTATTCTTATTCTTCAGTTATTCAATATGGTACCCTTTCATAGCAACAAGTGAACACTATTCACTGTGTTTGATTCCATTCTAAGAGGTGATTTGTGGTTGGTGGTGGTGAGGTGAGGTGAGTGTACCCTGCATGTAGCAGGCATTGATTGAATAGGCAGACTTAAACTCTACGTCAAACTAATTTAACTTTAACCTGTTATCAAGTCCTTGGTATTGACCCTAATTTAAATACAAATTACCCTTAACTTCCCAATATTGTTATGTCGGAACAGGTTATTTCAACTGGCACTAATAATTCTGTTCCTCTTACTACACATTACGTAAATTTTCATCTTGAGTCCTCAAGTCAAAGCATCCTCAGCAAAGAAACCATATTGTCAGCCTGTGATATTATCTTGAATAGGTTTTGTTCCTTAGGAAATTAATGGGCAATCTGATCTACCAGCATAAGTTTCTGATCCATCAGAAATGAGGACACATAAAATTTAGTTTCCTATTCCTCAATTACTTTTCTCTTCCCATAAATGCATGTAAATCTCTCCTTAACATACTTTGTTCATTTGAACAGATCCTTTTCCAATACATAATGTTGCATGACGTCAAGCAATATACAACCAGACCTTTGTCACAAACAAGACCTAGAAAGCAAACACAAAGAAACTAACTAATCTATCAGAAAGTTAATATTGAAGTTAAGTGCGAGCGAGTCAGATTTTTTTTCACTGTCTGAGTAGTATTTTAGATTAGTCCCAATCTTAGCAGTATCTCCCAGTTTTGCAATGAGTGTGGTATTGCCCATACAATACAACCAGTTAATTTCATGAAAAAAAGCCCATTGAAACATTTCGATGACATCATGTATCTGTGTACATAAATATAAACACAAGTTTTTGTCTTTAGTGCTCTTGGTGCTGAAACCAGATATCTTAAGGGCCTCTGTGAGTGAGCCTGAATTAGCATAGAATTATGCGCTGTCAATTTAAGATCCAAAGAACAGAGAACAGCTTTCAGTCTGCCTAATTGGCCTGCACTAATTTCACTTTAGACATCTATAAAGATCCTTTCTACATCCAACCATTGCCGTTGATGATCACAAGGACTGCAGGGTTATAATTCTATGTTTTGCTATAAAATGATGTCAGTTGAAAGCATCACAGAGGGTTCAACTAATGCCTGCACAATTAGCCCGTAATTAAATAAAGCTAATGTAGGTCAAATTAAAGAACATCCCAGAAAATTTGACTGGTCAAAGGAAACATTTTCCTGTAGTCACTTCAGCTGTGCAATTAATTCCTCCTGAAATTTTGTCGCCAGTTGTCACAAATTGCACTTAGAGGAGCAAGATGCTCAGTAGTATTAAAAGAAAGATGGTATGGGGAGTGGGGTCAATGATACATTCTTTCCTGTCTGTTTTATATTTGTTTATGCATATACCACTCCAAAGATGGGGGCACATATCTAGATTGACAATCAAGTCCAGTTCTCAGGGAGTACCACACTGTAAAAGACATCTTTCAAATGCAAAACCATGTCCCGTACACCCAAGTCCAGCTCATTAGCACTTATCAGGAAAAGTAATACTAACCCCTAGGAACCCCACTATGTAACTTTCTGCAGTCACAAATGACAGCCATTCCTAATGGGGCTAATGGATTCATTCAGAGCACTGAATCTACCTACAAGATAAAGTATATAACCCAGACCATCTCTGTCTTTCACATTAGGAAGGGAGGAAGAGTCACCGGACCCGAAACGTTAACTCTGTTTTCTCCTTCACAGATGCTGCCAGACCTGCTGAGCTTTTCCAGCAACTTTGTTTTTGTTCCATTTCTGTCTTTCCATGTCTATCATTGTTTCCCTTATATGCTAAACAGAGTAAAGGATCATTAAAAACTACCCCTTAACTGGTACCAATAGGTTTGACAATTGTAATATTTATATTCAGAACCTTCCAGGGTCTCATCTTTACCTATCTCTAAAACCTGCTCCAGACCTACAATCCTCCACATTCCTCCAATTCTAATCCATTCCTAATTTTCACTACTCCAGCATTAACGGCTGTGACTTCAGCTGTCTTGGCTCTAAATTCTGGAATTCTCAAATTTCTTTGCCTCTCCTGCTCTCTCTTAATGTCACATTATATGATTTTGGGTCAAATTTTCTTTGATAAAGTTAAAATGAAGCACATTGAAATATTGTTATGATAAAAGGTGCTGCATTGATACAAATGGTGTTGCTATAATCCTCTAAGATTACGTGGTCAGGAATGAAGGCCAGTCAAGTTTTTTCTTTGTGATAAAATAATGTGAAAGTTCTTCTGAGGGCCATTAAAGGTGGAAAGGGCAAAAGTCCACACACATGGTCAGAACAGGCTCAAAATGCATGAATTGGTCCACTTTCTAGAATTTAAGAAACAAACTATCTGGACGGAAACTAGCATCACCGGAAGGTGTCTAAAATTGCTGGCACATCCAAGAGGAAATGAGCTTTTCTGCATCTACATGTTGCAATTGCTAAATCTTGGGCTTCCTGTATGAAGCAAATAGTGCTCTATTGGTGATGAATTAGATACTATCTAATTCTTTTCTGGCCATAACTGCATGGTAGACACTGTCATATCATTCAATTTTTATACATGGCTAGATCACAGAATCCCAACAGTGCAGAAACAGGCCATTCAGCCCAACAAGTCCACCACCCCTTCAAAGAGCATCCCACCCAGACCCATTCCCCTACCCCTGCATTTCCCATGTCTGACCCACTTAACCTAAACATCCCTGGGCACTATGGGCAATTTAGCTTGGCCAATCCACCTAGCCTGCACATCTATGGACTGTGGGAGGAAACCCACTCAGACATGGGGAGAACATGCAAACTCCAGACAGGCACGTTCTCCCCATGTCTGAGTGGAATCGAACCTGGGTCCCAGGCGCTGTGAGGCAGCAGTGCTAACCACTGAGCCACCGTGCTGCCAAAGTTGTCAAATTTCCTCCCTGCTCTTTTGCATTTCTCTAGCTCCCTATTCTTTTTTCAAGACAGCTCCTTAAAACCTGTATCTTTGACCAAGCTTTTGGTTTTCTTCTCTGATATCTCATGAGACATAATGTCAACTGTTGTTTGGTAACACTCCTAAGATGCTTTGAAATGTTCTACTGCATTAATACTCTATATAAATACAAGTTATTAGCAGAGTGATAGAACCAACCGATGTTGTAAACGAGATATCACTGGCAGCACCAACATATAACTATTTTAAAACTTACAGCTGTTTGTGTCAATTACACAATATGAAGTGGGATAAATGTTACACATAGCCATGGGGATTATCTTATAATCAAATATAGAACATAAGAGTTCTAAGTAGGATGAATTTTGCACAGTAAGTAAATCACAAGTACAGTAAGCCTTGCATTGTCATCAGTTACACTTGTTTTAATGCATGCAATGGATTTTAAAATAGATAAGGATGGAAACTTTTTTTCTTAGAAATATACTTGGAAGCACCATTTTATGCTATGGCTTTAACTACATTCTACTCACACTTATTGCAGGAGCAAGCCAAATATTGACATGACAACTTACTTGCAATATCAGGACCAAGCACAGAGCCCAAAAAGCTCATCACAAATTCAGATGTTGAATTTTGCAATCAATTTGCATCCAGACTACAATGAGACGGAGCCGAATGTGAACTGATTTGATCACCAACTACATGTGTACTTTTGGCAAGTACCATGCTCAAAAAATAATGTCCAAACTGACTTCTTAAACATCCAAGAATCTGGCCAGATTTGAGTCTGTTCCTTTAAAAATTAATATACAAAGGTTAGCTTGAGAAGTAATGTTTATATAAACACCCCTCTCCCCACCCCCCTCCACACCCCCCCCCCCCACCCTGTCAACTGCAAGTATAGTGTTTATCTGTTCTCACTCGTTCTTTTCCCGTTTCATTTTTCTTGGATTCTTTGCACATTAAATCAAATTTCTCAGGAGATGAGAGAGTAATTTTCAAGACCATAAGAATTTGAACCAATTCCTGTTAAAATCCATTAGGGGGAGACAAGAGAATTTATAGTGGAGCACTGGGAAATGGGAGCGAAGCTACCTGCTCCTATGATGCTGCTTGACCTGCTGTGTTCATCCAGCCCCATGCTTGTTATCTCCAATTACTTTGTCTGTCTTCATGGGTGAAGATACAGAAAGTCCCCCAGAAATATAGGGAACCAAAACACGTGTGAAACTGAGAAATTGAAATAAATTAGACGTGAAGAGATAGTTATTGAAAAGTTAACACTTTGAAGGTAGATAAATTGACTGGGCCAGATGAACTACACCCCAGAGTGTTTAAAAACCAAAAGAACTGTGGATGCTGTGAATCAGGAACAAAAACAGAAGCTGCTGGAAAAGCTCAGCAGGTCTGGCAGCATCTGTGAAGAAAAAATTCAGAGCTAATGTTTCAGATCCAGTGACCCTTCCTCAGTTCAGATTGCCAGACCTGCTGAGCTTTTCCAGCAACTTCTATTTTTGTTTTGCCCCGGACTGTTTATGCCCTATTGATGTTTTTTGATGATGTTGCTTGAAGCATATGTGGTGAACTAATGGATGTTGTGTACTTGGATTTTCAGAAGGATTTTGATAAGATTCCACACAGGTGATAACAAAACAAAATTGGAGAATATGGCTTTACTGGTAATATATTAGTTTGCATTCAGAGATGTTTAACAGGCAGAAAAATGGAAATATATGAATGGATCATTCTCAGCTTGGCAAACTGTTGCCAGCTAAACATCCAAGAGAAGTAATGTTTATATAAACATTAACAAAGACCAGCACTAGGACCATGATTGTTTAAAATTTATATCAGTGATCTGGATGCAAGGACCAATTATAATACATCCAAATTTGCTGATAACACAAAACTATTTGGGAATGGAAGTTGTGAGGATAAAGCAAAGGAGGCTTCAAGCAATTTTGTAGACTATGTGAATTGCAGAGAACATGACAGATGGGAAACAATGTGAATAAATGTTAAGTTATCTACTTTGGCACAGAAAAAATAGACAGAATATTTCTAAACTGATGAAAGATTGGGACGTTTTGTTGCTTAAAGGAACCTAGGTGTCCTTGTTCATGAGTCACTGAAAGCTACCATGCAGGTGCAAAAGCCAATGAAGTCTTCATCTCAAAGGGATAGGAGTACAGAAATAAAGATGTGTTTCTGAAGAAGGGTCACTGTACCTGGAATGTTAACTCTGCTTTCTCTCCACAGATGCTGCCAGGCTTGGTGAGTTTCTCCAGCAATTTAGGCTTTTGAACAAAGATGTTTTGCTGCAAATGTATTGAGGCTTGGCAATATTGCACCTGAGTATCATGTACCATTTTGGATATCAATATCTAAGGAAAGATATAATTGCCTTAGATGGAATGCAACAGAGAATTAAACAAACTAGACCCTAGAATGAGAGATAAAAGGTACTGCAGAGACCCTAGAACGGTTGGTGGGACTTTTTCTTATGAGAAAATTGGGCCAATGTGCTGTAGGTTTTCACAAAATGAGAGGTGGTCTCATTGAAACTTTTTTTTATTCACTTGTGGGATATGGGTGTCACTGGCTGGAGCAGCATATATTGCCCATCCCGAGTTGCCCTTCAGAAGTTGGTGGTGAACTGCCTTCTAGAACTGCTGCAGTCGATGTAGGTGGATTCACAATGCCTTTAAGGAGGGGATTCCAGGATTTTGATGCAATGACACCAAAGGAATGGCAACATTCTTCCAAGTCAGGATGGTGACTACTTAGAGGAGAAGTGCAGGTGGTGGTATTCCCATGTATTTACTGTACTATCTTTCAAGATGGAAGAGGTCACAAGATGCAAGGTGCTGTCTAAACAGCTTTTATGTATCTCCGCAATGCATCTTGTAGACGGTACACACGGTTGTTGCTGAGCTTCAGTGTTGGAGGGAATGGATGTAGTGCCAATCAAGCTGGCAGTTTTGTCCTGGACGGTGTGTCCTGGACGGTGTCAATGTTCTTGAGTGTTGTCAGACCTGCACTCATCCAGGCAAATGGGGAATATGTCATCACAGTGCCAACTTGTACTTTGTAGAGGGTGGACATGCTTTGGGTTGTCAGAAGGTGAGTTGCTCGCTGCAGGAGTCCTAGGCTCTGCCCTGTTCTTGTAGTCACAGTATTTAAAGGGCTAGTCCAGTTCAGGTCCTAGTCAATGGAAATCCCCAGAATGATGAAAATGGGGGATTCAATTATGGTAACTCCATTGATGGAGCTTTGGATAGAGTGTCTTTTATTGGGAATGTCCATGGCCTAGCATTTGTGTAGAACAAATGTTTCTTGACATTTTCAGGCCAGGCTTACATAGTGTCCAGGTCTTGCTGCTTTGGTCATGGAATGCTTATTACATTCATCCAGGGTATAACAAGGTGGATAAAGATGTTTTTCCTCAGCTGGTGTGTTTAGAATTAGGGGACATCTCAGAAAATGTGGCAAGCTATTTAAGGCTCAGATGGGGAGAAATTTCTTTATTCAAAGGGTAGTGAATCTTTGGAATAGCGTACGCCAGAAGGTTTTGAAGCTGAGTTGAGCATATTCAGGACAGAGCTGGTAGATTTCTGGAACTAATGTCATAAAGGAAAATGAGATTGTGTGAGAAAGTGGCATTAGGGTAGATGATCAGTCATGATCTAAAGTCAATAAATGCAGGGCTGGACAAACTACAGGTCAGAAAGCATTAGAGGGGCAGGAAAGTCAATGTTTCGAGCCGAAACACTTCGTTAGGACTGGGGAGGAGGAGGGGGCCCCAGAAATAAGTAGAGGGAGTGGGGTGGGGATGGGAAAAGTAGGTGAGATGGAGATAGGTGGATGCAGGTAAAGGGTTACAATGATTAGTCAGTGGGAAGAGTGGAAAGGATAGGTGAGTAAGATGATGGTTAGGTCAGGTCAGGGAGGTGGGGCAGGGGTGTGGAGGGATTTTGTAGCTGGTGAAGTCAATATCCAGGTCCTTGGACTGTAAGCTCCCAAGGTGAAATACCAGGTATTGTTCCTCCAGTTTACTTTTGGCCTCACTCTGACAGTGGAGGAGGCCAAGGATGGACATATCACCAGGGGACTGGGAGGGGGAATTAAAATGGATGGCAAATGGAAAATTGGGTTGGTTGATGCATGCAGAGCAGAAATGCTCTGAGAACCAGTCCCAGAGTCTGCGTCTGGTTTCCCCGATACAGGGGAGACCACATCAGGAGCAATGGATACAATAAATCAGGTTGGATGAGTTGCAGGCGGATCTCTGCTGGACCTGGAAGGATTGTTTTGGGCCTTGGACAGAGGTAAGAGGGGAGGTGCAGGGACAGGTGTTGAACCTCTTGCAGTTGTAGGGAAAGGTACCGGGTGTGGTGGAGAGTGTAGAGGGAGTCGCAAAGTGAATGGTCCCTGTGGAAAACGGACAGGGGTGGGGAAGGAAATATCTTTCTGGTGGTGGGGTCTGATCATAGATGGAGGAGGACGATATGTTGGATTCAGATGTTGGTGGGGTGTTACATGAGGACTAGGGAATGTCTGTCTTTATTGTTGTTGGGGGCAGAAGAGCAGGAAATGGGGGAGATATGGTTGAGGGCATCCTTGATTTCAAAGATGGGGAAACAACGGTCTCCAAAGTAGGAAGATATCTGGCATGTCCTGGAGGAGACCGTGTCTTCCTGTGAACAGATACAGCAGAGACGGAGGAATTGAGAGTATGGAATAGCATTTTTGCAGGATGATGGGTTGGAGGAGGTGTAGTTGTGGGGGTCAGTGAGTTTGAAATGAATGTCAGTGGTGAGTGGGTTTCCGCAGATGGAGGCGGAGAGGTCCAGGAAGGGAAGGGAGGTGTCAGAAATGGTCCAGATGAATTTGAGGGTGGGGTGGAAGGTGTTAGTGAAGTCGATGAACTGCTCAAACACCTTGCGAGATCATGAGGTAGTACCGATACAGTCATCAAAATAATGCAGAAATAAGTGAGAGACGGTGCCAGTGTTGTTGTTGAAGAGGGACTGTTCCACAAGTCCTACAAAGAGGCATTGCTCGGGCCCATGCGGGTGCCTATCGCCACCCCTTTGGTTTGTAGGTAGTGGCAGGAACCAAAGGAAAAGTTGTTGAGGGGACGTCATCAGCTTCAAAATCCCTCCACCCCAGGCCTTATCCCATGTCTCACCTCCCTGACCTGACCTAACCTGTCCATCTTCCTCCTCACCTTTCCCACTAACCAATCACTACAACCTCTTACTTGGGTCCACCCAACACCATACCACCCCACATCCCACTATTTATTTCTAGGCTTCCCTCCCCCAGTCCTGATGAAGGGTTTCAGCTCAAAACATTGACTTTCTTCCCCCTCAGATGCTGTCTGACCTGCTGTGTTTGTCCAGCTCCAAGTTTACTGACTCTGGTTTCCAGCATCTGCAGTCCTTACTGTCTCCTATCAGTCATGATCTAATTCAATAGTTGGCTCAATGGCTGAATGACGAACTCATGTTCCTATGTTTCTCCAATGATATTGGTTGAATGATGACAGTTGACTTGGTCATCTCCTGTCTCTGAAAAGCGGTATCCTGATAATGCAGAACTCCCTCTGTACTGCACTGATATATTTTACGGACCAGATCAAAGCCTTCAAAACATATTAAGAAGGTTGCCTAGACCATTTCTGATGAAGGGTCTAGGCCCGAAACTTCAAGTTTTCCTGCTCCTATGATGCTGCTTGACCTGCTGTGTTCATCCAGCCCCAAGCTTGTTATCTCGGATTCTCCAGCATCTGCAGTACCTTTTATCTCTGCCTAGACCCTAATGTCGTCTTATTTTTTAAAGGCAAGTGTAAGGCGTTGTATTCTGTTTGCAATTTGAGTAGTCAAATTACTAGGCTTGGAGCAAAACACATTTTATTCTTATACTATAGTCAAAAAACAAACAAGATAAAAGAATTTGAATAACTTAACTGTACTGGAAAACTTAACAGAATAATACATTATTTAACTACTAAACAGTAACTGTTCCAATACAGCAGTATCCTACAAACACACTTGGCAAAGGCAAATTCAGTGAAACATTAATTCACATGCAATTCTAGCAACAGGAACAGAACCTGAACTTTTAGCTGTAGCAGAGAGAGGAATGACAGCTTCTGTATCTGAACTTCGAGACCCCAGAAACTGCTGAAAGTTAAACTAAAATCCTGGTTCTGTGGGAGCTTGACCCCATCCCTTCATGCTGTTTCTATTGCTCTAACTTAAAAACCAAGGCGTCACAAGCTGTTTACTTTTTTGGCTTGGACCAGATCCTGGGCGCCTCTGTCTCAAAGTTTCTTCATTAAAAAAAGGACAAAATGCATCTCTTATAGTTATAGTATCATTACATGCAGCAGCAATGGGCTTCGTAGTCTCACCTATTTCTTGTAATTCAACCTGATGTACTTCATGTATGAACATATTCCTTATATATCATTCCTTGCATGATTCTTAAGTGTTTAATGTTGCTTTAATAAGCTATCTTGATGCACAGTATCACCTCCCTTATCTCATATCCAATGAATTTATTCCGTCCCTCCGCACAACTGTCTTCTTCCAAAAACAAAATATTGATGTTGCTGGAAATTTGAGATTTGCTGTTTCTTTCTTTAATTTATACCTTCATATTTTCTTATATCCAGCAAATCATATTTATTGCAAAATTTCCGCCCACTCCCCGGACCCAGCCATTTCTGTCACACCCGAATACGCCCAACGTGTCCAGTCGGCCCCTTTCTCCGGATTGCCCCCCTTCGCGAATCCCTCACCCCGAATCTCTCCGATCCACGCCTGCCCGCCGCCCGAGTCTCTCCGAGATTCTCCGATTCCCGCACACCCGTGGCCTCTGTCTTCCCGAATCCCTCCGATCCCTGTTTCCGCCGAACGAGTCGTCCCGACTCGCTCCGATCTACGCTCGCCCTTCGCCCGAGCGTTTCCGAACGTTCCCGAAGCGCTTGCGGAAGTGCGGCTCGTGCTCGGGCTCGTGCTCGGTCGCGGTGCCAAGGAGCTGGAGCAAGAGCAGAGTTTGCTCGCTTGGAAAATGGGAAACTCTCGCCGATGGGCGCTGCATTTCTTTTAACTTGATGTCCATGCAGTCTCTTCTATTGACCTCTTCCTCTTCATTCTAAATCTAAGAGGCAGGTAAGGAGATCTTGTGGTGTTTTCTTTTTCTTGTCAAAAAGAACATGTTTTTAATTGCCATTCTCTGCATCCTCCCCCTGTCCGGCCTGACTGAGTCGGGCATAGGCCACTATCCTGTCAAATAAAAATCAAATTTACACCATCCCCATTCTTTAAACCCTTGCTGATAACCTTCAAACCTGAAATGGTGCTGAATTGGGTCTTCTTTTCTGTATTGATTTTTCTTGTTATGTTTCTCGTCTTAAAAGAAGCTTCCCAAGGTTATATTCCTGAGCCTTCAGTAATCCACTTTACTGGTATTTCCTCCTTTTATAAACCCTTTGGGCTGCTTCGTCTCAAATACTGGATCCGCTGTGAACTCAAGATTTAAATGTCTCGCAGAGGAGCTCGCTACATCTTGAAATTCAGCAGCAGATTGCAATATTTTCAGGTGTCTATAGTGAAGAGAGAGCTGCTAGGTCAGGGGGAAATCGTCATTTTGAAACGAATCCTTGGCAAACAACTGAGATTATAATGTGATCAGTGTGTATGTAAGTGTATAATTCCATTGCTTATCACTTTTTACAAGCTGTATCAAATTGTATGAAGGGAAGCAAACGGATTTTATCAAAGCACTATTCAAGTTAATCTAAATGTAATATAATCTAGCTAATTATATTCTTGCGTAAATCTTTGTAACTTGCTTTTGTAAACCAGCAGTATGCAATAACAATAGACAGTGCTGTAACTTAATGGATTTACACTAAGAATCAGTATTTGTGAACTATCAGTTGTGAACAATGCCCACCTTTATGTGGCAAAAAGAGAGTAATTTGGTAGTGAGCATTTAACAGTGATAAATGTGCCTTGTTGGCCAGCACTCTGCACATCATGGTTGACATTTTAGAAGGATGTTGTGTGTCATGAATATGCTATAACAGCATGACCACCAAATGCATTGGCTTGAAAATGAACACAAACAAGTAATAACCTGGAGGTGACTGAAGCATGACATTTGCTGTAGATTGCTCCTGCACACAAGAAATAACTCCTGACAGTTCCCAGTCCTATTGGCTTGTTGTCTATAGCCTTGACTTTGAGTCCTGTTTTCTGCACTGATGCGTTGGATGTGCGTCTTTCAACATTTAAAAACAGCATTGTTCATATATCTATAATCTCACTATGTTGAAATTAATTTATTGCATACATCATCTTCAAGCCACACGTGACCAAGACCTTCAGGTTGTTGAATTTGCCCAGTTTGATGCAATTTTTGGACCTAAAAATATCCTACATGATTTATGGAGCCAAGTCATTCATCTTCTTTGATCATTTGCAAACATAGTGATTTAAAGACTGTCTCAGGAACGATTTGCAGAGTTATGGGAATGGGTCAGGTCAGTGTGAATAATTGGATGGCTCTTTCAAAGAACCAATGCATGTGAGCGTGATGTGCTATAGGCTTCTTTGGTTTTGACTGCGACCAATATTTCATCTACCTTACTGAACAGTTTCATCATATATTGTCCCTTGGGACTGAGGGTGGTCCATTTCTACACTGGTTTGACAGGTTCTAAGATGACTGATAAATCCACTGCATGACCTAAAGACTTTATTCTTGCTTCATGCAGGGAGATGGTCTTTGAAGAGTTTGGGTAGATGGGCTGTTTGAAGGTTTATGTTCTCGCTCTGAATGTGCATTGATTTTGCATTTGTACGTTCTGAACAAAGTCTGTCTGTGCTGGTGCTTCCCTGAAAATGCCTTCTGTACTTTCGTTGACATCTTCGGGGCTGCTTTGAGGACATCCCTTAATCATTTCTCAATCCTCAAGGGTGGCTCTCCTGCAGCACCTGAATACTGGGCCAGTTAGCATGGGGCCCTGTTATTGTGTTGGTTTTCTTTCTACCAGATTTGCAGGATCTTGCTAGGACACCGCTGATGGTATTTCTCTAATCCTCATGAGGTGTTTAGTATATGTTGTCCAAATCCCTGAAGAAGTTAGGAATGTGGGAATGTCTGATGCCCAGTAAACCACAACCTTGATTCTCGTACTCAGCTGGTTGGCTGAAGGCAATGATGAATCTTGTCACGCGGAAGCTCCCAAGATATGGAAAATGGTTCATAGGATCTCGGAGTTGGTCTTAATCAATTTTGATCAGCACTCCTTTGCCCAGATGGTTCCCCCTCACTACTTTGCATTTTGTCTAATGTGTAATCTGCGATGAACGAAGTGCAATTGGGAAATGTTTTGAAATGTCAGATCTTCTAAAATACATGAAAATATATTCCTTGATCTAGTTAAGAATGATTTTTGATTTATACATAATGGTTTGGTTTAAAATTCTTATGTTTGTATTATTAAGTGGAAATCTACCTATGTGTAAACTAATTTTAAATTAAAATGTCTTTTAAAATTTATGCAAAACTATTTTCTGGTTAGATTGAGATAAAGTAGTAAATTCCTTTGTAAGTTGAAAAGTAGCATGCAAAATCTTCCAAACTGCACCTAGAGTGTTCTTGCATCCAAAAGCTCCAGTTTAATTCTTGGTGTTTTCTCCAAGACCTGGAAATGAGTACAATTAATGAAATGTTCAATAATGATTAATTCACGTCGAGTTTGTGGGTAATTTTGTGAGCAGAGCCTGTTTCCAGGGCAATGTTTTTAAAACCAGTGGAAACTCAAGTGGCATTGAGCGCAAATTTGCACTTAACATTCTTTGGGATCTTTTGTACCATTTCGGCCAATATTGATACTGCAGGAAAAAGAATCCCATTGAAGTCAAAAGAACAATGCAAGTGAATATCTTTGCACAAGGATCAGTTGAAAATGTGGAATTCTGTGTGATAGAGCATTGCTGAAATCCTGTAAGTGGGATAGCTATTGAGCAATTCAAATACAGAGACATATTAATGGGAATGAGGAACAAGCAAGGGCATTAGATTAGGAAAATACACCAAAGCATTGTTGGAAAAAATTATCCATTTCTCTAACCGTCTGTAATTCTATTTTGAAGCAGATTGTGCAATAGGTTGTAAAATAAATTCATATGAATAGAGATTTACATGATTTTATTTATGAAACATATATAAAGTCTTCCTCCGAGGAATCTGGGTTTGCTGCAGCTTGATTGTAACATAAATAAAAATTCTTTTTATAAAGATTCCTTTGATGATATACGATCAATACACATTTTTAAAACTTAGTATAGATAGTTCAGTTAAGTATTTTTCATTGTAAGTACTTTGCTTTGGAACAATGCAAGTTAATAAAAGATGAGCAATGTGATGGAGACTCACCACACGGATCTCTGCTCTGTTACTTCTGGTGGACATTGGAGGATACTGAAGTGGGTTTGGTAATGTGTGGCAGGATGTCAGTAGGAATTTTGCAGGGAGTATGCAGCTATTGAGAAGTCTTTTAATATAGCTCGATTTTATGGTTGCTGAAACGAAAAATCAATAAATAAACTTTGCTGGCTTTATCCTAGTTATTTGGAAACACTAGAAATAAGAAAACTCTACTGGCTCACTCTATCAACTGTTGGACATTGTTTTATAATGCTCTGAAGCACCTGAGGACCTTTCATTATATCAATTCAAGTTGTTCTTGAAATAAACAAAGTATGACACTAAGCCATATCAAAAGAAAGGTAACCAAAAACTTGGTCAAAGATGGAGGAATTAAAGTCTTAAATGAAGAAAGCAGGGTAAGGAGGCGGAAAGATGTAGGAAGAGAATTCCAGAGTTTGTTGTCTAGGTAGTTGAGACCACAACTTCAAAGGATGGAGTGATTACAATTGGAAATGCACAAAATGCCAGAACTTGAAAAGCATAAATATCTTTGAGAAAAGTGAGCCTAGAAGATATTACAGAGATAGGGAGAGTACAGGGCCAGAGAAAGATTTAAAAATTGAGTGAAACTTTTACAAATCAAGATCTGTTTGACTGGGAACCAGCATAGGTCAGTGAACACAAAATTGAGTAGGACTTGCTTTAACTTAAGATGCTGGCAGTGGATGTTGTCACGTTTATGTAGGGAAGGATATGGGAGACCATCCAGGAGTGCGTTGGAATAACTCAGTCAGATCAACAAAAGCATGGTTGAGGGTTTACTAAGTTTAACACTTGTCTGTCATCTTGTCTTCCTCGTTTATGAGTAGCATTCACTTGTATGTAGGCACCATTTGGGGCTTTATTTCTTATGTCGAGAAGAAGCAGAAAATGCTGATTCAAAAATAAATTCAAAAGCCTGTGTAAGGTGATGCGGCTTTACAATATATTTCTGCATAGTAGATAGATAATGGACAAAATGTCTGTGTGCAATGAACATTGAATCACAAGTTTTGTATGTATTCCAATGTGAATGTTATTCAATGTATGGTCTTGAAAAGTGTTGTGCTGATGGTGGAACAGAATTGCAATGTTCAGAATTATATTTTTATAGAGAGATTCTCATTTGAAAATCTAAATTCTTCTCTCGAGAAATTCTTTTTAATTGCTTGATGATAATTGGCTTGTGTATCTGGAGAGACAAAGATGGATATGTTGCAGCTTTCTTTGCTAAATCTGGGTTGTGCAAGAACATTCCCTTGCCTGCAGCAAAAATGATTGGGAAGGGTAGCTCTCAGTAGAGTTTAATATGTTCCTGCTAGGTTCTGGCAGTGGTAAATTCAATAAAATAGGTCCAGAGAGCCTGAGTTTGTGAATTCTATTTATGCTGCACATTTTTATTTGTTTTCCTTTTTGATAGTATGTTGAAGCAATTGATGTGATGCAGACGCTTGCCATGACGACAAAAATAATACATGTACTTAAAAAAAAAAGGTTGCTTTTGAATCTTTGGACATGATTACAAGGCAGTGATCAACCTAAAAGGTTGTGTGTGATTTTTTTTTCAAGCCATACAAGAGAAGCTAAGATTTATAACTTAGATATCAACCTCAAGCTAAGATTACAAATGTTCGTTGTGGAGAAGATCACTTTAATAGCCATTGAAAAAGAATGACTTAATATTGATTTTTGGAGATCACACTTTCAAGCGTGCCTTTAAAGAACATTGCCTCAAGAGTTAGCAAAGTTTTCTCATTTTTGTACACTAATTACTAACTACTTGATCTGTCTGCAGCGTCACTGTCATATCTCTCTCTCCAGTAGCTGTGAATCCACACTGACAGCAATTAGAGTTGGCGCAATAAAAATAAATTATAGTAAAACTTAATCATTCCTGATATAAAAGCACAGAATAGTTTCTAGTTCTGATATGTGTGCCCACCTATAATATGAATTATTCACTTGTTACGACTCATTCATTTATTTTCAATGTACTGCTGCCTAAAAGAAAATCTATTAACGAATCACATTTTCTGATCTGTTATGATAGAATTTACAGTTTCAGCTACAGACAGGGGTTTTATTTTGTATTCACTCAACCTCTCTGAACATCAGCTGTCAGTAGGATCCAACTCTTTGAGATGTGATGACATTTGTAGAAGCAAACCAATGATTGTACCATAGTTACTTACTAGGGATAGCCAATTATGATTGAAATAAAATATTAATTAGCTATAAAATGTATGTGTAAGTCACAGAAAAAGTACTGTGTGAATTGAATATATGGTAAAATATGACAACAAAGAAGGTTACCTCAGAGTACAACAGCATCTTGATCAGATGGGCCAATGGGCCGAGGAGCGGCATATGGAGTTTAACTTAGATAAAAGTGAAATGATGCATTTTTGGAAAGGCAAATCCGGATGGGACTTATATGCCTTAATGGTAAGGTTCTGGGGAGTGTTGCTGCACAAAGAGCCCTTGGAGTGCAGGTTTATAGTTCCTTGGAAATGGAGTCGTAGATAGATAGGATAGTGAAGAAAGTGTTTGATATGCTTGCCTTTATTGTCAGTGCATTGAATATAGGAGTTAGGAGGTCATGTTGTGACTGTACAGGACATGAGTTTGACCACTTTTTGTGTGCAATTCTGGCCTCCCTCCTATAGGAAGGATGTTGTGAACTAGGAAGGGTTCAGAAAAGATTTACGAGGATGCTGCCAGGGTTGGAGAGGCTGAATAGGTAGGGCTTTTTTTGTGGAGCGTTGGAGGCTGAGGCGTGACCTTATGAAATCATGAGGGGTGGGGGAGTCCAAAAATAGAGAGCATATGTTTAAGGTGAGAGAAGAAAGATATAGAAGGGACCTATGGGACAACCTTTTCACACAGAGGATGATGCACGTATGGAATGAGCTGCCAGAAGGAATGGTGGAGGCTGCTACGATTGCAATATTTAAAAGGCATCTGGATGGGTATATGAATAGGAAGGATTTAGAGGGATATGGGCCAAATGCTGACAAGTGTGACTAGACTTTTATAGGATATCTGGTTGGCATGGACGAGTTGGACTGAAGGGTCTGTTTCCGTGATGTATGTCTCTATAACTCTGACTCTATAAGTAGTTCTGTGAACGTGATCAATATGGGCTGTTAATCATATTGTGATTAAGTCTGTTCTAAGTTCATTTTAATTCCATGAATGTAATGCATAATATACATCATTTTCATATTGGTAAATAGTGATTGCATTATACTTTGATCTCTGAAGATTGTAGACTAGATTAGATGTAATGCCAATAAATGTAACTCATCTTTTGATCACTTGAACAAATTTTACATTGTTTTTCCTTTCAAACAGATTGTGTCCTATGTCTTTATGTTGATAAGAATGTGAAATTAGAATGCATGCTTCCCAAAGTTAGGGGCGATAAACTACCAAAGGAGGTGGGTGAAAGGCTCACAATAACATGAAAACAAATACTGTACTTCACAGGGTTTTTGAACACTTGCATCACCAGCTGTCTTCCAAATTTGAGTGCTGCAAATCTGCAGTAAACATTAATTGGAATGGAAATTTTCTTATGCACCTGACTCCATTGATATTTCCAACATCAGACAATTAACGCAGAATTGAAGCAATAGAGTAAATATTTAACAAAGAGGAATGTATCTGAAAAAAAAATGTGCCTGATTCCAGCAAGTCTTGTCCCCTCTCTGTAGCTGATCACTGCAAAACATAAAAACCAGGCTGCCGTTAGGAAACTGGCTTTTCCTGCTTCCATCAGCCTCAAATACCAAGATCCAGATTTTCACATCTCTGACCATGTCAGAATGAAGGCCAAAGGCAGACTGGATTCCAGGATTTTCACCCAATTCCCAGCCCCCACAATTTAAGGATGCTTTTAGCAAGACTGCACTTCTGACCTGGTTTCATTGCAGGCCTCTCTTATTACTACAACCCTTGAAGTGTCAATCAACCAGCCTCTAAAATTATCAGTATCAGTAGCTTTGAGCCCTGGACATCTATTTGTTTTGTGTGAAAATGCATTCAGTCATTGACCAAACATTAGGGTAAATAATGGCTTATCATAAAGCTGTTAATCAAGCAATTTTTTCCTTTATTCCTGCAATATCAACAAATGAAACTTTTTATGGGAATCTTGACTCTCAACCTAGTATACATTGGGGTTGGGTCGGAGGGGTGTCATGCATTGCATTGGAGGTGGCATGAGACGTGTAGTAGTGAGAGCTGTGAGGGCCATCTTGAGACTGTCTCTGAACTGCTTCAGGGTGTAAATTGAGTTTGAATGGATGTGTTTTTGATTTCCTCTGAAATGGGTCTGCCAAATTATGAATTTTCCTGATTCCACTCCCCTTGTCAGAAATGAAAAATCCTGCTTCAAATGCCTGCTTTCAATACAAGGTACGCAGTACATTTCCGGAGTTGATTGTGCTTCTGCTGGATTGCATTTGCTGTGACTTGCTGTCCCCTTGTCTTGTGTTGCTTGCAAAGGAGGAACTGGCCAGAGGCTTTACCTTTCTCCAACTTCTTATTTTATTCCTTCTAATTTCTTCCTTGTCTACCACCCTTCGCCCAATTTCCACCACCCCGCTCCCATGTCTTGTTTTTGCCAACCATCCCCAGACCCTAGTAAGTCTTTTTGAATAACAGTGTGGATACCTAGTGTTGCTCCAATAATACTCTGGCTGTGACTTGACAGCAGTGAAAATTGAGAGCCATGTTCTCTCAACAATTAAAATGGTGGCATAATATTTTGAATGTCGCTTCATTTTGATTTATCCATTAATAACAGGCAGTTTTAAAATCCTCTTCCTGCTGTAACTTTCGAACTTTACAGCTAAGGAGTGGTAGTAACTAAAGACGAAAGGATATGAAAAATAAGAATGAATGGATTTGATCATTTTTGTGGTGTATATTTAATGTAATGACAGCAGAATTTAGCATGCTAGTTTTCTACACTTCAAAGAGAGATTAGTTTCCTTTATTGTTGTGAACTAGATTTTTTAGTTTAATAAGAAGCTCAAATTATAAATACTAGATCCTGCTTTTAAAGCATATACTTTATGAATTGTTCTTGTTATTCATTACAGAATTCCTGCTGGCCAACCAGAATTTTGCAAAGCTGTTTCTATTCTGTTGTGACTGTAAAGACTGGCTGAATTGTATGAAAGTAACATGATGCATTCCAAATTGAGTGATTAGCTATGGACATTGAAGTGCTACACTGACATTGGTTTCACAGAATGTGTTTTTACCTTTTGATTGATATTCTCAAGGGTTTTCATGGTCTGATATTATGTGAATCTATCCTGTTGTTTCAGTCGTGATTTGCAATTCTACCTTCAAAAGCATGATCAATTTAAAACTAAAGAATTTCATATATTTTTGGTGACTGAAGATTTTTGTGAAGATTTCCAAGGACTTTGTTTTGTGGTTCCATGTGAACTTCTTTCTGTGAAGACTGATGTGAATATAGGGTGATAAAGCTTCTTTTCCATGCATTAGCTTGGTGTCAATGTTAGCACAATGGTAGTACTATTTCCTCTGAGCTAGATAATCAAGGGGTTAAGGCCCACTCTAGAACCTTGAGCATATTATGCAGGTAAATACCACAGTGCAGTGCTGAGAGACTACTTCAGGTAGAGGCATCATGAATGTTGAAATGAGGCCCTGGGTGCCTTTCTAGTACATATAAAATATTTTACGTATATCTTCCATTGTTATTTGTGGATGCATGTGTGCAAATTAGTTGTTGCATTTTCGTGTGTTACAAGTGTGACTCATTTCATTGATGGTTAATGCTCTCGGATGCCCTGTGACTTGGATGGCTGCTATATAAATGTAGATATAGTAATTTCCCTTTCTTTGTTGGCTTCATTGATATGCAAACCATCTGGCTGTGGTAACTGCCTCGCAGATTTAAGAAACTAAATGACAAATATTATTTCATTTATTTTGGAATATGACAGTACAATAGAATCAAGTAAAATATTAGGAATCAGAAATGGGGAGAGAATCAAAGCCTACACTTCGTATCCACATTCTATTTACCTGACCATGGGGTTGATTAAAACTTTGCAGTTACATTTACAGTGTTCAGAACAGAGTTGTTTTTGACACGTTACTTTCTAAGTTTTTCT
This sequence comes from Ginglymostoma cirratum, assembly GCA_024137785.1. Taxonomy (NCBI): domain Eukaryota; kingdom Metazoa; phylum Chordata; class Chondrichthyes; order Orectolobiformes; family Ginglymostomatidae; genus Ginglymostoma; species Ginglymostoma cirratum. Next base: position 17,075,099 of record JAHRHZ010000223.1, read on the forward strand.
TTCAAAACATTTACCTTGATTTTCGTTAACGGTATTTTGCAGTTAACTATGCAGCAGCTGCTGCTTTATCTACCAGTGTGTGGATGATCTCCAGAAGTTAGTTATTTATATAGCTGATACCTTAAATGTATTCCTCACTTAATGGAGCTTTAAATGTGCTTTAAACAGATTGTCCTGGCATCACCAAATATCAAAGAACAAGTGGGATTGTATATCAGACATTGACATAGCTTTGGGTTCTGTTGTTGATTTGTAATGAGTGATGATTTAGGTTAGAGTTTCAACTATATGGTTCCTTTATTAAAAATTATTTTAATCGGCCTGCTCAAACATGCCATGACACTGAGGCATTGGGGATTGAACATGGATCTTCTGGTTGAGATTTAAGGACACTGCTGCCAATCATACAGAAAAAAAGTTAAGGTATTTTAAGTGCATGTTGCATTTCTGTGATCCTTTGTGTTTGGTTAAAAATCACTGTAACAGAAGTCCACCCAAATAGTTTTATATTTTTTAAAATCATTTTCTGTCATTTAAAATTGTATTGATTTAAAAATACTTGTCTTTCTGTTGTAAATGCATTTTCGTCCATATGACGCAGAGTTTACTAAGTTACCACTCATAAAATGTCAATCATTTTCTTTAAAACATTCTGTTAGCATGCTGATTCATAGTGGGTTACATGTATGATGACTGGGATAGGGGCTTAAGCGGAAATTTGAGAACAGATCAATTCTCAAATTCAAAGCTCCGACAGCAATTTCTAATTGGCAGTTGCCATAAAATAGAAATTTAATTCTTTTGTCTGGAACCCATTTTGTTTTGTCTGTGTTTTTATTGCTAAATGATAGGAAAAAATGTTTTAAGTTATGGGGAATATAGTTGAAGCTGGCTTCCAAGCTACAGAACAAATAAAACATTAATGTCTTGAGTTGCATAGGAATCCAGAGGTAAGGCCACTGTTTCTGAAGGGTTCTGTACATTTTGTTGAGAGAGCAAGCATCTCGGATATTCTTTGAAAAATAATTTGTGCCGTAACTTCTGCTCGTCCTGAGAACCAATTAGAACCATTGAACCTATATTGAATAGGATGGAATATCAACTGTTAATGCTTAGTTTTTAGGAGACTAACCACGATTTGGTGACACCTGATAGTGTATCAGTTCTTTTTGACATTGGATGCTATATCTAAAATGAAATAGAACTGAGGGTGAATTTTTAGGTATTGATTAGAACAGACACAGGAATGGACAGGTATGGAATGTTTTACTGCTAATTGGCTTGCCATCACCTGGGCTTTAAATCACTCTGGGCCGTTTTTCCTGAGGTGAGAGGAGGCTGGGACCCAAGGCTACCTGCCTGCAAGCAACAGGTCGCTAATTTGCCTAATTAATGATCTAATAAGGCATATTGTCAGGCTTTGTTAGGAAATTACCTGTAGGACTTAATTTGCCCAAATGCTTGGGAGCACAGTGAATCTGCCTGGAGGCAGTGCTCCATCTGCAGACTGCATGTCCAGTGTTCCAGGCTTGCTTAGAGATGCTCTTTATCTTCTGCAGCTGCAGGCCACCAATGGAGCAAATCCTGGCTCAGCTGCTACAGGCTTTTTTTTAAAATTTTGAAAACAATTGGAAAGCGGGCATCTCTGTATTAGGGCACCTGCTGCCTCACCTAAAAGGCAGCTTGCTGTTCCTTAAATACCAGAGGGTCTCCTATCAGCTCTCCATCATTGTGAGCCTACTTGACCAGCTTAATTAGACACAAGCCCACAGTGTGTCCAATAATTTTCCAAATCGAGAAAAATCTCAGCTGTCAGCAGCCTTCTGATCCGAATTGGAGGCTGATGCCTCCTTGTTAGAGATAAAAGGTACTGCAGATGCTGGAGAATCCGAGATAACAAGGTGTGGGGCTGGATGAACACAGCAGGCCAAGTAGCATCAGAGGAGCAGGAAAGCTTGACGTTTCGGGCCTAGACCCTTCATCAGAAATGGGGGAGGGGAAGAGGGTTCTGAAATAAATAGGGAGAGAGGGGGAGGTGGATAGAAGATGGATAGAGGAGAGGATAGGTGGAGAGGAGGCAGACAAGTCGAAGAGGCGGGGATGGAGCCAGTAAAGGTGAGTGTAGGTGGGGGAGGTAGGGAGGAGATAGGTCAGTCCAGGCAGGACGGACAGGTCAAGGGGGCGGGATGATGTTAGTAGATAGGAGATGGGGGTGTGGCTTGAGGTGGGAGGAGGGGATAGGTGAGAGGAAGGACAGGTTAGGGAGGTGGAGATGAGCTGGGCTGGTTTTTTCTGATGAAGGGTCGAGGCCCAAAACGTCAAGCTTTCCTGCTCCTATAATGCTGCTTGGCCTGCTGTGTTCATCCAGTCCCACACCTTGTTATCTCTACACCTTGTTATCTCAGATTCTCCAGCATCTGCAGTTCCTATTATCTCTTTCACTTCTAAGGGGTTGGTTGTCAATTGGAAAATCACTATCTAATTTAGGCTATGCACTCAATATTTATGGCACTTATAAATAATGACAAAGAGCCCATTATATCTATCATAAACTGCCTAGGAAATAAGATCAAGCTGTAAGTCAACAAGGTGGATGGTTGGTACGTGGGAGTGAATACAAGGTAGTAATGTTATTTGAGTCTCGCTGGTGTCAAAAATCATCAGTTGCAGTTAGTAGCTACTATCTAGACTAGGTTTGAGCTGTGAAACCATTGCTGGATATCCATTGCTGTATTTAAACAATCAGCTTGATGGGGTTCATGTGAAGTTTGTGTTCCTTCTGGGATAGATACGTGTGGTTATATAGCTTAGTTCTATTGATGTATGATGTTATACATACAGAAGATTAAATTCCTAAATATCTAGATGCATTTTAAAAAGTGGCAGCAGCCAGCATGACTTTAAGAGAGAAAAATCACACTTATTTTGAGGGTTCTATGACGAGGTGACAGGCCAGGTGGGTGGGAAAGTGCAGAGAATGTACTGTACATGAATTTTCAGAAAGTGTTTGACAAGGGGGGATTGTTGAAGATGATTAAAAGATTTGCAGATAGTGCAGGAAAGGTGAAATGGGTGTTAAAGACAGCTTTTCAGTGTGGCTGAAAATGGATTATTGTGTCCTACACAGGCCTGTTCATCAGCTGTTTCTGTTCAAAGTAGTGACTTTTACGTGGGGCTAGAGGGGGCGGTGCCATAATTTGCAGACAATAGGAGGTGTAATGGTCTAAACTGTGCAGTCAGCAGAAAAAGGTCAGTTGTTGTTGCTGACTGGATTTCTGCATTCAACCACAGATGCGCAGACTCTGGAAGCTCCTGTCTGTTTTGCACACTAATGACAGCAAACTTGGACAGGTTTGCAATAGTTACAACCAAAGCTTTGTGGCAACATATTATTTTGAGAAGCAAAGGTGGCTGCAAGAGAATATTGATAAGATGGTGAAGGGTGGAAAAGTGGCAGATGGAATTGATGCTTGTAAATGAGAAATGAAAAGTTATGTTTTGAATAGAAATAATTATTTTTGATGAGGGCTGTAGAGCAGAGGAACTTGAGTGTTAACTTAGGAGGACATTAAGAGCATCACTTCAAGTAGATGCAGCTATTAAAAAGATTCAGAGGTGTAAAGTATAAAATAAAAGTTGAGAGGAAACCTTAGCAAGATTCTGGTTGGTGAACTTTATGAAATGTAGGCTTCCATACTATGCAAAGGCCGTACAATGTTATTCTGATGAAAGATCCTCGACCTGAAGCATTAGCTCTATTTCTACATCCTTAGATGCTGCCAGATCCTGCTGATATTTCCAGTATTTCTTATTATTTAAGATTTCTAGTATCCGAAATATGTTGGTATTGTTTTCATAATGGTGATTCCTGCTAAGATGAAAACTGGTACTGTTTCTATTAAAACAAACGAGGTGATGGGGTAATTTGATCGTAATGTTTAAAGTAATGGGATGAAACAGAGGGGTTCAATAATTGAAGAATTTAGCATATAGGGATATTGTTATAACATTCCACGTAAGAGATTTATTCTAGTGAACAGAGTAAGGTGTAATATACACGCTTGTGAGGTTGTGAGGTCCTTAGTGAAATTACAGTTTGAAGTAGTACAGAGACCATGCCAGCATTTGAAGAATTGTTTGGATAGACAGTTGAAGACAAGAAATGAAGGGATATCAGATGGAATGAACATCAGGATGACTGGTGGTGTGGGACAAAAACACTAAGAGTGGTGGTTAGACTGAATGCTTATTTCTCTGTAGTTTGTATGTAATTCCATGTAAGCGGTGTTTGTGAACTATGCATGACTTGACATTGAATTGCTCTATTAAATTATTATTCTATTACTGCATAATTTTGGATACTTGAATAGTGATAACATTCAACATTGCAGTTACAAATATTGGACTCTAATTTCAGTTTTATCTGGAGGCATTATTTAAAGCTGTATGTAGTACTAGGATAAACTACAAGTGAGAGCCACTGATGGTAGTAGTAGTGGGAACAATTTGAACAAATAGATTGAGTATCATACAAGTATACTACACAACATAAAAGCGCATCAAAAAGCATAAGAGTGTCTGTTTTCACTGTAAATTGAATTTGAGCTAGTAATCATAATGATTACATTTTGCATGCGTTCTGGAAGCTGGAGGTAATTTTTGCATCTTCTTTCATGGTACATAGTGAAATTGCAATTCAATTAAAATAAAATCAGGAAATAAAAACTAGTCTAATAGCAACCACATAACCACTGTCGATTGTCATAAAAAATCTTCTAGCTTACTAATGTCCTTTAGGAAAGGAAATTTGTCGTCCTTACCTGCTCAGGCCTACGTGTGACTTCAGACCCACAGCAATGTCATTGACTTTTGACTGCCTTCTGGTCCAAGATAGTGGCGGAGTAGGGCTCATGTCCTGGAGTTCATGTGCTGCAACCACTTTTACATTTTTCTCCCTCCTCTCTTTTCTTTTTTCTATTTACTTAACTCGTCCTGACCTTGGATGGCATTTGTGGCGGCGCGAGCCCAGCATGCAGATCTCGAGCAGGGCCCAGTGTGGAGGAGAGTGAATCCCTACTTCCTTTCCCGGAGCAAGCACAGGACCTGGACTTGGTGGCTGCTACATCGACGAAGTAGGCCCAGCAGCAAAAGACAGCGCCTGAGGACTTCATTGTTGGTTGGGTCCAGTGCTGGCAGTGACAAAGCAGTGTTGGAAGAGCATCGTGGTAATATCGATGAAGTGGGCTCAGCAGCGAGAGTCATGACTCTGACATTGGTTGGTCCAGTGCAGGAGGTGGTGAGGTGGTGGCGAAGTATCAGCCGAGCAGCAAAGATGGCACCTGAGGATCAGCAACTTCCACTGTTTGTTGGATCCAGTGTAGATGGTTAAGCGATTGCAGAGGGAGCAGAACAGGCATTGTTGATGTCAATGAGTTGGCTTGGGACTGATGACTGTCTTCAAGCTATATGTTTCTTTTCTTTTCCCTTATTTTTAAATTATTCAAAATGGCACCGTTTCGTGGTGACAAATGAAAGCTTTTCAATGTATTTTATTGTATTCCTACTGTAAAATACACGTGACAGTAGAATCAAAATCAAAATCAAATGATCCCAGCAAACCATTCAGATCAAAGGCCACTTATGACCGGGTCATAAATGCTGACCCAGCCAATGAAGCCCACATCCTGTGAATGAATTATTAAAAAATGGAGTTAGTTTGGCATCAATTCCCCACTTGCAGTACGCCTCAAGGGTAACTTGTAGCAGTGGCCATCAGCTTTTTCACAGCCACTTTCTCGCCAGCCTCACTTGTGATAATAATTACAATAATTCACTGAGATTTTTCTTTTACGTGTTACTGGTTAAAGACTTTGGATTCTGTTCCCTCAAAGAGCTTAGCATTCGTGGTTATGTGTAAGACCACACCCAGGAGTCACAACTGGATTAGCCCATGCAAACTAAGTGGATTTATATTTTAATGAATCAAGAAGAGGTGACACAGTTGGCTCAGTTCACCAAACAAGCTTCAACATGATTAACTCTATTTTTGCAGCACTGTTACAGGGAAGAAATACACCCTTCAATCACACAAAAGGAAGTAAATCATCAGCAGTACTGCTCCAATGTCGAAAGGGGGGAAAATAATATTACGGCAAGTGCAAAGCAATCCGTTCCGAGGAAGGATCACTGAACCCGAATCGCTAACTCTTATTTCTCTCCACAGATGCTGCCAGACCTGCAGATCTTTCCTGCAATTTCAGTTTTTGTTTCTGATTTCCAGCATCCGTAGTTCTTTCAGTTTTTATTTTACAAAGCAAACAAGGGGAGGCGATGGCCTCATGGTATTATCACTGGATTGTTAATCCAGAGACCCAGATAACATTCTGGGGACCCGGGTTCGAATCCTGCCACAGCAGATGCTGGAATTTGAATTCAATAAAATTTCTGGAATTAAGAATCTAATAATGACCATGAATCCATTGTCGATTGTTAGGGAAAAACCCATCTGGTTCACTAATGTCGGTTAGGGAAGGAAACTGCCATCCATACCTGGTCTGGCCTACAAGTGACTCCAGACCCACGACCATGTGGTTGACTCTGAACTGACCTCTGGGCAATTAGGGATGGGCAATAAATGCTGCTGAGCCTCATCCTGTTAATGAATTTTTAAAAAATTAGTTTGTACACAGAGGAGTGCTTCCTTGCCTTGTCTCTCACTTACAAAGTGGTGTCACTCAAGCTACCTCAGTCTAATGGGCAGTGAAGAAGGTTATCTAAGAGTACAGTAGGATTTTGATCAACTGAGCCAGTGAGCCGAGGAATGACAGAAGGAGTTTAATTTAGATAAATGCGACGTGTTGCATGTTGGTAAGACAAACCAGGGCAGGACTTACACAGTTAATGGTAGGGCCCTGGGAAGTGTTGTCGAACAGAGATCTGAGGTGCAGGTATGTAGCTCCAAGAAAGTGGCATAATAGATGGACAGGGTGGTGAAGAAGGTGTTTAGCATGCTTGGCCTCATTGGTCAGATTGTTGAGTACAGGCGATGGGACGTCATGTGATGGCTGTACAAGACATTAGTAAGGACACATTTAGAGTACTGCATACAATTCTAGTCACCCTGCTGTGGAAAGGATGCAAAAAGAGTTTTACAAGGATGTTACCAAGACTGGAGGCTTTCAGTTATAAGGAAAGGCTGGGACTTTTCTCTCCTGGCGTGTAGGGACTCCAGCATCTGCAGTTCTTGCTATCTCCACTCAATTTTCAATTCAATGAGTTTATCTTAAAATGGCAGTCTCCTTTTGTATTCTGGTTCCCTAACCTCTTCTAACTTGAAAAATAACAGTTGGTCCAGGGTTAAAGAAGAACATTATGCCTGGAACAACATGCGATATGAAAATGACAGAAAATAAGACAGCAGGTCCTGTTGAATTTATTAAGTCAATTATTTATTGGTCACATAGAAATAGAATAAACCATTCAGTCATTTTGAGCATTTCTGTCATTCAGTTAGAATATGACTAATCTGTACCTCATTCATCTTTCCACCTTTGCTTCATAGGCCTCAATACCTTACCGAACAAAAATCTATCTGTCTCTGTACTTAAAATTTAATTTGACTTACTTCTCCATAAAGCTGTGGGGTACTAAGTTCCAGATTCAGATACCATTTGTGTGAAAGATGTTTCCTGCTTTCATTTCTAAATTGTCTAGTTCTAATTTTAAGAATATACCCTTTAATTTAGCATTTCCCTATTAGAGGAAATCATTTCTCGGTATCTATTCTGTCAAGTCCCTTTTATCATTTAAAAGACTTCACTAAATCACTACTTAACATTCTAGACTCGAGGAAGCACAAATCAAGTTCAACCTGTGTTCATCAATTAACCCTTTGAATGCTGATATGATTCTTACAAGGTATTTAACTCCTGAGATTCCATGCTCAAAACTGAAAGCAGTACATCACATGAAACCTGTCCAATGATCCTAGTATGTTTCTTAGGAGAGTATCTGTTTATGGTAAAATATTTTATCGCAGAAGACAAATTGTTAAATTTTGGGCAACTAAGATGCCGCATGTTTCATCACAGATGGTTTGACGTATAAAAATACAAGATATTATTAAAAGGGCACATTTGTGAACTTACTCGTGCGCCATAAACCTCTGTTATTTTACTTGTAAACCTGAAGACACTCTGATGGCAGCTTGTATAGGAAATCTGTGGTCTTTTAGTGACATCATGAATGGGAACAGTTGTGGGCAACATTCAACTCATGACATCATTTGAAACCAACAACTACTTGCATTTAGATAGCTCCGTTAATATGGTAAAACATCGCACAGTAAATCACAAGTACATAATCAAAATTTGACAACGAGCCACTTGGGAGATATTGGGGTTTATAGTCCAAAACTTAATCAAGGAGGTAGGTTTCAAGGAATATTTTCAAGGAAGAAAGAGCAATCTAAGGAGAGAATCCCAGTGTTAAGATCATGGCAACTGGAAGCATGGCTACCAATGGTGCAACAGTTAAGATTAGAGATGCTCGGAAGGACTGAGAAATGCACATATCCTAGAAGGTTAAAATGTAGAAGCATGATAAATATGCAACACAGGGACATCCCTTTAGCTCATTGTGTCCCTGCCAGCTAGAACAAGCTGTCTTGCCTTCGCCAACTTTACAGTCTGTAACCACAGGTTATAGCACTTTGAATGTTTCCAAGTTTCTTTTTCAAAAAAATGAGAATTTTGTTCAAAGCCACAAAGACTTTTATCTTTCCTGCCCTTTCAGGACATGACTTCCTGTTCCTCACCACCCACTCGGTGACTGAAATCAATTCTTTTCAATTCCAGTTTAATCTTTTACAAATTCTAAAGTTCCCTCTATGATCTCTGGCTGTTGACCTTCCTCCTAAAGGAGCTGATTTGTTGATGTCCATTCCATAAAGCCTCCATATAATCTGTACATTTCAATTAAATCTCTCCTCTGCCTCCTCTTCCAAAATCTGAAACTTGATCAAGGAGGTAGGTCTTAAGGAACATTTTCTAGGAGGAAAGAACAATCTAAAGAGGGAATCCCAAAGTATAAGATCATGGCAACTGGAAGTACCCCAACCTACCTAATCTTTAGCTAAAAAGTTGTATTCTTGGTAATATTTTCGTAAATCTCCTCTGATCCAATGTAGTGCAGTCATATTCTTTTTATAATGTGGCAACTTTAACTGTCCTCTAACTGTTTGATAGCTCTGGCAGTTCCTTAGCTGTTGCTTAACCCATTTGGTACAGTTCCAACAGTGTTCCTGTACTTTCATGCTGTATTTTGGTTAATGGAGATAAAGATCCAGTATGATTTGACCTTAACTGTCCTTCATGGATCTTTGGACATGCCTCCCAAATATATCTATTCCATGACACATCTCTGTATCCTAGTATTTTTGGTATATTCACTTGCTTTGTCTGCATTACCTCTAACTTCTTGGTTGAATGCCATTTGTCACTATGCTGCCAACTCTACCAGTTGTAAATGGCGCTGGGTAAAAAGGTTAGTGCATTAGGAAAGACTTAGAGTTTAGGATAATAAATAAAAGTATGGCTGGATGATTGGTTAATGGATGCAAGTCAGGATTTTGGGATAAATTGGCATTTCCAAGTTGTCAAGCTGTAATTAGTGGCATGCTGAAAGAATCAGTACTGGAACCTCAGCTATTTGCAGTATATTAATGACTTGGATGAAGAGAATGAGAATAATCTATCCAAGTTTGCTAGTGATTTTAAAAAAAAACAAAATGGGACTATAAGTCCTGAAAAGAAATTTCTTTACTGGATGTCACATTTTAGATTTGTTTTTGCTGCTGCAATTTCAAGTACCACATAATTTGTCATTTGGCACTGCTTTGCAAACTTTGTCCCCATTTCAAGGCTTGAAAATTGTCGTGACTGATGAAAAACGGACAGGGAGCTAGGGAAAATGTGCAGACTCCTGTGGCAGCCATTGCTGCTTTGGTGTGCCACACCCATTTTGGGAATCCGTCTTGGGGTCTCTATTGGAATTTTTAGCAAATGTCTTAGCATTCACATTTCAAAAACTTCCGTTTTCTTTCATAGGTTTTTACTTATTACAAGGTGACATATGGAGTATATTAAGTCAACACTTAACACAGCCTTTATCAAATGTCAGACATCTTTTTATTTTACACTGGTGGGAAGATAAACTCTATTGGTATATCACTGTCTAATGGTAGAGATTCAAGTGGTTTATACACTAGTCTACAATGACAGTGCCCCTCACACAGATATTATTAAAAAGATGTGAAATTTAGGACATCACAATAATGACACAGGATGGGTACCATCCTGAAATCGAACGTTAAAAAATGGAGGTCATTCTCACAACCAAATAAACCCAGACAACATCCATTCATCCTGTCCCAGAAGGAGTTGAAATCTTTCACAGAACGATCGAGTTGGGAACCAGGGATACCTTGCCTTGATGGAATGTGTTGATTTCAGTTTTAGAAATATCATCACTGACTGTCTGTCCAGTACATATTTGCAGGACCCAAAGTAGGTACTAAGCACTAACCATCCAGCAGGACATCCTTAAGAGATGTATTTGTGATATTGTTTACTGGAACGACAACACATCTCCAGTAAAGTTATTTTGATGTTTTGGCACTTTGAATGCTTAGTGTCCAAGAATCGTTTAGTGTTATGATTGCTGTTCACCTCAAAAGTCTCACTTCTTGGGAAGTGTGGGTTTATTTATGTTGATAGTAGGGATAGAAAAAACATTTTTGTTTTCGTGGAACTTCTAATGTTCATTTTCAAAGATACTCGAATATATTCATACAGGGAATATGAAAAGACACCATGTAGGTATACCAAACAATTAGGAAGGCAAGGGAACTGTAGTACAAGAATAAGGAGAAGCCTTGCTACACTTGTATAGGGCTTTGTTGAGACCATGGTAGACAAATGGGAGGCTGGAAGAACACAGCAAGCCAGGCAGCATCTGGAGGAAAGGAGCAGTCAATGTTTCGGGGATAATTGTTCTTCAGGATCCACGTAGTGCCTCAGCTTCTGATGCTGAGAGATCAGAAATATCTGTCCATGCCAGCCCTGGATGTACTCAACGATAGAGTATGATTTTTCTGCTCATTTCAGTCCTAAAAGATTAACATTATTGAGACCACACCTGGAACGTGATGCACATTTTTGGTCTCAGTATCTAAGGAATAAAATACCTCCCTTGGAAGTCGTTCAATGAATGGCCATTCTGTTGGTCCTGGGATGAGTGAGTTGACTTATGATGTTACGCCAACTAAATTTGGCCTATACTGTGAAGTTTTGAAGAATGAAGTGATCGCATTGAAATGTGCACGATTCTAAATGGGTGTGATATAGAGGCTGTTTCATCTGGCTGGGTAATCTAAAACACGGTGACCCAGCCCTAACATTTAAGTGTTAATCTTTTGGGGCAGAGATGAGCAGAAATATCATACTCTGTCGATGAGTACATCCAGGGCTGACAGGGACAGATTTTTTGATCTCTGAGAATCAAAAGTTGAGGCAGTATTTGGGAAAGTAGAGTTGAAGCAGAAGATCAGCCATGGCTGTATTACATCTGCAATGTGGAATCTTGTTTAAAATACAATTCATTATGCTCTACGTTAAATAGTTCAAACATCTCAACCTCATTGACCCTATGTGTTATTCCCTCAAGAAATTCAATGAAGCCAAATAAGCTTTACTGTAGCAATCCCATGTGGACTCTCCTTAATCAATTTGTGCATTTCTGAACAATTTATGCTGTTCCTCTGAACTTCTTCTGGTAATTTTTCCACTACTGAGGTTAGGGTGACTGGGCTATAATTACTTGTTCTATCCCTTCCTCTTTCTTTAAATAATGCTGAAACATTGGAAATTTTCTAGCCATCCAGCACCATGCTTGGATCAAGAGATGACTTGAAAAGAGTATGTTCAGAGCCTTTATTTACTCTTCTCTTATTTCTTCTCCCAGCCTGGATACATTTCATCCGAGTCTGGTGATTTGCACAGTTTCAGTGTTGTTAAACTCCTTGCTATCTTAGTCTGTTTATGCCATTCAATATTTTTCTTTTCTCCTCAACTGTAATATCTACATTGTTCCCCAGTTATGTGAAGGTAGATGTGAAGTATTTAATAAGAACCATGCCTTCTGCCTCCATATGTGAATGATCTCTTTGGTTTTCAATAGCTTCACTCTTTCCTTAGATTTCCTGTCACTCGTTATATATTAATAAAACATCGTTGGGTTTTCCTTGCTAGCAATATGTTTTTACATCCTTCATTTGCTTTTCTAATTTCCTTTTTAATTTCACCCTCACACTATCAACAGTGCCCTGTGCTCTCTATTGAACTCTCGGTACCTGACATGACAATTACTTTTTGCCTTATTGTATTCTGTATGATCTTTGATATTCAAGGGATGTCTTGAGTTCCGAGCCCCACACCCTTTCTTTGTGGAAACGCATTTGTTTTGAACTGTCTGGAATGCCTCGTACTTGAGGTGCCATTCCAACATCTCTAGAATAGTTGAATGAGAAATGATGACTTGTTCAAAGTTGTGTACCTATCCACCCATTTTCACGCCCAATGTCCCATGAAGATTCTGCCGTTATGTTACTGAATTCGTGTTTGAGAGAGCTGAATTAATAACCTGAAGAATATTAGCTGAAATCCCTGAATGTAAATTTTAAGAATTTTAGTCTATGTGAAAGGAAATTTGTAGGTAAATGAGCCATACTCAGTTACAATCATCATAAAGGTATTGAATGATCAAACTCCAGGTGGTTCACAAACATCTTTTAGGCAATGAAACCCATTGTCCTTAGCGAATATGGCTGACCTAGGACTCCAGTCCTTTTAACAAGTGTTAAGTAGTGGTTAACAAGTAGTAAATATGGAATCTTGTATTATGCATCACTTAATTGTTATAACTGATTCCTTTCATGGATTGAAATTTTTTTAAAAGTAAGAAGCATGGACCGAAAATGACGACTGTAGTCATTTGACTACAAATTGTGGTAATCTTTGAGACACCTGTGTGGAGTAAACAAAGATATCTGCTTTGAAATTATCATATTTATATAAAGATATTAAAAACCAGTCAACTAAGTTGGCATCATAAATTTTGCATCTCCTGTTTAATTTCCACAAGTGTGATAGTTTTGCATATCGGGCAATGAAAGGCTTGTCTGACAGTTAGCCATTTTGAAAGACAGTGAAGCTAGATTCCAGAATATACGTTGAAGTATATTTCAACACTTAAGCAGCAGAGCAGAGAGAAGCACGTGAATCTATAACAACAGAACCTGTAAGAGATAGTAAGAACTGCCGATGCTGGTGTCACATAACACAGTGTAGAGCTGGAGGAGCACAGCAGGCCAGGCAGCATCAGAGCAGCAGGAAAGTTGACGTTTCGGGTTAGGACCCTTTTCAGAAGGGCCTTCTGTTATTCATAACGGAGCCAGTAAGCCTTGTTTTCTCGCTGTCCCTGCCTGATCTCTCAGAATCTTGGAAAAACAGTGCCTGGTGACAAAAAAAAATGCTCAGGAAAGCAACCATTAATTAAGATATCAACAGATTCTGCTACGGCTATGGATATATGTCAATAATTAACCAAGTGTAGCCTTTAACATCTCAAAGACTCTAAGGACTTTGAAACAACATGGTCTTAATTTTCACTGTCAGCACCAGACCTAGTTCCTTTTAAACTTATCACTCATGTTCATGTGGGTTTGATATCACATTTTTGTTTTTTTTTCTTGCTGTCAGTCGGTTATAAAATTTCTCTTCCTTTCATTCAGTGAGACGTTAGCAATTGTTTTCTTCATTTTCTAGTGGGCTGCGTTTGAAGTGTCATAGCTGTGTACTTAAAAATATTATTGGTTGTAACCAACTGAGGAGCTCTTAAACAGGGAAGGTGATTCATCTGCCTCTCGTGGTTGTAACAGAAGTCAGTTGTCAGTTCATCCAGAAATTGGCAACAAATGCTGGCTTTGCCAATGCCACACATCCTGAGAATGAATGACAAGTTTGTATTGCCATAATATATTGCAACAGGGAGATTGGAAGTAGAGCACATCATTGTGATGAAGATGGATTTGTAGATTGTCCAGTTCTGTGATCAACAATGAAATGTACCGTAGAAATTATAAGCAGCCGGCTAGGAAAAAGCAATTGTGTAATATTGGTCACGGGTGTCATGAACTAAAATTATTGCAGCACTGTGCCCTCAGTTCTAGACACTAGCTAATTTGGTGGAAGCAATAGTCAGTGCTTCAGGTAAACTGAAGATGTTTGAAATTCTAAATTAGCTTAAATCTAATGCATTAATCATTGACAGTCCAAATTAAGTTTCAGACTTACATCTTATTTTGATCTTCAACCTAATGTCAGCTCCTTTCACAGAAAAATTGGTCAGTGTTATTTTCTCTCCCACTAATCTCCAGTGGCTGAGGGCAAATTTGAGTGGATAAGACTATTGGCAGTGAGGAGCAGTTTAAATGCTGGAGGCAGAAGTGAACATGAACATTAGATGTCTACAGTGCAAAATGAATTAAAAGTGAGTAGTTCACTGGAATATATTTGAGAAAATACAGGATTTGTATAATTTTGAGAAGAATTATAATTTGGAAATATAATTGATATAAACTTTAAGCAAACCCATAGAATTTAAGTGTGATTGCTGTTCATGTTAATCTTTACATTATTTATTGCTGTCTAAGATTAACCTGTATGATCCTGAATGTGGAATTTATGCTTTGTAATTCACTTATGTCGTGATTACATTTTTTATATCACATCTCTGAAAGCTACAAGAATTTTGCCTGAGAACAGCTGAGAAATAATGTTGTCTGTTTAAAAAAAACTTAATAATTCTATAGTCAAAACAAGTGAAAAAAATGGAAATGTGTCTAGCAAAAAGTAGGTTAACGGGGATTACTTCTGGAACTGTACATTTAAAACAAACTCATGTGTGATTTTTTAGGCTGCAATGCTGAAAATGGAACCTGACATGCTTAGGAAGGGTCACTGACCCGAAATGTTAACTCTGATTTCTCTCTGCAGAAGCTGCGAGAAATGCTGAGCCTTTCCAGCAATTTCTGTTTTTGTTTCTGATTTCCAGCATCCACAGTTCTTTAGGTTTTTATGCTACACACACAGTGGCAGTCTGAAGAGTTTTTGGTCTGTATTCGTAGACTTTCTACTAAAAGAACTTTGTAAGTTATTGATTATGGTATTGGACTGGCAATCATGAGTCACGAGTTACAACACCACTGTAGTACAGAGAACTGAACCAATATGGTGATTTGTGAGCAGTCACTGAAGAATGTAGCCATAAAATCTGCTGGAACCTAGTTTGTTCGTCAGTGGTGCTTCCAGGACAAGAACCCACCTCATTTGCTTTATGCATGAATCTCATCCATGCTACATGCTTGACTTTTGAAGCCCCATAAAAGCATTGCATTTAATTATCAAATCTAAAACTTTTAAGGGCAATGAGCCCGAGCAACCAATGCAGTCTCATTACGTATTGTGCGGCAAACCTTTACCTCTTAAATTTGCATCAGCTTCACTATAACAGTGAAATTTTAAAACGATACTGGCAGCCAAAATTTTAACTATTATTTTAACCTTGACAATTGGCAAAGGGCCAACTGTTCCATCAGCTATTTGCTAATGTTAAATATTTAACAAGTATTTGAGCAGCAAATGGAGCACCACAACCAAGCATGTGTACACAGCTGCAGTGTCTACATTGCTGACCAGAGAACCACAGCTTAAGTTTTAAAATGTTGGGAGTTTTAGAATGGATCCTAATTCTATCTCTGAATCTAATCATATTTCATAATGTAATCTGCATAAACCTAATACTGTTTGGACCAAAGCCATTTTCCTCTTTGCAGCTTTCCAGACTTAATACAGACTTGAAATTATAAGTTGTATAAATTCTAATTAAGAAAACCATGAGGATTGCAAACTTTCATCCTTGCGTCGTTGTAGTCTGAATCTGACTACATTAAAGGGTTGCTTGAAAATGGCCAGTGGTGGCAGATTGAATTTGAAATTATATCTGCTGTCTAAGCAGAAGGGAAAAGAAAATCAATATTTCTTTCCACTGTATATAAATGACTAATCGTATTTGTTTCTTTCATTAGTCCAAGAACATTCCTTAACAGTATTCCAACAAGGGAGAACCCAGTCATTGCCTCTTGACATTACCATCACTCAATCCCCACTATTAACATCCTTGGGTTATTATTGACCAGAAAGTGAACCATACTTGCCATCGAAATACTGTGGCTACACGAGCAGATCAGAGGCTAGGATTCTTGCAGGGATTCTAGGATTCACCTCCTGACTCCCCAATACCTGTCCATATTTTACAAGAGACAAGTCAGAAGTGTGATTAAAATATTCTCAACTTGTTTAGATGAGTGCAGCTCCAACAACGCTCAGGAAGCTTGACATCATCCAGAAAAGCATAGCCCTCTCGATTGGCACCACACCATTAAACAATGACTTCCTCCACAACTGACTCACATCAGCAGCAGTGTTTACTATCTGCAAGATGCACTGCAGAAATTTCCCAAGGCTCCTTTAATAAAACCTTCGAAACCCATGACCATTGCCATGTAGAAGAACAAGGGCAGCAGATGCATGGGAGCACCATCACCTGCATGTTCCCTTCCAAGCCGCATAACATCCTGCCTTGGAAACAGATCACTGTTCCTTCACTATCGCTGGGTCGTAGACCTGGCTCTCACTCCCAAACAGTATTGCCCAGCCAGCGAAGCCCACAATCTTTCACTTGAAGTTAATGCCCAATTTTTTTAGCAGGTTGTTATTAGCAAATAACTACAATGAAAATGATTATGGAAGAATATTATAGGTGCTAAATTGAATAGCCCTTGGAGAAAAGGCATGAGACCATGGTAGACATTACCTTTAAAGCAGCATGAAGTTTGTGCTGCTTGCTTGATTGAAAAATATCAGTTTGTAGCCACTGTTAACTAAACTGCGTTAGCATGAAGCCAATATTGAATTGTTAACAACACTTAAAAGCTAGCCTGTACTTCTTAAAGAGGAGGTGCATTGTAGCTGGAGTTGGTGCTCATCATTGTGAAAGAGGATCTGACATGGAATAGAATAAGTATTACAATAAGGGAAAGAAAGCAGGCTGTAAGGATTTTTAGGGATAACAAGGTGTGGAGCTGGATGAGCACAGCAGGCCAAGCAGCATCATAGGAGCAGGAAAGCTTGACGTTTC
>JAHRHZ010000223.1:17092814-17147706 GCA_024137785.1 Ginglymostoma cirratum
GAAACGTCAAGCTTTCCTGCTCCTATGATGCTGCTTGGCCTGCTGTGCTCATCCAGCTCCACACCTTGTTATCTCGGATTCTCCAGCATCTGCAGTACCTATTACCTCTGTAAGGATTTTTACATGCAGCAGTTGAGATTTTGGTGGAAAAGGGGAGGAAAGATATCCTGTGGCTGTAAGAGGATATATTGAGAAGTGGGAATAGATAGTCATGGAGATCAATATGAGGAGTCAAGTCCAAAGATATGGATAAAGTGGCGCAAGAAGTTGGTCAAGGTCAATAAAATATATCTTCAAATACTATATTGTAGCATTTCCAATTTTAGCCATGGTCACTCCTTAATTCATCACAGTCTCATCACTGGCCCACTGTAAATTTTTATCAATTGGGCTTCATCACTAATATTCGTATGCTTCACCACTTCCTCGCACAATTAGTATTGCTGCAATACTCCTATCCCACAACACTCAAGTATCTCTTAGTGACAGCCATTCAACCACAAAAACCAGATCAACCAGATTGCCTGATGTACAATGACACACTTGCTTCTCTTTTGCAGGGCAAGGTGGCATATAACTGGAAGCCATAAGTTCTATTGACGGGGGGATAGTGTAGTTTGCATGTCCTAATTCCTGTTGAGGAGAAGGTATTAGCCATTATTGTGGTATCTGCTACTGGATGCACAACGAGCGACAGATCTGAAACCATTTAAAATTACTGTATTCTCGCACCTAATCCTCTTATTTCACTTACCTTTTATCCTAAGGGATGTTCTGGTTTTCAAGCTGCAAATGATGTAAGTGGCACCTCTGGCTTACCTACTCCCTGTACTGCAGCTTTACTTTGTATTCTTTACCTTTCAGATATCCAAAGGGTACAACCTGGCCAGGCAATGAAGTAAAACCAAGAAGACAGTGATGATAAAGACACACCACTGTCACTTGATTTCACAGTTGCGGCCACCAGGTCAAATACCAAAACTGTATGATTGGAATTAATGCTCCTTCCCTCCCTACCTAATCAAACTCCGGGGAGAAGAAAGGAGAAAGGGCCTCATCCCACAACCTCTAGAATTCTCTCAGTGGGGAGCTGGAAGCTCACCATTCAGGGCAGTGACACAACAAATCCTGATCAAGGGACTGACATCAGGAGGGAGGGAGGTCATTTTACCTCCCTACCCCTATCCCATCCTTGCTGTCAATCATCCTTACTGAATCTCCCTTCCTTGAGCCCTCCTGTCAGACAACACTTGTGTCACTTCCATGGCTGCAGTATTGACCTTGATGGAAGACCAAGCACAGTAAAGGCAGTGATCATTGATCCTGGTGGTACGTAGAACGTAGAATATTACAGCGCAGTACAGGCCCTTCGGCCCTCAATGTTGCGCCGACCTGTGAAACCAATCTGAAGCCCATCTAACCTACACTATTCCATTATCATCCATATGTTTATCCAACGACCATTTAAATGCCCTTAAAGTTGGCAAGTCTACAGCTGCTGCACGCAAGGCATTCCATGTCCTTACTACTCTCTGAGTAAAGAATCTACCTCTGACATCTGTCCTATATCTACCACCTTCAATTTAAAACTATGTCTCCTCGTGCTAGCCATCACCATCCGAGGAAAAAGGCTCTCACAGTCCACCCTATCTAATCCTCTGATCATCTTTTATGTCTCTATTAAGTCACCTCTTAACCTTCTTCTCTCTAACGAAAACAGCCTCAAGTCCCCTCAGCCTTTCCTCATAAGACCTTCCCTCCATACCAGGCAACATCCTGGTAAATCTCCTCTACACCCTTTCCACATCCTTCCTATAGTGCGGTGACCAGAACTGTACGCAATACTCCAAGTGCGGCCGCACCAGAGTTTTGTACAGCTGCAGCATGACCTCACGGCTCCGAAACTTAATCCTTCTACCAATAAAACCGAACACACCGTACGCCTTCTTAACAACCCTATCAACCTGGGTGGCAACTTTTAGGGATCTATGCACATGGACACCGAGATCTCTCTGCTTGTCCACACTACCAAGAATCTTACCATTAGCCCAGTACTCTGTATTCCTGTTACTCCTTCCAAAGTGAATCACCTCACACTTTTCCACATTAAACTCCATTTGCCACCTCTCAGCCCAGCTCTGCGGCTTATCTGTGTCCCTCTGTAACCTGCAACATCCTTCCACACTATCCACAATTCCACCGACTTTAGTGTCATCTGCAAGTTTACTAACCCATCCTTCTACGCCCTCTTCCAGGTCATTTATAAAAATGACAAAGAGCAGTGGCCCCAAAACAGATCCTTGAGGTACACCACTAGTAACTGAACTCCAGAATGAACATTTCCCATCAACCACCGCCCTCTGTCTTCTTACAGCTAGCCAATTTCTGATCCAAACTGCTAAATCACCCTCAATCCCATGCCTCCGAATTTTCTGCAATAGCCTATCGTGGGGAACCTTATCAAACGCTTTACTGAAATCCATATACACCACATCAACCGCTTTACCCTCATCCACCTGTTTGCTCACCTTCTCAACGAACTCAATAAGGTTTGTGAGGCACGACCTACCCTTCACAAAACCGTGTTGACTATTCCTAATCAAATTATTCCTTTCTAGATGATGATAAGCCCTATCTCTTATAATCCTTTCCAACACTTTACCCACAACTGAAGTAAGGCTCACTGGTCTATAATTACCAGGGTTGTCTCTACTCCCCCTCTTGAACAAGGGGACAACATTTGCTGTCCTCCAGTCTTCTGGCACTATTCCTGTAGACAATGACGACATAAGGATCAAAGCCAAAGGCTCTGCAATCTCCTCCCTAGCTTCCCAGAGAATCCTAGGATAGATCCCATCTGGCCCAGGGGATTTATGTATTCTCAGACTTTCCAGGATTGCTAACACCTCCTCCTTATGAACCTCAATCCTGTCTAGTCTAATAACCTGTATCTCAGTATTCTCCTCGACAACATTGTCGTTTTCATGTATGAATACTGATGAAAAATACTCATTTAGCGCCTGTCCTATCTCTTCGGACTCCACACACAACTTCCCACTACTGTCTTTGACTGGCCCTAATCTTACTGTAGTCATTCTTTTATTCCTGACATACCTATAGAAAGCTTTAGGGTTTTCCGTGATCCTACCTGCCAAAGTCTTCTCATGTCCCCTCCTGGCTCCTCTTAGCTCTCTCTTTAGGTCCTTCCTGGCTAACTTGTAACTCTCAAGCGCCCGAACTGAGCCTTCACACCTCATCTTTACATAAGCCTCCTTCTTCCTCTTGACAAGAGATTCAACTTCTTTAGTAAACCATGGTTCCCTCGCTCGACCACTTCCTCCCTGCCTGACAGGTACATATTTATCAAGGACATGCAGTAGCTGTTCCTTGAACAAGCTCCATATTCCAATTGTGCCCAGCCCCTGCAGTTTCCTTCCCCATCCTATGCATCCTAAGTCTTGCCTAATTGCCTCATAATTGCCTTTCCCCCAGCTATAACTCTTGCCCTGCAGTATATACCTATCCCTTTCCATTGCCAGAGTAAACGTAACCGAATTGTGGTCACTGTCACCAAAGTGCTCACCTACCTCCAAATCTAACACCTGGCCTGGTTCATTACCCAGTACCAAATTCAATGTGGCATTGCCTCTTGTTGGCCTATCTACATACTGTGTCAGGAAACCCTCCTGCACACATTGGACAAAAACTGACTCATCTAAAGTACTTGAACTATAGCGTTTCCAGTCAATATTTGGAAAGTTAAAGTCCCCTATAACAACTACCCTGTTCCTTTCGCTCCTGTCCAGAAACATCTTTGCTATCCTTTCCTCTACATCTCTGGAACTATTCAGAGGCCTATAGAAAACTGCCAACAGGGTGACCTCTCCTTTCCTGTTTCTAACCTCAGCCCATACTACCTCAGTAGACGAGTCCTCATCCTTTCTACCACTGTAATACTGACCTTGACTAACAATGCCACACCTCCCCCTCTTTTACTACCTTCCCTGATCTTACTGAAACATCTAAACCCTAGAACCTGCAATGACCATTCCTGTCCCTGCTCTGTCCATGTCTCCGAAATGGCCACAACATCAAAGTCCCAGGTACCAACCCATGCTGCAAGTTCACCCACCTTATTCCGGATGCTCCTGGCATTGAAGTAAACACACTTCAAACCACCTTCCTGCCTGCCGGCACACTCCTGCGACCTTGAAATCTTATTCGTGATCCTGCGATCTTGAAACCTTATTCATGATGGAGAGTTTGGAGAGTTTCCAGGCTATGATTGGCTAAAAGCACTTAGATTTTCACTGTGTACTAGGTTTGAAAACCTCAGCCTGCCAGTATTCACACAGATGGATGTGGCCCTATTGCAATCCTTGAATTCTATCTTCCTAGTAACATAGAGACAGAGTGCGTGTCGTGCAGCATTGGGCACCAAAGGGTGATAGTCTGTGCAAGATAAATAGTGGTTATTAGTAGGAGCAGTCACAAATTGGCCCTGCTGGCTTCAGTGCTGTATTTTGTGCTGATCGACATCTCAATCTGCATGTTCTGCAAGGAAACATTAAACATTCAGTGCATGAATGTCTGGGCCTCCAAAAATATGGCATCCTTTAACATTAGTTCCACGGGGGTGGATGCATCATGGATGGCATATTGAAACTCCAAAGCCAAATTGATGTTACCCAAGACGTAAGTGCTAACAAGACCATTTTCTTACCCTTAATGCTTCTGTTGAAGTGGTATCCTCATTATTGTATGGTTATTCTGAAACCAATAATTATACTCCATATAATCCAATTGATTCAATCAGATGACAATAATGCTTATCTTTGTCTCTGCCTGTCTCAGGTTAGATTTCTAGCATTTTGATTAGATTTCCAGCTTTGTTACAGAAATCCAACATACAGAAGCTCATACTGCTGTTTGTAGCATTTGAAACACTTGTTTTATCTGTTGGAGTGTGAACTCTGTCCAGTGACAGCAAATCCCTATTACCTGAAGGGAAGTGAGATTTAAAATTATCTTTGAAATCTGTTGTGGTGCAGGCAGTAAAATTTTAAGATTATGCCGTGCTGAATGCTAACAAGAAGCAGATGGAGTTGCTTTACTGAAGATCTGCTGTCAAGTTCTACAGATCCTTGGTCAGACTCTAGCAGGGACACACTGTTCAGTTTTGAGCACCAAACATGTGAAGGTTAAAATATTCCACCTCAGCAGGTTAGCCAACCTTTCTGGAGGGTGTGATAAGGTTAATGGTGTATCTTTTCCACCTTACGTTATTACTATAATCTTTAAAGCTGAAATGCAAAATACTGTTTAAGACTGTGGATTGTCAGCTGTGTTTGCTAATAATAGAATCCTCCTAATAACCAATTGTCTTGTCAATTTTATCACTTCTCCCCAATTAACCAATTGCTCCACTTTACCACATGCTACTCTGTTTCTCTCATCAGTGTTCCCATCTTTGCTTAAAACGAGACCTTATATGAAAACCACAGTTTGTTTACACAGAAACCTAATTAGATAAAACACAATTTTACATGCTTTTCTTATTTTACTTCTACTTCTCGTATTATATGACTGAAGGGCAAATTTTCAGTTATCTGTCTGAACATGTGCAAAGACGATCTCCTTAGAAATTAGAAGTCCTTAACTATTGACCAAAGACCCTAAGCATTAAGATAAACTACATGAGCTGAATAGAGACAATAAGTGAAAGAGATGTTCATGCTTTTTAATGGGATCCTGGATTTCATATAAGAGCAGATATGTTTTAGTCAGCTGTGAGGATTAAATGTTTAATAATTGATGGTGAATAAGAGTTGTCATTTATATTCTCTACAGATCTTGCAAAATAATTCAGAAAAACAGTTTTGATTCAGAAAAACTTCATGGAAAAACCTGAGGAATTTAGGTAAGAATTGTTCTTAATGTGTTGACTTGCTAAACAGCCCTATAAATTATGTATTTAAAAAAAAAGTTCTATTCTTTACTAACTGTAAAGTTGCTTGGTAAATTTAATTCTCACAGACTTGCACTATTTATATTGACTGATGGTTGGAATGAGAGCAAAAATTTCAAGTAAAACGTTTGTTTAAAAAAGTTAGATCAAATTGGTATATGCTGGTATGCAGAGGTGAAATCATTTTAGCTCTTATGAATCAAATGAACAATTAACTTAAAATTCCATTTCTTCTTAGATTTTAATTTGTTTTTCTAAACATTTCTGAAATGAATAGGTTACAAGATATCAGTAAGATTTTTGTTTTTGAGTGAGCGCCAAGTGTATGTTAAACAGAATATTCCTCTTTCTACACATATCTATGATTGGATTTCTAACAGAAGACCATAATTAACTTGCATAAATTTTCCAGTTTACTGGCCTTGGATGGGAGAAGTGTTTTTGTAAGATTGAGTTTCCAATTCTGTCGACAACAGAGCATAAATCTCATCCTAACGAAGACGGATAAAAGTAGAAATCTCTGTTTCCTTTTGATGGAAGAACAGAGTTGTTCTCTTGACCCCAAAATTGTTTTCAAACGTTCACCTGTTTTTCTACTTTCCCATGTCCTTCTGCCAAAAGTTGAACACCTACTGTGCTTGATCACAAAAACACAATCAAAGATGATTTTGTGTTATGCTAGTGCAAGGATTGTTTAATTAGAAAGGTTTGAATCCAGTAAGATTTTAATAGTTGCTCCAATGAAGTAAATATGTTTACACTTGTTTGGGAATTATATTGCTGAAGGTACACTGTTGCTTTATTGATCGACAGTTATATTTATTTTCCGTAAATGTAAACGAGCAATATTTCTTAATTACTGGTTGCACATTTTTGGAGATTTACTTTCAAGTGTCTTGTACTGTGACTGATATATATATGTAGCACAAAGAAGTTCATTAGGTACAAAGTCTGTGTAAGAAGGAGAAATGTGGTATGTTAAATTTTAAAACAAATATTGGGATTTCATTTGAAATACATTGTATGACATTACTTCCTAAAATATTAAACTGGAGATCAACTTAAAGAAAACTGTTAATGCCTTAAATGCCAGATAATGTTTTCAAGAAGGGAGACAAGTAAAAACGCTGACAATTACTCTGCTCTTTCCTTTTTTTTGTGCATAATTGGCTTTATAGATGAGACTGACAGATCATGCAGTCGTCAGGGCACCGATTCCGGGATGTTGACCATCATCCTCTGCTGAGCTCTGAAGATGACTTTGAATGCTCGGCCGGAAATGTGGAAGTGGTGGATCGGATTTGGTTTATTCGTGATGGATGTGGAATGGTCTGCGCTGTTATAACCTGGCTACTGGTTTTATACGCCGACTTTGTTGTGACTTTTGTAATGCTGTTGCCTTCCAAAGACTACTGGTACTCACTGATAAATGGCATTGTATTTAATAGTCTGGCAGTGCTGGCTCTATCATCCCATCTGAGAACAATGTTGACAGACCCAGTAAGTGCATACAGCATCATATGTATTTTTATTCAGTATCAAATAAACTCAGTTGAAATATTAATAGTTATTGCTATATTAAAACTCATTTGGAGATGCTTTCAGATAAAGTGGTGTTTGGTTGTACATATTGAGGGGGTATGATCTCGATGTATGTCAGATTAATTGATTTCAGCTTCAGCAGTATTTGGGAGATCAAAATCAACGTGAGTATGGCTAAGATAGGGAGATCGGCCAAGGTCTCTGTTTCCTATTTGACAGCTAGCCACCTGTGTTTGTGTACAGAAATATGCTAACATTCAGGCAGTTGGCCTTTCCATCTGCATTCATGCTTAAAGAATAACACCCTTGGTAAGTAACCGATAATGGAGCCATAACTCCAGAATAAGTCAGTGATTTCACAAGTGATTAGGGAAAAGAATTGTTAAAATGGAGATGATTTTGCTTGTTTTCATTGAAGTTTTTTCATCTTTTAACTTAATTTGACAGATAATTAATGAAAAATATTTGATTACTCTTAAGTTTACCTTCAATGTTTATTCTTTATATTCAAGAAAATTACCTGTTTCGAGACACTACTTTTACCCTCAATGTTTAGATATTTGGAGCATGTTTTGGGCGTAAATGATACATAATATGGTCAGGTTGACCTAAACTTGTGAGCAATGTAGTTATGAATAATTTATGGTCAATTCAATACTTATTCATAGTATACAGGTTTGAAAAATTTGGTGAAGCAGTTCAAGAAGTTATTTTAAAGATTCGCTTGCTTGCTTTGTTGATAATCAAGCCAACTCAAGAATAATCAGACTGCAGTTGTTCTGATATGGATTTAGATTTTCTCATCTTGTCGTTTGACATGAACAATATATACTTTTTTTTAATAATCTCCAGACTCACTAATAACTTTTAAAATGGTATTTAAATTTCTAGCTACTGACTGAAAAGGATCACACAATAAGATTTCAAGTTTTAAGACTTTTATGGGAACAAATTAACTAATAAGCAAAACAAAGCAAAAACAGTATTGACGGACCATATTAAGGTTACTTATGTTCTAAACTAGTAGCTTTTGAAACAACTGTGAATCTCATGCCACAGTTATACTTTTTTCATTCACGAATTTAACACTTAATTCTTCCAGAACCCATTCAAAGCTAATCCCAGCCACTGTTTCCCACGTTTTTCTTCAACCGGGTATCTTCTAAACCCAGAAATGCCTTTTGCTGTGTTGTCCACACTAAAGATTCAGTTTCTGTAGTCTAAGGTAGCCAGGTGTTCAAGCTTCCTTCAGTATCTCACCAACTTGATCTTTTGAATCTGTGTACAACTTCTCACCTGCATTCTGTGTGGTGAGCATTGGGAAAGCTGGACTGATTGCCTCTATTTTCAGGGCTCTTTCCCTCTTTCTTGCAGACTGCTTTGTGTCTGAGAGTTT
Source organism: Ginglymostoma cirratum (assembly GCA_024137785.1). Lineage (NCBI taxonomy): Eukaryota > Metazoa > Chordata > Chondrichthyes > Orectolobiformes > Ginglymostomatidae > Ginglymostoma > Ginglymostoma cirratum. Next base: position 17,101,721 of record JAHRHZ010000223.1, read on the forward strand.
CAGGGATAACTTAGGAAAACCTGTAAGCTGAAACTCCAATGTCTTGTTATGAACTCTTTCCTACTGAAAGCCCATCTCCGTGGCAATGTGAATCACGTGGGCTTTATATCCAGCAGAAATGCTAATTAGTGCTTACCTACATCGTCAACTCCACCATGCTTTGAATGAAATCAACAGTTTAAAGTACAAGTCTTCCCAAAGCCTGACATTCTTAAAATCTCCTTTAGTTTATTGTAGACTAATATCTACCCACAATCTGAACAGACACTCATGTCATTGTCCACACAGGAATGAACAACTTGCATCATCTTCCCAGCAACTCAATCTGTGTTTCCTTTAACCTATAATAAGCGAGCCATCCAAAGTTGTTCAAGCAGAATTCATAGCTGCTCACATGCCCCTTTCATTCTTCCATTTTACTTTAAATTAAATCACCAGTTTTAAAACATAAAAATCTTACAGATGTTGGCCTTGATTTTCATTCCTGGGATAGGTGTACTGAGGCGGGAGATTCTAAAGAAGAAACATTGGACTCAAAACCTTTGCTCCTTTTATCTCTTCTCAAATGTTTCCTGATCTTTAATAAACCACACTTGCTGTATTTGGTCTGTGGTGAGTGTGTTCTTTCTGCAATGGGGATCAGCCCAGGAAGAGCTGAGAACGCTATTAGTTCTTGAGACAAGTTGGACAGAGAGCCTGCCTCCGCACTCCAGTGCTGTTCAAAATTAAAATAAAAGGATACAACATAAAACATTCCTCTGACCTTCATCCATCGCACCCAACTGAATCTACACATAATCCTCATGCCCCATCTATACCAACCCTTTCTATTTAATGTCCTCTATACCACTGTGAATCTCTCAAGATCCTTATGCAAATGATGCCTACTTCTATCCATTACCTTTCCTTCATCTACCAGGCCAACTCACTTAGAACACAGGAGAAAATTAAAGTTCAGTGTTGTACTCTCATTCATAAAAACACATCTTGACAGGTCAACATTTCTTTACAGGTTGCTATTTTAGGACAGTTCTGCATATATGGATACTTAGCAGTTCTTAACAGGTTGACACTTCTTGATGCTTTTCACAAGTTATACTGTTCCAATCAGTTCATGCACCTTTTACACACAATCTTCATCTCATTAAGACCAAAGGTTATCTGACCCCCTCCCTTAGGACCACTGACCCTCACTCCCAACAATACCTGAGCCCTGATACCTGAACCAAATCCACAGGGGTACCTCAGCATCTAATGTGGCTATTTGAAAGAATTGCATTGAAAACAGACCTGCTCTTAGCTGGTCTACTCTGCATATTCCGGACTGGAGACTCCAGAATCAGATACATGTTGAGGCAACTAATAATTTAAATGGCCAACTGTGTTCATGAAGTGCACATGTACGAATAATTTGGGCAGGATATCAGATAAATTTGAGTTGATTCTATCTGTTTGATACAAAATGGGTTGTACCACCGGCTGGTGCTCCCAATGTGAAACCACCTCGTACCATTGAAAATACTGGTTGATTTTTCTGCTTATTCAATAACTTTCCCCTCCCTGCTCGAAAGTCACTGTGATAACTTACGATGATGACTGAACGTTTTGCTATGTTGGCAGTTGCTGTTTACTGACATGACTCATGTTTTAGCACACCTAAAACTATTCACTTTTCTGTTTGCACTTCTTCTGTTTTCAGCTGTTCAGTGCTCATGAGTTTTTTTTTCAACTGAATAATTGGTTAATTCCAGGTCAAAGATTTGAAGCTTTATTCAATTTTTTCTGGGTACAGGGACTAAACTATATTGTTTACCAGTAATAAATTTTAACAGCATCTTTATTCATATTTTGATCATTTGATCTAAGTGTCAGCCACTGAAGAATATTTTTCTGTTGTGATTCCAACAAATTAACTAGTTGGAAATTGAGTAATTGTCATGCAAAAAGTGCATTTTAATGAGGGTCAGAGAATATTTTGATAACAAGTCAAAAATATTGGAACAGAACTGAATTAAATTCAGACCAGGAAGTCTAGGAGTTGTATTATCCTATTACACTCTAACGTTCCAGGGCATTTGACCAGTATTTCTTACGAACCTTCAATTTCAGACACAAGATTATATTAAAGAAGCAAACTGCAAAGCAAATGCTAAATGTTCCAAAATGAAGAGATGGGAAACCGATTTTAAGGGGGACAAAGGCATGTTGAAAGTGGGAATACGTTTCCCACTCTGCTGCAGTTTTCGAAGATTGTGCAGCATTATCAAAAAAGACTGAAATTTGAATTTTGCTGTCTGTGGGCATCTTCAACTTGTTTATTCCCCAGATAACTTTTTATAATTGATGTAGTCATTTTGCACAAAATTAAGATGAGTGCCTCAGAATATTTCACATTGAACTGAAGCTAGAAGTGTTGATAAAAAATTGCATGACACTAGTTAAACACCATGGACTGAATTTTTACCAAAAATCAGCAAGTGTCAATTTCGAGGAGTTTCGTGGAAGTTTTCTTCTCCATGAACTCTAGTGAGATGCCTTGAAATTCTCCACTGTTCACCTCATCATGTCTGCTCAACGCCTCTGTGATGCTGCTGTCATGCTACTTTGCACTCACCAATGGCCAATGTGCTCACCTGCTGCCAGGACTTTCTGGGATTTGTGCCATATTTAAATCTCAGCTGTGCAGCGGGACAAATGCTGCAAACCAGACACGGCCATTCACAGTTTATTGCTGCAGAGATCTCAAGGACATAGCTGAGAAAGGGAGGTTGGTATCCCACTTTGCCAGCATCGACCTTAGAGGTGCACGTGGACAGGTGTTCTCCTCAGGGCAACCAGAGGAGACCATGGCACCAAACCATGCCAGCCTGGTCTGAGGTTGCCACTCAGGTCAGTCAGTGGAACGGGGGAAATACCCAATGCTGTAGGAAGAAGGTTCATGACCTCTGTGCTCTGGAGAGCTAAGTGACATCATCCTGTCTCTGCTATCTCCCACTCACTCTAACTCTACTCCTGCACTCATGTCCCATCAAAGTTCATGCTGTACCACTCTCACTACTGCTTGCGGCATTGTCCCTCAGTGGCACTACCCACCCCAGCCCATCACTGGACTCCTAACTATTTCTGCCCTCTGTGCTTCCTATTCACTCACTCAAGATACATCACCACCTTTCCCCTACCTGCACAAGCACTAACAACTGCACAGCTACTTTCATCTCGTTTGATCCCTCCATTTTTTTTTTTAATTCCAGGAGAAATCAGCCAACAATAATGAAGAGAAAGCCAAGACAGGTGGTGTACGACATCCATTTCCTCGCCTTCTGCAAAGACAGAATCCTTGCCTTGGTAGGGAAGGACAATGACTGCTCGTATGGTAATACCAAAACCTCCATGTCCCGGCAACTAAGTAAGAGCCATTGTCAAGTGCTACACCGCTGTCCCATCTCCAGCGGTCTGTACATATTCTTAACATGCCCAAACTTCTAAACTTACTTTGCAACCCGTTCCATCTTTTGTTTCTTCCAGCCAGCAGCGGCATCTACATAGTCTACACCTTAAAAGAGTAGACCCTCCAGACATTGGCTCCTCTATCATATCTGAAGAAGAAGACACAAATTCTCAGAGGAAGTGTTGGCAAGGCTATCTCCTGCAACTTCCACCAGCCCAAATGATGACACCTTGGTCAGTACTGTAGCAAGATTAAGCTTGGGAGCACATTCTGGTGAACACATCGCTGTCATGCCAAGGAAGAGCTGACCCAGGTCACTGGTACTGCAGACGGTCAGAAAACAGACACCTGTCCAGCTCCCAAGCAGGGAGAGCACACCATGGTGTTGGTCATTTATAACTTCATTCAGATGCACAACAGATGGAGAAACGGTGTCAGAAACACACACAGAATCCAGATCAAAGGCAGAGGAGTCCTCCAAATCTATCTGTACAGTGTTGCCTTCACCATGCATGTATCTGTCTGTCTCCACAGACATGTTAGAAATTGGCATAGAGACACAGGTCCAGTGCACGCAATGCCTGCTGGATAAAAGCCGACTTGCACTCCACTACTGTAGCCTTGACACTCACCGCTAACAGCAAAGTGATGGGGGTGGGGTGGGGGCCGGTGCGGAAGGGGGAGGGGGTGTCAAGGGATCCCTTGTTCTGAAGACAAGGCAGTGCCAGCACGCAGCCAGTTGGAAGAGGAATCATATACAGGCTCTCCAGCAGTCTCCTGTCTGGATACTCCAGAGGTGCCAGGCTCCTCTACCTTCACCCTGGCTGTAATTTACAACTGAGGAGACACCTTATGGCTCTTGATGGTCCCAGTGGTAGAAGGTGTTGCATTGCTGATAAGCTGGACATCTTGACATGACGTTTTGACTCACCTCTGAACAGAGTATAGCACCATAGCCCTCCTCTCATCTGTAAACTACCCCATGGAAGACAGACGACTGTGGATCTCATGCATTTTGCCACAGCATGAGAGCACCTATGGCTTGAAACTCTGCATTGAGAGGCTGCATTACATCTGCTGAAGGTTGATGTTAGTCCTGGACTTCCAGATGCATGTGATCCTTACCTGGAACCCCAGGACCCTCTTGTTGTAAGGGTCACAGAGATACCAGCTACTTCTGTTTCTGAATCTACTGGAGACGATTCCAAATAGCCCAAATGGGCAATATAAGAAACAAAGCAACTCTTCAGAAATGATGAGGTAACAAGGTGTAGAGTTAGATGAACACGGCAGGCCGAGCAGGAAGGCTGACGCTTTGGGCCTAGACCCTTCTTCAGAAAATGAAGAAGGGTCTAGGCCCGAAGCGTCAGCCTTCCTGCTCCTCTGATGCTGCTTGGCCTGCTGTGTTCATCCAGCTCTATGCCTTGTTATCTCAGATTCTCCAGCATCTACAGTTCCTACTATCTGTTCAGAAATGTTGATCGTTCAGAAGTTGCACAACTGACACAAATGTCATCTAAATAGCACCCATCAAAAGTTTGGGAAATGGAGGCTTGCAACAAGGAGAGCAATGGACGGCCTGGACTTCCACGTCGTTGACCTGATTCAGATGTAAGCTGCACAAGCAGCTTGACATGCATTCAGTAGATGGTTGTAAGTATGGTGCAAGAATGAGAACTTCTCCTTTTTCTCCAACCTCCACATTACCGAAGAAAGACAATATTGCAGTACGTTTGCGGTATGGACACTTTAAAGCCCATGCTGTGAAGTGAGTAGCTCCTGTACCTTGTGCAGACAATGAAACTTTGGAAAGTGATTGAGTTGAGGAACTAAGGTGAAGCTTTCAGCTCGCCTGACATTATTTACTCTTCACAGCCATGAATGATATAGTCAGGATTTTTAGTCGATACCTCTATTCAATGCTGAGGTTCACATGTAGACTTATGTGACAACAAATATCTTTTGTCTGGACTGAGGGAGTATCTGTTTAATGCAGTTGCCCCTTGTGGGGTCTCAGATCACTGACAACTCGTGCCCACTTCCTCTGAGAGAAAAGAAACACTTACTCTGCCCACTCTGGGCGTGGTGGCAGCCATCTTTTATTTTGATTGCGCTCTTACAATTTGGAGAAGGGTGGAAGACAACACAAGTGCCGCTTTACGGAGTGAGTTGCAGGTTCAGCCTCTCAATCTACGTGACCATCTTTCTCAATCTTCCATCCTCCCCCCCCCCCCCCCATCTATCTTTCTTTCTTTCTTTTTGCCTTGTCCTCCCTATCAACCTCTTCAGCTTGATCTTCCCCATATTTCCACCCAGCTGTCTTATTTAGCTGTTCATCTCCCCACTTTACTCATTTAACCCGAGGCAAAAGGGTTAATTACGGCAAATGTTGTTATGCACTGACCCCCTTATGGAAGCCAGGACAATGGTGACCATTGATGGCCACCTTCCACAGTACCTCTTGCTCTCCTACATGCTGTCATTTTTTTCCTTTCTAATATGTTTTAGTTGCATAGCCCTTCACAATTTTTATCTCCTCTGCATTCAGAATGCTGCTTTCAATGCTCACAATTCATTTCCCCAATTTGCCCACCACAACGGTCACCCTCATGGCCCCTCTTGACTTAGACTGAACAGATCTCCAGACTGACACCCCTTAACTGACTTGGAAAGGCAGCACTTGTTGATAAGGGATCAGACCCATGACTAATCTCTGCAGCTCCTCCACTGACCTATTAGTTACACTGTACCTGCAGAACTGACTGTGGCCAGCCCCCCAGACTCTAATGGTATTGACCCCCAGACGCTAGCCCAAGCACCTGACTGACCAAGTCCAGGCACTCAAACTGAGATCAGAACTTCTGTGCTGTTACCCAGTGATTGACAACAGCCCCCCTGTTTTGACTGAGCACTGCTCCTTTGGAGTTTAAGAAATGGTCATTTGGTTGAAGTTGTATGAATGCAGTGTGTTTGCCACAAGTGGGTTACTGCAAGTGTGACATTGTTGTAGTACAGTTCTATACAGCAAAATTTCCTCTCCTTCTCTAACCATTGCTAGCAACCAAGACAGGCTTCATGTCCGTACTAGGAGGCACAGCAAGACAAGACAGAAGTGCTATGAGGCTGTAAGTTCTCAATGAGACAGCAATGTGCTAAAAAGGCAAGACAGAGATGCTGTGTGCATCCAAGGTGCAAAGTGAGTGAGAGCTAAGAAATCAAGCTCAGCCCCCTGAGCTGTACTCTATTCCAATGCATGAGGTGGTTATCTGACCCTCTTCATGAAGCATTTTGGCAGCAGTATTGTGATATAAGGTGTTGATGTGCTTTAAAGTGCAGTATTGAAGTGGTGACCTGTATTTTACCTGAAGTGAAGATGTGCCTTGATGATGTAATGAGGCTGGTACGTGTCCAATGCCAAGCTCGTTGAACAAAGAGTTTCAGGTAGTTGCTGTCTATGGATGTTGGGATTGCTGGCAAAGATGGAGGCCTGGAGGAGCAAGTAACAAGCTAGAGCTGCCAGGTAGCTGTTCAAACTTTGGTGTCTGAAATTATCACCATCTAGTTACCGTCCACAGCCTGGCAAATAGTAAACAGCATATAAATGAGAGGCGATGGCCTAGTGGTATTGTCACTGGACTGTTAATCCAGAGACCCAGATAACATTCTAGGAACCCGGGTTCGAATCCTGCCACAGCAGTTGGTGGAATTTGAGGTGCGTAAAATATCTGGAATTAAGAGTCTGATGATGACCGTGAATCCATTGTTGATTGTTGGAAAAATTCATCTGATTCATTAATGTCCTTTAGGAAAGGAAACTGCCATCCTTACCTGGCCTACGTGTGACTGCAGACCCACAGCAATGTAGTTGACTTTGAACTGTCCTCCGGGCAATTAGGGATGGGCAATAAATGCTGTCTAGCCAGCGACATCCTCATCTTGTGAATGAATCAAGAAAAATAATTAGGTAAAAGTTAGATGTCACTTCCTGCAAATTGATTCTGACTGCTTATTAGAAAAGTTCTTGTCCTGCCATTCAAATCTATAGTGGCAAAAAGCAGATTTTTTATTCTCAATATCAAGAATACCATTTTCCCATTCTCACCAATTTGACTCCCTGTTGCTAATGTTGTTCAGGTGCTGGGAGAGTTCCACCCTGTTTTTAAGTGTTTGTAGCCTGATTGTTACACACAGTATTTGACAGTATCGGGTATTTCTTTGAAGGAATATGAAATAGAAATTAGCATTTGAATGTACCGTAGGTGAAACAAATAGCAAGCATTTTAAAAAGGGCCTGACAGTGCAGTGGAAGTGTCCGTATCTCTGAGCAAGCAAGCCTGTGTTCAAGTCCCACCTACTCCAGCGGTGTGTAAAATATCTCTGAACAGGTGGACCAAAAATATCTGTAAAATGTATTTTGGGAGAAAAATCATTGCCTTTTTGTTTGAATATTTATCTAGACTGAAGGTAGATCCAATTATTGCCTTTGAAGTTCTGGAAACGGCTACCATTTTTGATTCTGTGTTGTTAACTATGTTATTAGTACAACATTATTATCGAATGAGATTTCAGTAACAGTCGTCCAATAGTCATAAAATGCACAGAAAAGCTTGAAATTCTTCCTCAATTGACACTTGTCAGGAATTTGAGACTAATATATCAAAATTTCCACTGTATTAAAAGAGAACAGTTTATTTGATTTATTGAGCTGGAGCAGTCTGAAAATTGCAACAGTGCAGAATATCTACCATGGATGTGATAACAAATAAATCTGAACAATTTTGATTACCAACCTGAATACCTGTAAAGAAAGGACAAGATAAAAGCCAAAAATCAGTCAAAAGACATTGGTAGCTTGAAGGTACTTGAAGAAATTAGTACTTTGTTTAATTTTGACCATAGCAATTAAGTAAGAAATAAACAATCATGTGATAGTTATTCATAAGCTCTCTGACAAGAGATGTTAGAAAAATTGAACAATGTTGGATAAGTATTGTAACAATGTAAATAGGAAGTTGTATGACTGATAATAGTTGAGGTAAATTGAGGTAAACTGGATAAGTGTGAGGCAATATCCTTTCAGAGAAAATGCGTGACAACTTGTATTTATGCAAGATCATTAAGATAGAAAACTGTTCCAATAGGAGGATGTCTATAATGGAAAGACATTGTTTTTTACACCTTTACTGGCAGAAAATTACAATTTCAGATGGATTCTGGGAATTAATATGTTGGGACAGAGTATACAAGAATTAAGATTGCAGAAGTATTAGTGTAATTGTACAAAATGTTAATTGGCCACAGTTTAAATACTATGTTCAGTTTTAAGCTCCCCATTAGTTCTGTGGTGTTAACTTAGTTCTAATGGTTTCTTTGCACAGGGCGCAGTGCCTAAAGGCAATGCCACAAAAGAGTATATGGAGAGCCTACAGCTGAAGCCAGGAGAGGTGATTTATAAGTGCCCAAAGTGTTGCAGTATTAAGCCAGAACGAGCTCATCATTGCAGGTATGTGCAACCTATAGATTTTTATTTAAAATAGCTTTCAATATACCTGCAACTAATGTGTTAGTCATCCCGTTGAAAATGCGCTCTTGACCTATAGCAGGTATCTCTTTGTAGAACTGTGGTGTTATTGACAGAAAGTCAAGTAATTATTGAACGATTACAAATTTTATTTTACATTCAATTAGCTATCAGTTGCCTTCAGAAACTGAGCCTTTTTCCTGTTAAATTATTTCAATCAAATTTAAAATCAAATTGTTACTGTAAATGAGGTAGCTGGAATGTTATCATAATATGACAATTCCATAATATCTATTTATCTGATATTGCTATTGAAATGTAAAGGGACATTCAGATTTATTGCCGCTTCTGCAAACAAATTACAGATGGTAAGACCTCAAAGTATCCAAATAATGAAAAGCAAGGATTTTTATTTATTTGATCTTTAATGTCATTTGAACCATTCAATCAGCCACATTCATCAAGAAGAATGGAGATCTCGGTGTCCATGTGCGTAGATCCCTGAAAGTTGCCACCCAGGTTGATAGGGTTGTTAAGAAGGCGTACGGTGTGTTAGGTTTTATTGGTAGAGGGATTGAGTTCTGGAGCCGTGAGGTCATGTTGCAGCTGTACAAAACTCTGGTGCGGCGGCGCTTGGAGTATTGCGTACAGTTCTGGTCACCGCATTATAGGAAGGATGTGGAAGCATTGGAAAGGGTGCAGAGGAGATTTACCAGGATTTTGCCTGGTATGGAGGGAAGGTCTTATGAGGAAAGGCTGAGGGACTTGAGGCTGTTTTCGTTAGAGAGAAGAAGGTTAAGAGGTGACTTAATAGAGACATATAAGATGATCAGAGGATTGGATAGGGTGGACAGTGAGAGCCTTTTTCCTCGGATGGTGATGGCTAGCACGAGGGGACATATCTTTAAATTGAGGGGAGATAGATAAAGGACAGATGTCAGAAGTAGATTCTTTACTCAGAGAGTAGTAAGGGCATGGAATGTCTTGCCTGCAGCAGTTGTAGACTCGCCAACTTTAAGGGCATTTAAATGGTCGTTGGATAAACATATGGATGATAATGGAATAGTGTAGGTTAGATGGGCTTCAGATTGGTTTCACAGGTCGGCGCAACATCGAGGGCCGAAGGGCCTGTACTGCGCTGTAATGTTCTATGTTCTATGTTCTGTGTTCTATTAATGTGCGAAATGCAAGCAGAGGTAGACTTTCTGACCTTTGTTCTGCCATTCAATAAGGTCATGGCTAACTTGTGTGCATTTTGAATTCCACGTTCTCATCTACCTATGATAATCTTTGATTCCCTTCCCTAACGTGAATCTATCCACCTCTGTGTTAAAGTATTGAATGACCCCACTTTAAGCTATATATTCAGAAGCATAGGGTTTCAAAGTTGCACAACCTTCTGTACAGAGAAAGAAAATCTCCTCAACTCAGTCCTAAATGGACAAACCCTAATTTTAAAACAGTGCCCCTTAGTTCTGGACTCACCTGCAAGAGGAAACATCCTTTTCACAAGCCACTTGTTAAGGTCTCCAAGATCTTGTACATCTCAGTCAAGACACCCCCTTTCCCTTCCAACCTCCAGTGGAAAAGAACCTAGTATGTTCAACCTATCCTCAACCTATCCAGAGCTGGAATGGTGGCTAGAGATGCTGTGGAGCAGCCACGAAGCTGAGAGAATTGTAGACGGAACATACAGAGAGGTGCTCCTACCTCTGGCTAAGACTCTGCAGGCAGCAAGGGAATATGTGACCAGCAGGAAAAGTAGGAGAACTTGGCAGGCAGTGCAAGAAACCCCTATGGTCATTCCCCAAAAAACAGATATACTGCTTTGGATACTGATGAAGGAAGTAGCCTCATTGGGGAGAAAACAGCAACAGCCAAATATCTGGCGCCCCCAGCAGATTGGCTTTACTGCACAAGAGAAGAGCAAAAAGTGTGGAAATGCCATAGTCATCATGGACTCCATTGTAAGGGAAATAGATAAGCATTTTTGTTGCCACAAACACGATTCACGGATTGTATGTCATGCCTATGTGTTGTGGCATGAGGAATTAAAGAGACCTCACACTTGATAGTGTTGAATCCAAGCTCCGCAATGGCCATTTCTGCTTCAAAGCTCACTACCACAAAAAGCTGTCACACCTACCAACTTGGGGGCCACATCCACGAACTAAGTAAAGCTTGTTTTTAATTCAGACTGGGCACTAGTTGTTTGTCTTACGTGGTCTTTTATCAGAAGGTTTTATTACTTATTTCTAATAACTATTATATTCTCGTGCTATTAACCCCACCATCAATTTTACTACATAACAAATTTTAGTAGTTCTTCTCCTTTTCTTAAAAGAAGTCTGCTCTCCACCAATTACACAGACCATAGTTAATCACACGAAGAACATTTGACATAACTGTCTGTTGTTTACATTGAATATTGTTCATCAAAATTGGTGTGTATTCATTCCCTGACAAGTTAACTGGAAACTGTAAGTCAGTTAGCTTGGCGTCTGTTGTGGGGTTGTTGTTAGCGTTGACCATTAACAAGGTTAAAGCTGCTCACTTAATGTAATTCATGTTTAAAGGGAAGAGTTATCATGTTTTCTGGAAAGGGATATCATATTTAAACTACATAGTATTCTGCTTTCAAAGAGTTACGTGCTGTTGGTAAGAGGGGAGCCTGAGGATGTACAGTACTTTGATTTTCAGAGTTATTTGATAAGGTGCCAGATCAAAGTTTATTACAGAAAATAAATGCTGATGGTATAAGGGGTCGTGAATTTGTGTGGGCAAGAGTTTGACTGGCTGGTAGAAAACAGGAAATGCATAAATAGATCGTTATCTGATTGGCAAGGTGTGATGAGTGGAGTCCTGCAGAAGTCTGTGCTCAGACCTCAACCTTTTGCAATTCACACCTGTGGGATGGATGAGGGAATAAAAACATGGTAATAAAATTCTCAGGTGACACCAAGATAGACAGGAAAGTATTTTGCCAAGAAGGCATTAACAGTTTCCAGGTAGATATAAGCTTAGTGAATGGGCAAAAATTTGGTAGATGGTGTATAATGTAGTAAGATGTGAAGTTATTCACTTCAGCAGGAAGAATAAAAAAAAAGCAGAGTATTACTTGGAGGGAACAACTGTAAAAATCCAATGTGCAGAGGGTTCTAGGTGTTCCAGCTAATGAGCAACAAAATGTTAGTATGCAGGTACAGCATGTAATCAAGAAGTCCGGTGGAATGTTATCCTATATTATGGGAAGAACCAAACGTAAAAGTAAGGATATTATGGTTCAGTTAGACAGGGCACTGGTGACACCATATCTTGAATACCACACATAGCTCTTCTTTAGGCAAGGATACACTGGAGGCAGTTCCAAGGTTTGTGAGATTGATACCTGAAATAAGTGGGTTGGCTTATAGAAACAAAGAAGATAGAGCACAAGTCGGCCACTCAACACTGCAAGACTGCTCCACTCTTCATTATAATCATGGCTGATCATCAAGCTCCATGCCACAATCCTGTCCTCTCCCCATAGTCCTTGATCCCTTTGGCCACAAGAGGTACATCTACCACCTCCTTGAAAATATACAATATTTTGACCTCAGCCACTTTATGCCGGTGAACACCAAAGACTTACCACACTCTGGGTGTAGAAATTTCTCATTGTCAGTCTTAAAATGTTTACCCTTATCCTTAAACTATGACTCCAAGTTACGAACTCCCTGCCGTAGGAAACCTTTCTGCATCTAGCCTGTCAATTTTATAGGTTTCTATGAGATCTCCTTCATTCTCTTCAATTCCAGTGAATGCAAACCTAACCAACTTAATCTCTCCTCATAATAATCTTAACATCACAGGAACTAATAAACTTTCGCTGGACTCCCTGTACAGCAAGAGCATCTTTCCTCTACTAAGGAGACCGTAACTACACCCAGCATTCCAGATGTAGCCTTTCCAATGTCCTGTACGACTGCAGCAAGACATCCTTGTTCCTATACTCAAATCCTCTCGCTATGAAAGCAAGCATACAGTTTGCTTTCTTTACTGCCCACTGCACCTGCGTGCTTATGTTCAATGACTGGTGCATGAGGACAGTCAGGTCTCGTTGAGCATTCCCCACTGTCAGAGTACAGCAGTTCAATTGAGATTTAGTTTGCAGGTTTAGTTGGCAGTGATGAAGGAAAATGCAATGTCAGCATTTGTTTCAAGAAGGCTAGGATACCAGAACAGGAATGTACTGCTGAGGCTCTGGTCAGGTGCCATTTGGATTATTGCGAGCAGTTTTGGGTGCCATATCTGAGGACGAATGTGCTGGTGTTGGAGGGTGTTCTGAGGAAATTTACAAGAATGATCCTGAGGATGAAGGGTTTGTCATATGAGCAATTGAGGACTCTATAACTATGGAGTTTAGACGGATGAGGGGAAGATCTGACTGAGACTTACAGAATAATGAGAGGCCTGGATAGAGTGAAGGTGGAGAAGATGTTTCCACTAGTAAGAGAGGCTAGGACCTGAGGCCATAGCCTCCAAGTGAATAGATGTCCCTTTAGAAGAGGAATTTCTTCAGCCGGAGCGTGGTAAATCTGTGGGACTCATTGTTGCAGGTGGCGGTGCAGGGCAAGTCATTGAGTGTATTTTAGAATGGAGGTAGACAGGTTCTTGATTGGTGAAGTGTTCCAGGGATACAAGGAAAAGGCAGGAGAATGGGTTTGTGAAGTATATCGGCCATGATGAAATAGCAGAGTAGAGTTGATGGGCCAAATGGCTTTATTCTGCTCTTTTGGTTTTGTATCCTTGGTTTTACTGTTCTGCATGTAGAAAATGGACAGCTTCTTTAGTAGGAAGCAGAATGCGGAAAATTTTTTGATGTACCTTTTGGAGTAGTGTACTTCCAACATTACAATGTGGAAGAGCGGAAACTAAAGACATTATGCATTTTCTTGCTGCTTTTCTCCAGTACTCAAACTGTTTTCTGCGATAATCGATCTTATGAAAAAATACAGTTGATTGGCGAGTTTTCAAATACCTAACAAAATATCAATGTGGACATTGGTAGACTGTAATGTCACCATCATTCCTTACTTTAAAAACATATTTTACCAATATGTGAAATGGTCTTGATGTCCGTCATTTGAGTAAAAATCATTTAGCTTGCGTTGTAAGTGACACTCATTATTAACTAATTAGTTAGCTGGCTGCTATTTCTTTGAAACGTAAGTTTGCATTTAGGAACTAGACATATGCATTATGTACAATGCAACACATCAGGGGATTTCTTGAAAGTTGTATGATTACTGTTTTAAGAATAGCATCTATGTAATGAAAGATTTATATCTCGCTGTAGCTGCTGTTATTGAGTTCAGCATTGAACTGCAAGTTTTAGCTGTATTGCTGTTACTGGTGACTGTTAATATAGTGGCTAAGACTATTTTCTGACACATCTACAAATATTGCATGGGGAATTTTGTGACAAACAGTTTGTTAATTAAAAAACACGTTCAGTTAAAATCATTGAATCAGTCTCCAGGAGTTTTCGATCATTATTGCTTTCCATATTTGTTTCAAATCATTGTCTTTTGTGCTATGTAAATGCCTTCTAAATAAACAGGCAGTCTCTTGAACAAACAAGAAAGTGTAATTGTAGTTGTCTGAGGATTTTTGACATTTATCAACTTGGAATACTTGATGTTGATTCTTTGATTAATTTGTGCCTCGTGCAGTTTGTATCAGCTTAATACCTGTGAATGTGTAGATTTTTCCACGATTCAAGCGAATAGTTTAAACTGGTTCCAGAAGGTTGCATTTCAAACCAGTTAAAATCATAATGTGCTCAATCTTGTCAATTTTGAACATGTTCATAAAAAAAAATTGGCAAATGTTAGTCTTTCAATGTGAAACCTGCTGGACCAAAAACTGGAAGAGCACCGTACAAAGTCGCTAGTCTCTCTGAATTCTTAAGACAAGGCTGTATTTGAGTGTTAAAATGCATTGTTCATCAGAAGAAAATCAGATGTTTTCTGAGACAGCTATTTTGAATGCTGTCCTCAACCACAGGTAGCACTTGTGGCAAAGCTGGGAAGATGAGAAGAGAAGTTGCTGACTGGTCCTTCTAGGGAGTCTGACCGCTGGCCTCTTTGCCATCCTGTACAATTTTAAGTGTTGCTGGACCTAGCCGTGATATTAAGATGCTCTCACCAGCGTAATATTTGTATATTTGTTTATGGGTTGTGAGAGTCATTGTCAAGACCTACATTTATTATCCATCCTAACTTAGCCTTGGGGAAAATGGTAAAAAAGTGGCTTCTAGAATCGCTGGCGTACATGTGGTGCGGGTACACCCGTAGTGCTGTGACGGAGGAAATTCCCAGAGCTTTGACCTGGAGACAGTGAAAGAATGGTGATGTAATTCCAATTCAGAATGCTGTGAGACATGGAGGGGAGCTTGCAGCTTGTGGCATTCCCTTACGATTGTTTCACTTGTTCTGACTCATAAAGGTCACAGATTTGGAAGGTGCTGCCAAAAGAGCATTGGCAATTGCTGCAGCATATCTTGTATGTGGTACACACTGCTGCAATTGTCTGAATGTTTAAAGTGTATGAGATGCCAATCAAGTGGCCTGCTTTGTCCTGGAATGTGTTGACTATAAATATCAAAGATATTAGTTGGAAACATAACATTTACTGTATCCGGTGCATGCAATGTTTTCTTGTGTGGAGCAAATGCACCTAACTGAAGACTGACATCAGTGATGCTAAAACCACAGGATGCATCCAGGATGAATTGTCAATTTCTCATTTCTGCCTGAAAATTGATTCAGATGCTTCACCCTTGCCGTTTTAAATTGATCTGCTGGGCACTCCGGAGGATGAGTTTCTTTGTGAGCTTTCTCCTTGAGTTAATTGTTTAATTATTCACCCCAATTAGGACTCCAAATTTTCATGTTCACATCTTGAGCCTCCCTCTGCTAAATACAGGAGAGGAACAGCTTGGGTTTGAAGAAGTAGTGAGTGTTTAGAAAAGGAAGTTGCGGCAGTGGGGGAGTCGATGGGAGGGCCAGAACCACTCAAGTAACAGCATAATACTGCAGATGCTGGAAATTTGAAACAAGCACAGAAAACGCTGGAGGAAGTCTGGCAGCGGCATCTGTTGCGAAAGAAATACCCACACCAGTATGAAACTTTGTCGTGATTGAATGAAGGAGTATCAGACGTTGTGAAAGCTTCTTTGTAACATTATAACATTAAGATACCTTCACTTTTGCATGTTTAAAAAAATGCACTAAACTGCGTTCACAGTTGGAATTAAACAGGGGATGTTGTCCTTTACAGCGTCAAAACATTAGGCAGTGATAAATGACTTGACAGCCAATGCTGCTACACTGCAGGGTGGTGGAAGTGCTGTACCTTTTTGGTTAACGCCATCCACTTGTCTCGAGCAAAGCATCCAACAATCAGGCACCACCCCCTGAATTGAATGGCAATGAACTGCCATACCTGACTGAGCATCAGAGCCTTCTGTGAAAGAGACACCTTATCGCCCTAGTAGATGAGGTGTTACATTGCATATACTCTGGACAAAATGACATGGTGTTTTAACCGCCAACTCTACTCAGACTAAAACAACTCCTTCCCCCTCTCTCCCTCCATCTGCCTGATATTCCAAGGAAAATGAGTGATTAAGGGTCTCTAGCACTTGAATCTCATCATGAGGGCACCATTGGCTGGAAACTGGACAGAAGCTGGTCCATGTCCACTGTGGTTACTCTTGGTCCTGGGCTCCTGGAAGCATGTGTTCTTTAGTTTCTTTGGATGCTTGTAGGCAGCGGGCATAGACGATTATAGCTTCTGAGGATGGCTCCATAAGCCCATGTGGGCACTATCAGAAATGAAGCCACTCCTTACTAATATGATCATTCAGTAGTCACAGCATACACAAGTCACATTCAAACAATCATCCTCCAAACATTGTGACATGGAGGCCTACAACAGGGAGAGCAATGAGATCCTACTACATGGACCTTGTACGCTCCACAAACCATTTGGGCACAAGTACAGTAGGAGATTGAGAGCATTATATGAAGCAAAGGAAGCTCATCAACCCAGCACCCTCCCTTCCTTCAAATACTATCCAGAAAAGACAGCATTATGCATAAAATAATTATGTACACACTTTGTAGTCCAAGGTGAGAGGTGGGCATCTCCTGAACTTTGAGTAGACTATAAGGCTTTGGAATGTGGAACTTTGCTGAAACACAGCTCACCTGACATCATTTCTTCTTCACATTATTAACTAGGATTAATTTGTAATGCTCAGTGACATTACTTTTGGCCAGGATTTTTAGTCAGCACAGCATGTTTCTGCTTGAGGTTTACATCCCAGAATAAATGTATTGAAACTGTATCGAATTAATGCAATGCACGTTCCATTCTGCTTTGTCCTCTCTGTCCATCCCATTGGCTTTTATTTTTCCCATCTTCCAACCCAACGCTCCTTTTAACTCTCCAACACCCTACTTACCCTAACTAAGCCCCAGGCCAACAGCTTACTTATACCATTGTTCTCAGTGTCTCAATGTCAAATCCAGGGTGGTGGTAACTATTAGTGATTCCCTCCTCCCACAGTACACCCTGCCATCGCATATTGTGTCATCACCTACTCTGTATGTTGGTTTGGTCATCTTAACCATTTTTAATCGCCCCCTGCATCCCACCAAGTTGCCTACAATTCGCACAATTGATCTTCCCAAATTGGCCATAGTAGCCCCTGATAATCCAACTTTACTTTCAGTGAAAACACCCTTGGGGCTTACTGTGGCTCACCTCCTTCCCCTAACCAACTTGGAATAGCAACCCTGACTGAAGACTGACAAGATCCCAAACCAATGATTATACAGATGCCCAACAGGCTTGCCATTAATCCTCAGACTGGTTGCACCAGACCTGTGGGATTGACTATAGCCCACTCCCTGGAATGTGCTGACATGGATCTCCTGACCCTGAATGCTCCAGTCAGCCAAATGACTGTGTCCAAACCCCTGACCTGATGTTGGATGATGCCCTTGATTGTGCTGAAACTCTTGACTGACGATTTGACCAAGGAACAAACCTGTAGCCTTTGTGCTTCAACCTAATAGATGCATCTCATTCAGCGTATTTGCTACATAGGCTACTGGCACATGCTGTAGGTGTGGCATTGACATAGTGAGGTGCAGTACAGAAACTCCCTTCGCTCTTCATTGCTGGCAAGCATGACAAGTTGTTTGGCTTTGTGTCTAAAATACAAGAAAGCATTACTGGGAGCCTTTAATTTCTGAATGAGGAGGCAGATGAGCTTAAAGTGAATGAGAGCCAAGAACGTAAGTTAAGAGCCCTGAGTTGTATCCTGTTCTAATGCATGAGATGGGTGCCTGTCCTTGCACACAAAGTGGCCTGGCAACAGCATTGTAATGAAAAACATCTGTGAGCTTTCAGAGTCCAGTCCTGAAGTGGTAAACTTCATAGTGACATGGTGATGCAGTGATGATGTAGTGAGGTTGGAGCTTGCCCTGCGCCAACCCCAGAGACAAAGGATGCACAGCCCAGGGAGAGTGTCGTACTTAATCTGGATGCTCAGAGAAGGAGCTGTCGGACTGCAGCTGCCAAGTATCCACTCAGACTTTCATGTCAGGAGTTGTTGCCATCTTGTTTCTCTTCACTGCCTAGGAAGATATCAAACTGTATTAAATGAGGGGAGATTAGGTTAATAATATGATACTAACACATACAAATAGGCTACTTGCTTCTCATTGTTGAGATTCTTAATTAACAGTTAAAACCTTATGCACAAAATCAGACTTTTATTTCTCAAGTTTGGGAATTTCATTTTTCCGTTCTTGTGATATTTTCCGAACTGCTCACATCAATCAGGGCCTGGGAATATTCTATCCTCTGATTCAATTTTTGAATTTAAGTCTGGGTTAAGATGCAAGATGTAGTAAAAAAGATAGTAATTGCCTTGTTAAAATGTTACAACTTTGTGATAGAAAATCATTAACTGTGACCTCATTAAGTCTGTAGGATATGTGTTTAGAGAGATGCTTTTTATGTGTGGAGGTGTGTTCCTGTTATTTTGTGAGGTGGGGGGAAAGAGATTTGGTGTTCACCCATTATTTTGTGCCAATTTAAAAACAGTGGTGTCTCAGAAATGGATCCATCTTCTTTATGTTGCAGCTTTACCTTTAAGGGAGGCTTGGTAGTTATTGAAGATATTGGTGATTTCTTCTAATTCTGCTTCTGTGTGAGTTTGAATAATCCATACATCAATACAAATAGAGAAGGCAGTTTTGCTACATTACTGTATCGCCTTATAAGAGTTAGTAGGAATAAAACAGGAAGCCCCAGAAACCAAAGGTTAGGCTCCAAAACTCAAAATGTAACCCTCAAAGAACTCTCAAGAAGTGTTTGTGTGAGGCCTGTGGCTAGTGAGGATAGCAACTTAGCTGCAGAAAGGAAGTTTGTTTTAGAAGTAAAACCTGTAAGCTTACACGTGAACAATAAATTTTTATTGAATGATGAAGCTGTTACAAACTCATGCAGTACTATGTTTTAATTAATTCATTGAATTGATTGGATGATCCTGTGACCCTTTTTGCTAATTTAGATTTGATAATTTCTGACCTCAGAACTATATAAGAATTGGTACTGATGTCATCTACAAACGTAATCAAAATTTGCTTTGAAAAGCACCTTAATCTTTACATGAAACCCTTGCCTTTTATCAGTGACATCCATAATGTGTAGAAAATCAATTGTAACAGTCATTAGATGCCAAAGTGGGGATAAGCTTTTAAAGAAAATTGACTGTGGGTGCAGATAATGTAACAGACTTTTCTGAATATAAGATTACCTGTGTTTCAAAAATAATTGAGCTGTGCGATTTCATGAAAATTAGTGTAACATTTCTTGCCTAATTGTGTAATAACTTTGTTTCTTTCTTCCCAAAAATCAGTATTTGTAAAAGGTGCATCCGGAAGATGGACCACCATTGTCCTTGGGTGAACAACTGTGTTGGAGAGAACAATCAAAAATTCTTTGTACTCTTTACTGTAAGTTTAAATATGTTTTCCTGCCAAGTTTGGGTATTTAAAATCAGACCATAAGAAACAATTTAGAATTAACATTTAGAATTCCAACATATTAACTTTTTGAAATTGAGCCATGTTATTATTGATAGCATGAAACAAAGGACTAAGTAACTAAGGTTATATTTCTAGTAAATAGCATTACTTCTGCAATGTATGACATTGCATTTAATTCTAATATATTCAGTTCATGAATAGCACTGGATTTACATTTTCATTTTATTATTGCTAAGAGATGG
The DNA here is from genome assembly GCA_024137785.1 of Ginglymostoma cirratum. Lineage (NCBI taxonomy): Eukaryota > Metazoa > Chordata > Chondrichthyes > Orectolobiformes > Ginglymostomatidae > Ginglymostoma > Ginglymostoma cirratum. The sequence continues at coordinate 17,122,043 of JAHRHZ010000223.1, forward strand.
AGATGCTGGAGACTGTCGAAACAGCCTCATCCAGCGCCTCAGGTTTAAACAATTTTGGCAAAGACAGCCAAGATAAACCCTTGACTACAATAAGAGAAACTGCTAAAATAACCAGTTAGAAACTTAATTCACTAGTTCTGGACTGACTGGGGAGGAACACCATAATTTAAAACCCATTGCAGTTTACGTTAAAGTGGTGGTCTAAGAGAAGAACCCAACTGCTGAAGTTACACTGTCAGGTAAGATATTTTAAGTTGCCCAGGTTTTGCATTCTGTCACTGTCCATCATCCTCTTTAGAGTTGCACCTCTAAAGAATTGATTTTTTTTTTTTTGTTTTCTAAAGAACAGGCTTTAAATTAGGAGTAATCACGACAGCTTCGTGCGTGGGAGATCATGCCTCATAAATTTGTTAGGCTTCTTTGAAGAAGTGGCCAGGATGGTTGATAAGGGCAGGGTAGTAGATATAGTCTGCATGGATTTCAGTAAGGCCTTTGATGAGGTTCGACATGGTGGGCTGCTCTGGAAAATTAGATCGCATGGAGTTTAGGGAGAGCTCGCAAATTGGATACACGATTGGCTTGATGATGATAAGCAGAGAGTATTAGTGGAAGGATGCTTGTTGTTGAACTGGAGGCCTGTGACTAGTGGTGTGCCTCTGGGCCCCATTACTGTTTGTTATCTATATATCAATGATTTAGATGTGAATGTACAAGGCATGATTAGTAAATTTGCAGATCACACTGACATAGGCGGTATTGTGGACAGTGAGGAAGGTTATCAGAAATTGCAGCAGGATCTTGATCAGGTGAGGTAGTGGGCCGAGAAATGGCAAGTGGAGTTTAATATAGATAAGTGTGAGGTGTTGCATTTTGGAAAGTCAAATCAAGGTAGGAGTTTCATGTTGAATGGTTAGACCTTAAGGAGTGTAGTGGAACAGAGGGACCTTGGAGTGCAGGTGCACGGTTCGCTGAAAGTGAAGTCACAGGTAGACGGGGCAGTGAAGAAGGCATTTGGCACACTGGCTTTCATCAGTTAGGCCATTGAGTGCAGAAATTAGGAAGTTATGTTGCAGTTGTACAGGAGGCTGTTGAGGCTGCACTTGAAGTATTGTGTTCAGTTTTGGCCACCTTGCTATAGGAAGGATGTTATTGAACTGGAAAGAATGCAGAAGGAATTTACAAGGATGTTGCCAGGATGCAAGGGACTGAGTTATGGGCGAGTTTGGAGCAGCTGAGTTTTTATTTAGAGTGTGGGAGAATGAGGGGTGATCTTATAGAAGTGTATAAGATCATGAGAGGCATGGATAGGATAATTGCACTCAGTCTTTTTCTCAGGGTTGGGGAATCAAGGACTAGAGGGCATCAGTATAAGGTAAGAGGGGAAAGAATACATGGGAATCTGAGGGGCAATTTTTTTTACACATTGTGTGGTGCGCATATTGAATGAGCTGCCAGCAGAAGTGGTTGAGACAGGTACATTAACACCATTTAAAAGGCATTTGAACGAATACATGGATAGTAAAGGTTTAGAAGGATATCGGCCAAGTGCAGGGAAATGAGGTTAGCATGGTTGGACATTTTGGTCGGCATGGACCCATGTAGGTCGAAGGGCCTGTCTCCATACTGTAGGTCTCTATAACAGCAATACGTCTTAAGAAAAAAGTCCTGATCAGAATGTGTCCTTCCAGTAAATATTTATAGTGTAACCTATGTGATTTGAGATGTTAACATTAATAATTATGCTGCCAGGGCCAGATTTGACATGTTTCTATAAATCCCACGATTGTTTCTGTGTTATAGTTGTAGGGTGCTGTTTGGAATATCGGTATAGAGTAACACATGTTTTGTTTTGAAACAACAAAAATTTGAACAAATCTATATTTATTTATAATTTGAAAATTTCGTTGAAAGCAAGAAAACATTATATTAACTTATTTTGGTAAGGATCTGTAAATTCCACAGTTTTAAAAAAAATTACATCGATTATTTAAAGTTTAAGCATTTCAGTCCAATAAAACCATCCAGGCATGAATATTAACTTTCAACCTCAGTAACCTTCAATTGATAGCTTCAGGGCAACTTCCTGTTATCAAATGCTGAGTGATTTTGGAACTTGAATATAATGGCAAGTTTATATATCTTGTTCTCAATTTACCTTTGTTAATGCTTTGAGTCTTGGTTTCGAAAATGCTTATGCAGTAACTGTTAATAATTCTTATTTCTTCAAAAGTGTAAGGGGGAGGGGAGATTTTCAAGAAGACAAACCTTTGTATCTTTAGACTTGATTACTTCAACATGGTCCTGACCACCCTTCCACATTATATCCTTCATAAACTTGACATCATCCAGCATTCTACTATCCTTGCCCTAACTCTTACCAAGTCCTATTGAGATGTCACCCTTTCCTGCTTCAACACCTGGTTAAGCATTGGCTCAATTTAAAGTGCTCACCTTTGCTTCTAAATCCCTTGATGCGCTCTCTCCTTCTCTGTCTGTAATCTCTTTCAGTCCAAGAACTCTGACAAATCAGTATAGGACCTTAACATTTGAAAGCTTTTTCTCCTCACAACCTCTCTTTCCTCCACTTAACAATCTCCTTAAAATCTAGTTCCTTGACCAAGGTTTTGGTATTCTCTTTATGTGGCTTCTCATAGATTTTTACTTTAATGCTCCTGTGAAGCACCTTTTATTTGTTTTATTGAATTAATGTTTTATTGAAAGCAGAGTATGATTACAGGTTTTTGTTGCTCATTTCAGTGAGTAGATCAGTGAGCATAATTGAATCATCCATGTAACAGTTTCTCTCTCTCTCAAATTGCATCAATTGCATGTAAAACGGGCTAAAATGCTTCTAATGGTGCCTGCTGAGAAAAATGTGCTTAAGAATCTCATCACATTCTTTGGACTGATGAAACTAAGAGTATGCAGCTCTGTTACTTCAGAATAATCAGACTGCATACCTAAAAAGAGAGATAACAAGGTGTAGAGCTGGATGAACACAGCAGGCCAAGCAGCATCAGAGGAGCAGGAAGCCTGACGTTTCGGGCCTAGACCAGGAAATCAATGTGGATTTCACAAGCTTCAAAATCTCCCCTCCCCCACCCGCAACCCAAAACCAGCCCAGCTCGTCCCCGCCTCCCTAACCTGTTCTTCCTCTCACCTATCCCCTCCTCCCACCTCAAGCCGCACCCCCATCTCCTGTCTACTAACCTCATCCCGCCCCCTTGACCTGTCCGTCCTCCCTGGAGTGACCTATCTCCTCCCTACCTTCCCACCTCCCCACCTACACTCACCTTTACTGGCTCCATCCCCGCCTCTTTGACTTGTCTTCTCCTCTCCACCTATCCTCTCCTCTGTCCATCTTCTATCCACCTCCCCCCCTCTCCCTATTTATTTCAGAACCCTCTTCCCCTCCCCCATTTCTGATGAAGGGTCTAGGCCCGAAACGTCAAGCTTTCCTGCTCCTCTGATGCTGCTTGGCCTGCTGTGTTCATCCAGCTCCACACCTTGTTATCTCGGATTCTCCAGCATCTGCAGTACCTCTTATCTCAGCCTCATTTAGAGTGTTGTTCGAAGGCAATTGGTTAAAGAATTGTCCCATGCTGTCAGCAGTGTAAAAGATCAGCTGATTCTATAGGGATAATTCACAGTGCCGTAGGGAACAGGATTGAAGAGAAAAAAAAAGTGGCCCGTCTCCAATTTCCATTCTTGCAAAATTGCACTTTAAGGTTAAACTGAGTTCTTACTGTTGTTACTGTGTCAAAAAAAAATTGCATTCTTCAGCATGTGTCAGTCTTTCTCTCTTAATACTATTTAATCCCGATAATTTGTGCAGCAGTTCCTTTTGTTTTAAAGTACAACAGTAATGCAAGAAATCAGTTGTTGGCCAGTTTAGGTTCTGAGAAATGATTTCCAAGCAAAATATATACCACGTTTGAAACATTTTTATCAATTTCAAACATTATTGTAAGTAAACTTCTTTTTTAAACTGTCATGGAGCTGACCACCCTGTTGATGAATTAAAGTGTTTTAATTTTCGTGAATCCATATATATATTACTGCTAAACCAGTTGGGCAATGAAATAAGTAGCTTTGGGGATGTGAATTCAGTTTTGACCTTGGAGTGTATTAAATCAGTCTGATACTTTGCTGACGTATTATGCTTGAGAATGAAATTAATTGTGACAGGCATTACAAAGTGTTATATTTCTCCATCCATTTACAGATGTACATAGCACTGATTTCAGTCCATGCACTGATACTGTGTGGCTTCCAATTTTTCTTCTGTATCAGAGAGCAGTGGAGTGGTAAGTAATCACACTTGTTCAGAAAGGTGCATCATGTCTAGGAAAATTGATATGATAAAGCAACAAAATAAGGGATAACAAACAATAGTTCAATACTTTTCCTGTAAAAATGGCTGCATTTAATTCTGACTTGTCAAATTCTTAACTATGTTACCTGTTGGTACTTAGCTTTCTTCCTTCGTATTCTTTTAAACAATTTTGAATATCTGTCTGAATTTATGTGGTCACCTTTGAGGAGATTCTGGTTATTTAGCAAATTGAGTCTCACGCAGTGAAAAGATCAGTTCTCATCTTCGCTGGGATAGAAAAAAAAGGAAGATCCAGAAGTGCCCAGAGTTCAAATTCTAGTCCATACCTTCAAATTTTTGTACCTCTTTAATAATTCCCTGAGAAAAGCGATTTTTGCTTGCTTTGAGATCTAAGATGGAAAGAAATGTTTCTCTATCAGTCCACGTGCACTTCTGGCTTCAACCAATTTCAGACCCGTATGTAGTATTTTGTAGTTGTATGATGCACTTATGATACCTTGTGACATTGCTAATTTGCAGTTTCTTTGTTTGATTTAAAGCAGAGGATTAACATTGGAGGCCAAAAACTTATAGGAAGAGCAAAATAACAGGATTTCTCAAAGCAAATAACCATAAATATTGCTATTCTGTTTCTTGACTCCTGTGCAATAAATTTGAGCAACCCTCAATTGGCGTGTAGACTAATACTTTAATTAAATGAACCTATTTAGAAATTTCTTAAGATTGAAATATTTAGGCTTTGTAAAGAAAAAAAGCTTTGATCATCTTTCTCACTTGTAGGTAGTTTTTCCCCATCATTTCATTCATAAGACAATGTTAAAACATATTCCTAACTATTTTCAGAATAAAGTTATATCATTAGAAGAAATCATTAATTGGTGAATCATTTTCTGTAAAGAGATGTCTGTCTTTCATTATGCCCAGTATATCAAATAACGTTGATTTCCAGCTGTTAGATTCTAGTTGTGCACGTGTTTAAGCCGTGGTTTAAAATTGAGACATGGAGACCAAGTTTAGAAGTGCTCCAAATCAATCTAAGTATCAGTTCAGCATCTACATTGAAATGCTGACTACAGTGGCTTCAAAGAAGACGTATTAACAGAATATAATAATAACTAGGAGCAGGAGTAGGACGTCCGGCCCTTCGAGCCTGCTCCGCCATTCAATAAGATCATGCCTGATCTTTTCGTGGACTCAGATGCACGTACCCATGCTCTCACCGTATCCCTTAATTTCTTTATTGTTCAAAAAAAACTCTACCTGAGCTTTAAAAACATTTACTGAAGTAGCGTCAACTACTTCACTTGGCAGGTAATTCCATAGATTAACAACCCTCTGGGTGAAGAAGTTCCTTCTCAATTCAGTCCTAAATCTGCTCGCTCTAATCTTGAGGCTATGCCCTCTTGTCCTAACTTCACCTGCCAGTGGAAACATCCTCTCTACTTCTATCTTATCTATTCCCTTCATAATTTTATATGTTTCTATAAGATTCCCCCCTCAATCTTCTGAATTCCAACGAATATAATCCCAATCTACTCAGTCTCTCCTCATAAACCAACCCCCTCAACTCCGGAATCAACCTAGTGAACCTCCTCTGCACCCCCTCCAGTGCCAGTACATCCTTTCTCAAATAAGGAGACCAAAACTGCACACAGTACTCCAGGTGTGGCCTCACTAGCACCTTGTACAGCTGCAACATAACCTCTCTGCTTTTAAACTCAATCCCTTTAGCAATGAAGGGCAAAATTCCATTTGCCTGCCTAATTACTTGTTGTACCTGCAGACCAACCTTCTGTGATTCATGCACAAGGACACCCAGGTCTCTCTGCATTGCAGCATGCTGCAACTTTTTAACCATTCAAGTAATAATCCTTTTTACTATTACTCCTACCAAAATGTAGGATTCACATTTATTTACATTGTATTCCACCTGCCAGACCTTTGCCCACTCACTCAATGTATCTATGTTCCTCTGCAAAGTTTCGCAGTCTTCTGCACACTTTGCTCTGCCACTCATCTTAGTGTCATCTGCAAACTTTGACACCCTACACATAGTACCCAACTCCAAATCATCTATATAAATTGTAAATAATTGCGGTCCCAACACTGATCCCTGAGGCGCACCACTAGTCACTGATTGCCAGCCAGAATAGCACTCATTTATCCCCACTCTTTGCTTCCTATTAGTCAACCAATCTTCTATCCATGCCAGTACTTTACCCCTAACGCCATGCATCCTTATCTTATGCAGCAGCCTCTTGTGCAGCACCTTGTCGAAGGCCTTTTGGAAATCTAGGTACACCACATCCACTGGGTCCCCATTGTCCACCTTGCTCGTAATGTCTTCGTAGAATTCCAAAAGACTTGTCAAGCATGACCTGCCCTTCATGAACCCATGCTGCATCTGCCGAACGGGACAATTTCTATCGAGATGCCTTGCTATTTCTTCCTTGATAATAGACTCAAGCATCTTCCCCACTACAGAGGTTAAGCTAACCGGTCTATAATTCCCCATCTTTTGTCTACCTCCCTTTTTAAACAGTGGCGTCACATTTGCTGTTTTCCAATCTGCTGGGACTGCCCCAGAGTCCAGCGAATTTTGGAAAATTACCACCAGTGCACCTGCTATTTCTCCTGCCATCTCTTTCAGTACCCTGGGATGCATTCCATCAGGGCCAGGAGACTTATAGAACAATACAGCGCAGAACAGGCCCTTCGGCCCTCGATGTTGCGCCGCCCTGTGAACTAATCTAAGCCCATCCCCCTACACTATCCCATCATCATCCATATGCTTATCTAAGGACTGTTTAAATGCCCCTAATGTGGCTGAGTTAACTACATTGGCAGGCAGGGCATTCCACGCCCTTACCACTCTCTGAGTAAAGAACCTGCCTCTGACATCTGTCTTAAATCTATCACCCCTCAATTTGCAGCTATGCCCCCTCGTACTAGCCGACATCATCATCCTAGGAAAAATACTCTCACTGTCTACCCTATCTAATCCTCTGATCATTTTGTAGGTCTCTATTAAATCCCCTCTTAGCCGCCTTCTCTCCAATGAGAACAGACCCAAGTCCCTCAGTCTTTCCTCATAAGACCTTCTATCAATCCTTAACTCCATTAGCTTGCCCAACACTACCTTTTCTGTAATAATGATTGTTTCCAGTTCCTCACCTACCTTCGTCCCTTTGTCAATTACTGGCATGTTATTGGTGTCCTCCACTGTGAAGACCGATACAAAGTACCTGTTCAATGCCTCGACCATTTCATCATATCCCATAACTAAATTCCCCTTCTCATCCTCTAAAGGGCCAATGTTTACTTTAGCCACTCTTTTTCGTTTTATATATTTATAGAAACTTTTGCTATCTGTCTTTATATTCTGTGCTCGTTTTTTCTCATGTTGTATCTTACTTTTCTTTATAACTCCTTTTGTGGCTTTCTGTTGACCTTTAAAGTTTTCCCAATCTTCTAGTTTCATGCTGTTTTTGACCACTTTGTATGCCTTCTCTTTCAATTTGATAGCCTCCCTAATTTCCTTAGACACCCATGGCAGATTACCCCTTTTCTTACAGTCCTTCCTGGGGCAAACATTTGCTAGTTGAGAAATTCAGACACACTATATCCTCTTCAGTACGCAGTAATGAACAAAACAAAGCATTTGTTTTTGGTAACCCAGCGCTGTTTTTCTTTAACGATTATCAGCCTGAAACACTACCAATATTCTTTTGTATTTAATAGCTGATGAAATGTATCTCAAGATAAATTTATATTTGGTACATTTAAGAAGTCATATAAGGTCTCTTTTTGTCTTGAAGTTCTACCAAGTTAGTTCTCAACTGATACTGGTATTAAAGATACATACAGAACTTTAAAGTTCTTCAAGATATTACAAAGTGGACACTTATTATATTGAATCTCCAAGCACTAACTACAAAGACCACCTGATATCTCAGAACATCTATGAAAATAAAAGTATAGAAATTGGTATTCGTATTCCGTACAGAAGAGGAACTCCCAATCTGCTTTTATGGCTGTTTTTTGGAAAAGAAACAAATTGAATCAGAAGAGTTATCTGCTGAGAACTCCAAAATTCATGATTGCAACCACTTAGATTTTTGATAACTTAGCTTTTGTGAATTACTGCTGCTTTAAATGTGTGAAAGCAAAGTGATAACACTCAGCAATGCATTATTATGGCATCATTTGTAGACTGCTTTGATAATGAGGTTTTTTTTTCCTGCACAGAATGCAGTGGCTTCTCACCACCTGTAACTGTAATCCTAATCATCTTCTTGTGCCTTGAGGGACTCCTGTTTCTTACATTCACCTCAGTAATGTTTGGCACTCAGCTTCACTCAATATGCAACGACGAGACGGTATGTTACTCACAGTTTTAGAAATTTCTACGTACATTGCTTTTTGATTCAGCAGATATGTTAGATAAATAAATCCAAGTTACACATTAAAATAGAGAGAATTTGTGGTCCTTTCTTTTATTTCATTGCACCAAACAGTGAAAACATAATTTTTATCTGTACAATTTTTTATGCACAGTACATTTTACTCTTAGCATTACTATTTCAATTTCAGTTCAAGTATACTTTGATGCTTTTTTTTTGATGTGTAATTTTTAAAACTTGTTCATGGGATGTGGACATCATTGGCTGAGCCACAATTTATTATCCTCCCAGGTGGGGAGATGGTGATGGTGAATTGCTGCCTTGAACCACTGCAGTCCCGCAGTGCTGCTCAGAATGGATTCCAGGATTTTGACCCAGTGACAGTGAGGGAAAGGCAATTTTTTCCAAGTCATGATGGTGTGTGGAGGTGTTGCTATACATCTGCGACCTTTGCCTTTTAGGTTGGAGGAGTTTGGAAGGTGCTGTCGGAGGAACCTTGGTGTGTTACTGCAATGCGTCTTGCTACTTTGCATTGGTGATAAAGGGAGTTGATATTGAAGCTGGTGGATGTAGTGCCAATCGAGCAGGCTACTTTGCCTGAACAGTGTCGAGCTTCTTGAGCGTTGTTGGAGCTGCACTCATCCAAGCACTTGGAAAGTATTACATCATACACCTGACTTGTGCCTTGTAGATGGTGGACAGGCACTAGAGAGACATAAGTTACTTATCAGAGAGCTGTTGTAGCAATGGTTGTTGGTCTAGTTCATTATCTGGTCAATAGTAACCTTGGGATGTTAATAGTGTGGGATTCAGTGATGGTAATGCCATTGAATGTTAGGAGATGATAGTGTCGTGGAGAATCTTGAGGTGATACAACAACCTCATGAATAGTTAGATTCTTTCAGTGGAGGTAGTCATTGCCTTGTTCTTTTGTCTTGTGAATGCCACTTATCACTTGTGCGGGTCTTGCTACATGGGGGCTATAACTGCTCCGTATCTGAGATGTTGCAAATAGTTCTGAGCATTGTACATTCATCAACATTTGTTGTAACACCGAACCATATGGCCAGGAAGTTCTAATCTCAGATTTTTGTCACAAATGATATGATAAGCATGAGAGGAAAACAAGTTATTGAACACAACTGAATATGTAACTACCGGGTGTCTTCGTGAGCAAAAAGTGGAGTTTCACTATTGTATTGCACCACAATTTGATGATTTGCTGACATGTTTTAGGCTCAAAAGTTCTATAATGAGTAAAAACACTCAAAGACAGAGCATTATATAATTGGAATGTCAATGCTCAATTTTAAAATTAATGAAGAGAACAAGTACAATCTTTTAGTTTTGCAAAACACAGCTGCAAACAAAAGCATTGTAAATTATAACATTTTATTAAAAAATCCTTACAACTTTTGTCCACCTTCTCCAAAAAAACAGTATGATGTGATTTGCTTTTAACGTTAATCTTGTATTACACCCAGTAGAATCAGAATCTAAATAAACTGTCAGGTTATTATCTTAATGCTAGAATTCATGATTTTATGTTTTATAAACAGTATTTACTGAGAGTGACCACCTTCACCAGTCACTGGGCTTAAACAAATATCGTAATGGGCTGTCATTAGAAATGTTATAATTGTCAGCTAGACTTTCTTGTTTAGGAAGCTGCAGTCAGCGAAGATGTTGAGCACTGAGCTAGACAACATAAGAGAATCTTAAATGTAATCCACAGTTTGTGCTGAGGTAGCTGATCTTAGCCAAGCAGTAGCACAATTAGCTTTAGCATTGCTGATCTTATCAGCAACAAAACAGGCAGAATTTTAAAACCTAATCAGCATTTTCCAGTTTCATTCGGGTGGAAAAATCGCTGTGCCATAATTTCTTCTTTCGCTGCATAAGTCAGAATGGAAACATTATTCCACCATGTAGATATTCATAGAGTTTTGAGCAATTATGATTTGCCCCGAGCAAGTAAAGCAGTCTTAACAGCATTTGTTCCCTGTAAGCATAAGACCCAAAGAAAAATGGTTAGTTGCAACGCAAATCTGCCATATTACACCTGCCCCCACGCCTCCTCCCTCACCCCCATCCCAGGCCCCAAGAAGACTTTCCACATCAAGAAGATGTTCACCTGCACTTCTGCCAATGTGGTATACTGCCTCTGCTGTACCCGTTGTGACCTCCTCTACATCGGGAAAACCAAGTGGAGGCTTGGGGACCGCTTTGCAGAACACTTGCGCTCGGTTCGCAACCAACAATTGCACCTCCCAGTCGCGAACCATTTCAACTCCCCCTCCCATTCCTCAGACGACATGTCCATCCTGGGCCTCCTGCAGTGCCACAATGATGCCACCCGAAGGCTGTAGGAACAGCAACTTGTATTCAGCCTGAGAACCCTGCAGCCCAATGGTATCAATGTGGATTTCACAAGCTTCAAAATCTCCCCTCCCCCAACCACATCCCAAAACCAGCCCAGCTCATCTCCGCCTCCCTAACCTGTTCTTCTTCTCACCTATCCCCTCCTCCCACCTCAAGCTGCACCCCCATTTCCTACCTACTAACCTCATCCTGCCCCCTGGACTGACCTATTTCCTCCCTACCTCCCCACCTACACTCACTTTTACTGGCTCCATCCCCGCCTCTTCGACTTGTCTGTCTCCTCTCCACCTATCCTCTCCTCTATCCATCTTCTACCCGCCTCCCCCCCCCCCCCTATTTATTTCAGAACCCTCTTCCCCTCCCCTATTTCTGATGAAGGGTCTAGGCCCGAAACGTCAAGCTTTCCTGCTCCTATGATGCTGCTTGGCCTGCTGTGTTCATCCAGCTCCACACCTTGTTATCTCGGATTCTCCAGCATCTGCAGTTCCTATTGTCTCTGATACAATATTAGAATCCAGCTCTGTTTTTTCTCTCCTCACCCAACCTGCTACCCTTAAAAGAAAGAGCTGCAAAAGAAATAAAAATTCTATAGCTATTTCTAGTAGATCAGATTCCAATTAACATTATAAATGAGCTCCACAGATGCTGCCAGACCTGCTGAGCTTTTCCAGCAACTTTGTTTTCGTTCCTGATTTACAGCATCCACAGTTCTTTTGGGTTTTTTTAGTATAAATGAGCTGTGTCCTAGAACAATCCTCATACGTTTAGGACTTTAAAGTTTAACTTTAACTATAGGGCACAACATTGATCTTAAGTAGAGATAGTAAGAACTGCCGATGCTGGAGTCAGAGATAACACAGTGTGGAGCTGGAGGAACACAGCAGGCCAAGCAGCATCAGAGGAATAGGAAAGTTGACGTTTCGTGTCAGGACCCTTCATCATTGACCTGAAGTATATTTCTTTTGTACAGAATGGAGAAGATGAATTATAAAATATAATCAAATAGGTTTTGAAGGCAATCTATTTTTCAAGTATTTATTATAAGTGAAAGTAGATGTCCGTGTACTTTCAGGACAATGCAAAGTGGTCCAATTAAAAATTGCATTAAAAAAGAAGTGAATCCAATTTGATTGTCAGTCTTTCTCAAGACCAACTTTCATAGGAGTCTATTATTTCAATGGGAGCAAAGATAGTTTAGAAAATAGCCCTAATACTGAAATGTTCCATCTTAATTGTAAACACATAAGCTGATACCCCTGCAGTATACAGGCCAGGGTGAGTAGGGTGTATGGTGAAGAAGCAAAATGCATAGCTGCATTCTAAATTCAAGTATTTACCAATCAAATAATTACCCTTACTAATCAGTGCATTTTTATGTTTATCATGCAGGAAATTGAGCGGTTAAAGAATGAAAAACCGACATGGGAAAGGAAGCTTCGATGGGAGGGAATGAAGAATGTGTTTGGAGGGCAGCCCTCATTTCTGTGGATTAATCCTTTCTCAGGCATTAGAATTAGACGACTCATTCCCAGAACACTGAAGGGAGGCGCAGAATTCGCTGTTTGATCCTGAGGAAGAACATTTTTGAAAAAGTAATCTTTCCTAATATTAAAATAAAATTAGCACAAGACTTATTTCTTTTCTACGCACTGCCTACTAAGGTACAATGGATTAAATAAATGCTGCCTGTAAAAATTGAACATAGTAACCTAATTATGAACAAATGCCTGAAGTCTGGAACTAGTGAACTGACAAATCTTCATCAGCCTCAAAAGAATGGATTGCAAAAATCAAACTATAGCTTTGAAAGGGCAGTTATGTGTCCTATTTCTCTACTGTATAAACCTCTGCATAGTTGCTCATCTTGCAGTTTTGCATAATGTACTATTTGTGACATAACCCCAAATATTTGGATGTAAACTACAATGCGATTGATAACTTAGGCGACATTGGTTGAAATTTTTTTTAAACATAAAGTTTGTAGTCCATTCCATCCAACTCTTTTTCACCTCATTTGAAAAATAATTTTCAGGCATTATATTTACAAGCTGTTACCTACGAACTGTATAAGTTAGAATTGAATAATTTCTTTAATCTGTTTTTATATTTTTTATATATATATATATATATAAAAGGGGAATTCTAAAGAAGGGGAAACTTTATTTTTTCAGTTTATGTATATTTCTTTTTTTTAATTTCAGGTCAGTTTCTTTCCCTCTGTCTGTGGTACGGGTGGGTGTGCACTGTTTTTCAATAATCCAAAGTTTACCCTGAACATAATCACATTTTTTAATTTTATTTATTGTTCTGTTGAAATGCACAGATGAATTGTGAGTGTATTATTGTTGATGGCTGTTTCTAAAATAGATATAAAATATCTTCACAACAAACCTCTAGTCCAGTTTAATGTAGAATGATCGTTTAGTGTATGGATAGAACAGTTTTTTCTCCTTGTTTCTTACCTTCTAATAACATAAAACGTTGAAAACTAACGAAGATGCAATGAATTCATTTTTCATTATTTATGAAGCCTTAATGGTATTCTGTTGTTCACCTCTTAAAATTTTAGCTGGAGAGAGATAATTATTAATGTTTGATTTCTGCTACTTAAGTGGAAAATCCAGTCCGTGAGATGCTCCCCATATAATGATAAAGCATGAAGGAAGGTGGAAGTATTACACTGGTAGAAGCTGGTGGTACAAATTGAGCATTAAATGTCTTTAATGACTCTAGAAAACTGAGTGATCCTTTTATGAGTAATGATTTTTTTTTTACTGTGTATTTAGCAGAGTAATGCAGCAAACACAATGTCTTAAATGCCATGATATGTTTATTGATAGTTATTCCAATTCCATTATGCTTCTACTGGGACGTCTATTGTAATGACCTCAGAATCTGAGCTGTAAGCTAACTGATACCAGCACTGGTGAAGGTGAAGCAGAAGTAGTTGGTATAAAAGATTTCTGGAGAAGGAGAGAAAAAGTACTATTGCAATTACTTACAAATTAAATACATATATATTTTGGAGCTTTGGAAAAAGTTGGAGACACTGCTTTGTGGTAAAATAATTGCTTTATGCACTGTACTACATCAGTAGACAGACAATGCTTCTTTAATGCTCCATGAATGCATTTACAATACAGATTTAAGGCCTTTCTGTTTGCGCCAAACAAAATTTGTGAAATGTAGATCTAGACTTATGACTCACCCGATTTCTGAAGTGAAGCAAGGTAAGTCTGCTTCCAAAGAGTTCACTCCACTTCCTTCAGAAGTCAGCCATTCTTGTTGGATTTAGGCAACAATTTTATGTTATAAATGTGTAAAGCAGTTTTATACTGATGTTAAGTTGCATACTGAGAGCACTCCAAGGTGATTGTTGATATGTTGCAGTATTACAACATCTTTAATTGAGAATTGATAGTTTAAGTTGTACGGTTTAATTGTGAAAAGATCCGGGATATTTTTGATAAAAGGATATGAGAATTCATAGTATTTGGATTAGGCAGAGCACAATTCATTCAAAGGTTGTGGCGAGGGATGTATGGATAGGTGCCAGCATGTTCCCACACACTCATTAGCTTGCTCCCTTGGAGGGTGAACGGGTGTCAAAATCGACAGCACACCCACTAGAGGCAAATAAATGTTGAAGGTGTCAATTGAGCCTCTTAAAAGCTCAGTTGACCATAATGTTAGCCTGCCCACACCTTAATACATTTGGCATAGGCAGATGAGTGTCAGCGAGTAGCCTTTTATTAACAGTTTTTAAACTGTTGGAAGGTATAAGGGTACTATTTTGAACACGTTCCTTTGCACACTGGCGGCATCCCCTCCACAGAAGATAGTACTAACCTCTTCCTCTCCACGTGGACTTTGTCATCAAACTGTCCCCATCCTGTGTCCCTCACTTACCTTGGTCCCACTGGATCTTCTCCCTGGGGCTACTTGTAGTTCTGACAGTGCCCATTATGGAGCTGTGCTTCTACCTCCAGGACTGCGGTGACTGGAAATTGACCAGCAGCTCCAGAAGGTGTGACATTCTCTGTTGAGGGGCAAAAGTCATCACCCACTGATTTACCCCACCTGCAGTGCATTATGCCTATGGGGGTGGATTTGCTCAGTCTCTCAGCTGCCTGATGACTTTCCTTCAGTTTCCTCACCCTTTTAAAAGTTTGTCTACAATTATCTCAGTTTTAACAAGTCTAAGTTGGAGTTCTTAACAATTTTCTTGGGCATCATGGCACTGCTGCCTCTCAGAACCAGGGAATTGGGTTCAATTCTACCCTCAGGCAACTGTCTGTGTGGAGTTTGCACATTCTCCCTGTGTCTGTGTGGGTTTCCTCCGGGTGCTTCAGTTTCCTCCCACACTCCAAAGAAGCGCATGTTAGGTGAATTGGCCATGCTAAATTGCCCACTGTGTCCAGGTATGTGTACGTTAGGTGCATTGGCCGTGAGAAATGCAGGTATAGGGTAGGGAGGTGGGTCCGGATGGGATGCTGTTTGGAGGGGGCTTGTTGATTCAATGGGCCGAATGGCCTGCTTCCACACTGTAGGGATTCTATGATTCCTATCCCTCCACTAAAGGAATAAAGGCACTGAATAGTGTATGAACGCTGTTGTGTTTGTGCTGGTTGATTCAAATATGACTAGGCTTTAATGATTGTTCAAACCTCAGAAACCTGGTAGGCACCCGCTTTAATCTTTGCTGAGTTGCTTCAGCTGGTATTTTACAAGCGGCCTGTCTACCACAGGATTTGAGAAGGATAAACTTATCCAGATCCCCTGTGTCTAGAAGTGCACTTGTAAAGAGAATGAATTAAAAAGGAACAGGTTATTATGCCTCCTTCAACATAGTGAAGAGTGGCTGGTCTTGCTGACTCTTGTGCATAAGTCGTGGCCATTTGACTGAAACTGGAGAATGACTGGTTCCCATGGAATCAAACTCAGCAAAGAGTTTAGGGGAGTTTTGAGGGATATGAAAAGTATAGTTGGGTTCAGCAATGTTTGACCGCTGGATAATTGTTTTAATTTTGAATCCCATTATTTTTTCAAATTATTTATTGGCGCACTCTAATTGGCGTTTTCAAGCTGAATCGTGCTGCATTTGTTTTTTTTCTCTCTTCTGCATTTAATACAATATCATAAAAGGTGGGTGTAGTTCCATGTTATAAACACCTTGTCTGAATACCCTGAATAGAAATTATTTAATTTATAAAAAAATGCTTATTTTAAATTTATATTTATTAATCTTTTTGTTTACTGAGAGTAGGTGTTTAAAATGCTAGAAATATTCTCTCCAGCAGTGTGCAAGTAAAGAAACCTTGAATATTGAAAAATCCGTTTTAATGTTGTTGCAGTGTGCAAATTAGGTGAGTGTATTTATGTTTCCAAATTTCCCCATACCATAAGCAAACAGGACTTGATGCTGTAATATTATTCTTCTGAAACACAAGAAAGAGATGTTTATTGTTATTAATTTTTTTCCATGTTTATTCTCCGAGTTAATGAATGAGAACCATTTGTCAAAATACTATGTTTGCTACTCTGCCAGGTCACAGTGTCTTCCTGAACATGGACACTTTGTCATTGTAGACTTTGCATGCTTTACCTTACTTCACAGACAAAAACAAAACAGACTTGTATTTCAGTGATAAATCCTCACAAATGCAAATCACAGACCCCCACAAATGCAAATCATAGTGTAAGCTACATTGGTGATCTCTCTCCAAATTATGAATTTCAATTTCATTACATCATAAAGATCAGGAGAAAAATAATACTCCGTTTTCAAATTTATTAAAATGTACAGAACTAGAGACACCTTCTAAGATGATTTTCAGTCCATAGGCTTTCTTTCATTACATTGTTATTTTGACAGGCAATAACCTTATTCATAATCTTTGTTAACATTTGCAGACTGTTTAAGTTAAAAGAACTTTTGTGTCACAGTGAGATGGTAAATTATTTTTCCATTAATTTTTTATAACGTTATTGAGAAATTAGAAGAAGGACCAAAATGTTAATTTTTAAAAAAACTCTTTGGTAAAAGATGTATTGATTAAGTGATATCAAGCTTGGGCTTGAGAGCCAGAAAATGGAAAAGTAAGGAAATTATAATGCTAAGGAGTTATAAGTGTAGGCTATAATGTTCCCATGTTCCCATTAGAGTTGTGTTGAGTGAGATTCATGTCCCATGGTCTGCCACGGCTTGAAGTGACTTTGCTCATACAATCTTCTATCCTTCAGCTTATTAATTATGCAACAGGATCTTTGGTGTCCTTCCAAAGGAATCACATGGCAAGGGAGGCGCAAGTGCTCCACCACAGCCCGAACTTTCCTACATAACTACTGGCTCCATATTTAAAGCCCAGCTACGCAAATTTCAGACACTACAAGTCAGGAACTAGCCCTGACATTGTGGTGCTCAACCATTATGGCCCACAGGAAAGGAGACTTTGCACCCCCTTTCTTGATAGGGTCCTGGAGGTACTGGTAAACAGGATAGTGGTGCAGGTTACCACAAGCTACCTGACCAAGTCACTAAATAATAGCCTGGCTCAAAGCTGTGCCCCAGGTGAAGAGGGATATGCAACAATACAGGAGGAAGAACGTCTGCAAGAATTAGTGCCACCATCTCTCTGCTACCTCACTCAAAGGGCCACCGCTTCCTCTAACCCAGTCCCTGCGCATTTCCCTCACCAAAGCTCATGGATTATAACTTTCAGAACTGCATGATCCATGTCCACTCAACACACCAGGTCTCTCACCCACCTCATCTTTCTAAAATAATGAGAGCTCCTGCCCTCTGTCTCCTTACTACATGGGGCAAGTCTCAAACTCTCCTGCTCCTACATCACCACTAGCTTCTTTTGTCCACCTCAAGCATTCTCAATCTCTCCCTTGTCTCATTGCAGGCAAAATTGCCCCATAACTAGAGTGGCTATCAGAGCCTTCACTCTGTATGAAGGAAAGATTCTTGAATTAGCCAGAGAAGATTATGACTGCTCATGCCGGGTAACAGGGATTGGGTGGGAGTATGGCTGGGATACTGTGTGGGGGATTCAGTGCAGATTTGATGGGCCAAATGGCCTCTTTCCACACTTTAGTGATTCTGTGTAGGGACAAGGATACCTCAATGGCTAACTAACCCAGTAAGCTTCATTGTGCTGTTGTGTGTGAATGGCTTCCTAATCTGCTTTTATTTGTTTTATATGACTAATTTCCTCCCTTCTCAGACAGGCACTAGCAAGTCTCTGCAGAGAGGCTAGCACAGGCGATCTTCGACTCCATTTCCACTTTGAGGAGGAAGCCACTGTTGTGGGCAAATCACAATTTACCTTTAATTTGGCTACTTATTAAGAAATCTCACTGATAATCAAGTACTGAAACAATGGTATAAACTTTACTGCACATTGTAGCAAGCTAAGTCTCAACCCAACTTTTGGCTATTCCCTGATTATTGTTGGAACTTGGCCATGATCCCACCAACAATGGCCTGTCCCTGGAATTATCCAGGCTTCAATCCTTCTGCTAAAGGAGAGTTCTGTGTTCGTCCTTCAGGTCCATGAGGCAATATACTGATGATTTTTTTTAAAAGGCCTTTCATCTAAAATATTGATTATTCTCTTGGAGTCTTTGAGACTACAGCTCATCAGAAGTAACTTCTTTGTTCCTTGCTACGTTTTACTTTAATCAGCTGCTTGAAGACACAGCATTCCTGTGGTTAACTCCTTAAATTCTTTATCATAGAATCCCTGCAGTGTGGAAACAGGCTATTCAGCTCAACAAGTCCACAACAATTTTCCGAACAGCATCCCACCCATACTCACCACCTACTCTCTCCCCGTAGATCCCATGGCCAATCCACATAACCTGTACATTTTTGGACTGTGGGAGAAACTGGAGCACCTGGATGAACCCACACAGACTCAGGGAGAATGTGCAAACTCCACACACAGTCATCCAAGTCTGGAATTGAACACAGGTCCCTGGCATTGTGAGGGAGCAGTGCTAACCACTGAGCCACCGTGTAGCCTTCCACAGGGCAATCCTTGTCCTTTTTAGCAGTAAGGCATTCAGTTTATCAAGCAAGTGTCAAAGCCGTTTGTTTCAATGTAGATTCATAGAGTTGTACAGCATGGAAACAGACCCTTTGGTCCATGCCAACCAGAAATCCTAAATTAATCTAGTCCCATTTGCCAGCGTTTGGCCCATTTCCTTCTCAACCCTTCCTATTCTTATACCCATCCAGATGACTTTTAAATGCTGTAATTGTACCAGCCTCCACCACTTCCTCTGGCAGCTCATTCTATACACGCACCACCCTCTGTGTTGAAAAAGTTGCCCCTTAGACCCCTTTTCAATTTTTCTCCTCTCACCTTAAACCTATGCCCTCTAGTTTTGGACTCTCCACTCCAGGGAAAAGACCTTGGCTGTTCACCCTATTCCTCCTACGATTTTATAAACCTCTTATGAGGTCACCCCTCAGCCTGACACTCCAGACAAAATAGCCCCAGCCTATTCAGCCTCTCCCTATAGCTCCAACCCCAGCAACCTTGTAAATAGTTCCTATAACAGGGAGACCAGAATTGAACTCAGTATTCCAGAAGTGGCCTCACCAATGTCCTGTACAGCCACAACATGACCTCCCAACTCCTATACTCAATGCATTGGCCATTGTAATCTCAATTTCCTCCTTTCCAAGACATGGCTAATTGCTCTCAGTCTCTGTGTAACAGCTTGTCGTAGTCCCTTAACAGCTTATCCCAGATAGAATTATTGCTGCATCTTGTTTATCTTTTGTTGATTCACTCAATCCATGAGCAATTATTAAAGCTCTGAAGTCTATAATATCAATTTTCAGAGGATGCATTGGCAAATACCATCAGCTGAGAGACTTTCATTTAAGTGATATTCTTTCCAGATTAGATTTGAGTATAATTCAATAAGCATGTCATTGACATGTCTCTACAGCCGATCGATGAGGCCTTAGGTCGCCGCCTCAGAGAACTGCCAGAGACCAGGCAGAAGATGAATCCCTTGTCTAGGCCCTTAATGATTTCATCAAAATGCACAGACATTCACAGGAATAGCATGCAGATTTGTTAGAGGTATTCAGTAAGCTGAATCAAAGGATGGAGAAATCCACCAACCTTATTAGTACTATGCTGGTTCCACTATGCATGTATCTGGTGGCTTCCATGGACAGGTTGGCAACCACCATGGAAAACAAGGTCCAGCGCATTCTGTGTCCGTTGGTTTATGTGCACGGAGATGTACTCCATCGCTCTAACCGCATTTATTCTGCATCAATGACTTGTTGAGACTGGGAATGAGAGGCCTCAGCCTCACTCCAGGTACTCCCTCCTCTCAGGGGAAATGAGTGATGCTAGCAGACACCTATAGAGAGGGGAAGCTACATGCAGGACTCTAGAAGCTTCCTTACAGGTCATTCCAGAGATACCGAGCCCCCTCCATGACAATGTGGAGCTCCAAAAGGATGTTAACAAGTTGGTGGAGTGAACAGATAGGTGGCAGACAAGGTTCAATGCAGAGAAATGTGAGGTAATGCACTTTGGTCAGAAGAACATTGCAAGACAACATAAAAGGGATATACAATTCTGAAGGGACTCTGGAACAGAGAGGCCTTTGTGTGCACAAATCATTGAAAGTAGCAGGGCAGGTGGATAGAGCAGTCAATAAAGCATACAGTGTTCTATGCTTTATTGATAGAGGCATAAAGTACAAGACCAAGGACATGTTGTTGAATTTGTACAAGTCCTCAAGACCAATGCTAGACCTTAGCTGGAATATTGTGGGCCATTTGTGGACATTTTTGGTGGCTGGTCATTGGACAAAGGCCTTAGCCGGGATTAACGGTAGTTTATTTGCAAAGTATTTGGGAGTGGAAAATAAACAGCACTGAGGAGGAAGGTAGCACAATCGTGTGTACTTGCAATCTTTTTGAAATTCTCAGTCCTAGTGACTCCTCAGGGCTGTAACAAATTGTGCATAAACTAATCCTCAAACTGAACAGTTTTTATTCCAAAGACACCTGGCGCCAGCATGTCTGACAGAGGTGTCAAATTCAGCTTCTGCAAAAGAACACTGTATCGTTCCACTTACCGTTGAGTTCTAATAAAACACCCAATTGTTCATCTTCTGCAACAAAGCAGTGAACACTTCAATTTTCCACTTTGTATTTCAAATGAAATAAAGCTTTTAAAATCATAAATTGTAGCTGTAATCTTTTCAATGGCTAATTTTTCATCAGTGGCATGAGTGAAAAGCTTTTTGTTTATTTAGTCATGGGACATGGGCATCACGAACTGGCCAGCATTTATTGCCTGTCCCTAGTTGCCCCTGAGAAGATGGTGGTGAGCTGCCGTCTTGAACTGTTGCAGTTTCTGGGCGTAGGACCCTCAATGCCCTGAGGGACCAAATTCCAGCATTTTGATCCAGTGACAGTGATGGAATGGCAATATATTTCCAAGTCAGGATGATGAGTGGCTTAGAGGGGAACTTGAAAGTGGTGGTGTCCCCATGTATCTGCTGCCCTTATCCTTCTAGATGGATGTGGTTGTGGGCTTGGAAAGTGCTGTCTGAGGATCTTTGGTGAATTCTACAGTGTATCCTATAAATAGTATACACAGCTGCTACTAAGCATCACTGGTGGAGGTAGTGGATACCTGTGGATGTGGTGCCAAACAAGCGGGCTGCTTTATCCTGAATGGTATTAAGCTTCTTGAATGTTGTTGAAGCTGCACCCATCTAGGCACGTGGGCAGTATTCCATCACACTCTCAACTTGTGCTTTGGAGATGGTAGGCAGGCTTTGGGGAGTCAAGAGGTGAGTTACTTGCTGCAGTATTTCTGGCCTCTGACCTGCTCTTGTAGCCACTGTGTTTATGTGGTTAGTCTAGTTGAGTTTCTGGTCAATGGTAGCCCCCAGGTTGTTGATAGTGGGGTATGTGATTGTACCACCATTGAATGTCAATGGGCAGTGATTAGGTTGTCTCTTACTGGAGAGGGACATTGCCTACCATTAGTGTGGTGTAAATGTTACTTGCCACTTGTCAGCCAAAGCCTATATGTTGTACAGGTTTAATTGGATTTGGCCATGGACTGCTTCAGTATCTGAGGAGTCACGAATGGTGCTGAACATTGTGCAATCATCAGCAAACATCTCCACTTCTGATCTTATGGAAGGAAGGTCATTCATGAAGCAACAGAAGATGTTTGGGCCTGGGAGACTATCCTGAGGAACTCCTGAAGAGATGCTGTAAAGCTGAGAAGACTGGCCTCCAACACTGCCATTTTTATGTGCCATAATGTTTCAATGGCTGCCAGCCCACCAGCATGATCTTGGCACACACTATAAAAACCTCTTTACCTCAATATTCTTACTATATATCCTGGTGAACACAAGACAAATGCTTTGATGAAATGTGTTTTCTTTTTCAGCATCAGGAATTCCAAGTTTACAAATCACTCAGATGATCTTGTGGCTGCAATCTGTCAGCAATTTGACTTAATTAGTAGCTTGCTCTTGATTTAATACAGCACTTCAGTAACATTAATGGAATACTATTAAACATAAAGGTAAGCAAGTTTTGTGGCTAAATTGTAGCATTTAATTGATTTCTAAATTAAGAATAAATCAGTCTTTCTAAAACAATGGTGGAATTTTCAAAAGGCCAGGGGAGGCAGGTTAGGACATGGATAACATGCTAGCTTAACATTAATGCCTGCAGAATTCCTCTGAGGCTGAAATGAGAGTAGCCTTTTGAAGGTAAACCGTGTTGGAGTTTGTTGCAAATCTCTATCTGCTAGAGAACACACGTCCATCCACTGCAGCTACTGAGCTGCAGATGTAACAGCTGTTTGGCCAGTGAGAGAAGGTTGTTTCTCAACAATGAGGGCCTGAGAGTTTTGTCCTTGGTGCAGCTTCCAATGCATTACTACTGGAAGGTCTCCAGGTGGCCCTTCACCCCAGGAGGTTAGCTGACAGCTACTGCGCACCCTGATTACTAAACTGCTGGATCATCAAAAATCACATTGTGCATCAGACATGGTGGAGTCAGGACTTGGAAATTGACCCAACAGCAGGGTCTGGACCTGAGAACAAAAATTTAGCTCAACAAGTTAGAAATAGTGGAACGTTATTGTCTTGATTATGTCAACGCGGTTTGAAATTTTATTTAATGTCACTTAATACCATGATGCAGAGGTGCCAGTGTTGGACTAGGCTGGACAAGATCAGAAGTTACACGTCACCAGGTTATAGCCCAACAGGTTTATTCGAAATCACAAGCTTTCAGAGTGCTACTCCGTCAGTTTAGTACTCTTCCTGCCATCCCACCCCTCCTCCAAAAAAATTCTTTCACTGGATTAGCACCGCTTGTTTCCTTTATCCGGTTTTTTTTTTTCAATATTGCAGTGAGTACTTAGCTGGAGCAAAAGAGGTGGTTGTCAGGGCAGAATGATAAATATTATTCAGAAGATGACCACTATCTCATTTCTGCACATCTAGGGATTTTTCAAGAATGCATAGGAAGATAACAATGGTTTTATCAATCAGTTTTCAAATTTCACCAGTCTTGTAGATCAGAATGTTATGGCACACAGATGACCATTTGATATCTCAGCTCTTTATCTATTTCTCTGAATGCCTTTTACATACCTTTGAAAAATTTCCCTTTTCAATTATTTATTTGTTTCGCAATTATGAAATCTGCTTCTGCCTCTTTTTGAAAGGTCCTGCAACCTTTAAATTAAATGTTAATTAAATATTAAGCTTTCCCATTTTTTATCATGCTTTCACCTTTGTTCTTTTGACAATCCAGTTACCCACTGGGACTAGTAAAAATCATTTTTCAGAATGGGCCTCTTCAAACCTTGTACTTTAGCACTACAAATTTTTTTAATCTTCCTTATAATGAAAAGAGTCTCTGAGTTTGTATAGTCTTTGACATTAACTAAAACATTTGAACCCTTATAGCATCATTATGAACTTCTGACAATTATCAGGCCATCTTTCCTATGGTAAGGCAGAAATGTTGGTCACATTATTTAAACCTGACCTAATCCAATAGTATGGCTCTGTTTTGCTGCTCTGTGCCCCGTATTTATAAGACTTAAAATATCTTGCCACCAATTTATTACTTTGGTTTTAGAATCTTTTCTCTTTGAATCCCGACATCTCTTTTCTCCTCCTAAATTTATTATTTAGTGCATATGCTTTGTCTTTATTTCTCCTCCCAAAATTTCTCACTTAACTGACCTCTACCTATAGCTAAGTTGGCTCTGCAGCTGGTTTGCAATGCAGAGTGAAGTCAAAGTGTGGGTTCAGTCCCAGGATGGTTGAGGTCTCCATGCAAGTCCTACCTTCTCAACCTTGCCCCTCACCCTAGGTGTGGTGACCTTCAGCTTAAACTCAGTGTAAGTCATCTGATTTGATTAGATTTATTGTAGTCACATGTACCGAAGTACAGTGAAAAGCTTTATTTTGTGAGCAGTATGGGCAGATCATAGCAAACAAGGATCTACAGATCATAGGGTGCTTTGACAGAGCAAGGCTTACAAGGTTATGACTGCGCAGGAAGTGCATAAAGCAAGGTCAACATTAGCAAGATCAACAATTATTTGAAGTTAGGAGTCCATTCAGCAATCTAATAACAACAGGGAAGAATCTGTTCCTGAACCTGTTGGTGCGTGTATTCAACCTTCTGCATCTTCTGCCTGACGGAAGAGATTGGAAGAGAGCATTACTAGGGTGGGATGGGTCTTTGATCGTGTTGGCAGCCTTTCTGTTGCAATGAGAAGTGTAAATGGAATCCATGGCTGGGAGCTTGGCTTCCATGATGGCCTGTGCTGTGGACCGTGGTGACTTCATGTACCGATATGTAAATGTGAGCTCACTCTCAATATTCCAACCTTTTACCTTGCTTGTGTCCTCCTGATCACTTGTAGTCCTCTTGCAGTTAACCATCCCCTATCATATTGAGAAGAGCAATAGTTCCAACATCTACTTGATGGATAGCATTATTTACTTTCCTAAAATCTGATAAACATCCACTTAGTATTACCCTGTGTCCTGTACTTGAAACAATTTCACCCAATTTACACTTCCATATCATTATATCATCAAGCCTTCATTCCTGGAGCAATAATTAGCTGCCTATGATGTGCAGCTATCGATTCTATTTTTGTCATGTGCTGTTTAAGATTGAAATCATACCAGAAATTATTTAATTGCCTGTGTTGGAAAATTTGGGATTGTTTACTATTGCTGGAGAAACAAATTAGGAATTGACTGACAACATTTTTTTCTCCTATCAACATGTCCTTCATCAATTATGCTCTAAATGATCATTGTTTTATAAAACAATCAAATATCTGAGTGTAAAAGGTACTGCAAATGCTGGAGAATCCGAGATAACAAGCATGGGGCTGGATGAACATAGCAGGTCAAGCAGCATCATAGGAGCAGGAAAACTTGACGTTTCGGGCCTAAACCCTTCATCAGAAAATGATTTTCTGATGAAG
>JAHRHZ010000223.1:17152706-17192440 GCA_024137785.1 Ginglymostoma cirratum
TTATAGGAGCAGGAAAACTTGACGTTTCGGGCCTAAACCCTTCATCAGAAAAGTTTTCCTGCTCCTATGATGCTGCTTGACCTGCTGTGTTCATCCAGCCCCATGCTTGTTATCTCAGATTCTCCAGCATCTGCAGTACCTTTTATCTCTGAAGTAAGTGCATATTGAGTTTACTGTGATTCGAGTGTGGTATGATTAAATTGAAGAATTAAGCTTGCATTGGAAAAAAACTTTGAGATTTTTGGATTTATGTGGAAACAATTAAGCTTTTCAGTTTGTAAGTGGTGATATTCATTGAATGTTCTCATAAAAGGGAAGAAATTCAAAACAACCAATTTTGTCTGAACTTTTCAGCTGCTGCCAGATGATGTTCAACAGTTGCAGAAGCAATTCAAATTTCACTGTTCTTAATAAGGTTATTTGTGAATGTTTTAATTTAGACTTGGTTGTCAGGCATTCCAAAGTTCAGTTAAAGATTTAAAAATATATTTTCCATCGTAACTCTTGCAATATTTTATAATTTTGTTTTTTAAAATAATATTTGTGGAATTGAAGACACAACTGAAGAAGAGAACAACAGAGTGTTTTCAAGGCATGAACCTCAACGAGATTTCAGATGATATAAATCATGGAAGCCACAATGAACAAAATCACTGGAAACCCTATTGAGATTGCAAAAGATTGCAATTTCAAAATCAGTCTGGCCCCTATTTATTTTGTTTGATTGCAGACATTTCTTTGGCTGCATAATGTATTCTCTGCTGCTGTTAACATTCACACTAGAAAATCGTGATAAATTCACACTAAGTTTACTGAGAAGTAAATTACAATTGCTCCTTCTGGATATTCCATCTCTTCAAGCACAATGCAGAAGCGGCTGTTTTGTGAATGAGTCAATTCAATTTACGAACCCAAAAGGCATTTTCGTCTTCTCTCAATTCTGTATCTTCTTTCACTGCCCTCTTGTCTCTATTCATTTCATGTACATTGACTTCTTGCTGGGTTAAAGATACAAAGATGCTCTTCACTGCCCAAGAGTTTGCAACACAGCCGACTTGTGAAACTAACAAATTAGTGAAGCAAGGTAATTTGATCCTAAGGTGTTCCTGGTGTGTGTGATTGTGATGTTTGTGCCCCTAAGCAGCTGAGCCATCCAGAAAATCTAAGGAAGGCCTTAATGAAATTATTAACTACAGGCAATGTGTTCTGAAATACAGTGCTATAATACCACAAGATTTATGTACAAAATGTTTTTTTGATTTTTGTTTTATTTAATAAATCAGTGGAACATTTCAATGATGAGACATAAATTGTCTAAAATGCTGCAGATCTTTGATCACGCATCAAAGTCAGTGGCATGATGCACGAAATTCTCTCCAAACATTTTATAGAGATTCTCAATTTTACTTTTGTTAAACAATACAATATAATGGGCTTGAACTTACTCCATGGGCACAATCCAGAAGTTAGGCTCAAAAAGGTACCCATTGTGCCGTATTTAGTTACACTCAGATTTTCTGACAATCCCATTAGAAGGTGCCTGAATATGAAAATGGTTGTAAACAATCAGGGCTAAAGGAAAGTGTTGGAGGTTGTAAGGGCTGAATGGCCTACTCCTGTTCCTATGTTCTAAGATTCCTGCCACACATGAAAATTAAAGTTTCAACTCATTTAAGCATCAAATGTGCACATTAGACACACATGGTTAGCAACCTGCAATCAGGGAAGCTTTTCCATTTTCAATGCAATATACCACAAAAAATGTATGCAAATAAAAAGGCAAAACACGACTCAGTCTCTGGCTATTTTCTTTCAGGTTCTCAAACAACTGTGATTAAACTTTAGAAAGATGTCAGTTTTCTGCTACAGCTCAGAAAATCCAGTCGTAATTTTGAAGGAGCTTCAAAGCGACTGCAAATATAGAAAACTAATGTCTGAGGTTTAACTCATTCACCCATGGGATGTGGGAATTTACTGGCTATGCCTACCTGTGTTGCCTATCTCTAATTGCCTTAGAAAAGGTGGTGGTGAGCTGCATTCTAGAACAACTGCAGTCCATGGGTTGTAGGTATAGTGCTGTTAGAGAGAGAGTTCTAGAATATTGACCCAGCAACTTCGAAGACACAGTGATGCAGCTCACATGAATATATGCAATAGGAGCCAATATAGATTATTCATCTCTTAAAGACTTTTCTGCATTTCAAGAAGATCATGGCTGTTCTGTTTGTGTTTCAGATTTCACATCCCATCTGGCTCTGATAATCGTTGCTTCCTTTCCTAAAAAGCACCTCTGTCTTAAAAATATTCCCTACCTCCACAGTGTTCTGAGACAGTGTGTTCCAAGTTGCTCAACCTTTGAAAGAAGAAATTCCTCCTCATCTCTGTCCTGAAAGGGCGATCCCTAATTTTAAAACACTGTCTCAAACTTGGAGACACACCCGCAAGAGGAAAGATCCTTTCTATCCCCACCTTGTCAAGACTGCTCAGGGTCTTGTACACCTCAATCAAGTCATTATTCACTCCTCCAAGCTCCAGTAGAAACAAGCCCAACCTGTTCAACCTTTCCTCATAAGACAATCTGCTCATTCCAGGAATCAACAGTAAATATCTTATGATCTGCCTCCAAAGTATTTACATCTTACCTTAAATGAGAAAGCAGACCAAAACTGCACAGAACATTCAAGATGTAGTTTTTCCAGTGCCCTGAGGTATAACCTCTTTACTTTTATGTTCAACTTATGCCATAATAAAGAATAACATCCAAATTAGCTTTCTTATCTACATGTTTGTACCTGCATACTCCAAGTCAGGATCGTGCATGACTTGGAGGAGAACTTGCAGGTGGTGGTGTTCCCATGCATCTGTTGCCTTTTCTAAGCGGTAGAGATGTGGGTTGAGAAGGCGCTGTCAATGG
Organism: Ginglymostoma cirratum; assembly: GCA_024137785.1. NCBI lineage: Eukaryota > Metazoa > Chordata > Chondrichthyes > Orectolobiformes > Ginglymostomatidae > Ginglymostoma > Ginglymostoma cirratum. Next base: position 17,155,621 of record JAHRHZ010000223.1, read on the forward strand.
AGCCTTGGTGAATTACTACACTACACTCTACTGCCACTGCTGTTCAATGGGGAAGGGAGTGAATACGAAGGTTGTGGTTAGGGTGCAAAATAAATGTGCTGCTTTGTCCAGGATGACGTAAAGCTTATTGAGTGTGATTGGAGCTGCACACATCAAGGCAATTGTGGAGTATTCCATCAAAGTCCTGACTTGTGCCTTGTGATACGTGGACAGGCATTAAGGAGACAGCAGGTTACTCCCTGCAGAATTCCTAACCTCTGATCTGTTTTTGAGCCCAGCAATGAATATTCCACTTCAGTTTCTGGTCAATGTGAACCCCAGGACATTGATAGTGGGGGATTCAGCAGCAGTAATGCAACTGAATGCCAAAGGGCTGGAGAAACTCAGTTGTTGTAGCAGCATATGTGGAGAGAAAGCAGAGTTAACGTTCCTTGTCCAGTTCTGAAGAAGGGTCACTGGACCCAAAGTGTTAATTCTGCTTTCTCCTCACAGAAGTTGGTGGAGCTGCTGAGTTTCTCCAGCAATTTCTGTTTTTGTTTCTGATTTCCAACATCTTTGTTTCATTTATTTGAATGTCAAAGGGAATGGTTAGATTCTGTCTTGTTGGAAATGGCACTTCCCCTTGAAAACACATATCAACAGATTCAAGAACAGCTTCTTCCCTGCTGTTATCAGACTTTTGAACCTCCCATACATGGAAGTTGATATTTCTCTGCACCATCTCTGTAGCTGTACCAGTATATTCTGCATTCGGTTCTATTACGCTGATGTACTTATATAAGGTAGGATTTGCCTGTGTAGCACACAAAACAATACTTTTCACTGTATCTCGGTACATGTGACAATAATAAATCAAATTAAACCAAAAATTTGAGTGGTGTGAATGTTACTTGCTCCTTGTCAGACCAAACCTGGATATTGTCCAGATCTTACTGCACTTGAACATGGACTGCTTCAGTATCTGATGAGCCACGAATGTTCTGAACATTGTGCAATCATGAGCGAACACCCCCACTTCTGAGCTTACGATGGAGGGAAGATCATTGATGAAACATCGGAAGATGGTTAAGCCTGGGAAACTACCCTGAGGAACTCCTGCAGAGATGTCTTGGGCCAAAGTGATTGACTTCTAACAAACACAGTCAACTCTCTTCGTGCAAAGCATAACTCCAGCCACCCTTGAGATGTCCCCCTGATTCCCATTCACTCCAGCTCTGCTAGTGCTTCTTGATTCCATATTTGGTTGAATGCTGCCTTGATGTCAATGATAGTCACTCTCACCTCACGTTTTTAATTTATGAGCAGAGCCAGTTTTATGGATAGACTTATGGTACAGATGGAGATTTTGAAAGACAGTTGGTATAAATTGAGGAGATTTGAGTGCATTGGACTTCTGAGCATAACTAATCTGCACCCAAAATTCTATGATTGTGCTAGATTATGTGTCTCTTGGTTTAAGTACAGAGGAAATTTAAGATGAATTATGTATAAACATATTCGATATTTTTCCACACTTTTGACTTCTACATGTATTAATGATATGAGGTGGTATGAATACTTATGATCATTCTCTTTACAAACATGGTATTTAACAGCTCACAACAGACTTTCTGTTTCTTTCCATATTAACTGACATTTGTGGTTTGGAGAAGTGCCTGTTGTAAATTGGTATATGTTTTTGCACATGGTCAGTGTGGAATTACATTGGTTTGTTATTTTACAATATTTCCTGCTTGGGAATGATGGTTTGAGGCAGCATACGTGCAGACGGAGTCTGAATCTGAGCAACAGGATGCAGTTTATATTCTTCATTTCCTGAACCAGAAGACGGCGACGGAAGTGGAGTCTCTGGTGATGCTGCAAGAAAGAAGAAAAAATTCAGGTTAAATGGTGATTGTCAACCTGGAAGCCTACAAATCAGTTGACTTATTGCACTAGTACATTTTAACTAAGAAAACTTCCTGCATACTCCAAAAAAGGGATTCAAGTATTGAAAATCTTCAATTCCTTCCATTTGTATCACTTGCAATTTATTTTAAAAGGTTTGCAATCACCCGTTGGTCATGACTGTTCTCGTTATCAAAGGGTGAATATCATCAGAAATATTAACAATATCTTCTCTCAATTTTCAATAAAATTGGACTACAACAGAATTTAAAATAAGTATTAGTGCAATATTAAAGGAGCATTTGGTACTCTTACAATTAGGACTTTTTAAAAAGAGTAGTTTCTTCAAACTGTTGTCAGGAAACTTACAGATTTGAACATGATGGATTGCTGAAGACACACCCGTTGTAATCACTGCATGGCCACTTAAAGGATTGTGAACTAGACCAGAATGTCCAGAATGTGGGTACTGAGTTACTTCGGTTGTGGATCCTATGGCATATAAAGATTGTAAAGTGAATTTTTTTTTCAAAGAAAGCAGCTATAAAATAGTCTTGGGTAATAGAATGTGACAGAACATCACTTTACCCTTCTTCAGGACTGAAGAAGGGTATTACCCAAAATGTTGACTTCTCATTTCCTCCAGATGCTGCCTGGGTTTCTGTGTTCTTCCAGCCTCCTGTTTGCCTACCTTGAATTCCAGCATCTGCAGTTTTTTTGTCTCTAACCAAAAATATCAGTCTTCGTTGGTTGCTGGTTCATAAGACATCAGTCCGGTGACCCCACTTGTTTTACTTTATTTCAAAATATTCATCCATGATAAGTTTAGAGAAACAAATGATGTTTATAGTCCTGAACCTGGACACAGTATATAAACTACTCTCGTCTGATAGGTAAAGGACTTTGGAGCAGGAGTCATCCATTCAGCACTTTGAGCCTATTCCATCATTCAATAAGATCATATTCAATAGATTTGATTGTGATCTCAACTCCACTTGGCTGTCTGCTCCTCAAACTCTTGGCTCGATTGTTTATTAAAAATTCAACTAAGCCGTGAATAAATTCAAAGACTCTGCTCCACTTTTTTTTAGGGAAAACCATTGCATTGACCTTCTCAGAGAAATGAATTCTCCTCATTTCCATTTTGAGAGGAAAGGTTTCCTGTTTCTAAACTCTGTCTTTTAGTTCCTGTCTTCTCCCATTAGAAGAAACATTCCTGGTACCCAATCAGTTAAGACCTCACAGGATCTTATATGCTTCAATTAGATCAACTTTCATCCTTTAGGCTCCAATGGCTCAACCTGGTTAGCTTTTCTTCATGCATAATTCTTCATCTGCCAAATGGTTCCAACTCATTTAGGCTATCCAAATCCCAGTTTTGAAGACTCCTTCAATTCTGAGATTACAGGTTAATATTTTTCAAGTAAAAACTTTTTTTTTAATTTTGTAAAATCTGCAATGTGTGAAGCGATCGGATTCACTTGAACAAAATACTGGAATCATCTTTACACATTTTACATAATGCAATGTTTGCAGTAATTGTATGCTGAGAATTCATGTTCTAGTAAATTTAGCAGATGTTGTTTATTTCACAATATGAATAAGGAGTCATTGTCATCTGACTTTAACCTCCAATAATAAGGATCCTTCTTCAATATTCACTTGCTAAATGAGCAAGGTAAACAAATAATTTAACAGAATAGAATTTAGAGAATACTAGTAATTAGGAATGGCACACAGCACTTCACATTAAATAACATTGATAGCATTACTTGCAATTGTAAAATAATTGTATTTTAGTTATATTTCAGTTCACTTGGATATTCAAATTGTATCATGCCACACCCAATCAGGAATTCCCACGGAGTTTTGAAAAATAATTAATTTGTTTTGTTTTCTTACAAAGAATGCAGAATGGACAATCTGTGTTGTAGTAAGGTAGAGGGGTCAGCATATTTCTTTCTTTGCCTGACAATATATACACAAAATTGCCCAAGGCTGTAAGGTAGTTTGCTTATAACATCAGAACATTAAAATATAAATAAGCTCTGTTGAACAAACCATCGAGAAAACATTAAATTGTGACTGATCTTTCCTGTGGAGTTAGCAGCTGCTACTGTCCAAATACTGGCAGAAGCTGGTGCACATGAACACAAATATATACTGAGAACAGAATGGAATGCTATAGGATGGGTATGATGAACATCTTGGGATTAGCCTCAGATCAGTCAGTTTGGGGGACAAAGAGTTTCAAAGGGAAAAGATTTTTCCACAAAAAGAAGGAATCTTGCTTACGATCCTCTAACAGGCATAAAAGTGGGACTAAGTATTCCCTCTATCATCTTACAGAACCAAGACAGATCTTTGCTACATGGACTCAATTGCACCTTCAATTGAAGCAATGCCCAGAAACCAACTGTTGCACACAATGTTTCATTGAAACTTTCAAGCTCAATTTTCTCCAGTGAGCCAAAAGGAAATCATCAAGCATGCATTGTTTCAAGCTTCCAATTCACAAGACTCAAGTGTAAAAATGAACGTTGCACATTTTGTGTGCATAGAGAGTGGGTGCTGTTGTAGGTGCACACAATCACCATAGTCTCACTCTCTCATTAAAGAGAAGATAATTGGTGGTAATTTTAGGATTAGGGTCAACATGCCTCAGGCAAGGGATGAAGTTGAGAAGGCAGTGTGGGAATTGAACTTGTACTGTTGGCATTTTGGGTCCCAAAGCAGTCGTCCAGTTAACCAAGCTGGTTGCACACATCGATGATGACAATCAATTATTTACTATTCTTCTTTTACTTTCACAAAAAATTTATTTTGTGTGTTTTTTGACTCATTCAAACATACAAAAATCTGAATTATTAACAGGAATAGGCCATTTGGCTCCTCAAACTTGCTCCACCATTCAATAAGATCACGTCTGATCAGTCTCAATTTTGAATTTCACCTTTCCATCTTTGCCCGATAAGCTTTGATTCCCTTGCCTAACAACAATTTATCTATCTCCACCATAAAAGTATTCCATGGCCCTTCCTCTACCAGCTTCTAAGGCAAAGACTTCCAAAGGTACAGGTAGGCCACATAGGATTGAGATGAGGTGAAGTTTCCTTTTCCAGAGAGTGATGAGCTGTGGAATTCTCTGCCACAAAAAGAGAGAGAGGCCTAAACATTGAATATTTTCAAGAAGGAGGTAGATATAGTCTTAGGGCTAGAAGGATAAAAGGGTGTGGGAGGAAAGCAGGAACAGGTTACTGGATCAGCCGTGATCACATTGAACGGAGGACCAGGCTCGAAGGGCCAAATGACCTACTCCTGCTCCCTTTTTCTGACTCCAAATTCACATAATCTCTGAGAGAAAAAAAATCTCATCCTCTCTGTTCTAAAACAGCAGCCCCTAATTTTAAAATCCTCCCCCCACCACCATTTCCCTCACAAAAGGAAATGCTATTTGCGAATCCACTTTGTTCACCATACATACTCAGGTTCTCATAATTTAATTAAGGCATTTATGACTCTTCAAAATTCCAGCATAGACAAACCCAGTCTGTCCACCCTAACCTCATTAAACAACCCACTCATTCAACAGTTATCAATGTACTGAACCTCCTCTGAACTACCTCTAACACTTTTACCTCAGTTCTTAAATAAGGAGACCAAAACTGTGCACAGTTTTCTAGACAAGGTTTCTAGACAATACCTTGTATAACTGAAGCATAACATCTTTAATTTTATGTTCAATTCCTCTCATAATAATGTACATTATTCCAATACCTTCTTAATGACTTCTTGGACCTGCGTACTAACTTTGTATGATTCATGCACTACAACATCTGGATACCTCTGCATCTTAGAATTCTGTAGCCATTCTCTGCTTAGGTAATGCACTGTTTTACACTCTTCCTATCTATATCAGCTTGCAACTGCCTTATGTCATCTTCAGAACATACTTTCTGACCGATGTGTCATGTGATCATTAGGGAACCATGCCCTTGTTAGAGAAAAACAATTTGACACCAGAGCAGGCCCACCCACACATCCTGCCAATTAGACAAAACACCTACTCATGCAGACTCTGTTTTCTGCCAGACGGCCAATCTTTTTATCTATGCTAGTATGTTATTCCCTACAACATGTACTACTTTGCAGAATAACCTCTATGTGGTGCCTTTTAAATTTTCTTTTACAAAGTGCAATACATCAATAGGCTCCCCTTTCCAATAGTGCATATTTCTCCTTCAAAGAACTCCAATAAATTGATTAAACATCAACACCCTTTCAAAAAAACACATGGACTCTTTCTGATTACCTTGACTTTTTCTAAGTGCCCAACTATAGCCTCCTTAATGATTGATTTGCCTACAATAGACATTAGCTTTTGGGCCTATAGTTTTCTGTTTTCTTCCTTCCTTCCTTCTTAAATAACTGCGTTACATTTCTATTTTCCAGAATTCAATAAGTTCTTGAAAATTAACACTAATGCATTTACTTCCCATTGACCATTTCTTTTGAGATCCTAGGATGAACATAATCAGGACTCAGGGAGTTGTAACCCAAAGCTCCACCAGTTTTCTCAGCACTACTTTACTGATTATAATTTTACCAAGTTCCTTTCTTCCTTCTACCTCCAGATTTGTAGCTATTATTATGGCGTTTTTTGTAACCTCTATTGTGAAAATGTTTTTTCATTTCATTTGCCATTTCCCTGTAGTTTACTACTAACTCCCTATTCTCAACTTCTGAAAGACCAACACTTTTTTTTAAAATTAAAAGCAAAATACTACAGATGCCGGAAATCAGAAACAAACACAGCAAATGCAGGACTAACTCAACAGGTCTGGTAGCATCCCTGGAGACAGAAATAGAGTTAGTGTTTTGAGTCCAGTATTATGTCTTCAGAACTCATTTTATTTATTTGTTTCCCTTTTAGATTTCTGTGTAAACTCTTACTCCCTGTTTTTACATTCCTAGCTGGCTTCTTAATTTCTTTCTCCCGATTAACCTTCTAGTTATTCTCTTCCATTCTTTATTTTTTGAACAATCATCTGACCTGCCTCTCATCTTTGATGCAGTTATATATTTTTCCTTAAATATGATACTTTCCTTAACTTCTTTCGTTAAATGTAGATGAACGGATGTCCCTTTGGAATTTTACTTTATGTAAGGAATATTCTTATTCTGAGTATTCTGAAACATCCCTTTAAAGATCAGCCACTGCTTCTCCATATATCCATCCCCTAGCCAGTATCCCAGTTCAATTTAGCTGGTCCAGCTTTCAACCTTTACTTAAGCTTAAAATACTAGTCTTTGAACCACACTTCTCTTTTTACCGTGTGTAAATTTCAATCATAGGAGAAATTACCGCAGATACTGGAATCTGTACTGAAAACAACAGATGCTGGAGATCACAGTGGATCAGACAGCATCCGAGGAGAGAGGACAAGCTAATGTTTTGAGTGTAGATGACTCTTCTTCATATTTACTTACATCAATGTACACTATCAATTTGTTTATTTTATCATGAGTTCTGTGCACATTCAGGTAGAGAGTCTTTCATTTTGTCTTCTTGTTATCTTTGTAACATCTATTCTTTTACTGTTGGTACATTCATAGGATTTCTTTTATCTTTGTCCTGCCAGTCTCTGACATCCATTTCTCATGCTACTATTTTGTTCTCCTGCTTCAATTCTACTCATCGATCTGTTAAATTTACGGAAGCTTGAGCACTCAAAATCCTTGTTTAGCTTAAAGCCCTCCCTGTGCTTCTAGTAAATTGTCTCACTGGAACAACATTCCCAGCAAAATTCAGGTGTAGACACCACTTCTCCTACACACTTTGAGCCATGCATTAATCTCGCTAATCTTAATGGCCCTATAATTTGCACATTGCACAGTTAGCAATCCAGAGGTTATTACCTTTAAGGTTCTGCTTTTTAAGTTAATGTCTAATTCCTCTGACTCCATCAGCAGAATCTTTTTCCTAATCACAGCTGTGTGTGTGTGTGTGTGTGTGTGTGTGTGTGTGTGTGTGTGTGTGTGTGTGTGTGTCTTTCTGCTAAAGTCTTTAATTTTAACAGTTGAATCACCAAAGTCTTTTAAATCATATCACTATCTATGTATTATGTTAAAGTTTTTATTCTTGGACTCAACTTCCTATTATCACAAATTTTTGTTGAATTTTTTACATCGACACTTAACATTGGAAAGGTTTATAATCATTAGTACTGTAAAGAAAATTCCCTACATGAACAGATTTATGTGATTGTTTCACCATGAGTTACACAAATTAGGTGACATGGTAGCTTAACTAAAAATAAAACCAGTTTCTCACCTCCCAACAGCATTTCCTGCAAAAGATTATCAATTCTTGCCACTCCAAAGAGTCTGGCAAACTGAATTTGTTCAATCATTTGCCATGTGATGCTCTGCAGTGATGGAAGAAGCAGAAGAATATCACTGAACCGTCCACGGGAGTCATACTGACGATCATTGATATAATCCTCCAGGTTGACCTGCACTTGGAATCGCATATTTTTGATTTTTGCTGTATCACTAACACCCCTGCAATCTACGATAGAAAGGTCACAGTAAATTAATACTTTTGTATAAAGCACTACACGTTAGAGGCATTTGTACTTTTTGATGGAAAATGGGTAAATACAAACAAAATAAAGTTAGATAAAGAACAAAGAACCAAGAACAAAGAAAATTACCGCACAGGAACAGGCCCTTTGGCCCTCCAGCCTGCGTCGATCCAGATCCTCTATCTAAACCTGTCGCCTATTTTCCAAGGATCTGTATCCCTCTGCTCCCTGCCCATTCATGTATCTGTCTAGATACATCTTAAATGATGCTATCGTGCCCGCTTCTACTACATCCGCTGGCAACGTGTTCCAGGCACCCACCACCCTCTGCGTAAAGAACCTTCCACACATATCTCCCTTAACCTTTTCCCCTCTCACCTTGAAATCGTGACCCCTAGTAATTGAGTCCCCCACTCTGGGAAAAAGCTTCTTGCTATCCACCCTGTCTATACCTCTCATGATTTTGTAGCCCTCAATCAGGTACCCCCTCAGCCTCTGTCTTTCTAATGTAAATAATCCTAAGATACTCAACCTCTCTTCATAGCTAGTGCCCTCCATACCAGGCAACATCCTGGTGAACCTCCTCTGCACCCTCTCCAAAGCATCCACATCCTTTCGGTAATGTGGCGACCAGACTGTACGCAGTATTCCAAATATGGTTGAACCAAAGTCCTATACAACTGTAACATGACCTGCCAACTCTTGTACTCAATACCCTGTCCGATGAATGAAAGCATGCCGTATGCCTTCTTGACCACTCTATCAACCTGCATTGCCACCTTCAGGGTACAATGGACCTGAACACCCAGATCTCTCTGTGCATCAATTTTTCCCAGGGCTTTTCCATTTACCGTATAGTTCGCTCTTGAATTAGATCTTCCAAAATGCATCACCTCGTATTTGCCTGGATTGATCTCCATCTGCCATTTCTCTGCCCAACTCTCCAATCTATCTATATTCTGCTGCATTTTCTGACAGTCCCCTTCACTATCTGCTACTAAGGTTCATTATTAAAGATGAGGATAAACAATTGTCTCACTAAGTTCTTCTCTCTAGTGGGCTGGAACTATTACCTGGCGGGAGACCTGTAACACAATCTCATCAAAGTGATTGCTCCCTTCCCATCCCTGACCTCTACCCATTTGGCCTCACTAGATGAGTCCCCCAAAACAAAAATTAATCATGAACCTGAAGCTTGCAACTGTAATATCTGGTAAATATGCTTCTAAATAGGTAGTATTTCTTTAGTATGAAGAAATTCAGTGCAAATATCTGATTTAAATTCTCTAGTGAAGAAAATTACTTGCTATCTCCATTTCACAAGGTATATTGAATGAGGAATAAATGAAAACTGGGTGTGGAGTGCCTCACTCATTAACTTAGATGAAAAACAGTCATACTGACCCCCTATCGGATGTGCAGGCCTCATTTCTGTTTGCTTACGCACGGGTGCTTCAAAACGCACAATGGAGGCAACTGCAAAATTTGCCAGTGCATAATTTATCCAGTAGAGCGATTTGCATTGGAAAGTTTGGAACATAAAAGATCGATTCCACTGAATTCAACCAAGTGCTCGGCTGATGGGGCTAATGATTGACCTCTGGTGACTGTTTGTGAGGGCTTCCATCTACACAAGTTCTCCCTGCTTTCTGAGAAATGTGCTTACATTGTCTCAGGGAGGGGCCAAGCATAAATCAGAGGACGAATAGTCAAATGATTACTTAGTCTAAACTAAGATAATGGGCTCCTAAACATACACACTGAACATAGTGAAATTCCTAATTTCCTTCTCATGTAGGGAATAATTTATGCTACAGGAAGGTCTAAAAACAGAAAGTGTTGAAAATACAGTAAAATAGTGAGTGCAAGTAGGTGCACTCTGTGTAATCGTAATTAAATACGAAAGACTTACCATTACAGAATTGCTAATTATGAGTGACCATTCAATACTTTGTAAAACAATAACTGCAATGCACTTTAATGATGTGGTTTTATATTTTTCATTTAAGGTTTTCATCAAGTATGTTGTGGCATGGCCATGAACTGACAACTTTTGTTTTCACTAATGTGCAATATCATTTCCCAGACTGCAACTTCTGTCCACTTTTAAGAAATTATATTATAAAGTCTGTGCCTGTCCACATTCTACAAATAAATTCTGTGTTCTTAAATATTACTGATTGGAATGCAATAAACCAATAACTAAAGCAGCACAGTAAGATTTTACAAGTCCTTCTACCTTTAATGTATTAATTTTACTGCCCAAATCTTTGCTATTTTCCTCAGTCTGTTGTCTCTTCAGAAATAGTGGCCAACCGTAGATGCATTGTATGTAATTATAAACAAGTGCAAAAAATCCATTGCCACGGGATTTCTGAATATAAATTATCTTTTGAGTCCACTTTAATTGTTTAATTGAATGAATTTTTTCAGATGAAAAAAGTCTGCCTAGTTCCCCATGTAATTCCGAATCTCCTCTTTGTTAATTTGCTTTCTCTCTAGAATGTGAATATTCACTATCACTGCCTGAATGTTTAACCTTACTTAGTGTACTGAGAGGTTTGTGACTTAACTACGTCAGACAGTCCTTCCAGAGCAGTGACCTATTCCAGTATGCGTCAGAGAGTATGAATGGAAGATTGAATTAATTGTTGTGGTTTACAAAAGGTGGCATAAAACATTAAGGTCTGTTAATTTGTTAATTGGTTCAGGATAATCAATGATAGATTGTAGCTTAGGAAACCCAGTGATTGAAAGTTTAAGGGCAATTTAGATTAGACCTGCTTGGGTCAGGAGGAAATATTGTTTATCCCCTAGAAAGATGTGTAGTAACATTCAGAGGAGGTGGTTTCAGGGAAAAATTGACTGTGAAACTTTCAAATTGTGAGTGTTTGGTGAGAAATCTACAGGTCATTGAAAACTGAGAAAGTCTCAACTCTCAGTTTTGTGAATACTCATGTGAGAAGACTATACTATTTACAGAAAAGGACTGGGGCAAGTCAATTAAGTTGAACCTAAATATTTGATACAACAGACAAATTTCTCCACATTTGAGTAATGGATAGTGTTGGGAAGCAGAATGAGAATTTTGTTTTGCAATATTTTACAAGATCTTTCAAACTATTCCACACCCCTACCACTCTCTGAGTAAAGAACCTGCCTCTGACGTCTCCCCTATATCTACCTCTACTCACTTTAGACCTATGCCCCCTCAAAACAGCTACGTCCACCCAATGAAAAAGTCTCTGGCTGTCCACTCTATCTATACCTCTGATCATTGTGTACACCTCGATCAAGTCACCACTCTTATTCTAAAGAAAAAAGCCCTAGCTCTCTCAACCTTTCCTCATAAGACCTTCCCTCCATTCCAGGCAACATCCTTGTAAATCTCCTCTGCACCTTTTCCAATGCTTCCACATCTTTCCTGTAATGAGGCGACCAGAACTGGACACAATACTCCAGATGTGATCGATGATAGTATAAGGTAGGGGTGGAGGTTAGATAGACTGTAGGATTAGTGTAAAAGTTCGGCACAACACCATGGGCCGAAGGGCCTGTACTGTGCTGTACCGTTCTATGAAACTATTCTTTATTTAGATAGCTCAGTTTGTTTTTGTTTTCTTCTATGGAATAAATTGTGGTTCTGTTGAAGGAATCCTGTAACCTGGTCTGACTACAGGTTAAAGATGTAAACACCTGGCTCAAAGATTGGTGTGGGAGAAATGGGCTCAAATTAAAGGGACATTGACATCAGTACTGGCGACAGAGGGATCGGACAGGATCCTCTTGAATCATGCTGGGACTAGAGCCCTGATGAATCGTATAAGTAGGGCAGTGATAGGGCTTTAAACTAAATGGGGGTTGGGGTGGTGGAAGGAGATGGAGTTCAGTTACATGGAAAATTACGGAAAAAAAATTAAAGGGTGGGGGAGATCTTTAAAGCAGAGGTCATTAAAGTTCCCAGAACAAGTAATAGGACAGAGAATATGGAAAGGCTCAGGAATGTAACTTTAGGCACAGCAAATAAGGGGACAACTATGAGAAAGACAGCAGTCAAAGCTGGGCTGAGGGTGTTGTACTCAAATGCATGCAGTATACAAAACAAGGTAAATGAGTTTGCAGCACAGATTGAAATTTGCAGGTGCGATAGCACAGGGACGTGGCTGCAAGGGGATCAGAGCTGGGAACTAAATATCCAAACATACACGTTCTATCGAAAGGACAGACAGATAGGCAGATGGGTGGGGTTGCAATGTTAGTAAGAAATGAATTTATACTATTAACAAGAAGTGATGTAGAATCAGAAAACGTAGAATCTGGAAGGGTACAGTAGAGGAATCACAATGGAATAAAGACCCTGATGGGAGTTATGTTCAGGACTCGTAGCAGTAGTCAGAATATGGGGAAGAAAATAATTCAGGAGATAGAAACAGCATGAAAGAAAGGTATTATTGCAATAATCATGGAGGACTGCAATCTGCAGGTGAACTGGGATAATTAGATTGGTAAAGGATCTCAAGGAAAGAAATTTGTGGAATGTCTATGAGACGTTTTGTTTTGGAATATCATGTGGTAGACCCCCCTAGGGAATAGGTAATTCTAGCTTTAGTGATGTGGAATGGGATAAAAAACAAAGTTGCTGGAAAAGCTCAGCAGGTCTGGCAGCATCTGTGGAGGAGAAAATGAAGTTAACGTTTCGGGTCTGGTGACCCTTCCTCAGAACTGATGGTGGCTGGGAAAATGTCAGTTTATATGCAGAAGATAGGGAGGTGGGTGGGGTAGGGAGTCAACGATAGGATAGAGCTCAAAGAGAGAGATAGACAGTCGGACAGACAAAGGAGTTGCTAACCATCAGGCTGGGAGGGTGAGTAGTTATTGATGGGGACTGTTAGTGACTAACAACAGGGGGTGTGTAATGGCAGGCTATGTGATAACAAGGCCTGGTGTGTGGGGTTGGGGGCTGGGACATGGGAGAGATTAGGCCCTAAAATTGTTGAACTCAATATTGAGTCTGGAGCGCTTTAGGGTCCCCAAGCGGAAAATGAGGTGTTGTTCCTCCAGCTTGCATTGGGCTTCACTGGAACACTGTAGCAAGCCGGAGACAGAGATGTTGGCCACGGAGCAGGGTGGTACATTGAAGTGGCAGGCAACAAGTAGTTCAGGGTCATTTTTGCGAGCAGAATATAGATGTTCTGCGAAGCGGTCGTCAAGTCTACGCTTCATTTCCCCAATGTAGAGGAAACCACACTGTGAGCGGCGAATGCAGTAGACTAGATTCTGGGAAGTGCAGGTGAAGTGTTGCTTCACATGGAGGGTGTGTTTGGGCCCTTGGATACTGGTGAAGGGGGAGATAAATGGGCAGGTGTTGCACCTTTCCCGGTTACAGGGGAAGGTGCCATAGGGCTGTGGGGAGGTGTTGGGGGTGAAGAAAGTGTGGACCAGGGTGTCCCAGAGGGAACGGTCCCTGTGGAAGGCAGACAAGGGAGGGGAGGGCAATATGTGTCTGGTGGTGGCATCTTGCTGGAGGTGGCAGAAATGGTGTCTGATGATCTTCTGGATGTGGATGCTGGTGGGATGGTAGGTGAGGATAAGGGGAACCCTATCGCTGTTGCGGGAGGGAAGAGAAGGGGTGAGGGCAGAAGTGCAGGAGATGGGTCGGAACCGATTGAGGGCCCTGTCAACAATGGAGCCGGGGAATTCTCGGTTGAGGAAGAAGGTGAACATTTCGGAGGCTCCCTTGTCGAAGTTGTCCTCATCTGAACATATGCGACGGAGACGGAGGAACTGAGGGAATGGGATGGAGTCTTTACAGGAAGTGGGGTGTGAGGATGTATAGTCCAGGTAGCTGTGGGAGTCAGTGGGTTTGTAATGGATATTAGTGGCCAGTCTATCCCCAGAAATGGAAACAGAAATGTCGAGGAAAGGAAGGGAGAAGTCAGAGACAGACCAGGTGAAAGTGAGGGCAGGGTGGAAATTGAAGGGCAAAGTTGATGAAATTTTCCAATTCTAGACGAGAGAGGGAAGCAGCACCGATGATATCATCGAAGTATCGGAGAAACATTTGTGGGTGGGGGCCGGAATGGGACTGGAACAAGGAATGTTCCATGTACCCCACGAAGAGACAGGCATAACTAGGTCCCATGCGGGTACCCGTGGCAACCCCTCTTACCTGAAGAAAATGAGAGGAGTTGAAAGAGAAGTTGTTGAGGGTGAGGACAAGCTCGGCCAAGAGGAGGAGGGTGGTGGTGGGTGGGGATGGTTCAGGTCTTTGCTCCAGGAAGAAGCGGAGAGCCCTGAGACCCTCCTGGAGGCGAAAGGATGTGGAAAGGAATTGCACATCCATGGTAAAGAGGAGGTGGCTGGATCCGGTAAACTGAAAGCTTTGAAACTGGCGTAAGGCGTCAGATGAATCATGGATGTATTTGGGGAGGGATTGGACCCGGGGGAGAAGACTGAGTCAAGGTAGGAAGAGATGAGTTCTGTGGGGTATGAGCAGGCTGAAACAATGGGTCTACCTGGACAGTGCTGTTTGTGGATTTTTGGCAGGAGGTAGAAACGAGCTGTGCGGGGTTGGGGAACTATTAGCTTGGAAGCGGATGGGGGAAGATCACCGGATGAAATGAGATCCGTAACTGTAGTGGATACAATGGCCTGATGTGCCATGGTGGGGTCATTGTCCAGGGGTAGGTAGGAGGAGGTATCTGAAAGCTGGCGCTCAGCCTCTGCAAGGTAGAGGTCAGTACGCCAGACAACAACAGCACCACCCTTATCGGCAAGCTGGATGACAAAGTCAGGGTTAGATCTGAATGCAATGGGTGCAGTCAGTTCGGAGGGAGATAGTTTGGATTTATTGAGGGGGCAGTGAAATTGAGGCAAGTAATGTCACGTCGACAGTTCTCAATGAAAAGATCGAGTGCAGGTGAAAGGCAGGAGGGAGGGGTCCAGGTGGAGGGAAAGTGTTGGAACTGGGAAAAGGGGTCTGTGGGACGGGGAGAGGACTCTTGTCCAAAGAAATGAGCACGGAGGCGAAGACGGCGGAAGAACAGCTCGGCGTCTTGTCATGCCCGAAATTCGTTAAGGTGGGGACGCAGATGGATAAAGCTGAGGCCTTTGCTGAGTACAGAGCGTTCAGCATCAGAGAGCGGAAGGTTAGGAGGGATGGTGAATACCTGACAGGAGGAGGGGGTGGGGGTGTGGTGCGGGTTGTTGGAGGTGATAGAGTCAGAGGGAAGGTGAGGAGAGGTAGGTTCCAGAGGGCCATGGGTATTTTTGAGTTGTTGCATCTTGTGGGCCTTGATGCCTGAAAGGAAAAGAAAAAGTTTCTTGTTAGCATGACGAATGAGCCAGAGGATGAAGTGGAACTGCGGAGTGGTGCAGCCCTGAGCCAGCATGTTGCGATGCTGTTAGAGAGAGAGGTTGAGAACGTGCATGTGGAGCCGCATGGCACTGAGTGTGGATCTCAGGATGAGCGAGAGCAGCTGTCCATGGAACATTGAACATCAAGGAGATATCTGTGATCCTGGGAGAATTCAAAACATGAGGGATGAAACTTCAGTTGGAATCCACGTAGGGTGAGCCTGAGCCAGACGCAGTCTCTGAGGAATGTGATATGGCTGTGGAAACAAGTTTTAGCAAATACCTGGTCAAACACCAGGACTGACAGTGAAATTAAAGTCGGTGGGCAAGAAGAGAGATTGGAACGGAAATCCCGTCGGAGAGAGGAGCAGAACTTCTTCAAGGTGGGCATGCCTGGAAGAGATGTGGCAGTGAGTTAAATGCTAAATAAAAACCAAAAGAACTGAGGATGCTGTAAATCAGGAACAAAAACAAAGTTGCTGGAAAAGCTCAGCAGGTCAGCAGGAATGGGATAAACTTGATTCAGGAGCTTAAGGTGAAGGAGCTCCTGGAAGGAAGTGACTGTAATATGATAGAATTCACCCAGCAGTTTGAGTGGGAGAAGCTTGAATCAGATGTAGTGGTGTTACAATTGAGTAAAGGTAACTGCAGAGACATGAGAGAGGAGCTGGCCAGAGTTGATTGGAAGTGGAACCTGCAAGGAAGATGGTGGAGCAGCAATGGCAGGAGTTTCTGGGGGTAATTTGAGAGGCACAGCAGAAATTCATCACAAGGAGGAATAAACATACAAAGGGGAGGATGAGGCAACAATCAGGGAAGTAAAGGATAGCGTAAAAGCAAAAGAAAAAGCATACAATGTGGTGAAGATTAGTGGGAAGCCAGAAGATTGGAAAGCCTTTAAAAACCAGCAGATAAAACAAAAGAACCCGGGGTGTTTGTGTGTGTGTGTGTGTGTGTGTGTGTGTGTGTGTGTGTGTGGGTGGGTGGTGGGGGGTTGGTATGGAGTCGGGAGGCTGGGTGGGGGAGGAAGAGGAGGAGATGATGAGATATGAGAGTAAGCTGGCTAGTAATATAAAAGGACACTGCAAGAGTTTTTTTTTAGATATCTAAAACATAAGAAAGAGCTAAAAGTGGACATTGGTCTGCTGGAAAATGAGGCTGGAGTAGGAATAATGAGAAATAAAGAATTGGTGGAGGAAGTGAATACATGCTTTGCATCAGTTTTCACAGTGAAAGACACCACAACTTCAAGAGAGTCAGGGACAGAAGTGAGTGTAGTGGCCATCACTAACAAGAAGGTGCTGAGAAAGCTGAAATGCCTGAAGATGGATAAATCACCTGGGCCAGATGGACTTCGACCCAGAGTTCTGAAGGAGAGCTGAGGAGATTGTAAAGGCATTGGTGGTGATCTTTCAGGAAGTACTGGAGTCAAGGAGGTTACCAGAGGACTGGAACATGGCTAATCTAACACGCCTGTTTAAGAAGGGAGGGAGGCAGAAGGCTAGAAGCTATTAGCTAGTTGGCCTGACCTCAATCATTGCTAAGGTTTTAGAGTTCATTATTAAGGTTGAGATTGCAGAGTATGTGCAAGTGCATGGTAAAATAGAACTGAGTCAGAATGGCTTTGTCAAAGGGAGGTTATGCCTGACAAATCTGTCAGAATTCTTGAAGAGGCAATGAGCAAGTGAGACAAAGGAGAGGCAGTGGACATGATCTATTTGGATTTCCAGAATAATTTGATAAGGTACTGCACAAGAGGCTGCTAAATAAGAAAACAGCCCATGGTATTCGGAGCAAAGTACTGGCATAGATAAAGGATTGGCTGACTGATAGAAGGCAGAAAGTGGGGATAAAGAGGTCTTTTTTCAGGATGGCAGTCAGTCACTAGTGGAGTTCTGCAGGAGTCTGTGTTTTGACCACAACTATATATGTCATACATTAACAATTGGACAAAGGAACTGAGGGTATTGTTGTTACATTTGCAGAGGATACAAAGATAGGTGGAGAGAGGTAGTGTTAAGGAAGTGGGAAGGCTGCAGAAGGACTTGGACAGGCTAGGAGAGTGGGCAAAGAAGTAGCAGATAGAATACTATGTTGGAAATGGGAAACTATGCATTTTGCTAGGAACATTAGAGACTCAGACAATTTTCTAAGTGGAGAAACGCTTCAAAAATCTTAAGCACAAAGGGTCTTAGGAGTTTTGGTTCAGGATTCTCTTAACATTAACATGGAGGTTCAGTTGGCAGTTAGGAAGGTAAATGTATTCATTTACATACTTGAATGTTAGCATTCAGTTCAAAAGGGCTAGAAAACAAGAGCAGAGATGAACTGCCGATGCTGTATGAGGCTCTGGTCAGACCGCATTTGGAATATTGTAAGCAGTTTTGGGCCCTGTATCTAGGGAAGGATATGCTGGCATTGGAGGAGGTTCACAAAAATTATCCTGGGGATGACGGGCTTGTCATATGAGGAGTGGTTGATGACCCTGGGTCTGTACTCGATGGAGTTTAGAAGGATGAGGGAGGGACCTGAATGAAATTTACAGAATACTGAGAGGCCTCGATAGAGTGGACATGGAGAAGATACTTCCAGTAGTAGGAGAGACTAGGGCCCAAGGGTACAGCCTAATAATGATGGGAGGATCCTTTAGAACTGAGAGGAGGAGGAATTTCTTCAGACAGAGGGTGGTTAATCTGTAGAAATCATTGCGGCAAAGTGCTGTGGAGGCAGTCGTTGAGTGTATTCAAGACAGAAATAGATCAGTTCTCGATTGGTAAGAGGATCATTGGTTATGGGGTGAGGCAGGCAAATGGGGTTGAGAAACATATCAGCCATGATTGAATGATGGAACAGACACAATGGGCTAATTGGTCTAATTCAGCTCCTATATTACATGGTCTTATATTTCAGTAAATGACTACCGTGTTAATTTTTTACATAAAAACTGATCTGAGAAACCAGATTTCATTTTGGGTTCTGAGAAGAGTCATATCAGACTTGAAAGGTTCATTCTGTTTTTCTCTCTACAGATGCTGCCAGACCTGGTATGTTTTCCAGCACTTTCTAGGACCTAATTTTGTCCAGGAGTCTGTGATCATAACATGTATTGAGCTATATTGATAATTAAATGTAATTTAACCAACAAAGACACTTACCAGGATCAAAAAATACCACAGCTTTGAGGCAAGCAAATTCATTCTCATCTATCTGGAGGTCATGAAATGGTTTCACCAGCTCATCCAGAATCCTGTTTGCAACACGCATAATCTCTAACTCTGGGCAATGCCTGGGAATGATGTAATCATTTCCTGTTGAAAAGGATGGATTTTATTAGCATTGTTCCTCCAGTTCACAAACTGATATAATTGAACCTAATCAAGCATATCTGAAAACCATTTAAAAACAGTCAATGTAGCGTTTATATTTATAAATGCAAATATTCTCGTTTGCATCAAACATAATAATCTACCCAATGTTTGGGAAATGTTAAGAAGCATTATTAATCATAAATAGAAATGTAAGAGGAGCATTCAGGCAGGGCCAAGAGGAGCATTGACAAACCATTGTTTTTCCGCATGTACTGATAGTGACTATGTCACAGTGACGCTTGAAGTTTATAATCTTCTGCATGGAGCAATATATTAAACAACTGTACTTTTCATAAAATATACTTATTGCAGATATTTAAAAAATGTTCTCCATTTGGTAGCACAGTGATCATGTCACAAGAGTAATAATCAAGAGCCCAAACGAATGAGTAGGGACATGACCTAAATCCCACCATGGCAGATGGTGAACTTTGAATTCATTGAAATTTGGAATTAAAATCTCACCTAATTGTGACCTTGTGACCTTTATTGACTGTCAGAAAATCCCATGTGTTTCAATAATGCCTTTTAGGGAAGGAAGTCTGCCATTCTTACCTGGTCTGGCCTACATGTGACTCCAGACACATTGCTATACAATTGGCTCTTAATTGCTCTCTGAAATGGTGGAGTTTCATCAAAATGCTAAAATTCTACAGAAAGGAATGAAACCAGATGAATCACCAGGCAGTGATCAAGGTACCAGAAATGAGAATGACAAACCCAGCACTGTTGACATTACATTTTCCTCCTTACCAACAGCTTGGGCTTGGGCCAAAACTGGCTGAACTATCCTACAGACTAATCAAGAAACAGCCCAGTGCAGTCATGGTCAGAGAATGTTAACTTACAATACCCCAGATACCACCATCACCTAGAATTGGTATGTCCTGATCAAATGGCATATCAGACCCAACAGAGATAGCAGAACAGTGGTATACAGTCAGCAGAGAGTTTCTCCAGGCAGCCTGAACATTCACTCCAGACCTAATGAGGTCTCATGGCAACCAGTCAAACTTGGGCAAGGGAACCTGCTGCCGATTATGACCTACTACATCTTCTCAGTAGATGAATCAGTGGTCCCCCATGCTGAAACCACTTGAACGTAACACTGAGAATGGTAAAGGCACAGAAGGTATTCTGGATGAAGGATTTCAACATCCATCACCAAGAGTGGCTCAGTAGCATCACCATTGGCAGGATTATTTCTGTACCAAACAGCCGAAGCAAACCAAAGCTTACCTACAAAGAACAAATAGTAAAAGTTTGTAAAGCTTCATGGTCAGCTGAGCCTTCCTTAAAGTGGACTTTCAAGTTATAGTGTTAGAAAAGAACTGCGGAAAAGTTTCATGTGTATTCAAAGAGTGGAATGATGCTTATACTTCTGAGAAGGAGCTGTGCTTTCTCTGAATAGGACGCGGTGTAAATTTGTGCTGTAACATAATTTTGTCCTCTCAAACTCTCTACAAATCAAAGAACAAAAAACTAAACTTGCACCAACACATGATGCCTTTCTAAACTAAAAACCTTTTGCCCCTACGCAATCTGTATCTCCCTATTCAATGTCTATACATATGCCTGTCAAGGCGCCTCTTAAAATGTTTCTATTGTATCTGCTTCTACCACCTCCTCTGGCAGTGTATTCCAGGGATTTACCACGATCTGTGTAAAAAGCCTGCCTCTCACATGTCCTTGAAACTTTCCCCTTTTTACTTGAAACCTAAGTCCCCTAGTAATTGATATTTCTATCCTAAGAAAAAGATTCTTGACTGTCCATTCTATCTGTGACTCTCATTATTTTGTAAACTTCTATCAGGTTGTTCCTCAGCCTCCAATGTTCAAATCAACACAAAACAAGTTTGTCTAATCCATCCTCAAAGCTAATACCCTTGTGATAGTGTAAACTTCAGAACTTTAATAACTTTTCACAGATTGAAAGAATTAACAAAGGTAAACTGGTACACATGAATGGATCAGCAATGACTTTATCTGGAATAAATCGAAATGAACTTGTTATTAACTGGTACCTATGGGACCAGGAGTGTGCCAGTCAATCAATTATTCTGGTTGATCAAGACGTCCACATAACCAAGGTAAAACAACCATAAGTAATAGAAATGTAATGCATGGTCTATATACACCACTGTTATACTTTCTCTACAGCATAAATCACATAAATAATAATGCAACTTTGTCTTAAATAAAATTTACTGTCAGACAGCCTTCTTGCTCATACCTTCAACTGACCACTTGGACATTGTGGAGATTGCAATAATACAGTAGACTTCTGGTATTTGAAGTATATAGTTTTTGCCTGCTTATTGAGAATGCCAGTTCATAAAGAGCTGGTTAAAGCATAGTTTGCTGTATTAGCTGACAAGAACAGACTTATACAAGAGATTGAAAGCAATTAGCCATGTGTGGGAGAAGGAGTCGAAGATTATTCTGTCAATTGCTTGATAAATCGCTGCCTCGTTCCACAAGGAAAACTGATTGCCCTGCAGAAGAATTTAAGGAGTTAATCACAGGAAATCTATGATTTCAGAGAGTTAAGGCTAAATGTAACAAGGAACATTTCCTGTTAGGAAGGCAAGCTGCAAACTTGATGGTTTCAGAGGAGTAGTCAATGATTTGGATGAAAGCATTCTGAAGAATCATCAATAATGTCACAACATAGGCTTGAAGGACAAAAATACAGTATAAGGGACAAACACCACAACTGTCCTTCAGCAGAACTTCAAAGAACAACATGGCACAAGGATCAAACCCTTGACATCCAGCACCAGACGCTGTTGATTGGAATTGTAGCTAAATTCCACCATTAATCGTGTAATAGCCAAGTTGAGTTGTGAAGCTTAACATGCTTACTTGAGGGTCTTAGTTTGGTTCCTTGATGCAATAAAATTTTAAATCGTTGCTTCGGTACTTGATTGTCTGTAACATTTCTTAACAAGTAGCCAAATTAAAGGTAGCTTTACCCACAACACCTTCTAAACCAGGCAACACCTGGCAAACTTTTTCCGTACCCTCTCTAAAGCCTTCATGTCTGTCCAGTAGTGTGGTGACCAGAACTGTACACAATATTCCAAATGTGGCCTAACTAAAGTTCTATAAACTGCAACACAACTGATCAATTTTTATACTCTATGTCTCGACCAATGAAGGCAAGCATGCCATAATTCAAGACCGTCTTATCCACTTCTGTTGCCATTTTCAGGCAATTGTGAATCTGTAAGCCTAGATCCCTCTGTATGTTGATGCTGCTAAGGGTTCTGCTATTTACTGTATATTTCTCTCTTGCATTAGATCTTCTGTAATGCATCACCTTGCAGTTGTCCAAATTAAATTCCATCTGCTGTTTCTCTGCCCAAGTCTCTAGCCAATCCACATTCTGCCATATCCTCTGGTAATTCTCCTGACTATCTGCAGCTCTCCCAATCTTTGTGTTCTCTGCAAACTTACTAATCAGGCCACCTACATTCTCCTCCAAGTCATTTATATATTGCAAACAACAGGGGTCCCAGCACTAATCCTCATGAAATACCACTAATCATAGATTTCCAGTCAGAAAAACACCCTTCCACCATTATTCTCTATTTTCTATGACTAAGCCAGTTCTATAACCATCTTACCAGCTCACCACAGATTCTATATGACTTCACCTTCTGTACCAGTCTACCATGAGGGACTTTATCAGAGGTCTTGCTAAAGTCCACGAAGACAACATCCACTGCCCTGCAGTCAAGTTTCTGAGACATGACCTCCCCTGCACAAAGCCACACTGCCTATCACTAATATGTCTGTATTTTTCTAAACGTGAGTAAATCATGTCTCTAAGAATCCTCTCCAATAGTTTCCCTGCCACTGATGTAAGACTCACCGGTCTGTAAATTCTTGAATTATCCCTATTGTCCTTCTTAAACAAAGGAACAATGTTGGCTATTCTCTTGTCTTCTGGGACCTCTCCTATGACTAAAGAGGATACAAAGATTTTGTCCTTTACCTCCCTTAGTATTCTGGGATGGGTTTCCTCAGATACTTGTCTACCATTATGCTTTTCAAAACACTCAACATGTCCTCCTTTTTTATATTAGTAAGCACTAGAATATCAACATATCTTTCTCTAGACTCAACATCTACCATGTCCTTCTCCTTTGTGAATACCAATGCAAGGTGTTCATTAAGCACCTCCCCCACTTCCTCTGGTTCCATGCATAAATTCCTTCCTTTGTCCTTGAGTGAACCTTCCCCTTCCCCAGCTACCCTCTTGCTACTTATGTATGCATAAATGTATTGGCATTTTCATAATCCTGTTTGCTAAGGATATTTCATGGCCCATTTTAGTCCTCCTAATCCCTTGTTTAAATTCTTTTCTGTTTTCTTTCTGTTCTTCAAGTGCTCTGTCTGTCTTCCATTCCCTAAACCTAACGTATGCCTTCTTTTTTCTTTTTGAGCAATTTCTCTTGTTATTCAATGTTACTGAATCTCACCATTATTATCCCTCATTTTCACAGAAACATGCGATTCCCTGATAGGCAATGTCCCCCCGCCAGCAGTATCCAAAACAGTATATTTGTTAAGAAGGGGGATAGCGACAGGGTCGCCTGCATTTTCTGCCTGCCCCTCCTAGTGGTTACCCATCTTTTTGCCTGAACCTAGGATGTGACCACATCTCTAAAACTCCTGTCTATTACTCGTTTTGCCTCCTGCATGCTCTTAAGTATGTCCAACTGTTCCAAAAGATCCATGCGATCTGACAGGTGCTGCAGTTGGACACCCTTCCTGCAGATGTCGTTGTCAGGCACATTCAAACTGATTCTGATTTCCCTCATTCTTCAGGAGAAGCAGACTACCTCGCTGACTGGCATTTTTACATTCTAGCAACTACTTAATTAAAAATAAATTTCTATTAAATTAATTTACAGGTAATTAGATGACCCCTAGAGTTAGATTCTCACTTAAAAATAATTAATACACTATTCTGTAAACAACATTGATATTTTGAAAATGTTTAAACTGCATAATTGTTTTTTTAACTCATTCATGATTAGTTGACAGATAATTAAGCACCTCTTTACAATGCCTTAAAACATCACTGTGATTACTGGCAAAATGAAATAATGGACTAAAAAACACAGAGTAGCTGCCATATTTGGGATAGTGATGTGAGGTTTCCAATTAAAGGGATAACCCTAATTATTTATCCTTGTGTTGCAACATAGGTGAACTGAAAAAATTGCGCCTATTCTCTTAGTTTGATATTTTCAAAATATTACAAGCACAATGGCATACACACTGTCAGGGATAAGGCCTCAGTTTTTTGTGTGGTAGGATAAGGTCTAGTCATAGTATTGATAAATCAGTGGAGGTACATCAGTGAAGGCAGCTAGAAGTTATAGTTCATTAAATGTTCCTTTCAGCTGTTTTTCTTAAGTTCTCATGTTATAGGGAAAAGAAGACATCTTGACAATGCACTTGGGTATTCTTAAATTTTAATAAACAGTAAGTCAAAGCAGCTTGAAAATTGTTAAGCCTCTTGCGATATTAAATAAGACAATTCTTACCTAACAATAGGATGTCCTTGTAAGGTATTGAACGTTTAGCCAGACCCAGCAGTAAGTGCTCCCCTGCATGAGCTCTAAGCAATGCAACCTATAGAAATAAACGGTGATAAGATCATAGGAATACAAGTATTCCATTCAGCACCTTGAGTCTATTCTGATGTTGTATCCAATCTGCATTGCAATTTAATTTACTCCACATCACTCCAAATCCTTCAATACTGTTGTCTTCCTAGCTGATGTTATAACTGGACAAGTCAGATCCCAGCCTGAAATCTGGCTTGATAGGCCATATTTTGTTTTGTTTTATTAATAAATTGGTTCTTCTCTGTAACATAAGTGCACAGTGCTGCAGATTTAGTTTCAACAATAGAACATAATTTTATTATGTAAAAGAAAAGATGAAATATGGAAAAATACAAGCTATTTAGATAAATGCCATTTGACAGATTTTGAAGAATAAAAATTAATATTCCATCCATCCAGATATCATCCTTTTACAGTACTCAATTACCAAAGAAAGTCCCTTTATTTATCAAATCTACAGGTTTGATGTAACTGTTGCTTTCAATTCCTGGTCTTGAGAGTTTGATATCTTGTTTCTTCAGCATTAACACAAATGAGCTTTGATTTTCTCAGCTTCAAATAACCTCTTCAGGATTATAACCTAACACTTCTGGTCTGGAACTTTCAAACTGATACTCGTATAATGACATAACCTAATTCCTAAATTTTCTGAATTCCTTTCTCTAGGAGAAATACATCCAATTTCAACCAGGATGTCTGTGAACTGAAATTAAAAAAAACTTTTTAAACTATGGTTGTTTATCCTAAGCAAAAAAAGGTCAAACACTGCTCCTTCTAATTGAAAGCAAGTTAATGCTTTTCAGTATTTACTCTGTCTGTTTTTCCCAATACCAACAAATTTACATGAATACTTAAAAGATTCATTTTTCAAACTAGTTTAAAGAAAATCCATGGCTACAGAAATACTGACAAGTTAATTGTTAAACGTACACCCCCTACCATAGACTAACCAAAACTCAAAACTCTAACTCTAAAATAAATGATATTAATGTATATATAAATTATATTCAAATATCCATGAATTGTAACCCTTATATCAAAATACCCACACCAGCTAATAAAAATATATTGATCTCAACTTTGACTCATCCAATGGATACAATATTCACAAACTTTTAGGAGAGACAATGCCAGATTTCCACTTCCTTCTTAATGAATAAGTGCTTTCTGATTTCATGTTCAAATAGTCAAGTTCTATTTTAAGGTTTGCTCCTCATCCTTTGTTTCACCAATAGAAGAAATTGCTTCCTTATATTGACTCTATTGAATCCTTTTATTATGTCAATTCTATCATAATCTAAGAAATGCAAGGCAATGTTATGCAACTGTCTTCATTATTTAAGCCTTTGAACTCCAGCAGCAGCTTTGTGAATCTATATTGTGTCTCCTCCATGATCAGCTGTATCCATTGCTCAAAACTGAAATGTCTCTCAGTAAGGCTTTAAACAACTCAAACATCACTTCCTTCAGTTTATATTACAGCGCCTTGTGGCAAATGCTGGCTGTCCGTTGGCTTTCTTGATGATAATTTGTGCTTGTACTTTTATTGATTTCTTCACTAGGATATGCAACACCATTCACTCTGATATCATTTTTAGCCCCTTGTCCATCATTAAGAACAAATTTTGATGTATTTTCCCAAGAACCCAAGTGTATGATCCCACATGAACTCCAGCTGTCAGTTTTGCTTACTTGCCTGAGTTTTCTGTGTCCCTTGTACCATCCTACTCCTATCTTCACAGCTTACTCCATACTTCCTAACTTCGAGTTAGCTGATGGAGGATCTATTCCAATCACACATCCTACTATCAAAATGTTTAACGGCAATCTCATTATCAAGTTATTATTTAGCATGTAGAGAGTCATTAGATACATAGCTTAAAACATTTTCGAGGTACCACTCAAAAATTTACACAAAATATCCTGTATTATCTGTCTTATGAATAATACTAAGTTTAATGACTGTGCTTATTTAATGTGAAAGATGAACTGGGATGGTACAGTGCATTAACTCTGAATTCAACACACTACCCAACTGGGTAGCACAAGAAAAGCATATCTGTGAATTTTTAACAAGAGTAATTTGCTTTCTAGTTGTCATGCCTTTCACTGACCTGGTCATCCAGTAGCAATTCACAGAATGCTGGGATAGATTTTGCCCATTCGACTAAAACAAGCAGTTGCTGTTTCATGGATTCACCAACATCATTGATCGTTGCAATCTTCTTCATTGCAATATCAGCATGATGAACAGGATTGAAACCAGATATCTACCAATAGAAAAACAGAATCATTCAATTATTTGAATTTGAAGAGACACACAAGTATCTGATAAGTTTTTATTCATCGTGTATGAATTTGGTGCCCAATGTTTCATAGCTGCAATAAACTTAGTGAGTTCATAACTTTAGCCAGACCATTGAAGTGAGGTGTCAAGAATAAAAAGGGCATTTTTTTGATATTAGGAAGATATTTCTTTGATATTAAATAGGTCAGGTCATTGGTGAGCTCTAATTGGCAGGGAACATTTTTATTTACAAATTAAAATAAAACTGAATTTGAGCCAAAGAACGCAGACAGTTTAATGCTATTGTCCACATGGAATCAAGTTCAGGAGCCCCACTGCTGTCCTATTACTGTTCATTACACTCTTTTATATCAAAAGGGCTTTTTGACTCTAGTTAAACCAGTAATCTTCTAGAGATACACATATTTAACTGATTAAATCAGGCAAGAAGTGGAAGAATCTGTAACCAGGTTAATGGTCAACTAGGTGTGTAATGAACAGAAATGCAGCATGGTAAGGAGTCTTTAATAGCTACAATCTTTGGCTCGAGAAAGCAGCTTATTATCGCCACTTTTTCGAGGGCAACTAGGGATAGGTGATCAAGGTTGGCCCAACCAGCAACGCACATCCCAAGAATGAACAAAAAAAACTTTTTAAAGGATTTCTTTACTGTTGTCCTGTGCTAGGTTAGAGAATGTGTGCATGGAGAGATTGAGAGAAGCTGGAGAAAGACTGAATGATTCAGCAGAACTGTAAGGAAAGGTTGTTAGGAAGAAATTGAGGAGATAGCTAGGTAATATAATGCAATGAAGCAATTAAAGTCAATTATTGTCTTGTAGAGGCAACTGTTGTTATTTTAAGATATTAAGGAACATTTATGTTCACATGAACCTAACAACAAGAATCCCAAAGCAATCTGAGAAGCTAATGACAGCCATTATTCACTCTTTCCAGCAAAAGAAATGATGGAGATATCTGAGAATGATAGTGCTGAACCACTAACAAAGTAAAGACACAAGGTTTCTCAGTTCAGCATTTCATTCTTATTGTTGGTGAGCTGGAACACAAGACATGTGTTATGCACATCATAATTAAATCCTAAATTGATAGAATGGATGAAAGAGCCAACTTTGGACAGAATTTGCCTCCCCAGGACTGTGTGAAATATCTTCCTTATTTTGGCAATTAATTTTTGCATTTGATGATTGATATTTTTCCAAATGACTTTTTCATTTTGTATCTCCATTAAATCCCAAATAAATATTCTAATCACTCTCTCATAATACGTTCATATTTAAACTTTTACTATAAAGGGTATAAAGGACATTAGATGACACATAATGGGGATGAAAGGATAGCTGAAAGTAGAAGAGTGGTTATTGTTAGATGCCATGAATCTCTGCAAGGGTAGAATACTGAAGGGTAAGAATTGAATACCACAGCAGATTCCTTCTGTAATGGAAATGGATGATAAAGTGCCAAAGGAAATTACCCAAAATTAGCTGGGAGTTGTTCATTTCACAATAATCTCAAGACAATACAGAACCATTGCATTACTTTTCATTATTGTACAGTTACGTATACTTCTGCATCAGTAGGACCTCCTCTCATCACATGATTTACTCCGCGCCTTTCACCTTTATGACTATTATACTTTCTATCAACCTCTCATTTGGTTAAAAATATTGCCACTTCGGCAATCCACTCTGATGGGTTACTGGTGATTAAATAACTCAATGGCTGTCACAATCTTTAGAGCACTGTTACTGCTTGTGAAAACAAATACAACTCACGAGCTAGATATATCACAATTTTAAGTGTCTGACTAAAAGGAAATATATGATATCTAGATGCCCTGATATGTTTTACAGTTTTTTTTAATTACTGGAAGGGGAGTAATTGAAATTCCCTCTGCAAGGAAAGCAGCCAATGAAATGCAAATAGAAACTGCCCTCGAAATTAGCTGGAAGGTGTAATTTGACAGATAATACAGAGTTGCATTGCAGATGATGTATTTTTAGTAGCATTGGATGACAATAGGAGAATTCCCTTTTTCTTGTTCAAGAAATACAGTGGTTCAATGGTTAGCATTGCTGCCTCATTGCACCAGGGACCCAGGTTTGGTTCCAGCCTCAGGTGACTGACTGTGTGGAGTTTGCACACTTTTCTGCATGGGTTTCCTCCCACAGTCCAAAGACGTGCGGGTTAGGTGGGTTGGTGATGATCAATGGCCCATAGTGTGCAGATGAAGTGGATTAGCCATTGCAAATGCAGGGTTACAGGGATGGGGTTGGGTCTAGGGGAGATGCTCTTTGGAGGGTTGGTGTGGGCTGGATGGGGAAAATTGCTTGTTCCACATGGTAGGGATTCTATTCTACGATAGTATTTTTGTAGTCACTGTTATAAGGTAGGAAAGACTGGGCTTAATTTTGTCTGGAAGACAAGAGTGCATACACAAGCTCGGCTGGGCCACTTATACTTAAGTGCTGAGTTCAGAGAGGGCCAGTGGATTGGCCATGAGAGATACAGGATTATAGGGAGAGGGTGGAGGGGTGAGTCTGGGTGGGACGCTCTTTGGAGAGTTGGTGTGGATTTGTTGGGCCAAATGGCCTGTTTCCACATTGTCAGGATGCTATGGAGGCCCCATTTTGGCTGCTTAAGGTCCTTAGCCTGCAATGTAGATGTGACAAACTGATGGAATAGATGGAAACACTCTTGAAGGCCAGAAAAGGTCCATTGAATAGTTGTGACCCAACCTGCCTTGGCACTGACCTACCCCCATTCCCTCCTGGCATTGAGTTCTGATGCCAGCGGCTGCCTTTTACTGAGTGGGTCTAGCAAGTCAAGAAATTTCCCAACTCAAGCTGCCACTGCAGTAGCCAAAATCAGACTCACAGTATTCAACTTGCTCACAGCAAGCCTTCCTCCTGACCCCACTCTCAGAGCTGCAATGTGATAACAACTCAATAAGTTGTTTCTTAGAGATGATGATCGAGGGTTAAGAATTAACCAGGATGCTAGGATAAATCCCCTGGTCATCTGGAAGATAATTTCATGGGAAGGGCCTTTGTTTAACACTGCATCTGAAAGGCAGCACCTCTGATAGTGCATCACTCCAATGCAGGACTGAAGGATTATCATCTTTGATATTTGTTCTCAAATCCCTGGGGTGGATTTGAACCATAAATCCTTCTGGCTCTGAGGTATGATTACAAATTGACATACCTGATGAAAACACATGACCTAATTAATTTTGTCAAAT
The DNA here is from genome assembly GCA_024137785.1 of Ginglymostoma cirratum. Classification (NCBI taxonomy): domain Eukaryota; kingdom Metazoa; phylum Chordata; class Chondrichthyes; order Orectolobiformes; family Ginglymostomatidae; genus Ginglymostoma; species Ginglymostoma cirratum. Next base: position 17,186,013 of record JAHRHZ010000223.1, read on the forward strand.
GCACTAAGCCAACTATTTTTCAGGGCATTACAGTATTGAAAATAATTGTTCACTTACTTTTTTTAGTCGATTAAAAATTTACAAGATATCATTAAACAGTTTTGACTACCAATATGTTTAACTTGTTTTGGTGAAGTTACCTGCCTAGCCATTGTTTCTGCTTGGATCAGTGTGGCAATGGACAGAGAGCCAATATCTTCATAGCTGGTCCTGCGAATGCTGATTCTGTCCCTTTCATTCTGTACAGCTTCACAAAATATGAAAGTAAACGTTAAATCACCTGTATCCAATGCTCTAAATTTAACTTATACATTTCTCCCTGAAATCTTTTGGTTCCAGTAATTTAGTAACAAGAATTAACTTTCATTTGCATAGCACCTTTCATGATCTCAAGAAATCCCAAATTACTTTACATCCATGGAAGTTGTGAAGTGGAGTCACTGTTGTATAAAACATAATGATCAGTTTCCACATAAACTCCCCACCAATCCTATTGGAATAGAAGACTAGTTGATATATTTTCAGCAGTATTAGATGGCAGTAGGAGAATTCTCTTGCTCTTCTTCAAATAGAGCGAGCACCTCAGTTCAATATCTTATCCAAAGCTTTTGCTGAATGATTGCAGCCACACGTTTTCTAAAGGTTGAGGATGAGGGCATCATTGGCCGGGCAAAAATGTATTGCCCACCTGTTGGAGGCTGAGGGATGACCTTATAGAGATTGAGAAAATCATGGGGGGGGGGGGGGCGGGGGCGGGGTGGTCATGGCTAGGGTGAATAGCCAAGGTCGTTTACCCAGGGGAGTCCAAAGTTAGAGGGCATAGGTTTAAGGTGAGAGGGGAAAGATTTATAAAGGACCCAAGGGGTAACTTTTTCACGCAGAGGGTAGTGCATGTTTGAAATGAGCTGCCAGAGGTAGTGGCGGAGGCTGGTACAATAACAACCATTTAAAAGACATCTGGATGGGTATATGAATAGGAAGGGTTTAGAGGTATAGGGGCCAAATGTTAGCAAATGGGGTTAGATTAACTTAGGATATCCGGTCGGCATGGATGAGTTGGACTGAATGGTCTGTTTCTGTGCTGTACAGCTCTTTGGCTCTATCCTTAATTACTCTTGAGAAAATGGTCGCCAGCCTTCCTGAATCACTGCCATTCTTGGGAGAGAGTTTGCAGCAGCTTGATACAACTGGAGTGGCTTGCTCGACCATTTCAGAATCAATCACATTGCGTCTGGAGCCAGATATGTGCCGAACAAGGATGGCAGATTTTCTCCCCTAAAAACATTCGTAAAGCAGATGGGCTTTTAGATAGTCGTTTCATGCTCACCGTTAGACTGGCATTTAATTTCAAATTTATAAATTAATTTCCACCAACCACACAGTGGGACTTAAAATCATATTTGTGGAATATTAGCCTGGGTTCTAGATTATTAGTCTGGTAACATCGCCACAAAGCAACCATTTCCCCAAACCGTACTGAAATGTCAGCCTGGGTGGAATCATAGATTCCCCACAGTGTGGAAACAGGCCATTTGGCCCATCACATCTACGTCGACCCTCTGAAGAGCATCATACCCAGACTCACACCCTCCTGCATTTTCCATGGTTAATCCACCTACCCTGCACATCTTTGGATTGTGGGAGGAAACTGCAGCACCCAGAGGAAACCCACAGACACAGGGAGAATGTGCAAATTCCACTCAGATAGAGTGGAACCAAACCCAGGTCCCTGGCAAAATGAGGCAGCAGTACTAACCACTGTGCTACCCTTAGGGCTCTCAAATATCTGCAATGTATCTTGAAGTCATAAATTTTAAGAATGTCACCAGTGTTTCGCTGGGTAGCATCCTGTTTTCTGAGTCATAAATCTATGGGTTCAATCCCACTCAAAAACATTAAACATGTAAACCAGGCCAACACTCCCATGGCGGTACTGAAAGAGTGCAGCATTGTTGAAGGGGCTCATTTTTAAATAAAACCTTAAAACAATGCCCCATCTGCCCTCATAATTAGATGCAGAGATTCCACAGCATTGCTTTAAAGAAGAACAGGGGAGCTTTCCACGGTGTTCCAACCAATACATATCACTCAACCAATATCATAAGAATAGGTTATCTAATCATTATTACATTCCTGTTTGTGAGATTTTGTTGTTTTGTTGCTGCATTTCCTCCATTAGGACATTAAGTACACTTCAAAGTGTCTTCTTTGTTGTAAAGCTCTTTGAGATGTTCTTGGGCAATATAGGATGCTACATAATTACATGTAGACCTGCCTCTGAGTTAGAAAGAAACAAGATGGAAACACAAATATTTAATTAGCACTTTTCACTGAATCAAGACTCCACTGAGCATTGAATTTAATGCCCTTACAGCCATGTTTTGGAGGCACTGGGCATTTAACAGGGCAGGAGGCTGGTGTTTGACTCTAAATCCTCCCACGTCCATCCAACCAAGACTGATGCTCATTGAAGCCCAGAAGTAGGCAATAGTTAATACCCACTCCAGAGCCTCAAACTGCTGGTATTCAGCTTAGGCTGGGAGTTAAGGAGGGGTGTGTGTGTATGGCTGGGGTGGTCTTTCATTCAAAGGCACTCAGAGCCAGTAGTGAGACATGGGACCCACTTCCTAAAAACCATGTCCTACCCTTACTCACCTGTGACCTGCTTCCATCATCAGACCCCTTTCCCTGTTGGAGCATTACCAGCGTTAGCCACCATTTCTGGCGGTGCCAACAGCAATGGAGTGATGCTTGCTTCTCATTAGTTAACAGCTTTTGGAAGAGGGATTTTAAACTCAGGTTACAAAATCCTGTCAAATTGCAAGTTAAAAGTTTGATAGGCTCTTCATTCTAGTGGGCCTTCTCCAAAGGAGATGACTGGGGTTCCAGTTGGTTCTCCATAAGCTGACAAGACCTACATCACCGACATCAAACCCTGCTTCTAGTAACCCATATACCAACACTATTTTTGTTAAGATAATGAATCAAAAATCATGGGCAACATGCTTTCATACAGCACCCTTGGGAGGTTAAATTTCTAAAAGCATGCAATTTCCAATTTTGGCCCTTTTGGTTGTTGGGTAGTTCTGCATTTCATGCATTTCCCAGCAGATGGCAACCTTCTGAAACATATTACCAATTATACTTCTTAACAACTCCAGTTGCTGTGGAAAGAACTGAATTTATCTGTCAAATAAGGATGAGTCACATTAAACATTTTGTGTACTTGATTTATTCATTGCATTTTTTATGGTTTAAGTGAAATTAATTTCAATGTTAATGCACAAGCTTCATGTACAAAGCAATAGCAGTAAAGTACCTTACAACGGGGAAATGCACTGGCTCTCATAATATCAAACTCGTACTTTAAAAGCATCTAACAGGCACAGAAAGCTTCCTCCCTTTTCAGCATATCTTGATGTAGGCATGTACCAAATGGTTTTCAAATTACTAATGAATTGGTAAATCTCAAAACTGCAGGTTTGCAGAATCTGTACCCAATATTTTTCAGGGTGGCCAAACTTTTCAGTATTTTAAGGGATTCTGCCTTATTTTGAGTGTTTGTCCTGTGTGCCATTTGCAGATGCCATACGTCCCATCATTTCTAAGGCAGCCTGTGGTGCTCCGAGCCTGGGAGTCTCTTCTTGCCTTCTTTGCTTCGTTCTATGTGTGTATATTTATGCTTTGGACATTGGCCACCAGGGGGAGTAATGGTCACCAGAAAACTCCTGACGACTTGACAGTCATTGCACTGCCACATCTTGTATGGTCTTTCCTTCCCTACCCCATGTTTTTATGCTCACCGTCATAGTCACCCCCACATCTACCCCAACTTCACCTCCACCAAGATCCCAATCAGAGGGAAAAAGCAATTGCAAAAAGCGGTGATGGTAGGAACTGCCGATGCTGGAGAATCTGAGATAACAAGGTGTCAAGCTGGACGAACACAGCAGGCCTTTCTTATGATTCATCTGATTTCAGAGTCTTCCGAAGAAGGGTCCAGACCTGAAATGTCAGCTTTCCTGCTCCTCTGATGCTGCTTGGCCTGCTGTGTTCATCCAGCTCCACACCTTGTTATCTCAGATTCTCCAGCACCTGCTGTTCCTCCTATCTCAGGATGGACATTAAATTTTGTTGTGCCAAGATTTTATCTGCAAAATAAATGCAATGAAGCCCAACCTCTGGAAAAACATCATGACCTCTCCCTTGGAGTGTATTTGCAAACTGAAATTTGGTGCATCATTTTTCAGGCACCTGGGACAGTTGCCTATGACAGATGTAAGGCCACGTGCAGGGGCTAATGATGGTAACGCTGAGTTCTCAAAGATAGAAGACAAACATCAGAAGATATCAAGTGACAAAAAGCTAAAAAGCTAGTGGTAGTAAAAACATAAATTCAGTAGGTTTGGCAGCATCTGTGGAAAGAATTCAGAGTTAGCTTTTTGAGTATGATAAGATTCTCCTTTGGAGTTTGTATGCAAAAACTCTTTTGCATGCAATAAGTACAGAATAATGGCTGTTGGAGCTGGTCCTATGAAAAGCACACGTTTACTGTGAGGCATATTCTACCACAAAGGCTGAATCAAAACTATTTTGAAAGCTGTGTTTCCATCTTTTATCCTTCGCTGCTGATTTTTTTAAAAAATGTGTCATTGGCAAGTGTGGCTGCCCTGAGCCAATGGATAGAGAAATTAGTACATATGCAATCTCTGAAGAAGCAAGTTTTGTAGATACCACTGTATCTCAATCTCAAGATAGCAAGGCTTATTGAAAGCAGCAGTAAAAAGGTATTGAATCCTTCACTCTTCTTGACAAGAGTTTATGAGGTGCAAGAAAGTTATTTGGCAAATATTTAATGTTGATAGTTTTAAAATCCAATCTTCATATTTATATCTATCTACGGAAAGGACCTTAACATTTTGAATTGTTTTGAAGCAGAAAGAGGGTAACTTCAATGGAAATAAAAATTGGGAGGAACGTAAAGCAGCCTGTTAATTTATTGTCACTCATTTGACACAATCATAGAAAATCAAGATCTACCCAAATGGTGAGCAAGGTCATGAAGAAATGCAAACCTACTGATGGCTTTGTGGCTAATCGTATATCTCTATGTAGCAAGCACCCAAGCTACACAGATCGGAAAGAAAAAAACAGAAATTGCTGGGGAAACTCAGCAGGTCTGGCAGTGTCTTGGAGAGAAAGCAGAATTCTGAAGAAGTGTCACTGTTACCAAAATATTAAATCTGCTTTCTCTCCTCAGATGCTGAGTTTCTTCAGCAATTTCTGTTTATGTTTCAGATCTTCAGTATCTGCAGATCTTTGATTTATAGACAGCTGAGGTTGTTGGCTTTGATGCTCAGTTTGTGCTGATTTTATCCCAGCTCTTCAAGCAGAACTGACCTCAGCATTTGGAGCTGGGAAGAGAAAATAGACCTGAGTTCTGTTATGCAAGGGCTTCAGGATCCTGGATCAATGATGCCACAGACCTACTCCTCACTGGGCCTAAATAGCACAGTGTGGGCAGACAGGAGAACCACACAGAGAGCTAAGCATAAGTTTACACACCAGCCACGTGCATATTAGAAACATATGCAGAGAAGCACATGGAGTAGACTAACTAGCATTTGGTGGTACAGTTTATGGAATAGAATTTGAATAACGTGAGATTATACCCTGGTATATCTTTGAAAGTCATGAATTGCAGCAGTCAATCTTTATAAGTAATAAATAGTGCAATAAAGATGTCCAAGCCTTAAGACAGTTCCTGACCTTGCCTTCTCCTTTACCAATCATGAACACATATTCATGGATCTGACCATAAAACCACACAACGAAACAGGTTCCCTGCTCTTGATTGCTATCCAATGATTTGTGTCAGGCACCACATCAAGTATGGATATTAAGTAGGAAGAAAGGTTTATTTGGTTGGTCAAATGCTCCCTTTGTATACCCTGCCCATACCTCTTGTCCAAGCCTGCATGAAGACTTGGGTAACAAGGCAGAGATTCACCATGCCACTGAAAATCTATCCCAGTCCTCAAGCACATGACAGGAAAAGAGCTGCGAGAGATTCCACAACTATTACATTATATACTGACAAGCTTAACTTTTGTATTTTCATTACATTTATTTTTCTTTGTCCTTGATGTCTAACTGCAAGGGGTTTCACCACAGTGCACTGTTTACCTCATCTGAAATTCTGAGGTTGTTGCAATAAGGAAGCAAGAGGGATCATATTTTCTCGGAGAACGAGAGGCACTGAATTTTCAACTTGCTGAAAGTTCATACCAGGAATTTGAAGATGCATTCCTCACAATCTTCAATGCACAAAGCACAATTTCTGGAGTGCTGAGGTTTCCCCATGATTTTCAACATGCCATCTATGTAAAGTTTAGGCCAATATATAAACAGTATGGTAACTGCAATAT
>JAHRHZ010000223.1:17192840-17304572 GCA_024137785.1 Ginglymostoma cirratum
TGATGAAGGGTTTAGGCCCGAAACATCAAGTTTTCCTGCTCCTATGATGCTGCTTGACCTGCTGTGTTCATCCAGCCCCACGCCTTGTTATCTCGGTTTCTCCAGCATCTGCAGTACCTTTTGTCTCTGCCTTTGACAGATATATTTTTGTTCATTTCTGTAACTGCTTTTCCTTCGCTCTGTTTTCTTGCTACAATTCATGGAATCATAGTATTAAAGAACGTATACGAGACAAAAGGAGGTTGTTCAGCCTATTATGTCCAAATGAAACTTTCTGCAAGAACAACTCAACTAATCCCATTCTTCTCCTTTCTCCCCATGGTCCTTCACTTTACGTTTTCTCCTTAGGTAATTATTCAACTCTCTTTTGAAAGTCATGATTGAATGTGCCTCCACCACTTTTTCAGTACATTTCAGTTCCTAACCACTAGCTGTGTAAAATAAGATTTTCTCATTTTGCCATCACTGCCACACCTCTGTCCAAAGACCCATAAATTGCTATTTGACATTATCTCGTACATATGTTCTAAGTGAGAGCTAAATGGTATCAGTGCGATTACAAAACTCTTAATTCAAACAAGAGAGCTAACTAAATGATTAATTGTGGAGCCTCCGTTAGGTAGACAATATTATTGTATAAAGTCTACGACACTCAGGTGTTTTCTTTTACTCATTCATGGGATGTGAGTGTCACTGGCCAGTCCAGCATTTATTACCCATCCCTAATTGCCCAGAGGACAGTAAAGAGTCAACCACTTTGCTGTGGGTCTGGAGTCACAGGTAAGGATGACAGTTTCCCTCCCTAAAGGACATTAATGAACCCTGATGGGCTTTTACTGACCATTGTCAATGGTCATCATTGAACTGTAAATTCAAATTTCACCATCTGCCATGGTGGGATTTGAAACTGGGTGCCCACAACATTACCTGAATCTCTAGATTAACAATCCAGCAATAGTGCCATTAGGCTGTCACCTTGTCTTGTTTGCATAGTGCCCAGTCATGATAAGGTTAGCTGACAAAAGATTGCAGAAACAGAATTTTTGGGAGCTGTAGTCGGCTATTCAGGCCCATTGTGTCAATACCAGTCTTTTAATAGATCTGTCAAATTTAGAGCCACACCTTTGCTTTTCCTCATAACACTGTGACGTAACCACTTCACAAGTGAAACATTTATAAATCACTGTGGGCACATTTGAGCACAGGATGGATATGTAAGGAAGATTAAAGGTAGCATTTGTAGTATACAAATTAAGCAGTTGTGAGATTTAAATAGTAGTCTATAGGATTATTGAAATCTTATTTTTAAAACAAAACAGTCTTAGAAAATAAGAAATTATCGTGCTTTTAATGATTTTTGGACAGCAGTCAGGAAAATAATCTATCTGTATGGTACCTGGCCCTATTTACTTGAGTATGAAATTTGCATAGATCTGACTGGAGAATGCAACTGAACAGTCAAATGCCATTACCTTCCTTTCTCATCCCAGCTCTGAAGCACTTCTTGAGCCTGCAGTATCTGCACTGGTTCCTCTTGTCCTTGTCAACCACACACTGCCTGCTAAACCTTTGGAGAGGAAAGATAATATTGATTATTTCACTCGTTGATATGGCCTATTAATTATACTCTCTTTCACTATTTTCAAAATGTAAGGAGAAGTTTTCAAATACATCTCAGAAAGTCCAGTGTGCTGTGTACAGTAGGAGAAATAAAGTCGAGAACGTCACTGAGAAAGAAGAAGCATTGGGAAGAAAAACATTGAATGACTGCAAGGGCTCACAGGACTGACCCTCCAATCAGTGCCATGTATTCCTCTGAAATCAGAATATGAGACAGGATGTGTGGGACCCTTAAACCCACAGTGCCATCATTGGCTGGATTCAGGTAGCCAGACCTATGTGATATGTAGTTGCATCTATGTGGGGGTCGGTCTCAGACAGCGGTACACTGAAGAAGGGGAGTCACTTGAGGCCAGAATTGGGTGGATGATGTGGAGGTAAGCACCTCACGCCGTGGCGTTGCATAACCTGAAGTGTCAGTGTGTGATAGCTTGATGGAAAATGAGTCAGGTAGCAATGTGAAATCCGGGGGTAACCTGTCTGTTGTGAATCTAGAGTGTGCGTCAAGTGTGAGCCCCTGGAAAACAGTGCTAGGAGGACCTGCTGGGAGGTAGCAACTGAAGCTACATTTGCCATCAATAATGACTCCTGGAAACCTGACCAACTTATACCCCCAACGTGGGTGACACACTGCATGCGTGGATCTATTGGAAGTCAGCAGTGCAGGTAAGAGGCTGAGAAGGTTTTCTCAAGTAGATGCTAGATATCACCCCAATCCATACCATTTGTCCAGACTGGTGATACAAGAAAAGAATGCAGCTGCTACTGAACATACAAGCCATACAATTGAACCTATTAATCACACAATGGCTTAGCAAGTGGTCACTGTGCGCTATTTGTCGTAGACAGAATCATAAACTTCGATTAGGAAAAAGTGTAATGGAATCTCCAGCATCTGGTAAGGATGGTGAGGGAGAGCCATGGGGGCAGTTGAATGGATCCTCTCTGGAAGAAAAGGGTGTCTTTGGTAGAAGGAAGCCTCATAGGAGGAAGAAGCAGACCGACAAGTGGCTCCTTGATATAATATTAACCCCAGGTTTCATTCATATAAAAACTTCCTTGTTTAGCTTTAATTTCCCTTCATGTTTGTAATATCCTGCTGCAAGTGGAAAAAATTCCTTGCTTCATGATCTTTAAGCCTTCCCTGTTTTCAAATCTCATGTTACACAAACATGCCAGAGTCGATCAGAACACCACAGGGAAAGCCCAGATTCCTCAAACTGATCATTACCTAATTACCGCAAAGATCCCACTCCTGACACTGCCTATGTTTATAGTGTGGCACAGTGGCTCAGTGGTTAGCCCTGCTGTCTCACAGCACCAGGGACCTGAGTTCAATTCCACCATCAGGTGACTGTCTGTGGGCCTGTGTCTGTGTGGGTTTTCTCCCACAGTCCGAAGATATATACGTCTAGGTAGATTGGCCAAGCTAAATTGTCCATAGTGTTCAGATATGCCTCAATTAGGGGGGGTTAAAGGGGAATAGGTCTGGGTGGGATTCTCTGAGGGCCAGTGTGGACTTGTTGGGCCAGAGGACCTGTTCCCACACTGTAGGGATCCTATCATCTATGAATGGGTGGACATTAGGTGCATAATACAGGGAAATGTGACGTTATTCACTTTTTTCATAAGAACAGAAAGCTAGAATATTTTTAAAAGTTGAAATTTTCAAAGTTAAGATTTTTAAAATCATTGATGCTCAGAGAATGGGGTTTTCATGCAAGAAATGTAGAAAGTCAACTTGCAGGTACAGCAAGCGATTAGGAAAGCAAAGGGCATATTGGCCTTTATCAAATGGGGAATACAGGAATAAAAACGTCTTTCTACATTTGTGTAAAGTTTCAATGAGATTAAAATGGAATACTGTGTGATGTTTATTGGAGGTATAGCAAAGCCAGGCTACATTATTTCCTGAGGCAAGAGGGTTGTCAGTTAATGGGAGGATGAGTAAACAGGTCCTATGTTTTCTGGTGTTTTTAAAAAGTGAGAAGTGTTTTAATTGAGACATAGAATGTTCTGAAGAGACTTAATATGAAAAAGGCTGAGAGGTTACTTTTGCTGGTTCGGACACCTAGAACAAGGGGATGTAGTTAGGATAAGGGGCTAATCGTTTAGAAATGAGATGAGACCACTGATTCAGCTGCAGAATTAGGAATCTTTGGAATGCCACAGAGGGCTGTGACTACACCATTTCTGAATATGTTTCAGGCTGGGAAACATAGATCGTTGGTCTCTGGAGGAAAAGCTATATGGGGAAAAGGCAGGAAACCCAAGACAATCCATAATCATTGAATAAAGAAGCATACATTTAGTGGTCAAATGGTCTACTCCGCTAGCTTTTGTGTTCTTATCCATCACAATTATTGTTAGTTTTACTTTATGGGATTCAAAATTTGGCTTCTCAATTATTTGTCCAATAATATAACCACTACAATGCTGTACCAATGAAGGAAAGAATTAACCTCCATCGTTAATGTAATGGATATGGTTGTTGGAGGTGTATGGAACAAATGCATTGTGCCTTTGTAGAGAACACTGCTTGTTAAAGATTTAACTAAGGTCTGGTCTTGATGAGCCTGCTGTACTGTTCTTGCTGCCTTCATGAAAACATAAGTTCAAATCTCACTGTGGCAGTTTGTAAATTTGAATTCAGTTTTGAAGAAATGTGAAAATTAAAAATGACATCTGTAAAAGTGACCAGGAAGTTGTCAATCATTATTAAAACCCAATTGATTTGTGAATGTCCTTCGGAGAGGGTAATCTGCTACTGTTAATTAATCTGGCCGATGAGTGACTCCAGTTGCTCACCAACATCATTGATCCTAAACTACCCCCTAAAATGGCTTAGCAACTCCCTGAGTTATATCAAGCTGCTACTACAAAGAATTCATGGCAACAGGGGTGGACAATAAATACCAACAATATAGCAATGTTCAGAGACAAGGAATGAACTATTTAAAAGGTGATGCATACTGGTAAAGTTATGAAGGTGTAAAGGGAGCTGATGTATTGACATGGAATGAGATGGGTAGTGCTTTGACAGAATATCCTTGATTGTAAATGGGAGAAAACAGCATTTATTTGGACTGTATAGGAGACATTATCGGAGTTCCAATACCCCTTGCGTCTGAGTGCTGATTATCTTGGTCACATTCATGGAGCAACTGAGCAAATCACCCTGAAGTGAAAGTTTTTGAAGTGAACAGATTGTGATACTTGGTCTTGACTCCCAACCTTGAGCATACTGCAATCCAAATTAGACTGGGAAAAAAGTATGTGTGTTCAACACCTTGATGGCTCCCTCAATAAACACTAATAAAAAAAAGGGCCAATGGAGTCACACTGCTTCGCAAGCTGTGTGGACCACTTTTTTGAGCTTTCATTATTCAATGGAGATTGGCTTAGGTTTTGTTCCATGGTTTGGAACCAGGGCTTCATTATTATCCTGCCTTCAATGGGCAGTTGGAAGTCAAGTTGTGCAGTTCAATGTCTAAAATTAGGAACAGGATCCCCAAATCAACATCTACAGTCAGTTTCAATGCAATGAGTAGTCTGTCTTGTGAATGCTCCACATTAGAGAGAAATGATACTTTGATCCCTCTGCCACATCGTATCTTGAAGCTTAGTTTAAATTTATTTGCTGCTGACCAGATTTGCAATATCTGGGAAATCTGGCTGGGAAACAAAAGGAGGAGTTATCATCTCCAGAAGATAAAGTGTTTTCTTAAAAGCTTCACTGGCACCCCATTGAGGATCTTGGCCTCCACATAGCCAATCACGACTTTGATTCTGACCCCTCACCCCAAGGTTAGTCATAAATACCCCCTGCCCTAACCTCCAAGTCCACATCTGCAGATTGCAATTTCCAATCTATTTCCAGGTTCTGTTCCTTATTTCCAAGTTTGCAAAATTGTACATCAAGCTGGGAAGAAAACACGAATGAGGACTTGGGCTTAACTCTGGCACTATATCCACATCCTGATCCTGCTGCTGGATTTCATTTGTAATGCCATGTTTCCCATTTCATATTTTAACTTGTTGCAGTAATATTGGGTCCCAGGTGCTGATATGAATCCCTTACCTGACAGTATAATGTACGGCTACAGAAAGTTTATTTTTATTCATTCCTGGAATGTGGATGTTGCTGGCCAGGCCAGCGTTTATTGCCCATACCTAACCGCCCAGAGGGCAAGTAAGTATGAAACACATTACTGTGGGTCTGGAGTTACATGTAGGCCAGGCAGGTAAGGTTGGCTGATTTCCTTTCTTAAAACCAGGTGGGTTTTAAACAAAGAACAGAAACTGAAGTTTGCTGGAGAAGCTCAGCAGGACTGGCAGCATCTGTGAAGGAAAATCAGAGTTAATGTTTCGGGCCTGGTGAGCCTTCCTCAATTTGTTCCTGATGCACAGCATCTGCAATTCTTTAGGGCTTTGATCAAAAAATTACTTGTCATCATTTGGACAGTATTTATTCCAGATTTTTACTCACTTTAAATGTCAGCCACAGATGGATCAGAACATTAGCCTAGGATTCTGGATTACTAGTCCAGTGATATTTCCACTATGACACTACCTCCCAGTGGTTTTAAAACTCTCCAGAAACCCTAATGCTCACAGACTCCTCACTTGCACCTTGATCAGATTAGTTTGGATATTGAGCAGCTTTTCCGCCGCCTCCGCCCCCACACTTACTTCTTTAACCGTGAACCTAACCCTCCCTCTACTGACCCCTTCTCCCGCCTCCAACACACGCCCTCCTCCTGGACACCACCCCAAGGCCTCCTACCCTCCCTCGACCTCTTCATCTCCAACTGCCGTCGAGACATCAATCGCCTCAACCTCTCCATCCCTCTCGCCCACTCCAACCTCTCCCCCGCAGAACGTGTAGCCCTCCGCTCCCTCCGCTCCAATCCAAACCTCACCATAAAACCCGCAGACAAGGGAGGCGCAGTTGTAGTATGGCGCACTGACCTCTACATCGCTGAGGCCAGGCGCCAACTCTCCGACGCCTCCTCCTACCAGCCCCTGGATCATGACCCCATGCCCGAGCACCAAACCATCATCTCCCAAACCATCCACAACCTCATCACCTCGGGTGACCTCCCACCCACGGCCTCCAACCTCATCGTTCCCCAACCCTGCACCGCCTGCTTCTATCTCCTTCCCAAAATCCACAAACCTGAATGCCCTGGTCGACCCAATGTCTCCACCTGCTCCTGCCCCACCGAACTTATCTCCACCCACCTCGAAACCATATCTCCCTCTTGGTCCAGGAACTCTCTACCTTTGTCCGTGCCACCACCCACGCCCTCCACCTCCTCCAGAACCTCCAATTCCCCGGTCACCAACACCTCATTTTTACTATGGACGTCCAGTCCCTATCCACCTGCATTCCACATGCAGATGGCCTAAAGGCCCTCTGCTTCTTCCTGTTCCACAGACCTGACCAGATCCCTCCACTGACACCCTCATCCGCTTAGCTGAACTCGTCCTCACCCTCAACAACTTCTCTTTCAATTCCTCCCACTTCCTACAGACAAAGGGGGTGGCCATGGGTACCCGCATGGGCCCAAGCTATGCCTGCCTCTTTGTAGGCTACGTGGAACAATCCCTCTTCCGTACCTACACTGGCCCAAAACCCCACCTCTTCCTCTGTTATATTAATGACAGTATCAGCGCCTCATGCTCCCACGAGGAGATTGAACAGTTCATCCACTTCACCAACACCTTCCACCCCAACCTGAAGTTCACCTGGACCATCTCCAACACCTCTCTCACCTTCCTGGACCTCTCTGTCTCCATCTCGGGTAACCACCTAGAAACTGATATCCATTTCAAGCCCACTGACTCCCACAGCTACCTAGAATACACTTCCTCCCACCCACCTTCCTGCAAAAATGCCATCCCCTATTCCCAATTCCTTTGCCTCTGCCGCATCTGCTCCCAGGATGAGGCATTCCACTCCCGTACATCTCAGATGTCCTCGTTCTTCAAGGACCGCAACTTCCCCCCAACAGTGGTCGAGAATGCCCTCGACCATGTCTCCCGCATTTCCCGCAACTCATCCCTCACAGCCCATCCCTGCAATAACAACCAAAAAAGAATCGCCCTCGTCCTCACATGCCACCGCACCAACCTCCAGATCCAACGCATCATCCTCCGACACTTCCTCCATCTGCAATCAGACCCCACCACCAAAGACATCTTTCCCTCCCCACCCTTGTCTGCTTTCCGGAGGGACCACTCTCTCCGTGACTCCCTTGTCCGCTCCACACTCCCCTCCAGCCCCACCACACCCGACACTTTTCCCTGCAACCGCAGGAAGTGCTACACCAGCCCCCACACCTCCTCCCTCACCCCAATCCCAGGCCCCAAGAAGACTTTCCACATCAGGCAGATGTTCACCTGCACATCTGCCAATGTAGTATACTGCATCCGCTGTACCTGTTGTGGCCTCCTCTACATCGGGGAAACCAAGCAGAGGCTTGGAGGCTGCTTTGCAGAACACCTGCACTCAGTTCACAACAAACAACTGCACCTCCCAGTCTCGAACCATTTCAACTCCCCCTCCCATTCCTCAGACGACATGTCCATCCTGGGCCTCCTGCAATGCCACAATGATGCCACCCGAAGGCTGCAGGAACAGCAACTCATATTCAGCTTGGGAAACCTGCAGCCCAATGCTTTCAACGTGGATTTCACAAGCTTCAAAATCTCCCCTCCCCCAACCGCATCCCAAAACCAGCCCAGCTCGTCCCTGCCTCCCTAACCTATTCTTCCTCTCACCTATCCCCTCCTCCCACCTCAAGCCGCACCCCCATCTCCTACCTACTAACCTCATCCCGCCCCCTTGACCTGTCCGTCCTCCCTGGACTGACCTATCTCCTCCCTACCTCCCCCACCTACACTCACCTTTACTGGCTCCATCCCCGCCTCTTTGACTTGTCCGCCTCCTCTCCACCTATCCTCTCCTCTATCCATCTTCTATCCGCCTCCCCCTCTCTCCCTATTTATTTCAGAACCCTCTTCCCCTCCCCCATTTCTGATGAAGGGTCTAGGCCCGAAACGTCAAGCTTTCCTGCTCCTATGATGCTGCTCGGCCTGCTGTGTTCATCCAGCCCCACGCCTTGTCATCTTAGTTTAGTTGCTGTTGTACAGCTCAGGGGGAGGCAGGAATGCAGGGTTGGGATCACCAGCAGAACTGCCATGATTTTATTGAAAAGAAGTGCAGCCTTGAGGGACTCAATAGCCAACAGCCGCTCCTAGCTTGTAAGGTTCTCTGTGCTCTGTCTTTCCTAAGCAGGTTGCACTAGCAATACAAGGCCAGGAATCCTACGGCGGCTGCTCCATTCAGACTATGCAAAGGAGGTCAGCAGGGCTGAATTACAGGGAACTCCCTATGCATGTCTCTCTCTGTCAACCCTTTCAACTCCACAGCCCTCAGATATCAATGCTCTTCCAGTTCTATTTTCTTGAGCAACCCTGATTTTAATCTTTGTCCCATTAATGGCTGCGTCTTCAGTTGTTGATAGGCTCTAAATTCTGGAATTCTATCCCTAAACTCTCCCCTTTTCTGCTTCAAGGCTCTCCTTAAAATCTGTCTCTTTGAGAAAGCTTTTGACCACATGCTCTAATATTTTGTTACATGTTGCAGCATTAAATTTTGCTTTGTAACCATTCTGTGAAGCAATTTGCAAATTTTTAACAACATTTAAAATTCTGCGTAAAGACAAGTTGTTCGATATTAAAAAGTATGTTGGAACTCTATGGGCAGAGAGAAATGTTGTGTGTTTTAAGTTATGCAAAGCTCTCTAGTTTTACTGCCAAATACATTTCTTGTGTCTATAGCAGTTAAGTAAAAAAAACTTGTTTTTCTTGAAATGTGTTAATGTTCTAGTCCTCTCCCCCAAGACTGCGATTACAGATTTAATTTGTCTGGCTCATTGGCTTCAATTCTTTCCTTCCCCTCCCATGCCAGATGTCTTTTAAGGGCCAGGTGAGGGGTTGGATTTAATATTCAAAAATTCTGCCTCCAAACAACCAGCAGCCAGCTAACATAACAATAATGTTAGTGATTCAGTGACCCCTGGGCTAAGCTCCCAATAGAAGTAGGCACCATTTATTGCCCAGAGGGCAGTTAAGAATCAGCCACATTGCTGTGGGTCCAGAGTCACATGTAGGTCAGACCAGGTAAGGATGGCAGTTTCCTTCCCTAAAGGGCATTAGTGAACCAGATGGGTTCACCCCTAATAATCAGAAATGGATTCATAGCCATTAGCAGACTCTTAATTCCAGATTTCTTAAGCCAAATTCAAATTCCATCATCTGCCATGGTAGGATTGGAATCCAGGTCCTGGGACATGACCTGGGTCTCTGAATCAATGTCCCAGTAATAGTACCACTAGGCCATCATCTCCCCTACGTAGGGATCGTAGCCAGGTTACATTATTGGTGCTGTGATGCAGTATTAACAATATGTCAGAGGGAATCCTAAAAGGTCTTGCTGCTTAGAGAAGGTCAAATAAAGTTTTGAAAATGTCCACCTCTTTGAGCTCCTTCTGGACCAGGGAGGAGGACAGGAATGCCCCAAGGACTTGCACAAAATCCT
Source organism: Ginglymostoma cirratum (assembly GCA_024137785.1). NCBI lineage: Eukaryota > Metazoa > Chordata > Chondrichthyes > Orectolobiformes > Ginglymostomatidae > Ginglymostoma > Ginglymostoma cirratum. The sequence goes on from JAHRHZ010000223.1 coordinate 17,203,069, forward strand.
TGGACATCTCTAGTTCCAGCTTCTTCAGTGACATACAAGGAATCTGCAATTCTTGCAGAGAACATACCCAGTTTACTGACTAACAAGGACCATTCTTACACATTCCTACAATTAATACCATGCATTTCCCCTGATATCGGTCAATTCAAAGGAAAACAAGTTTGGTTATTTGAGTCTCGCAGAAAAATAACTTGTCTCTAATGTTCATCAAAGCATTTCTAAATGTGGTAATCCATGGGCTTTATTGCTTTTCATAAATTCCATTCATATTAATCTGGAATGGCATTTTTCCAGATCAGTGTACTACAGGATTGTAATGTGACACAAATAGATTCTCGCTCGTGCATCTGTGGCATTAATTTAAAACATTATTTTTTTTGTATTTATTTCAATGAAAATGGAAGATATGGAAGACAGATTATATTTTCTGGGAAATATTGCATAAGTATGATGTGATTTGTTTTGAAAATAGTGCAAAGGATATTTCAGTAACTTAACCATTTGCATAAATCATTCTTTTTCACACAGAAAGGAGTGGTGCTTTAGCTGATTAAGTAAATGCCTCCAGACTAGTTGGACACTAGTGTTCGTCCAGTACTGCATCACCCAGTTTAACATCTAATTGTTACTATATCATTTCCTGCACCACTTTACAAATGAATTACTTCAACTATTTAGCAGCCCTGTGAGTGAGGGATTTGATCTGATTTAAGTTCATTTAAATTATATTATCTCACCTTATTGATTTTGAAGTAATAATCTGAGTGCACTTATATTGAAATATTATTCTGAATTTATCTTATTCATGCAATTAATTTCTTTATATACCAAATAATTTCCTGCTTAACACCTTCATTGAACTGTCAAGCTTAAGCATTATCCATGTTAATCATGTCTCAGATCTCTCAAAGTCCAATATGAAGCTTACCTGCATGTGTAGACATGATTTTTTCTAACACTTCTCCTGAAGAAACCTTTGCATCCATCACAACTGGACGCGCCATAATGTTTCCCAGTTGCACGGTCACCACAGATTGAGCACATGGCAGTTATACCGTTGTTCATCAACGCATTAATATTACTCATTTCTGATGGAATAGTCTCTGTGCAGCAAATGAGAAAATGCAGTACAGGCATTAGATTAAACCATGCTGGTTACTGGTACAAAGACTGATCCTTTGCCAGAGACCTTCTCCAATGAAAGGATGCACTTACCAGACTTCTGTAAGATTAATCTAGAGCTGCATCACAAAACCTACTTGCAGTTAAGCCTATGGTCTGAAACCAGCCAGAAACTGGCTACGTATCCATTTTGGTAAGTTGAATGTAGGAGATTTTCTTGTGCAACCTTCCCAAACTTGCTTCATTAACAATGCACAGCACCCCAACAGCACCTCACTCATTCTATTGTTTCACAAGGTAGAAGCACTTGGCATTGCTAGGATAAACTGAGGTCCCTGGCACTGACACCATTTTTAAAACCAGCAGTGCACCATATCTGCAGTCCGCAGTTTCCCTTCACAGGGTATAAAGGGGTAGAGAAAGCACAAACAAAGACTTCTCAAGGAACATAGGTGGCATGGTTGATAGTTCATTGAATTTACAAGTGCAGACTCTTACATCTGTTGCTGGTTAAGAACAAAGCCACACAGCTTCCATGTTCTTAGCCTCATTCCATTTAAAACCCTGTCTAAGTCAAGGCTACACTTTCCCTGATGCCCAGCGTAGCCCAAAATCTTATTATTGTTCAATGTGGACCATCACACACTGGAAATGGTTGAAATGGTTCAAAACATTCACTTCTATTCAGCAACACAAAAGAAAGCAAAATAAAACAGACAGAACCTGCAACTTGTCTCTGGGAAGAGATGTGGACTATTGTCCTTTGAGGACCAACAATTACAATCAAGGAGAGATCACAATTCACATCTGATGGAACCAGGTGTCAATTCAAAGCAACCAGTTACATAAAAGTTGAGTGGAACTGTCATTTTGATGTTCACTGGGGCAGGGTGGTCACCAACGCCTCCAGTATCCCACCCCAGAAACTGGCATAATTCTGTGACAATCTCCTGGGTCATTCTCAGTCTGTGGTAATCGCCATACCTTGGTCATCTGGAGGAAATGGTATTGAGAACAATTGGCTCTGGACCTCCTGTCGCTCCTCTGCATCCTGAGGAGTCCTTCATCTCTTCATGTGGTGACTGTTTAGCATCTGTTCAGCATGAATGTAGCTGCTACTCCTGACAGATCTGTATTTTTATTCATTCAGTGCGTGTCAGTGGGCCAGCATTTATTTCCCATTGCTAGTTGCTCTTGAGAAGGGCGTGGTGAGATTTCTTGGACCAATGAAATTGATGCACCATCAGTAGACCCACAATGTCCTTAAGGAGGGAATTCCAGTATTTTGACCCTGTGATAGTAAAGGAATGGTGATATATTTCAAAGTCTGGATGGTGAGTGATTTGGAGGAGAACTGGTAGATGGTGGTGTTCTCATGTTATCTGCTTCCTTTGTCCTTCCAGATGGAATTTGACGTAGGTTTGGCTGGTGCTGCCGAAGTATCTTTGGTGAATTTCTGCAGTGAAAGTTGTGGCAAGTAACATTCGTGCCACACAAATCCCAGGCAATGATCACCTCCAATAAGAGACAATCTAACCACTGCCCCTTGACATTCAATGATGTTACAATGACCGAATCCCCTACTTCAACATCCTTGAGGTAACCATTGACCAGACACTCAACTGAACCAGCCACATAAACACAATGGCTACAAGAGCAGGTCTGAGGCTGGGAATACTGTGTTGAGTAACTCACTTCACCACTGACGCTCAGTAGCAGCAGTGTGTACTATCTACGAGACGCACTGCAGAAATTCACCAAAGATCCTCAGGCAACACTTTCCAAACCTACAAACACTTATACCTAGAAGGACAATGGCAGCAGATTCCAACACCTTCAATGTACCCTCCAGGCCACTTACCATCCTAATTTGGAAATATATTGCCTTTCTTTACTGTCATTTGTTCAAAATGCTAGAATTCCCTCGTTAACAGCATTGTGGATCAACGTATAACACATGGACTGCAACAGTTCAAGAAGGCAGCTCACGACCACCTTCTCAAGAACAGTTAGTACATAGAATAAATGCTTGTCCAGTCAGCATTGCACACGTCCCACGACTGAATAAAAACAAAAATGAGATAACTGACATCCAACCAGTATAACTCCGACCAGCCAAGTTTTCCTCTTTATTCCCATTGATTCCAGTTTTGCTAGGGTTCCTTGGTGCCACATTTAGTGAAATGTGTCCTTAATGTCAAGTATTGTAACTCTCACCTCACATCTGGAATTCAGCTCCTTTGTCCATGTTTGAACCAAGGCTGTAATGAGGTCAGGCGCTGAGTGGCCCTGGCAGAACCCAAACTGGGCATCACTGAGCAGGTTATTGCTGAGCCGGTTGATAGCACTGTTCATGACACCTTCCATCACTTTACCCTGACTGAGAGAAGGCTGACAGGGCGCTAATTGGCCGGGTTGGAATTGGCCTGCTTTTTGTATACTAGTCATATCACTAAACCTAAACCTTTTGCAATTTTTCACATTGCCGGGTAGATGTCAATGTTGTAGCTATTCTGCAACAGCTCAGCTGGGGTCATGATAAACGTGGAGCACAAGCCTTCAGTCCTATTGCTGGAATATTGTCAGGATCCATAGCCTTTGCAGTATCCAATGTCTCCAGCCATTTCTTCATATCACGCTGATTGAATGAAATTGGCAGAAGACTGACATTTGTGATTTTGGAAACATCTGGAGGCAGAGATCAATCAATCACTCAGTACTTCTGCCTGATGATTGCTGTGAATGTTTCAGCCTTACCTTTTGCACTGGTGTGTTGGCCTCCCCCATCATTGTGATGTAGAATATTTGTGGGGCTTCCTCCTCCACTGAATTGTTCAATTGCCCACTACCACTCACAACCAGATGTGGCTGGACCATAGAGTTTAGATCTGATCCATTACAGAATCACTTAGCATCACTTTCTGCTTCTGCTGTTTGGATCATGTCTAGTCCTGTTTGGTAGCTTCACCAGGTTAACACCTGATTTTTAAGTGCTGCTCTTGGCATGCCCTCTTGCACTCGTCATTGAACCAAGCAATCTTTCCCCAGTTCTCTGTGACTGTCAATAACACACCCTTCCCACAGTGACCAATCTCCTCTGAAGCATGATCATCTCCTCTCTTATATGTTGAGATCACCCTTCACAATTATTGCGATTTTTGTATCCCAGCATGTTGCTTCCTATCCCCACAACTAACTTTCCCAACTTCTTCACCACAACAATGGTCCCTGATGATGCTTCTTGACATTCATTGAGCTCTTCACCAGGACTGACGGTGCTCCACCCATCTGGACTGATTTTGACGGACAACCTGGACTGATGGCTGACCAGACCTCTGACTGCTAGTGTGCAGCTGTCTGACTGACTATGGTTTCTCAGATTGTTTGCATTTGACCTGCAGGACAGACCGTGTCACCTTCCCGGTCTGTAGTGATAAGGACCTCTGACCACAAACATCCCAACTGGCTGACTGACAGTGTCCAAGCTTCTGGAATGATATCAGAGGCTGCCCTCTATTTACTGTGCCAGGACGTCTTGACTGAAGCCTATATCCTTAGCCTTGACTGAAGTCTACTCCCCATTGACATTGAGACATGCCCATTGAGTTGATGCCTTTGCCCCGTACGCTGCTGGCCCGTGGTAGAGCGGTGACATTGAGGTAGCACTTTCAATACAGCAATGTGTCCACTCCATTGACTGATGACTGCAAAAAGCCATGACAGCCTGGGAGCAATTTCCTGCAAATGCTGGAATCTATACCAAAAACAAAAATGCCTGAAATCACAGCGAGTCAGGCAGCATCCGTGGAGAGAGAGCGAGCTAGAAGAGTTATCTAAACTCGAAACGTTAGCTTGCTCCCTCTCCACAATGCTGCCTGAGACACTGTGATTTCCAGCATTCTTTGTTTCCAAACCATATCAGCCTGCTTGGTTTTGTGTCTACACAAAACAGGAAGCCAAGGTACTGTCATTAATATCTGGCTGATGGGACAAACAGCAAAAGACAAAACAAAGCACAGAAGCTGTGAGCATACAAGCTGTGAGCACAATGTGAGTGAGTGCTAAGAGAGCAAGCAAGCAGCCCAGAGATGTGGCCTGGTCAAATTAATGAGCTGGGTGCCTGCCCTTGTGTGTAAAATGTCCTGGAGGCAGCATTCCAATGGAAGATGCTGGCGCACTCCAAAATGCAGTATTGAAGTGCAGAACCGTGTTGCAAGTGGTTCAGAGATGTGCATTGAGGTTGGTGTGATGCTGGCAGATGTCAGATGCCAATGTCTATGCATGGGGGTGCATGCGATTGCCACCCATAAAGCACGCCCTGTTATGTTGGTGACTGCTGCCCAATACGGGGTGGGGGGGTGGGTGCGGCGTCCAGAAGATCAAACAGCAATCTGGAGTCATCCAGTCATAAGGTCATAGAATCATAGAGTAATACAGCATGGAAAAAGCCCTTTGGTCCAAACTGGTCCATGCTGACCATGGTGCCCACTCAGATAGTTCCAACTGCCCACATTTGGCCCCTATCCCTCTAGACCCTTTCCATCCATGTACCTATCGAAATGTTTTTTAAATGTTGCTATTGTACCTGCCTCAACCACTTTCTCTAGCTGCTCATTCCATATACACACCACTCTCTGTGTGAAAAAGTTACCCCTCTGGTGCTTCTTAAATCTTTCCCCTCTCACCTTAAACCTATGCTCTCTAGTTTTCAATTACCCATCCTTGGAGGGAGAAAAGCTATACACATTCATCCTATTTATGCCCCTCACGATTTTATTCACCTCAATAAGGTCACCCCTCAGTCTCCAATATTCTAAGGAATAAAGTCCTAGCCTGGCCGACCTCCCCCTATAACTCAGGCCTACTAGTCCTGGCAACGTCCTCATAAATCTCCTTTGCATACTTTCCGGTTTAACTTTGTCTTTCCTATTACAGGGTGACCAAAACTGTATATTATGTTCCGAGTGCGGCCTCACCAATGACTTATACAACTATTACAGAATGTCCCAACTCCTGTACTCAGTGCCTCGACCGATGAAAGCTAGCATGCTAAATATCTTCTTTGCCACCCTGTCCACCTGTGACACCACTTTCAACGAATTATGTATTTGTTTTCCTGGGTCGCTCAATTCCCCAACACTCCTCAGGACCTTACCATTTACTGTATAAGTCTTACCTTGGTTTGATTTTCCAAAGTGCAACAACTCACACATCTGTATTGAATTGCATTTGCCAATCCTCAGCCCGCTTCCCCATTTGATCACGATCCCTCTGTAGTTTTTGATAACCTTCCTCACTATCAGCTCCTAATTTTGTACCATCCACCAGTTTACTAATCATGCCTTGCCCATTCACAGCCAGATCATTTATGTATATAAGAAATAACAAAGATCCCAGCACCGACACCTGTGGCATACCCCTAGTCACAGGCCTCCGGTCCGAGAAACAACCCTCAACCATCTCCCTCTGCTTCCTCAAAATTGAGCCAATTCTGAATCCAATTAGCCAGATGTCCTTGGATCCCATGCAACCAAACTTTGATGACTAGCCTGCCATGCAGGACCGTGTCAAAGGCCTTACTAAAGTCCGTATAGACAACATCCACTTCCCTACCCTCATCCATCCTCTTGGATACCTCCTCAAAAAACTCTAAAAGATTTGTCAGACGTGACTTTCTATGCACAAATCCATGCTGACTATCCCTAATCAGACCTTGACTATCCAAATGTTGGTTAATATTGTCCCTCAGCATCTTCTCCAATAACTTGCCTGCCACTAATATCAGGCTCACTGGCCTGTAAGTTCCCTGGCTTGTCTTTGCTACCTTTCTTAAACAATGGAACAACATTACCCACCCTCTAGTCTTCCAAAACTAGTGGCTAAACATGAAGCAAAAATCTCTGCAAGGGCCTCTACAATTTCTTTCTTAACCATCCACAATGTCTGAGGATGGACCTTATCAGGCACAGGGATTCATTCACCTTAATGCGATCTAAGGCTGCAAATATCTCCACTCTGGCCATATGTACGCGGTCCAAAACATCTCCATTTGTTTCCCTTATTTCCTTAGCATCCATGATTCTGTCCTCAGAATAGTCATTAAAAATCTCCCCCATCTCCTGTGACTCCACACACAGACAGCCATACTGATCTTTAAGAGGACCTATTCTCTCCCTATCCACCCTTTTACTCTTAATATAGCTGTAGTACCTCATGGAATTATCTTATAACCTTAACTGCCATGTTCATCTCATACCATCCTTTTGTTTTTCTTATTTCCCTCTTAAGTGTACTCCTACACTTTTTGTAGTCATCTAGGGATTCACTTCAGCCCGATAGCTTAAACCCAACGTCACCAGGAAACAGCTCTGACTTCCATGTTGGGAATTCACCATTTTGTTGCTATCCAGTAGATGGGAGAATGGGACGCTGTATATTAATAAGGCTAGATTAATGACTAATGAGACGTTAATACATGCAAATAGGTCCCCTGTTGCTCACAAGTGAGAATTTCATTGTGTCATTGAACACATGGTTAGAAAGTGGGTCTCTTTCCTTTCAAGATTAGGAGGCTTCTACTTGGCTATCACACTCAGTTTTCCCAACTCTCTAGTCAATGCTTACATTGTTTAGTAACGGGATGATTCTAATCTCTGTTAATGACACCAGAAAACAAGCCCTAATACGGCTATATCATAAGATTTTGCATTCATTCAGAACAGTTGGCATGGAAACTGCATTTTTCAAGGGTCTCCCAGGACAAGGGACCTCACCCACTGTCAGCACGTGCTATTCATGAGAAGATCTGATACTCGATCTCATGACTCGAGATAAAGCCCCACTGACAGAAAACTGTTTGCCCATTTTAAATTACTGTTTCTGTTTGAAGTTAAAGTCGAAAGGACTTGGCTTTACACAGCAACATTCACAATCACAAACATTATACAGTCATGAAGATCATTTGAAGTATAGTCACTGTTGAAATGTTAGAATTTTGGCAGACATTTTGCACACAGATCACAGACACAGCTACCAAATAATCGGCTTGTTTATCCCACATGAATATTTGGGCAGGATATGTGGAATGCTCCCTAACTCTTCTGAAAAATAGGGTCAAAGGGATTTTTTACAGCCAGACATGTCTGAGAGGACAGACAGTGCAGATCCATGATCTACTTTGAATAACACCTCCGAGAATGTATAGGTAGTTCTGCTATGGCACATGTTATATTAACACGAATTGGCTGAACGCCATTGATGAATAGTGGACACTGTTTGGATAATGCGAACTTTCTGCTATACAGGTATGGCAATTTTCTATAGCACTTTCCCTATAACGTGATTTTCTATGATGATTTTCTGTAGCGTGAGGTCACACAAGAACGCAACCATCATGTTATAGAACTACCTGTAGCTCATTCAACATGTTGCATATGTACAAAACTGCTAGTAACATATTACAAGCTACACTGTTAATGTTGCTAATGCATAGTAGGAAATAATAGTAACTATTCACTTAAATACTTAATCATTTTAAACTTTTTTTACATTTATGCAGCTCTTTCCTCACATTTATTTCCATACAATAATGCATCTCACATTTCTCACAGTCCATTTCTACTTTCCTTCCTAAGTTTTTCTCATTTTTCTAGATTTAGAAACTCAGTAATAAAATCCGGAACAGAGTTGTAAGAACAGTGTTCCAACAACATGAAATTGGGTTTACCTATTCCAATAATAATGATTATTGAGCCATCAGAGATTGTCTTTCACTGTTGGTAGCATTTGGTTTTGACAGTGTTCTAGGATGAGAAACTACCTACTGTGTGAGGTTTAGCAACCAACTATATCAATTAAATGTTAATTTAAAATTTATTATTATTCTTGAGGCATTTGAAAATACATTTGCGAGAGTGGAGCAGGGTGACACACTCTTACCAATTGTTCCTTCTCAATGTCAAGAAATTCCTTATCTTGTCAAAAAAAATCACACAGTGATATGATTGAACCTGACAAACTTAAACACCAGAAATAACAAGGTGTAGAGCTGGATGAACACAGCGGGACAAGCAGCATCATAAGAGCAGGAAAGCTTGACGTTTCGGGCCTAGACCCTTCTTCCCAAAACGTCAAGCTTTCCTGCTCCTATGATGCTGCTTGGCCTGCTATGTTCATCCAGCTCTAAACCTTGCTATCTCAGATTCTCCAGCATCTGCAGTTCCTACCATCTCCAAACTTAAACACCATGCAGTCATGAAATGGAGCAATGCATCACGACAGTTCAAGGTGTTTAAATATGTTGTGATATAAAATCATATTTCATTAAGTGCTGATAAACAGTGCCATTTTTCTATGGGGGAACCTAATATGATAGCAACTTCATCAGTTTGGATTGTTTTTTGATACATATTATGTACTTCTTTTTAAACTATTTCTAATTTTGGTAAAATATTTGGGGTTGTGCTCATAGGTTAAGCTTGGAATTTAATATGTCTGGCTGAGACCCCAGAATCCCATAAAAGGTTTTATTTCCTTCATACGGCTAGGGAGAAGTGAAAAATTTAATTTACAGCTTCTGCATTAAGTATTTGCTGAATGAATAATCATGGAAGAGCCATGAGTTGACATAGAGGGTGTGAGAGGTGATCTGGGGTGGGTGGGGCAGGGGCATGGAAGTGGCATGCAGAATGGCTAGGGGTGACAGGCAGTGTGGGACCTAGAGAGTCTAAAGTATTAACAAACATCTGGGACAAAGTCCCAGAGAAAAAAGTCTATCCATTTAAACTCAGAGATAATAGGTACTGCAGATGCTGGAGATTCCGAGATAACAAGGTGTGGAGCTGGATGAACACAGCAGGCCAAGCAGCATCATAGGAGCAGGAAAACTTGACGTTTCGGGCCTAGACCCTTCAGCCAGATTTCTGAAATGTCAAGCTTTCCTTCCAACTCTGAATTATGTATTCAACTCTGTATTGCTTCTCATTATCAATTTAATTTTATTTCTTACTAGCAAGGCAACCTCACCCCCTCTGTCCATCTGCCTGTTCTTCCGATTGGGTGGGTATCCTTATATATTTAGTTCCCAGCCCTGATTCCCTTACAGCCACATTCCTGTGATATCCACAACGTCATACCCACCAATTTCAATCTGTGCCACAAGCTCATTTGCCTTGTTTTGTATACTGTGTGCACTTAAGTGCTACATCCTCAGTCCTGCATTGACTGCTCCTTCTCATTGTTTTCCTCTTATTTGCAGTGCTGGAAATTAGATTTTTTGATACTCTCTGTTCTATTACTTATTCTAGCAACTTTAATAACCTCTTCTTGACCCCCTCCCCACCTTTAACTGGTTTAAAGCCTTTGTGACTTTTATCGCCATGATTTGTGCCATCAGTTCATCTACTTTGTTCTGAATGTTTCATGCATTAAGATACAAAGCCTATGTTTATTACTGAGTTTCCCTACACTTTTATGGTTCCATGGAATAATATGGCATTCACACTTTCTGTCTCTTCCTTTAATTTTCTGGTAACAATCAATCCCATCACTAACCAGCAATCCTACCTTCTCCTTTACCTTTGATTTTATAATTTATAGTGACATTATCTTTAATTTTCCATGGAGTAATCTAGGTTTAAGATCACTGTTTACAAATAATGGTTCACCATTTTAGACAACGATAGGGAGAAATATTTCTCTCTCACAGGGTTGAGCGCCTTTGGAGCCCTTTCCCTGGTATGACAATGGAGACAGAATCTTTACTTATTTTAAAGGCAGAAGTAGATACACTGTTGGTAAGCGAAAGGGTGAACTTTTATCAAGAGTAGGCAAGAATGAAGAGTTGAGGTTAAAATCAGATCAGCCAAGATTACTGCCCAGCAGATTGCATGCAGCCACAGGTTGGTTTAGTGCCAAAGCGGCCAGTTTAAATGGATAACAAGGTGTGGAGCTGGATGAACACAGCAGGCAAGTCTGCCTCATCACACATCACCAAATCCCTAATGGGCTCCACCACAAACTACTCTAAAAAAAACCCATTTCATTGACATTCTATGAAATCCGTTTCTTGGGATCCATTACCATCCTAATTTCTCCAGTCGACCTGCAGATTGAACTCCCCCATGATTATTGTCCCACTGCCGGACCTGACATGAAACCACTCTCCAGACTTGACCAACGGCACTCATATGCTGGATTCGATGATGCCCTTCTCCGCACCGCACCCCCCCACCCCCGACCTGACAAAGAGCCTCACTCCTGACCTGCCTTCCCCCGAACTACCCTGTCACTTCCATAATACAACACCGTCCACCTTGCCACCAGCAGACTCTACATCTCCCATCCCCTCTGCTCGATCCTAAACTCTCCTTCACTCATCACTCACCTTGCTCCCTTGTCACCTTGCAACCTGGCATCCTACTCCCGGATACCCTACCCCATGGTATATATCCCCTTATCCACTTGGTACCTTTGCCCTGATACCATTCCCTATACCTTCTTGGAATCTACCTATCTATCCCTGCACTCCCTGACATTTTACCCATACACACTGGGCACCCTACACATCTGGTGCATTACTTACCTGGCATCCTTCTGCTATCCACCTGGCACTTTACCTACCTGGCACCTAACCTCCTACCCAACTGGTACAATAACCTTACAATTACCTTATGTACTTTCACTTTCACAGGAGCTGGCAAAGTGGCTGTCTGCAATGCTTAACCTTTATACTATAAAATAAAGCAGCTGACTGCTGTCAAACTGGGTCATGGTTTGTCTTTCCATGGCAGCTCTGCACAATGAGGGACCCATCACAGTTTCTGAAGAAGCCCTGATCATGCTCTCATCAGAAATACGGAGCTCTTTCATTTCATAAAAAAGCAGGTTGAAGAGGCAATCTTCATGGGATTGCGAATCCTTTGAAAATCCAGCCCATCCTTTCCAAATCCATCCTGTCAAGTTTTCTCAGGATCTTGAATGTTGCAGTCAAGTCACCTTTTACTCTCCTAAACTCCAGCAAGTACAAGCCTAACCAGTGGAATCTTTCTTGATAAAACAACTTGCTTATTCTATCTTTCCTTTCCATTCACCTTGATTCCCATAAGCAGAAATTGGGTTTGATGGGGAACTTCTTACCACGGCATGTTGCTGAATCAGGAATATTTCCCAAGCCAGTTAAATCTGATCCAGTTTGAAGACCAAAATAAGGCCCAGGATCTCTGACAATGCACCATTTCCCTATGACTTTACGGAAGTATCAAACTAAATCACAAGTTTGAGCCTCGAGTGTGAGCTCTGATTCCAAAGCTTGGTCTGTTATCAGAACTTTTTCCCTAGACCAATGCTTTTGGATATAAATCTATTGTTTATTTCCACATGAATAAAACTGACTGCTCTTTGTTATTGTTAATTGTAAAAGAACTGTAGCAAATTTTCTACTTTTATTTCGGCTCATAATGAAAGCTTTGTTTCATGTCTATTACCTTGAGATTCCACAATGGCGCATAAATTCTTTATTTTGGATGTCTTGGATATTTGACGATAGCGCACACAGACACACAAACATCCATATGGTCAGTCTAGTTTAATTCTCATAAACATTCAAGAATTTTGCTAACAAAAGACATATGTGGATTTGCAATTCTGCTCATTGGCCATAAAATCGAGAGGTTTTCTATCACAGGTCATATAATCATTCCGTGGTCAACTCAGGGCTTAAACGCAAATAACAAACATCACGAAACAGAAACGTGTAACCCCATTGTAATTAAATTATCAAAATGCATTGTCTCCTGCAGTATAGAATGATTGTAAACTTCAATTTAGAAGATTGGACCCTGAAAATTAATCATTTACTTTTGGATTGGAACTTCATCATTAATTGTTTGGGTGGATGAATAGTTCCAGATAATTTGAGTGAACAGGAAGTGATTTGGCACATTAGTATTCTATGGGGTATTTAGAATCAATGTTTCAGAACTGTCATTGCACGCTTGGAGCAGAGAATAGTGAAAATCTGATTTTGACTTGCCACTTAATTTCCATCTGATGTATTTTCTTTCTGTTGGAATATGTCTTCAATGCTTTGAGAGCCTTTGGAGTAGCAAATATAAATTATATTCCAGAAATAGAGGATGGCCAAATTGCTAATCAGAATGAGGAATTTAAAGTAATTAACAGCAGCAGAGAAAAATTATTGGAAAGCATTAAAGGACTAAAATCTGACAAAGTCTAAGGGATCTTAGGAGCCTAAATGAGGTGCATTGTTCATGTTTTTTCAATATATCTCCCTTATATGAACAGCTCCAGCAATTGTTAAAAATGTATAGTGCTATTCAAGAAAGGAGGGAGAGAGAAAATAGGGAACTACAGGCCCGTTAGCCTGACATCAGTCAACAGAAAAATGTGCGAGTTCATTATTAAGTAAGTCTTAACAATGAAATTAGAAAAATCCTCGTATGATCTGACCCAGTCAACTTAGTCTTTTGAAAGGGAAATTTATTTTAATATTTTGAAACTGTAACTAGTAGGGTCAATAAACCAGAGCTAGGAAATGGGTTTGAGTTCCAAAAGACATTCAATGAGGTGCTACTCAAAAGGTCTCTACGCAAGATGGTAACGGGGAGGTTAGGGTGTTTTCAGGAAGGTGTGGTAATATATGAGCATGGATAGTGGATGTGGCAAAGGATAGGAAGTAGAACAGGGAGAAATGATGCATTTTTGAATGGGCTTCTTATAACTAGTGTTGTGTAATAAGCATCAATGTTGGAGCCACTGCTATTTGACATCTGTATTAATGATTTAGATATAGATACCAAGACGAACATATTAAGTTTGCTGATGATGCAAATTAGGTGGGGAAGTATGAGATTATTCACTTTGGAAACAAGAATAGTAATGTAGAAATTTGCCGAAAATGCATGAACTTTCTCTACTTTGAAATTCAGAGAGACTTGAGGAGCATGGAAAGCTTGAAAGCAAGTAAAGAGGCAATTAGGAAGGCAAATGGCAGATTGGCCACAAGAGCAAGGAGATTAGTAGACAAGAATAGGGAAGGCTTGTTGCAATTGTACAGGGGTTTGGTGATACAACACCTGACACTGAACATGGTACAGTGGAGGTTCATTAGATCAGGTTTGAATTTGGCTTGTGATGAGAGGCTGAGTGAATCGGACTTATGCTCTCTGAAGTTTACAAAAAAATTGAGTGGTAATCTCATTGCAATATATATGATTTTGAAGGGTTTGACAGGACAGAAATGAAAGGAAAATAGAGCAAATGGGTGCAGCCTCAGAATTAGGAATCAATTATTTAGAACTGAGATGATGGCTTCCTCCCCTCAGAGGTTGTGAATAATTGACGTTATGTACCTAGAGAGATGTGAATGTTTCATTGATAAATGTCTTTCAAGATGAGATAGATGGAGTTTTGATTTCTCAGGCCCCAAAGAATATGCAAAAGGGACAGGCAATTGGTATCAAAGCAGAAGGTTAACTGTGATCGAGTGGGCTCTATTTTAGTATTTGGACTGAAATATTTTGATCAGTGTCAGTGCCACCAATCCTTTTAGCTAGTATTAGTTTAAAGTACAAATATCATCCGGGAAGGATTCCCACACAAAGTCATTGGCTGAAGGAAGACTTAGACTTGATCAGTCAACTACTTAATAGCTGGTACTTTTTATTTAAGATACTTGATGTACTCTTATGAGACATTAGGCTCAACACTAGAGTAGATTCACATTACCACAACTGAAACCTTCTCGCACAACTTTGGTAACGAGCACAGAAAATTTCACTCATCCCAGGAACAGCCTTTAATACGCGAAGGTACAGACCTTATCTGGAGATGTCAGTTTTCTTTCAAATACTAACAAATTTAGACAAGGTAACCTGCTCTTATTTATTAAGTTATTCTTTTCTTAAGGAGCAAAGGATATGAATGTTTAGGTCAGGAAAAGTCATGTTAGAAATGAATGCAAATTCTGTATAAACGTTTTTAGAAACAGGGATCTGAGACAATCTTAATGTTGGTTTTAACATCTTGCTTCCATTCCACACGCTAAAATCCTAATCACTGAACAATAGATGAAGAGTTGATTTCACGTGGCTTTATCTTTTATTTATAAATGTTTACTGGTGGAAGAATGTTTTCGCCCTTCCCCCGAACTCTCTTTCACCACTTAACCCTTCTTTCTGGACTCATTAGTCCTACTGGAGCTTTAGTACAATTTATATGCAAAAATCCAATAATCCAGGATAGGTTTTATGGTTACAAGAAAGTTTGATGCAATTTGGTATAACAATAGTTGGCATTGGTTGAAATTTGTATTCATTTTCTGGTATTTGGGAGGATCCTCCCGTAATATAAATGCCAATTGCCAGCATCATTATTGATTACCAGAAGAGTTGATGTCAAAGTTATTATTGTTTATTGTTTTTTTTAATGGTCTTGAACTAGAGAGAGAGAATCAAACATTGCAGATAATTCCAAACTTGGTGAGCTTCCATCTTGGCAGCAGCTACTGGATCAATGATTTCTAAATTCTCCGGAAGGTAATAAGGTCAAAACTGGATATAGGAAGCTTCTCCTTTGTGGGCTGTATGAAAGAGAAGGTATTGCCCCTCTTAAGAAGGTCAGACAATTACTAAGCCTTTTGAATATTGTCATTCCACTTTCTGCTCTCCTGTTCCTGATTCATACCTCTCAATGCCTCCAAGCTACCTTATTCCATCCTAGCTGTAATGAGACATTAAGTAATTACTGCAGGCCTTAAGTTTAAGGCCTGAGTATGTTTGTGATTAACACTATTGAGCAATACATGACTGGTGTAACAAGTTGTATGCGTGCAGAACAGCACATGATTGTATCCAGAAGTATTTTGTTGATCAAACTGCCACGTATTTGTGTTCTGATGAAAGGTCACAGTTCTGAAACCCAACTCTATTTCATATTCCATTGTTACAGCTAGACCTGATGAGTGCTTCCTGCTCTCTATATTTCAGATTTCCAACATACAGCAGTTTGCTTTTGCGTATTTTTGATTATCTTCACCATTTCAACTCATCCAAAGGAAAGGGATATTTCTAAAGAAATGTCAACATTTATTTCTTCATTGCCCCGAAGAAGTTGTGGCTGAGCTGCTCTGTTTCATTCCATTACTGCCCTTGATATATAGGGACACCCACAGTGCTCTCAGGAAGGGACTTTCAGGATTTTAATTGAGCACCAGTGAGGAACGGTGATACAGTTCCAAATAAAGAAGTTGCCATGGTGGTGTTCCTGTGTATTTGCTGCCCTTAACCTTCAAGATGATAGAGTCAAAGAGTCATAGAGTTATGCAGTACGGAAACAGACCCTTTGGTCAAACTTGTCCATGCCGACCAGATATCCTAAATTAATCTAGTCCCATTTGCCAGCATTTGGCCTCTTGCCCTCTAAACCCTTCCTATTCATATACCCATCCAGGTGCCTTTTAAATGTTGTAATTGTACCTGCCTTCACCATTTCCTCTGGCAGCGCATTCCATGCATGTACTACCCTCTGTGTGAAAAAGCTTCCCCTTATGCATCTTTCAAATCTTTCCCCTCTCACTTTAAACCTATGCCCTCTAGTTTTGGAATTCCCTAGCCCCAACCTATTCAGCCTCTCCCTTTAGCTCAAACCCTCCAACCCCAGCAACATCCTTGTAAATCTCTCTTGCATGCTTTCAAGTTTAACAACATCTTTCCTATAGATGCTGCGGGTTTGCAAGTTCCTGTCAAAGGAGCCTTGGGAAGTTACTACAATGTATCTTGTAAATACTTTATACTGCTACTACTATGCATTGGTGGTGAAGGAAATGAATAGCGAAGGAGCTAGGTGGGATGCTGATCAAGAAGACTGCTTTGCCCTCAATGGTGTAAAGCTTCTTGAGTGTTGTTGGAGCTGAACTCATATAGGCAAGTGGCAAGTGTTCCATTACACCGCTGGCGTGTGCCTTGCAGATGATGCACAGGCTTTAGGGAGTCAGGAGGACATTAACTTGCTGCAGAATTCCTAGCCTCCATCTTGCTGTTGTAGCCATACAATTAATATAGTGGGTCCAATTCAGTTTATGTGCTATGGGACCCCACATGATTTTGTTAGTGGGGGATTCCATGTGGAAATACCATTGAATGTCAAGGGCTACTAAGAGGTGAAGAGATAGCAAATCTTGTTTTTTTTGCCTCAGAGTCCTCCAAGGTAACCTCCCATTCTAGAGTTCACTCTGTGGAACAGGGCAAGATGTGCCTCTGTTTCTTCTTCCAGGGGGTGTATAGAGACAACTCTGAGATCCATAGCCCGAAGGAAGAAGACAGTTCACTCATGTCATCAGTTGCATCAGTTTCAGAGTTTCCAGTTTGCGGGGTCCAGTCATCTCCTCTTTACCATGGACTCCTCTTACCAGTCCTTTTACATATCTATTCCCCATCAGGGTGGTCTCAGGGCTCTTTGCTTTTTCCTGGAAAAATAGCCTGAACCATCTCAATCTACCACCATGCTGTCTGGCCAAGCTGGTCCACAAATTCTCCTTTAACTCCTTTCACTTTCTTCAGGCCAAAGGGATGGCTATGGGTATGCGTATGGGCCCCAGTTACGCCTGTCTCCAGTTGATGTACATGGAATATTCCTCATTCCAGTCCTATTCCGGCCCCCACCCACAACTCTTTCTCCGGTACATTGATGATATCATCAGTGCTGCTTCCATCTCTGGTCCAGAATTGGAAAAGTTTATCAATTTTGCTTCCAATTGCCACCATGCTCTCACTTTCACCTGGTACAAATCTGACTTTTCCCTTTCCTTATTTGACATCTCTGTTTCTAATTTTGGAGTTAGGCTGGCACTCAATATTCAGTACAAACACCAACGGATCCCACAGTTATTTTGACTATACATCCTCACACCTGCTGCCTGTAAAGACTCTATTCCATTTTCCCAGTTCCTCCAGCTCCATCACACCTGTTCTGATGATGCCAACTATGACACGAGGACCTCTGAAATGCCCATCTTTTGCCTCAACCAAGGATTCCCCAGCTCCGTTGTTGACTGGGCCCTCAGCCAGGTCTGACCCATCCCCCGCACTTCAGCCCTCACCTCCTCTCTTCCATCCCACAACAGTGATAGGATGCCCCCTGTCCTCACCTACCATCCCACCAGCATCCACAATTCAGAGAATCGTTAGCTGCCATTTCCACCACCTCTAGTGGAATGCCACCACTGGACACATACTTCCCTTCCCTCCCCTGTCAGCCTTCCGCAAGGACCATTCCCTCTGGGCCACCCAAGTCTACTCCTCCTTTAATCCCAACACACTCCCACAGCCCCATGGCACCTTCCCTGCAACAACAGAAGGTGTAACACCTATCCATTTACTTCCTCCCTCTTCAGTATCCAAGGGCCTAAACACATCTTCCAGGCAAAACAGCATTTTACATGCACTTCACGTAATGTAGTCTACAGCATTCACTGCTCACACTGTGGTCGCTGCACTGGGGAAATAAAGCATAGGCTGGGTGACCTCTTCGCAGAACACCTACATTCCGTCCGGAAAAAAGACCCTGAGCTTTCCGTCGCCCGCCACCTCAACACACCACCTTATTCTCTGGTCAACATCTCTGTCTCAGGCTTGCTGCAGTGCTCCAATGAAGCTCAGCACAAGCTGGAAGAAGAGCACCTTATCTTCCACTTAGGTACTCTACAGCCTTCTGGACTCAATATTGAGTTTAACAATTTTAGGGCTTAAACACTTTCCCCATGCTTTCCCCTACCCCTACACACCAGATCTTGTTGTCACATGGTTTGCTATTATACAGAGCCCATTTTTAGCCACTAATAGTCCCCAGTAGCAGTCCTTCCTTCTCTTAGGCTGACTTTTATCAACACCTTTGTCTGTCCACCTGTTCTTTTGTCTTTTTCTTTGTGCTCTATCTCCATCTATTGTTTACTCCTTAGCCCTCCCCCTACCCTATCTTTTCTAACTCCCATGAGTTCTGAAGAAGGGCCACCTGACCCGAAGCATTAACTCTGATTTCTCTCCACAGATGCTGCCAGTTTTTCCAGCAATTTCTGGTTTTGTATCTGATTTCCAGCATCCACAGTTCTTTCCACTTTTTTATTTACTAATGTCATCGCTGTCTGATATTTTGAGATCAAATAAATCCTTCCATGCCCAACTGTATGACGTGAAACTCATAGACTGCATGGCCTGCCGATCATTCACATTCTCCATCATTGAAGTCTTAGCTGGCACTTCGCAGGGAAAGTCTGGACAACTGCTAACTGTGAATGAGTTGAGTGAGGCCGGCCATTCTTTGTAGAAGAGTAAAACTCCCAGAAGCGAAGACTTACCGGCCAAGTTGCATTTGACCCTATGTGATTTGATTGGCTACAGCCTGACAGGGATGTATGAGATAATTCTCAACTCCATCTCCCTGCCTTTTCCTCATGACCCTTGATTCCATTACTGATTAAGGATTTGTCTATCTCAGCCTTGGATATGTTTACAGACCAGCCTTGACAACCATCTAAAAAGTAAGGGTCCACAGATTCACTACCTTTGACAGAAGGGATTCCTCCTCTTCTGTTTCTTAAATTGGTAACCCCTAACTCTGAGATTATGACCTTTGGTCCCAGAGTCTCCCATAAGGGTAAACAGGCTGTCAGTGTCTTCTCCATCAAACATCTAAGAATGTTACACATTTCAATCAGGTGGCCTTTCATTCTTCTAAACTCCAATAAATACAAGCCCACCATACTCACTCTTTCATGTTAACAAAAGTCCTCTCTACCTCAATCAACCAAATTAACCTTGCGTGGATTGCCTTCAATGACATTAATCTTTCCTTGGATCAAGGGAGCAAACTGTTCACAGTGTCCTAGGTGTTGTTTTGTATAGTTTTTACTAGATTTTCCTACTTTCATTTTCTATTCCCTTTGAACTAAAGGTCAAAATTCCATTTACCTTCCTTACTACCTGCTGAACCTGTGCACGAGCTATTTGTAATTCATGCGCAAGGACTCTCAAATCCCTCTGTGCTATAGCTTTCAGTAGTCTTTTTCATCTTAAATTATATTCAGATCTGCTATTCTTCCTGCCAAAGTGAATAATCTCACACTTTTCTGCATTACATTAGCCTAGTCTTTGCCCGCTGCTGTCACCTATCTGTAGCCCTCTGTAAATTCTTTGTGTCGTCCTCAGCTCTTGCCTTCCCGCCTATTTTTGAGTAATCTGTAAACCTGGATATAATACATTAACTCTCCTCATCAAATTCATTCATATATATTGTCAATAATTATGGCCCCAGCACTGATCCTTATGGCACTCCATTAGTATCCTGAAAAAGCCATACTTTTCCCAAATGTCTGTCTTCTATTAGCCAGCAAACTCTCTATCCATGCTAATATATTGTTTGCAAAATATCAAAGTGTAGAATAGGAGGATGGACACCTGCTTCATAACATGCACCAGGAAAGGGCCTTTGACAGAATATCACAAATCTATACGATGGCGGGGTATTCCAAAATGGGATTTGGGGATGAAATCAGCAATTGAATCCAACCTCTGTACACAAACATCAGTCACACAGTTTCAATCAAACAGGAAAGCTTCTCAATCAAATCTGGAGTCAGACAGAGCTATCCTCTTTACACTGAGCAATTTGTGTGTTGTATAGAACCATTTGCTGAATTTATCATGAGACATCTGGTTTAAGGTATCCCAGGCAGCAAAGGCCTGAAGATCTAAGCGTCCCTCTGCATGGATTATGTCACTGTATGCTGCACAGACCCGTAAGCATCTGTGACCAGTTAGGTCTCAGGAGCGTACGTGTTTAAACTGGAAGGAATGTCTCACCAAGGTCGGGCAGACATCTGGCAGCATCTCTCCTCTCATTTGCAGCTAAGAACCTGTCATCAGGACAGATGCACTCTCTGTGTCTCTCTCTGAATATGGTGCAAGTCAGGCACATCCCAAGCCTGTGTGCAGAAATGACCCAAGCTACCACATGCTGATTTAAAAGTCGAAGTTGGATCATGCTGTTATCATGATAACCACTGTTATGTGCAGCTGTATTAAAGTACATGACCCTCAATATTAAAGCATCAAATTTCGTTACGTGCTGAGGTTCTACCTGTGCCCATTGTTGCAAAAGATATGTCTGGCCACATTGTCGCAGAATGCTCTAAGTAGTTGGATGATACAGTATCACTTGTCCTTCATGGAAAAGTTTGTACAGAAAATATCTTCGACCACAAGTCCATCAGACAGTAGTCAACACATAATATTCTCAAGATCCTGCAGGAATAAAGAGATGGTTAATCCTGTCAAATGGTTCCCTGAGATAAAAGGTACTGCAGATGCTGGAGAATCCGAGATAACAAGCATGGGGCTGGATGAACACAGCAGGTCAAGCAGCATCATAGGAGCAGGAAAACTCGACGTTTCGGGCCTAAACCCTTCATCAGAAAAATTTTTCATTTTTCTGATGAAGGGTCTATAAATGGTTCCCTGAGCAGACTGTCAAAGTCATTTGACAGTATGCCTCATGGACAGAAGTTTCAAACAAACACCAAGGCATAATTTCCGATATAGTTCTGAAGATTCACAACAGACTCAAAACATTAACTCTGTTTTTCTCGTCACAGATGCTGCCAGACCTGTTGAGTTTCTCCAGCAATTTCTATCAGATTTTCTGCATCTCTAACATTTTGCTTTAATCCAAGACGTAACTTGGCTGTTGGTGACAGAGCACTCCCCATCAGCTTCGTTATGCACATCCAAACTTTCTGTATCATTGAATACTGCCCTTGAGATGCCTGCTGCGGTGAAGAGACCATTCCATTGCACATCATCTTCTGAAATGTGACTTTGCAAAGGACATGTGGAGAAAGATGCCCTGGTTTGCACAAGGTTCATCCTGAGTAATTCAATGATGCAGGACTCTGTGCTCTCAGTGTTGCTCCTAGGGATACACACTAAACAACATCAACTGAGCCTGGAAGACTACAACTCAATGAAAAGCTCCCTGTGGTCTGCCCAAATTTTGCTGTATTTCCACTGCAAACAGTTGTGCTCAACCGAATGCTGCAGACTTCCAAGTTAATGAACTAGGTACTAAGGGACATACTAAATTTTGGGATAGCCACCCCAAATTTGCAATGGGGAAAGGACATTGTCTAAGATCCATAATTTATCAATGGGCTGGTAACTTAGAGAACTCCTTGGGCTGTCAATTTGTCACTGGCTGTATGTAATAAATGTCCGATATGCATATTACAATTAATTTGAGGCACCCAAGCATATAAATTGCCCAAGGGAGAAAAGTTATAATTTATTGAATTTTCAATAATTTGAAATCACTTGGAATGTTCTTTTAGTTATTTTATGAATAAAATATAGTTTATAAAACTAAGAATGTTTTGCCAATGAGTTTTCCATGACTGAATGTTGCAAACTGGCACATGACTATAGGTTAAAATATAGGCCAAAGCTTGGGGCAACTCCAATAAAGTTGCAGTGAGAAGAGGACACTGTCCAGTCTATGTTCACCAGGGTTGAAAACCAAGTAAAACCTCTCAAGAGACATCTCTGTCACCGTTCGTACTTTCCAAATATCATGTGTAATTGCAATTATATTGAGGCATCTCAGCGTACCACATGGTGATATTTGGATTATGAGGAGAGACTGAGTAGACTGGGCTTATACTCATTGGAATTCAGAAGAATGAGGGGAGATCTTATAGAAACATATAAGATAATGAAGGGAATAGACAAGGTGGAGACAGGGATGTTGTTTCCGCTAGCAGGTGAAACTAGGACGAGAGGGCACTGCCTCAAAATAAGGGGAAGCAGATGTAGGACTGAGGTCAGGAGGAACTTCTTCACCCAAAGAGTTGTGAATCTGTGGAATTCCCTGCCCAGTGAAGCGGTTGAATATAGGCTAAAGCTTGGGGCAACTCCAATAAAGTTGCAGTGAGAAGAGGACACTGTTCAGTCTATGTTCACCAGGGTTGAAAACCAAGTAAAACCTCTCAAGAGACATCTCTGTCATCGTTCGTACTTTCCAAATATCATGTGTAATTGCAATTATATTGAGGAATCTCAGCGTACCACATGGTGACATTTGGATTATGAGGAGAGACTGAGTAGACTGGGCTTATACTCATTGGAATTCAGAAGAATGAGGGGAGATCTTATAGAAACATGTAAGATAATGAAGGTAATAGACAAGGTGGAGACAGGGAAGTTGTTTCCGCTAGCAGGTGAAACTAGGACTAGAGGGCATTGCCTCAAAATAAGGGGAAGCCGATGTAGGACTGAGGTCAGCAGAAACTTCTTCACCCAAAGGGTTATGAATCTGTGGAATTCCCTGCCCAGTGAAGCGGTTGAAACTACCTCACTGAATGTTTTTAAGGCAAGGCTAGATAAATTTTTGACCAGTAAAGGAATTAAGGGTTATGGTGAGTGGGCGGGTAAGTGGAGTTGAGTCTCAAAGATCAGCATGATCTTATTAAATGGTGAGGCAGGCTCGGGGGGCCAGATGGCCTACTCCTGCTCCTAATTCTTATGTTCTTATGTGCTTATATTGCAAGAACTTAAACTGTATTTCACTTTAAAGTTTTTTGAGAAGATTTATAGCTCGGGTTGTGGATGAGGTTGTGGACTTGCTCACCGAGCTGGTGTGTTTGGTTGCAGGCGTTTTGTCACCCTGCTAGGTAACATGGTCAGTGAGCCTCTGGTGAAGCATTGGTGTTCTGTCCCACTTGTTATTAATATGCCTCGGTTTGCTGGGGTGGTTGGCATTACTTCCGGTTTTGTTCTTCAGTGGTTTGTATATCGGTTTGTATATCACTTTTGATAATATCCAACCTGAACTGTTGTAAGATGTTGGCTGATGATTTTTGTTTTCTGCACAAAGTATATTCTTGGGAACAAAATGCTCTACCTGGCTAAGTGCCCTACAAATATCCATACAGGAACTGATGTAGGCCAAGAATTTTCTAGCTAGGATTACCTTTCCTCCTTCCAGACTCAATGTCCTGACTAGCTCAATGTTGTAGTGGCTCAGTTTCTGTCATGTCCATCCAGTGAAGTGCAGTGTGGCATTGAACTGCACCTGCAGCTCATAGGAGAAATATAAACGAGACTTGAAGCCACAACTCACTCGAGTCTCAGATATTCTTCCCTCTGATTTTCCTTTGATGTGCATAGGTTGTTTATTGCACTGTGCAGTGAACTCCAGGTTTGTGGCCACACACTTGTGTAGCTAGGAGGGAACATTGATCCCACCATGGGCCAATGTGGGGGAACATCTTTCTACATGTCAGCTTTGAAATGCGTTATATTTGTGACCAGGCCAGTGTTAAAAATCCAATATACCCCATTGATAATTGGGACACGCTAATTTTATAATAGATCTCTGTATTTCTAATTTATGCCTGATAATTGAATTTTTTTGTATCGAAGCAGATTTAAAAAAAATTCTGTATATTTTTCATAATTAGCCTATGACTTAGACCAGGCTGGAGAAGAAAGAATAATAACAAAATAAACAATTTGACTGCAGTGATTTTATGGTGTTATTCATACAAGGGTCATGTTCTTTTATGATAATGGCAATGATTGAGGCCATAGTTATATGCAGCTTTGATGCCTATATAATTCACACAAAGGAGAGAGAATGAACCCAAAGAGCCTATCAGATTTACTTGTTTCAGGGTAAAATATACTTGATGTTTAAGTTTAGTTTAGTATAACATATAACACCAAGCGGCATAAAACTGAATGCCATTAAATCAGCCTCCTGCATGTTTGCAATCACATTCAAAATGGAATATGCCTTGTTTACTTGACAGCAACTATAATTTATACTACAGTTTTAATGCAATAGAACTTCCAAAGATCGTTCACTTCAGTATGATTTAAAATATGATTCCCAGCCACGTCACAAAAATTATTAAGAATTATTAAGGTTTAGAAGGCCATCTAGCCCATTGTCATAGAGTTATAGACTCACAGAAGTGTACAGCATGGAAACAAGTCCCTTGGTCCAACTTGTCCATGCGGAGCAGGTATCCTAAATAAATTTAGTCCCGTTGGCCAGCATTTGACCAATTTCCCTCTAAATCCTTCCTATTCATGTACCCATCCAGCTGCCTTTTAAATGTTGTAATAGTGCCAGCCTCCACCACTTCCACTGGCAGTTTGTTCCATACACACACCACCGTCTGCGTGAACAAGTTGTCCCTTAGGTCCCTTTTAAATCTTTCCCCTCTCACCTTAAACCAATATGGTCTAGTTTTGAACTCCCCCACCCTGGGGAAGAAACCTCATCTATATATCCTATCCATGCCCCTCATGATTTTATAAACCTCCGACACTCCAGGGAAAATAGCCCCAGCCTATTCAACCTCTCCCTGTAGCTAAAACCCTCTAACCCTGGCAACATCCTTGTAAATCTTTTCTGAACCCTTTCAAGTTTCACAACATCCGCCATCTCCTGCAGTTCCACACATAAGTGGCCTTTCTGATCTTTAAGGGCCCATGCTGACTCTCTAACTGAGTATAATGTCTTAGTGCCAACCTCCTGCCTTTTCCTCACACCCCTGCATATTGTTTCTATTCAATGAAGCATCTAACTCCTGCTTGAGTATTTTAATTGAACCTGCATCAATCACATTTCTAGGCTATATATTGCTGACCTGAACCACTTGCTGCATGAAAAGGTTTTCTTCTCACATCACATTGCTCCTTTTGTAATTTACTTTCAATCTGTATCCTCTTATTATTCATCCCTTTACAAGCAGGGGCAATCTCTCCCTATCAACTGTATTCAAATATTTCATGATTTTGAAAACTTCTATCAGATCTCCTCAAAACCTTCTTCTCTCTGAGGAGAACAATCTCAACCTCTTTAATCAATCGTCATAGCTGAAGTTTCCCACCCCTGGAATCATTCTTGTAAATCACTTTTGCACTGTCTCAAATCACTGTCACTAGCATCCTTCCTAAAGTATGGCATACGTAACTATCTGTAATACCCAAGGTGAGGTCTAACTGACGAGTTACACACATATGGTATTACCTCCTTGCTCTTGTACGCTATCGTTCTATTAATAAAGCACAGAATATTGTATGCTTTAATAACTAGTTTCTACACCTGATTTGTTACCTTTAACAATTTCTATACATATACAACCAGGTCCCTCTACTCCTGAATCTCCTTTAACATTATGTTCCTTATATTATCTCTCCATGTTCTTCCGACCAAATGAATCACCTCCCATTTTCCCACATTGAACTACATCTGCCACCAATCTGCCCATTCCACAAATTATGTCCTTTTAGAGTTCCACACTGTCCTCCTTATGGTTTACAATACTTCCAAATTATGTATCATCTTGAAATTTTGAAATTGCCCCCAGCATACTAAGATCTAGGTGATTAGTTTATTATGAACAGCTAGGGTCCCCATATAATGCTAGGGGAACTCTGTTACAAGCCTTCCTTCAAGCTGAAAAATTTCCACTGACCATTACTGTTTGTCTCTTGTTACTCAGCCAATTTTATACTCATGTTGCTACCGTCTATCATATTCCATGAGTGATAGCTTTTCTCTTTGTTATGTGTACTGTATCAAATTTTGGAACATGAAAAGATATTAAAATGCTCGCTTGGTCAAATAAGTACATTTAAGGAATCTTAAAGGAGGAAAGTGAGGTACAGGGACAGGAAGGAAGAGAAGGGAATTCCGAAGCTTAAGGCCCAGAAAGCTGAAAGCTGGCAGAGGGATCAGTATCAAGGACACTTGGGAGTCCTGAATTAGATATGTGCAGGTATCTTGGTGGGGTGTGTAACTGGAAAAGATTTCAGAAATAGACAGTGTGTTGAATGGTCAGGTTTTGAGGTAATAAAATCATAGAAAATGAGGATTTCGGTGATGGAGTGAAGATGGAATCATGGTTGGACAAAAGTAATGGTGCTGGAATCTTGTGGTTTTGGTGCTAACATGAATCTGTAGTCAGAAGCTAATCCTGAGATCAAAAGTAATACTGAAGTTGTGGACAGTCTGCCACAGCTTTTGTATCAGTGGGAGAAACAGTAGTTTGGAACTGTGTTTGACACAGGGACCAAAGGCAATTTGACTTGCCTGATATTTAGTTGGAGAAAATTTCTCATCTAGTGGATGTTTTCCACTAGATGATTCTGGCAAAAATTCTGGCAATTTGGCAAGAATGGAAAGTTGGAAGAAAGCATTGCGAGAGGTAGTGATGAGATTGATCTGAGTGTCACCAGGGAATGTATGAAAACTTGGCATTATGTTTAGGGATGATGTTGCCAAGCAGTAGCATGCAGAAAGGAAATAGGAGGGGAGCAAGTATAATTATTTTTTGAGAGACATCCCAGGCAGTAGTTGGGTATTGGAAAGAGAATCACTGCAAGTGACTATCTGGTAAAATTGGTAAGCAGGTGGATGTAGTCCCATCCAGCTCAATAACGAAGGAGAGGAGTTGGAGATGGATGGTGCGTAAATGGCTGAAAACAGATTGAGAGAACGAGGAAGAATAGTTTACATTTGACACAGACATACAGGATGTTTTTTACACTGATAAGAGCCGTTTGGGCACAGTTGTTGGGGCAAAAACCTGAATGGAGGGATTGAAACTGGATTTCTAGAAAAGGTGGGCAGAGGTTTGGGAGGTGATAATACATTCACAGACTTTGGAGAGGAAACAGTAAGCAGGGTCAAGGAACTTTTTGTTGGAGAACCATTATAACATTATAAAGGAAAAACAGTTGAGTAGTTGCTATCAATGTTAATTATCATTTCGACAGACTTCCAATTGTTCTTAGTCATAGTATCATGTTGAATTATGAAATAATACATCTAACAATCTGGTTTCAACACAAGTACTGCTGAAACCTGGTTAAACATTAACTACAAATCAAATAAACTTCTAGTGACCCAGATACCATTAGCCTTTAAAGTTGGGCTGCGAATTCCTATAAATTTTGTACTTTATTCAAAATGCTTTAATATTTTTACGTATTCCTTGTTTTACATGAAAAGGAAGCAAAGAAAGAAAACATATTTTCAACAACTATGTGCTTTGATGCAATTTTTTTTAAACCGTGCATTTTCTCTGTAATCAATAGACTGACATAAGTGAAAACCGTATGACAATTCGATGATAGCTAAAGATTTAGCAATTTATATTAGTTGTTTTTAATGCAGATAATGAGAGGTTGTTCATACGCAACATGTAAATTATTTGAGTTATAAATGCTACATTTATTTATTGTGTGATACA
This sequence comes from Ginglymostoma cirratum, assembly GCA_024137785.1. Taxonomy (NCBI): domain Eukaryota; kingdom Metazoa; phylum Chordata; class Chondrichthyes; order Orectolobiformes; family Ginglymostomatidae; genus Ginglymostoma; species Ginglymostoma cirratum. Next base: position 17,231,522 of record JAHRHZ010000223.1, read on the forward strand.
ATTGAAATTCACTGAGTTTTGTAATTCATTTTCATTTTGCTGGTGGAACTTGGATTTGTGATCTATATCTGGCAATTGTTTGAGTATTTTTGGCTTGTTTTAAAGCAGAAGAATTATTAGAATTAGTCAAGTTGATATTCTAGTTAAAGCACACCCTGAAATACATCAAACTCCTCTGCTATACAAGAAAGTTCATCTATGCATCAAAACTCACCGTTATTTGGTGGCAGGACTTTCAGGCTGTCAAACTCAAGCATGGTATAAGACGAATCCAGAGTTTCAGTGTAATCAGGCCTACTCATATCCATCATGTGTTCACAAAGCTTCATTATTATGAACTGACAACCAGATGATAAGCCAGCGGTCACAGCTTCAATAGTTAGGGAAGAAATGTGACAAGCAGTGTGCCTGTCAATTCCTCACCAACTGCAGAAGAATCCCAAAAAATTCCCTACATGTTCAGGTTGAGCATTGAGGTTCTGGAAACCTAACCCACTGGCACTCCCAATACCGTCTTTCTCATAATATGAGCATATGACACTGATAAGGCCTTGAATCTATCTAGATACCCAACATCCCTGTTTTCATGCAATCTGCTTATCTGTTCTGCTGTGTACACAACATAAAAGGTGTAATACCTTATTGGTTTTTGTAGAGCCACCCATGCAATTTATTCCTAAACAACCAGTAATATTATAGCATAATGCAGATAAACAGAACAACATTTTTTTTTAAGTCCAGGCCACGACTTCAAATGTTATCTGCCATGACTGCTTAATCTCTTATTATTTTAAAATAGTAGCAAGGCAGGATTTTCTGCATAGTTACTGTTAGGCCTTAAAGAAACCATTTGAGTGATCTCAGTGTAGGGCAATCAGAAAATTGAATAGGGTGTTCTGTCTAGTTGTTGGTTCAATTGCCCAGCCATATGGAAAACAGTTGTTCTTTCTGTCAGAAAACCCTGATTATTCAAAATGACATAATTCCCCCAATGCATGGATAGGTTGTCACCACAAGCCATACATCCTACAGCTTTGTACACAATTTCCTGGCAATGATCACCATTAATTCCTGTTGCGTCAGCTTCCTGTTCTGACCTTGATTCCAGTTAAGCCTCAGGTTACAGGCTGACTACAGGGAACAATGTTTATTCCCCTTGGACATGACTCATGAGGTCTGTCAGGGAATCAGGGACAGCTACAGGACTGGCTTTCAATGAGAACCAAATCAATAAGTGTTTTTCTCACTGGACAACTTTTTCCGACGATCTCTACAGGGTTCAGCAGAGTCCCTTGCATTTTGTCATATACATGAATAATGTAGATTTAAAACTAAGTGGCAGAATTAAGAAGTTTGAAGGTGATATGGTTCACAGTGATGGAAAAAGCTTTAGACTTCATGAAGCTCTCAATGGACTCGTCAAATGGGTAGAAAAGTAACAAATGGAATGCAGACGAGAAATGTAAAGTAATGTGTGTGGGGAGGGCATGCAATCTAACAAATAGCAGGATTGCTGTAACGTATTGAGAAACAGAGGGACCTTTACAAGTCCACAGATCCCTAAAGGTGATGAAGCAGGTAGCTAAGATGGTTAAGATATAACAAGGTGTGAAGCTGGAGGAACACAGCTGGCCTGGCAGCATCAGAGGAGCAGCAAAGCTGACGTTTCAGGTCGGGACCCTTCTTCAGACACTTCTCCCAGCTAAGATGGTTTATCAGCTATGGTATTGAACTTCGGAGCAGGGAGAAGGTAAAAGATAAAGTTGCCACAGTCTTACCAGACCACAGGGGAATACTACACAAAACACTATCTTACTGTTGAAGTTAACATTCTGCATCCAGTTCTTGTCATCACATCATAGGAAGAATGTGATTACGCCAAGAAAGTGTTTATATGATTCCCAAGAATGTAGCCAGGAATTGAGAATTTTAGCTATGAAAGTAGGCTGGAATTGTTTTGTTTGAAATAAAAGAGGCAGTACGCACTTTAAATTGAGGAGTAGAAAATTATGAGAGGCCACGATACAACAGGTAGGAGGGACCTATTTCCCTTCGCAGAAAGGTCAATAACCAGAAGGTATAGATTTCAACTAATTGTTAGAATGATTTAGAGGGGAGTGGAGGATTTTCTCCCCCCACTGGAGATCACTGCTTAAAATGTAGTAGTGTTACAGATTGCTTCAGTACCGAAGGAGTTGTGAACTGAACACCATGCAATCATCAGTTAACATCCCCACTACTGACCTTATGATGAAGGGAAGATTGTACCTCAGACTTGACCCTAAGGATCTCCCGCAGCAATCTGCATGATCTCAACCATCTTACTTTTTCTCAGGTCTGATGCTAACCAGTGAAGATTTTCTCCTTGAATCCCTAATTTCAGTCAGTCCAATTTGTCAATTGCTTCTTGACAACAATGAATCTTACTCTCCTCTCATCTCTGGCACTTCTGAGGCAGCACAGTGGTTCAGTGGTTTGCACTGTTACCTTAGAGTGTCAAGTACATGGATTCAATTCCACCCTCGGGTGACTGTACGCACATTCTTCCCATGTCTGCGTGGGTCTCACTGGGAGTTCTGGTTTCCTCCAATAGTCCAAAGATTTACTGGTTAGGTGGATGATCAATGCTAAATTGCCCATAGTTTCCAGGGATGTGCAGGCTAGGTGGATTAGCCATAGGAAATGCAGGGATAGGATAGGGGTGTGATTCTGGGTGAGATGCTCTTTGGAGGGTTAGTGTAGACTCAATAGGCTGAATGGCCCGCTTCCACACTGTACTAATTCTGTGATTCTGGAGTTTAGCTCATTTATCTATGTTTGTCATAATGTATGGTGCTAAGTGGTCTTGGCAGAATTCAAGCTGAGTATATGTGTGCAGGATATTGGTGAATTGTTGTTAACTTTCAACTGCAATGTGTCAAAGAATGAAACCCTGTAATGAATTGTGATTTTGGTGGGAATGAAGTAGGTGAGAAGTATAGCTAGTAGGATGGTCAACTGTGAGTTCGGGGGAGCAAGATAGGCAAATTCAGAGAAAAGAGTTGGTAAGAAAAAGGCACAAAAATTTAGATTGAATTTGAGAAATTACTCGTGTTTGATGAGAGAAGAATCAGCTAAAAGGATGCTGAACTTCTTTACGCAACCTGAGCCAGGATACCTCAAAATGTCTTGGATTACAATCCTATTGTTATAAAGGGACCATGTTTGTGATGACTTCCGTCACTGACTCCATGACAGCTTGGGTGGGATTCAGTTTAATTCACATGAGATAGGAAGGTCCAAGCGCTGTTATGAACCTTGGCCAATCCCAGTGGAAACTATAGTTTTACGACTTCATTGTTTGGGTAGAAATCAAATGTTCCACTTTAACCCTTAGAATGCGTCTTTCAAATACCAGAAAAAAGGATGATGCATCTCCTCATTTCTTTCAGAATGAATCGTCTATTTTCTGCTGGCTGCATTTGATTCTGATCACCACAACAATGCTCAAATCGAGAAGAAGTTCAGGAGAGGGATTTTATGGTTGACAGTCCACTGTCCTCACTCTGCCATCTATTTTGATTCTAATTGGTTTGTAATGAGTGAATAGAGAGTTTGCCCCTGACAAAGCATTGAGGGTATCCTTGAAAGTACGGTTTTCCTGGCTTTTCTAGTTGCTCCATCTTTTTGCTCTAGAACAGTGGAACCTTAACAGAGTTTCAGGCTGTAATATTTATCGGATTGGTAATGTTGAAATAAAGTATTCCTTATCTGTGCCTTACTTGCATAGCCAACATTGTATTCTTATTTTGCTTTGCATTTTCTGACAAACATTATAAAATTAAACTGTCCATTTATAATAGATGAAAGCTTTTAATGTTACAACTGGTATTTGAAATGGTTATTTATTAGTACAGCCATGTCTCCTGTTTAAAAATACATAAGGCAGTTCATTAATACAACTAATTATTTGCTTTACTGTAACCAAAGGAAGCTGATATGCTACAATGAGTGATTCTAGCCCAATAATCTGTTGTACCTGCAATCAAACCAAATCCACACCTTATCCTGTGGTATATTTACTGCCACCAACCTCTTAAAATTACAAATGCAACATTTTTGCTTTTCTTTATTTTTGATTGTGAAATGAAATGGGAAAAGAAAATGTTTTAAAACCAAGGGCTGCAGAACAAATTGTCACACTCTTGAAAATACATTACTGAGTTGTGTTTACACTATTGATTTTCCAGCAGTGGGGAAGATCAAGTAAGATTGCACATCATCAGGATGTGTGTGCAGACTGAGATTTTGAATAGCAACAGATTGCAGGTTGGTTTATGCAGTAATGACCAGTTGTGGATGCCAGAAGTCATCACCCCGAATGTGGTTCTCTGACTGGCTCCTTGACAGATGAACAGCTTGGAGATTCACAAGAGAAGGGGAGAACCCTCTGGACTGCTGGAAGAGCAGGTTCTGTGTCTCTATTTCTCTGAAGGAAAAGAAGCTGATACCTTAAGCTAGTTATTTTCTCCCACCAGTTGCTCTAAACTAGGGCCTTTAACCAGTTTTGAAGAGTCTCTGCAATCAGTGTGCCAATTGCCCTGTGCTTCTACGAAGAAATGAAAGAACATGCAAGAAGGAGATCATAGATTAGAAGGTCAGGGGAAGCAAAAGGAACACCTCCTTGAGCCCTGTTAATTGGTGCTACTGAATCATGATTCTCAGTTTATTTTCCTTATACCCATAACATCAATGTTTTTATTGCTTCTCTGTACATGCATCTGTGCAGGGGTTTAATTTGGAGTTAGAGCTTCAACTTAAATGGAGTTAAGGAGAATCCAAAGAGATTCTATAAGTATATAAAGGACAAAGGTGTAACTAGGGACAGAATAGGGCCTTTTAAAGATGAATGTGGCAATCTGCACATGGAACCACAGGAAATGGGTGAAATACTAAACAAATATTTTGTGTCAGTATTTACTGTGGAGAACGACATGGAAGCAAGGGAAATAGAGGGAATAAATAATGATGTATTGAAAAGAGTTCATTTACAAAAGAAGAGGTGCTTGAGATCTTAAAATGTACAAAGCTAATTAAATCCCTGGGACCTGATCAGGTGCTTCCCAAAACTTTGTGGGAAGCTAGGGAAGAGATTGTTGGGCCCTTTGCTGAGATATTTGAATCATCGACAGACACAGGTGCCGGAAGACTGGAGGTCAGCTAATGTGGTGCCAATATTTAAGAAAGGTAGTATGGAAAAGCCAGGGAACTATAGACCAGTGAACCTTATATCAGTAGTGGGGAAGTTGTTGGAGGGGATTCTGAGGGGTAGGATTAATATGCATTTGGAAGGCAAGGACTGAATAGAAAAAATCAACATGGCTTTCAGTGTGGGAAATTGCATCTCAGTAACTTGGTTGAGTTGTTTGAAAAGGCGATAAAGATAATTGATGAAGGCAGAATGGTAGACATTGTCTGCATGGGCTTCAGCAAGGCAGTCAACAAGGTTTTACATTGTAGACTGGTTAATAATGTTAAATTACATAGGATCAGGAGGAGCTAGCTAATTGGATACAAAATTGGCTTGTAGGTAGAAGATAGAGGGTGGTGGTAGAAGGTTGCTTTTTGGCCTGGAGACCTGGACCAGTGGCAAACCACAAGAATTGGTGCTGTGTCCACGGTTTTTCGTCGTTTAATGAACGATTTGCATCAACATGGACTCGATGGATCAAAGGGCCTGTTTACATGCTGTATGACTCTATGACTCCAAGGTAGGTGGTGTATTGGACTAAGAAGAAGATTATGTCAGAGTACAACAGGTCCTTGATCAGATAGGCCAATGGGCCAAGGAGTGGCAGATGGAGTTTAATTTAGATAAACGTGAGGTGTTGCATTTTATTAAGGTAAACTAGGGTAGGACTTACACAGTTAATGATAGGGTCCTAGGGAGTGTTGCTGAACCAAGAAAACTAGGGGTACAGGTGCATAGTTCTTTGAAAGTGGAGTTGCAGGTAGAAAGGATGGTGAATAAGAAGGCCTTTGGCATGTTTGCCCTCGTTGGTCAGAACATTGAGCACACGAGTTAGGAAGTCACTGTACGGGACTTTGAAGAGGCCACTTCTAGAATACTGCATACAATTCTGGTTGCCCTTCTATAGGAAAGATGTTGTTAAACTTGAGACAGTTTGAGACTTATGAGGATGCTGTTGGGACTGAAGGGTTTGAATAGGCTGAGTTGGCTGGGGCTTTTGTTTCCTAGAGTATCAGAGGTTGATGGGTGACCTTTTTTGAAAGATTTAAAAAGGACCTGAGGGTAATTTTCTCATGCAGTGTATAGAACAAGCTGCCAGAGGAAGTAGTGGTGGTGGGTACAATTACAAAATTTCGAAGGCATCTGAATGGGTATATGAATATGAAGGGTTTAGAAAGATAGGGGCCAAATGCTGGCGAATGGGACTAGGTCAGATTGGGACTATGGCCAGCACGAACGAGTTGGACTGAAGGGTCTGTTTCCATCCTGTATGACTCTATGACTAGTAGAATTGTATGTAGTTATTTCATTCTTCTATTTGCTTGTAGCCAGAACTTAATTATTAGCGATAAAGCCATTCTTGTTAAGTACAGGAATTTGGCCTGTGTTTTCCATTAACCTGTTTCTATCAGACAGCAAATTGGGGATCTTGCGAACTCTGATTAAATCATTAACTTTTGCAGAGACAGTCGGTGTCATGGGACTTGAGAATCAGTGCATTAGAGGTTTTCAATATCATGAGTAGGTTGAACATATTCCCACATGAAAAAGGAAGAAGAACTGAAGGGCATAGATTTAAAGTGAAATCATGAGGGGTATAGATATGAATGGGAGGTGTCTTTTCCCTAGTGCGGGAGATTTCAAGACTGGCTGTATATTTTTTAACGTGAGAAGAGAATGATTTAAAAGAGACATGGGGGCCAATATTTTTACACAAGAGTGGTTCATGTGTGGAATGAACTTCCAGAGGAAGTGGTAGATACAGGTACCGTTACAATGTTTAAAAGACTTTTGGAAAAGTTCAGGAATAAGAAATGTTCAGAGGGATATGGGCCAAGTGCAGGCAAGTGGGACTAATTTAGTTTGAGATTATGGTCAGCATTGACTGGTTGGACCAAAAGACCTGTTTCCGCGCTCTAGGACTCTATGACACTAAGCAAGGAGGATGTGAGAAAAAGCTTTTTGTTGTGCCATGTCTACAAAATGGGTACTGATTCAACAAATTTCTCAATGTTTGGCTCTTCGCTGGATTTACATCAACTATCTGCTTTCTATCACAGAGAACATACTGAGCATTGCATCAAAGTCAAGTTTAATAACTTTCCATTTGTCAGTTAGATTAACTGATTTATATGACTGAAAAAAAAATTATAAGCAATTATAAGTCTTACGTTTGGTTAAAGCTTTGCCCAGTGAGTTCAAATAAATACATGAAATCCCCTTCTCGAACTCCCAACCTCTAACTGCAAATTGTGCACAAAAACCAATGAGTCAAATATGGTTCATTATGTTCATCATTTGAACTGCATGTGCTAACTATTAAGATTTGCGCAATACATTTTAGAAAATGTGCTTTTTCTCCCAAGCATGACCTCACAAATTGATATCAGTTCAAGGTGTATCGGGGAAGAAACAAACTCTACTGAAGTTCCAACTATCTTATCTCAAGCTCAATTTGAATGCATAGTATTGTCTTTACTCAAGAACTTTGTAGAAGTTTTACAGTGACGATATGATGTATGCCAACTTGAAGATAAAGATTAATTGGTAATGTTACCTTGAGAGCTTGACGAAAAATTCAAAGGTATTCCCAGAAAGGCTTTGAAAAGCGTCTGCACAGGAGGCTACTAAACAAAAGACCATGGTGTAGGGGATTAGGTACTGGTATGTCTAGCTGATTGGCTGACTGGCAGAGGACAGAGAGAAGGGATAAAGAGTATTTTTTCAGAATGGCAGCCAGCAGCAAGTGGAGATCCACTGGGTTCAGTGTTGGGACAACTATTGTTCATGTTGTACATGAACGATTTCGATGAAGGAACTGAGAGCATTGTTTCGAAGTTTGCAGATGACACAAAGAAAGGTGGGGGGACAGGTAGTTTGAGGAAGCGGGGAGGCTGCAGAAGGACTTGGACGTGCTAAGTAATTGGGCAAAGAAGGGACGGATAGAATACAATGTAGGAAAGTGTAAGAGATTATGAATTTGGATAGGAAGAATACAGGCATAGACTATTTCAAAAATCTGAAACACAAAGGGACTTTGGAGTCCTAGCTCAGGATTCTCTTATGCTTAACATGCAGGTTCAGTTGTTGGTTAGGAAGGCAAATGCAATGTTGGCACTATTTCAAGAGGGCAAGAATACAAGAGCAAAGATGTACTGCTGAGGCTCTGGTCAGACCTACCTTTGGAATATTGTGGGCAGTTTTGGGCCCTGTATCTAAAAAAAAGTATGCTGGTATTGGAGGTGGTCCAGGGAAGGTTTAAGAATGACCCCAGGGATGGAAGACTTGTCATATGAGGACTTGTTGAGGACTCTGGGTCTGCACTCGATGGAGTTTAGAAGGATGGAGGTGGAATCTGATTGAAACTTATACAATACCGAGAGACCTAGATAGAGAGCACATGGCAAAATGTTTCCACTAATAGGGGAGACTAGGACCAGAGAGTACAGCCGAAGAGAAAAGGGACAACCTTTTTGAACAGAGATAAGAAGGAATTCCTCAAGCCAGAGGGTAGTTAATATGTGGAATTCATTGCTGCAGAGGGGTGGAGGCCAAGTTATTGAGTGTATTTACAAGAGTTAGAAAGATTCTTGATTAGTAAAGGGATCAAGGGTTACAGGAAGAAGCCAGCAGAATGGTGTTGAGAAACGTATTAGCTGTGATCAAATGGCAGAGCAGGCTTAATGGCCTGAATGACCTAATTCTGATCCGATATAGAACATAGAACATAGAACATTACAGCGCAGTACAGGCCCTTCAGCCCTCGATGTTGCGCCGACCTGTGAAACCAATCTGAAGCCCATCTAACCTACACTATTCCATTATCATCCATATGTTTATCCAACGACCATTTAAATGTCCTTAAAGGTGGCGAGTCTACAACTGCTGCAGGCAAGGCATTCCATGCCCTTACTACTCTCTGAGTAAAGAATCTACCTCTGACATCTGTCCTATATCTATCACCCCTCAATTTAAAGCTACGTCCCCTCGTGCTAGCCGTCTCCATCCGAGGAAAAATGCTCTCACAGTCCACCCTATCTAATCCTCTGATCATCTTGTATGTCTCTATTAAGTCACCTCTTAACCTTCTTCTCTCTAACGAAAACAGCCTCAAGTCCCTCAGCCTTTCCTCATAAGACCTTCCCTCCATACCAGGCAACATCCTGGTAAATCTCCTCTGCACCCTTTCCAATGCTTCCACATCCTTCCTATAACGCGGTGACCAGAACTGTACACAATACTCCAAGAGCAGCCGCACCAGAGTTTTGTACAGCTGCAACATGACCTCACGGCTCCGAAACTCAATCCCTCTACCAATAAAACCTAACACACCGTACGCCTTCTTAACAACCCTATCAAGCTGGGTGGCAACTTCCAGGGATCTATGCACATGGACACCGAGATCTCTCTGCTCGTCCACACTACCAAGAATCTTACCATTAGTCCTGTACTCTGAATTCCTGTTACTCCTTCCAAAGTGAATCACCTCACACTTTTCCACATTAAACTCCATTTGCCACCTCTCAGCGCAGCTCTGCAGCTTATCTATGTCCCTCTGTAACCTGCAACATCCTTCCGCACTATCCACAACTCCACTGACTTTAGTGTCATCCACAAATTTACTAACCCATCCTTCTACGCCCTCATCCAGGTCATTTATAAAAATGACAAACAGCAGTGGCCCCAAGACAGATCCTTGCGGTACACCACTAGTAACTAGTATCTTATGGTCTTAGGTAGTAGCGGCTTAAAATGAATTTCATGTGGGTATTCTATCACCTCTGGGCTGCTTATGGGAATTTACTTCAAGTAGATTTAATAATAGTGTGTGCCAACACAATATATTCTTAGAAGTTACCAGCATGTAAACAGGCTAAGGGATTAAAGTTCAAGTTGAATCCTTTGCATGGTCCTCTTTTCAATTTGTTGAAGGTCTGCTCAAATCTATTCCTGACTATTCCTACAAAGATTCAGCTCCGCAAAACCAACTGTCAATTTTATTGTTCCAGTTTGCAAAAAAAAGAGAGCAATTATTTACGCATGGAACTACTTCAGTAGTTTAAAACAAAGCTAATCTATATTATAAGCATTATTAAATGTTGACAATTGCTAGAGATTCCCTCAGCTACCATGACTTCGGCAAGTAAATGGACTTTCACTGAAGTTGCATCAATGAATGGGGAAATAAGCCTGAAAGAATTTCTGGTAAGAATATTGACTTGTTCATTGTCCTTGGGATAATTATATTCTTACCACAAAACACTCCAAATGTCATTAAACAATAGCATAAGATTCAATTATGGACCACCTTTCTTTTTATTTCAAAAGCATAGTTTATTCATAAAACACTCTTTGCATATATGCATTGTCACAAAAGCAGTTCAGTTCTGTACAGTTGCATATCAAGTAAACAAACAAAACATTGGAATTTGACTCTATCCAAAAAAAGCCAAGGACATCTCTTATACATACAATACTCATATTTACATATATTTGAGGCACTGCAGGGGTCTGACAGCTGAACTGACACCATTTACCTTCAGCCGAAAGGCCTCAGACCATGATCTCTCCCCACTGCCCATTGGTTTCAGCTGCCCCAAGCTTTAGCGCATCCCTCAACACATAGTCCTGGACATTGGATTGTGCGAGTCTGCAACACTCGGTTGGGGTCAACTCCTTGCTCTGGAAGACCAACTAGCTTCAGGAAGATCAAAGTGTCTTTCACTGAGTTGATGGTCCTCCAGGTGCAGCCGATGTTTGTCATGGCGTGCATCCCAGGGAACCAACCGTAGAGCACAGAGTCTCGCGTCACAGATCTCCTCGAGTCAAAACCTTGATAAAAACCATTGCATCTTTCCCTAGACTTCTTTTGCAAAGGCACATTCCAGCAGAAGATATGTGACAGTCTCAACACCCTCCACAGCTGTTTGAGAGCAGTGTGAGGTGGCGCAGACCAACTGTGTCTACATGAAGGATCTCACCATTAATCAAGCGAAGTCTTGGTGCTTTGTTGGAAAGTTCTGCTGATGAGGCATTCTGCCAAATGACTGTGACAGTGTGCTGAGGGAACCACGCGACAGGATCCACTCTCTCCTTTTCACTCAGGGTTTCAAGAACGCTATGTGCCAATCATTTCCGGACGGATTTGTGGCCAAAGGTGTTTTTCTTTGCAAATTTCACTATGCAGAACTGGTGATAAGGAATGGTCCAACTACTTGGAGTGTTCCATGGCAAAGAAGCCAGTCCCATCCTTCGCAACACTGAAGATAGGTAGAACCTCAGTAAGTAGTGTGACTTGCTGTTTGCGTATCGAGGGTCTACATGCAAATTGATGCAGCTGCACACAAAGGTGGCAACCAGGGTAAGGGCGACATTGGGTACATTCTCCACTTCATAATCCAGAGTTTTGTACATGGAGCCCTGCAGGCACGGCCCATCTTAGACCTGCTGATGAACTGGAAGGTGGCTTGAGTAACCAATACAGCGTAATTTTAGGGGATGGGCCAGACCTGTGCCACGTACAACAACAGAGAGAGTGCCTCACACCTGATGACCAGATTTTTACCCACAGGGAGGTTAATTAGTTGTTCCCGATGGGCCTCAGAGGTGTAATCACACCCAACCTACCCCAAGTTCCCACTGCCTTGTTACATTTGTGTCTTGTTTGGTTTGTTTTTAGTATAGAGGACATATTCCCTTAATTTCACAACTTAATTTACACCCATTTTACACCCAGTCTCAGTGCTGTCGACACCCCTTTGTCTTTTGCATTGAGCCCTGTCTCTTTCATAGGTGTAAAAATACTATTTTCCAACACTTTCCAGTTTTGAAGAAGAGCCATACTAAACACAAAACATTAAATCTGTTACTCTCTCTACAGATGGTACCAGACCTTTTCAGTTTCTCCAGCATTCTGTGTGTTTGTTACAGGAGATTCTATGCCTGCTGTTGAGTCTGTCTGATCTCTGTATCTTGAGTGCGCTCCGCTGAACTCAAATCATTTGAAAAATAAAATCTGATATTAATTCATGATGTTACTTATGAGAAGAGCTATATGGGTGAGTAAAGTGTAAACATTGAAAGAAGACAGTGCAATTTGGCAGTGATGAAATAATAGGCTAATCATGGTTGCTCATTAAAAAGAATTATTGACTGGAAGGACAGGGACAAACTGTGTTCCTAATACTGCCATATGAAATAATCAAGGAGAAAATTCCAAAACATCTGTTTCTTTTGTACATTAGCCATCCGAGAGAGTGATTGATTCTCCGGGCTTTGGAGCTCAATATTTGAATTTGGCCCATGGGGACAAATAAATTGATATTTCTTTTCTGTTACATAGCATTCCAACAAATGAGATAAGTTTAATTCAAATTGCCACAGTCCTTCAAAGTAAAGGCTATTGCGCTTTAGGTCTACTTCACTGCTCCTTTGATAGGTCCCTGGTCACTCTATTTGACTGGCATGTAGTCTAATGCACTAAATGAAAATCTGCTTTCCTTGTCTAAATTGCTTTTGTTTGTATTCATATGTCTTCAGTATTCCATCCATAGAAATGTACATAAAGTAGGAAAGCTGACAAAGTTAATAACATTTTTTTTGAGATATTCTTTTTGAGATATTTGTGAAAGCCATGTTCCTGATGATAACTCTTTGAGATCCAGTGGAGTGCCATGATTTTTTTTACCACGGGCAGGGTGAAGAGCAGTCAATGTCAGCCAGAAAGGAGATCAAATCCCATCATGTTGGAATGACACTGATGCACATTGTCACCACCTAGCCAACTCATCCAATAGCCACCCCATAAATAATATTGCATGACCCACACCAAAGCAGAGTGCTATTTTTAAGGAGGTCGGTTAGCTGGATGGCCGATTTGCCATGTGGAGTGATGCCAACAGCATGCATTCAGTTCCTGCACCAGCAGAGGCTAGCATGAAGGATTCACCTTCTCAACCTATCCACTTGCCTAAGGATTAGTGACCCGAAGGTTGAACCACCATCAGTAATCCCTGTCAAATGAGAAAGCAGCCCTATGGTCCTGAAAGCCTGGCAACGTTGCCTTTTATTTTGAATTAATAAAAGGTAAAGACAGTATAGTCCAACTATCTCATTAAAGGGAGGCAATAGGTGATGGTTTAACCTGTAGGATACTATTGCCTCATGCAAGGTGTGAGATCAGGAATGGGACCTTCACAATGGCCTCAGCTGGTATAAGAATGAACCCACATTGCATCACAAACCATGTATCCAGTCAAATGAGTTAGGGATATTGAATGCTTTGAGTTAATTTCTCTACAGCTTCATTGGAGAACAATTCAAATATTTTCTTGTTTTGCATACAAGCAGCTAAATATTGGGCTCTTTATTGAAAATTACCAATATAAGTGCGCGACTAGTGTAAAAACCAAAGAAAATCTTAACCTTGGACTTTGCTCTGTTTTTGACAACAACGTCAATCTCAGCGCGATCGCTATCTGATTACAAGTCATACTTTCTTACACAACAAGGTTATTAGGTGGTAGTTTTGTAATGGTAACTGCTCCTCATCAAATGTGGAGGTGGGATGTGGCTGTATATGGAATCTATCAGAACAACTTATCTTACATAGAATCTTCAACACCTCAGCATTGGTAGGTCAATGATCAGTGCAGATTATATGAAGAAGGTTACATGAAAACAATGTTGACTAAATTTTTTTATCCAATCAAATCATAATTTATCACACTGTATAGCAACAGTATTTCAAAAATGTTTAAGCACTGCAATAATGGAAAGAATTTAGAGTACAAATGAATGGAAATTGGAGTTACATGAAGCTCTGGTTAGATTCTATTTAGATAGTGCGTTCAATCTGAACAGTATATTCAAAAAGGAAACATTGGCTAAGGAAAGGGTGCCACACAGATTCACTATGATGATACTGGGGCTAATTGCAAGGACCGGCTGGATAAACTAGGGTTGTATCCCCTTGGGTATAGAAGGTTGATCTAATTGAATGGTTTTACATAAATGAGAAAAAAAATCTTCTGGTGGGGGAGCCCAGGACAAAGATGAGGTCGGGTTGATGTCCGGAAATAATTCTTCACACAATCATAGAATCCCTACAACGTGGAAGCAGGTCATTTGGCCGAATTAGTCCACACTGACCCTCCAAAGAGCACCCCACCCAGATCCACACCCTTACCCTTTCCCTGTAACCCTGCATTTAGCACAGTTAATCCACCTAGTCTTCACATCCCTGGAACCTATGGGCAATTTAACATGGCCAATCCACCGAGCTTGCACATCTTTGGAGTGTGGAAGGAAACCCGAGCACCTGTCGTAAACCCAAGCAAACACAGAGACAATATGCAAACTCCACACAGACTTTCATCCGAGGGTGGAATTGAACCAGGGGCCCTCATGCTGTGAGGCAGCAGGAAGAATCTACAACTCTGTTATCAATTACAGTTGAGGCTGTTAATCAATTGAAAATCTCAAAACTGAAATTGATAGATTTCTTTTTCAGCATATCAAGGGTTATGGAGACAAGACAGTGGGTGGAATTAAGGTACAAATCAGCCGTTATCTAACTGAATGGTGGAACAGGCTTGAAGATTGAATGACATACTCCTTTGTTTATGCTTTTCTGTGTTTTTCTAAAGGAATATAAACAGTATACCTAATGCAAACAGTGATTAGTCAAAGTACACAGCAAGTCAGGCAGTATCTGTGGAGAGACAAATAGAGCTAACAGTCAGAATATTAACATTTACAACCCTATTACAACAAGTGAGACCAATAACAGGTCAAGAAGCAGACCATGGCTGGAAGGACTTTAAAGTAACTTTGTACCTCAGGTGTGGTATCTGCATCATGTTTCCACATTTCCCAAATGATGTGAGTGGGGAGCATCATGACAACTTGTATGTGAAAGTTAAAGGGTCTCAGTATTGAGTTCCCAATGGGGGAAAGAATCTTTCCATTACACAACTGCCATGACAGTGGAAAGAAACTACAATAATGGAGGGTCACCATGGGATACCTGTTCCTCAATTCTCTGAGGTGTCACTGGGGCTGATTCCTGACAGAGACCGCAGTCTTCCTAAAAGCTGGAAGAAGCTACATTTTAAACCAAGTAGGTGTGGCTCAAAATGGCTCAGGAAATCAAGTAGCAGGAGTGTGAAACTTCACACACAGTGCTGGAAGAGATTCACTTAACAGGGCAGAACAATGGAATGGCATTCTCTATTAAAATAACAACATCCATACTCTGAATTTCCCTATATTCTCCCACACAACAATTCTTAGATCAACAGATCTCACAACTCCACTCATTCTCTCTCTCGACGCACAGCCTTACATCCCAATCTGAATAGTCATCACTAAACCTTCATCTTATTGCGCCTCACCTCATGCTCACAGTCACCCGCCAATCTGCCTTTCTATCCTCTCAAAACATATCATATCTTACATTCACCACCCCCTGAATTGACATGTAACACCATGGAGAGGTAAAGGATAACATGTGACCTTCCTGTAATAGTCACCCTGACAATGTAGAGGGGGAGGAGGTCATACAGCTTCATGTGATTCAATGGTTTTTCAAGAACAAAGAACATTTCAAGAAAATTCACAGCGTTTGGTCTAACATTTCGGAATCATTGGCTGTCCTAGTCAGTAATGAGATTTGTTTTCAGAATTGGTATATGTGGTTTGGCTGGTGTTTTTCACCACAAAGAAAGAATAACTTACAATTTATGTGATGTCTTACACAGCTCTGAGAAAATCTGCACTGCATTTCATGTCAAATCAATTACTGTGAAGTTATCAGCTGTTGTTTTCTTGGGAAGTAAACCTACCATTTCTCATGCAGGAATGTCTTGGATTTGGGAATGAATTGAACAAGTAAGTGATTTTGGATGATGGAGGACAGTTACCAAAATGCCAATAAAGTTTTCCTGATCTCCTTCAAATAGTGTCACTGAATCTTTAATATCAAATATTCACTTGAACCTTGACAAGCACATCTGGCAGGACACACACCTTCAGTAGCACCCTGATTTGCCAGCATAGGGTCACTGCAGCCCAGTTATCAAAAAAACCCAGACATAGGATCAATAAGATTTATCTCATGGCTTTTGGGAAGGTGCAACCGGTACTGAGTTACTGCTGTAACCTTGTGAAAAATCACAGGAAAACGGTATCGTGCTATATTTAGAGAAAAGTTCATCAAAAAAAGTGTTGTCGATATTGATTTTCAGTCTCTGATAATGGTGAGCCACCCACACAGATAAGAGAAGTTTGAAATGTTCAGTTTTGCTTACACTGTAATTTCACGAGCAATAAAATCAGTTACTCATTAAGTATAATGCTGCGCTACATTAAAAGGAGAGAAACAATGAGTATTTGAAGCATCACTACTGATATAAATGCAGGAATCCAAACTGTGCATAACTGGAAGGCACAAGTAAAAACTGCACAGTTAGATACCTTTACCAAAGATTTTAGTGTTAATGATTATGTTTACTCAAATAAATGGCTAGTCTAACAGTATCAGTCAATATTCAATCTGATTGGATATACCTGCCTTCAGAGTTAGCACAGTGATAGCTTACAAAATAAGTTCCTGGGCTGAAAGGGTTGTTCTATGTGGTTGAGTAAATTATGTCGATATTCTCTGGTGTTTAGAAGAATGAAAGAAGATCTTATTGAAACATGCACAGTTCTGAAGGGACTTGAGAGGATACAGAGAGGTTGTATTCCACCCCCACCCCAGCCGCGGAATCTAGGGCATGGGGCACAGCCTCAGGATCAGCAACTGATTATTTTGGATGGAGATGAGGGGAAATTCTTTTACATGAATTTTTGGAATTCTGTACTCTAGAAAGTTGTGGATTCTCCAATCTCAATTATACTTAAGGCTGAGATCGACAGATGTTGGTCTCATGGAGTCAAGCATTATGGAGAGCGGGTGGGAAGGTGTAATCAAGGACAGGCATGGGTTTATTGAATAGCAGAGCAGACCCAAGCAGACCAGACCATTTACATTTGCTCTAATTTCTTATGATCTTATTTTCTAATATGCCAAAAATGGTTTGGCAGCAGCTGCGAAGGAAAAAACAGTGAACATTTCGGGTCCGGTGACTCAGTTCTGAGGAAGGGTCGCCAGAATCGAAACATTAACTGTTTTTTCCCTCACAGATGTTTCCAGGCCTGTTGAGTTTTTCCAGCAAACTTGTTTTTGTTCCTGATTTACAGCATCCACAGATCTTTCGGTTTTTATGCCAAAAACCGTGATCAGCTACGACAGTTCTTTGGTGGTGCTGGGAGTGTCATGACTCATTATCTGACTCATTAACCACAGTGAGTTTTATATAATCATATGCTGCAATTCAATTGTACGGATCCAATGAAATCTTGTGCTACACTCAGTTGAGTTCAGTTTAGTTCTGCTGCTACCTACCTGTTGCTAGTCCCATGTCAGTATATTATCTCACATTGATAGGGGCTTTTTTTTACCAACACACTGAAATATAACTGCAAATGATAAACAGCTCCCCCTATCCTGAGAACTAAACCACATGAGAAGTCAGTGCATTTTCAGACAAAGAAGTGGAAAAAAATGAAGTTTGGAAGGCAACTAGCAGGTTTCCAAACATGGTGGAGTGTAATGGTAGACTATTAACTTCCCCACTCTCATCTGACAGCTAATAGGAATTAAAAATCCCAATGGATCTGCCCAGTATCTAGTGGTGAGTCTCACACCCAGGTGTGCACAGAAGTACAAGAAGTCTTTGAAGGTCAACAGTGCAATACATGCATTGGGAGACATTTATAATACACCGCTGTTTCTGCAACAGGGATCTTCAGAAAGCCCCATGCCTACCATAACACACACAACCCTCCTTTCCTGAACAGCCTGCAAAATTATACTGTCCAAACAGAAAAACAGAACTATCCTTAATACACCCCAAATGAGGTGGAGTGATGGCACAGTGCAGCCGCACATTGCCAGGGGCCCTGGCTTGATTCCACCCTCGGGCGACTGTTTGTGTGGAGTTTGCACATTCTTTCCATGTCTGTGGGTTTCCTCTGGGTGCTCCTGACTCCTCCCACAATCTAAAGATGTGCAGACTAGGTGGATTGGCCAGGTTAAATTGCCCAAAGTATCCAGGGTTTGTGTAGATTAAGTGTATTAGGCATGGATATGCAGGGTTACAGAGATAGGGTAGTGGGGTGGGTCTAGCTAGGATTTTCTTTGGGGATTGGTGTGGGCCCAATGGGCCAATTGGCTTGCTTCCACACTGTACGTTCTATGACTCTAACAAATCTGTGAGTCCGTAATAGCCACCGTCCAGTGAATAATGAGATTACACCATCTCTTACTAAGTTACAGAATGGATCCAGTAAAGGCATTCATTTTCTTGGTTGAATATAACACCAAAACTTAAACCTCCTCTGCCAGCCTTAACACAAAATATTACAACAGTTTTTCGTTTCCTCAACGTTTAATGACCACACACAAGCCGCGCGCCCCCCCCAACGCCGCCCCCCCCCCCATTCTTAATTTCAAATACCTTCTCTGTAGATTCATACAGGAGTCAGAGAGGGTCTCCAGCTGTATTGAAGCACAGGATGCAGTTATGATGTCAATCAATGAGAGAATAGACAGCAATCTGTATTGCAACTTCCAGACTATGGTGCTTATGATGTCTGCAGCTGTCTTTCAGAACTGTTAGATTCTGATAGATTCTATTAGTCCAGCCATTCTACTATTCTGTGGAATAGTGACAGTTGGTAGACATTGCCATATTCTCCATCCTTCTCAATCTTGAGATTTCATCAGTGAGCCAAGTGATTATCTTCCCATCTCACCTCATTCACAACCTCCTAGATCATGTCCTTCCATGAGATAGAAACTATTTCCACTCTCATATACTCACTTTATTCTTAACAAGATCTATAATTTACTAACACAGTAACACTACTATACATTCTGCCACTCATTTTTCATTAACTGACAGCAGAATAGTGACAAACAATGTAAATTTCCCATAAATGCTGGCAGACTGACATTCGCCGCATTATGGAAATTTGCATACATTATCCAAGCTCCCATTGTCCATGAATAACCTCACAAGCCTGAAAGTACCACAACATTTCTACTTTGGAATGAAACCAATATTGAACTTCAGTTACTATACGTTTATAATTCCTTCTCACAAGACCCTTGTCTTGGAGCAACCTATTTGCAGGTACAACACAACCTAATCTAGAGATAACAAGGTGTGGGGCTGGATGAACACAGCAGGCCAAGCAGCATCATAGGAGCAGGAAAGTTTGACGTTTCAGGCCTAGACCCTTCATCAGAAAATCATTTTCTGTTCATCCAGCCCCACACCTTGTTATCTCGGATTCTCCAGCATCTGCAGTACCTATTATCTCTGATACAACCTAATCTAGTACAGCATTTGATGGGTAATAACACTGAAATTATAACTTATGATGGATCATCTTATAAATTCAATGAATGAATATTCAGTAAAAATAAATGGGCAGTTTACAATTTAGATTGATGTCATCTCATCTATAATATTTTAAAGGCAGTTGGCTCTCTTCTCAAATGTCAAAATTACTTAATGATAGCGACTTCTTCATCTCATCTCTCCAAGGTTGTTTCTTTTCTCGCAAAGTTCCATATATATTCTAGTCTTAGAGGTAATTTACTTCCTTATTTGGCAAATCTCTTAATGGATGGTAGTTGTTTCTGCAAATTAGAAGATTGCCAGCTGATGTAACAATGAGCGGGGAGGGTTGTCAACTTTAGTTGCATCTATTCAGGGATGTTTTATCACTTGACCTCCTGCCTCCAAGCAGTATTAGTTTTGCAATCATCAATTATTTTATTCACAATAAGCAAGATTATTCAATTCCATTCAAAATAGGGCTCATTTTACTGCTGTTTGATTTCGTTATTGTGTTGATTGCATGAGAGTTCACAACATTAGCTGTTGATTGATAAATATTCCAAGTCAGTTCAGGGAAGCCTGGGAATCCTAAGGTTTTTAATGTTACAATAGCGACAACACTTCAACAGTACCTCATCAGTTGTAAAGTGCTTTGGATGTCAGGTGATTGTGAACATTACTTTTCAAACATCTTGCTACTGGAATTATTTTATTCATAACAGGCTCAACGAAACAACAATTTCTATGAACCTCTGATCTTTACCCATTGCATTGGTGTGGAATATATAAAAGTGCTATTTCTAGTTTGTCTTAAAATTGCAGTTTCATCAGAACAAATAAAGTTGTTGTACTTGGTACTTCAATGGTTTCATTAGCAAACAATGCTTTCCTCATCCCAGCAAAGACTGATGAAGTTTTCCCACAAACAATCTCCAAGCTGAAACTAACTTTCATTCCTTGCCGTTCTTTGCAAGTCCTTCTTCCACTTCACTTTGACTGATTTGGTTTATTTATTGTTGCATGTATCTTGTTACAAAATACAGTGAAAAGTGTTGTATTCTCTCTGGCGCCTCTGCTGGGCCTACTCGAGTCTGCCCTGCCGGCACAGAAAAATACAACAAAACATAGAATATGAAGACAGAGAGATGTCAAATAAAGAAAAAGTGTCCACTTTACAGTCCTTTTTAAGTGCTCTATCCTGGGCCAGGGGCCTGGTGGCCAGGCACACGTCCCTTTTGCTGTGCTGCCACCACTGAAATGAAAGTCACCTCTTTTCAGTGCCATCTTGCCTCCACCAACACACACACACTACTAGAAGTCCTTGAAGGACCAGATGCTGCCTATACCACCAAGTACTGCACTGGCCCAAACCAAACTCTGCCACCATCATGAGTCCGCTTTGGGCCCACCTGGCTGATGCAGTCATGGTCGATGCTGCTGGGCCCAAACTTGTCTCCGCCTATGCCACTGCCCCCATGAATCTGTGCTAGATGCAGACGTCATGGGAACCCCAAACATGCCTCTGCCGCAGCAGCTGTGATTCAGCACTAGGACCGCCTCGTTGATGCAGAAGCCGCTGGGAACCCAGACTTGCCTTCGAGGCACTGGTAGTCCATGTTGCTGGCCTAGCCGAATCCATTCTTCTGGGCCTACTTGAGTCCGAGCTGTTGGGTCTACTCATGTCTGCCTTGCTGGGCCTACTTGTGCCTGCCCTGCTGGGCCTACTTGTGTCTGCCCTGCTGGGCCTACTTGTGTATGCCTTGCAGGGTCTACTTGTGCCTTCCCTGCTGGGTCTACCTGTGTTTGCCCTCCTGGGCCTACTCAAGTCTGCCCTGCTGGGCCTACTCATGTCTGCCTTGCTGGGCCTACTTGTGTATGTCTTGCTTGGCCTACTTGTGCCAACTCTGCTGGGCCTACTCGAGTCTGCCCTGCTGGGTCTACTCGAGTCCGCGCTGCTGGGCTTACCTGTGTCTGCCTTGCTGGGACTACTCGTGTCTGCCCTGCTGGGCCTACTTGTGTCTGCCCTGCTGGACCTACTCATGTCTGCCTGCTGGGCCTACTCAACTACTGCTGCTGGGCCTACTCGAGTCTGCGCTGCTGGGCCTACTTGCTACTGATACCTTCGCTGCAACCAAGCTCTTCTCTAAGAAGTAAGTAAAATAAAAGAGAAAAGAAAGATAAAAATGAGAGAAGAAAGAAGAAAAGAGACGAAAAGTGGACAGGGCAGACAAGCTGTGGGCTCAGAAGTCCTACTCTGTTGCCATCACCTGTGGTCCCAAGGACCTCAAAGGTAATATTCACATTGTTAGCAACACAAACGAATGGAAATATCTCATTACAGCAGGGAATGCTGTGTTCATTAATGTCAAAAGGTGGAAAATCACAGCATGGTTAATTTACTGAAATGTGTTTCTGCAGGCACTGCTCCCGATCAGGGTAATGGAATGTGGGATTGCCCTTGTGACGCCTATTTCATTGCTGTTTAACATTTAATGCAGGCAGTGATTAATGAAATTTCATACTTCTGACTGTTTCAAGTAGTGGGCTGGGCTGAAAGAAAATTCTTTTTTCATGCAAACTTTTTCAGTCGGGTGAAGTTGTGAAGGTACTGGAAGACCACATGGTGCTGATGAGATTGATACCCCAACTCATTTCAAACTATCTGAAAGATCCAGAGAAGAAGCAAGGCTTTTATTGCATCTAACTGCGGTGTTTTAATTTTGAGTTCAAAATAGAATCATTGAATGATTGCAGTATAGTATAAGGCCATTCAGCCCATCAAGTCCACTTTGACCGTCTGCAGGAGCAACTTAGTTTGTGCCATTTCCCCTACCCTTTCCCCGTAACCCTGCAAATGTTTACTCTTCAGGTGCTTATTAAATTTCTGTTTGAAAGCTGTAACTGCCTGTACCACATGCTCAGACATTGCATTCTATGACTATTATCTGCTTCATAAAGGTCTCTGTCATGTTGCCATTGTTTCCTTTGCAAATAACCTTATAATCAGTGTTCTCTTGTTCTTGAATTGGCTGTCAATGGGAACAATTTCTCCCTATCTGCTCCATCGAGACATCTTATGACATTGAACACTTCTGTCTACTCAGCTCTCAAACTTCTTTTGTCTGAGAACAACTACATGTTTCTTTAATTTATCCATGTGACTAAAGTTCCTCATTCCTGGAGCATGCTTATATCATATGTCTTTATCACAGCAGTTAC
The DNA here is from genome assembly GCA_024137785.1 of Ginglymostoma cirratum. Lineage (NCBI taxonomy): Eukaryota > Metazoa > Chordata > Chondrichthyes > Orectolobiformes > Ginglymostomatidae > Ginglymostoma > Ginglymostoma cirratum. The sequence continues at coordinate 17,254,424 of JAHRHZ010000223.1, forward strand.
AATCAATGGTGTATAAGTAAATGATGGACATCACTCTGCACGAGCTGTCTTTACACTCACCATACTATGATTCCTCTTTTCCTGCGTGATTTTATGTGCCTGTACCAGGGTTCCACTCGCACTGACAAAAAACTGATTTTATATTGATTTTTGCAAAATAAATTACTGCCACTAAAGTGCAAGTATTTTATGGTGTGTTTCCACTTACAATTCTGGTGAAGTTCTTACTCGGGTTTATTTTTTGTTTTATACATCCAAGTGTGACTCCTTGTGAACGTCATCACATTTTCTTCTGAGAACCATGTTTTACCACAACAGAAAATTTCTAATTTCCTCCAAAAAATACTGCTTCATACTTCTGAAGTAGCTGTGTAACCAGTTTAATGCCTGTCAACGTGAAACAAGCTGCAGAGAGCATGATTCTGGAACAACTCTGTTGCATGGATACCACTCTGTGCAAATTTTGGCTCCAGTTGTATCATGGTCTCTGATTAACATCTAGGTTGTGCTAAACCACACATGGCCTGCTAAAATGTTAATACTGATGATGAAAACTTATAAATGGAAATAATCTAAAGATGAATCTTGAAGACTTCAATTAATGGAGCTCTGATTATTTCCTCTGGTAGTTTTTTCCATTGCTAGATTGACCTTGGACAGAAAGATTATTGATACACTAGCTTGGAGCCAAACATTAGTTTGTCTGGATGGCGACTTCATGTTTAGGTATTGCTGGAAGTCACTCAGTATTTGTTTCTGTCAATTCCACCGATCCATTCTGTATTTCATAAAACACTATCAGTCTCCTTGGAGATGGAGCGTTGAACCAAACATAAATTCATGGACATGAATACAATGTAGGTCAGGCACAACTTGCTGTGTTGGTCATAGAGGATGGTGGAGGGCGTCAGGCTCCTACATTTTGGAAAAGATCAGAATATAGTCTTAGGCAGAAGCCAATATTAATATCTAAATGCAGAACTGAACAATGTATAAGACTGTGTACCAATTCATAATTATAATATAAGCATTTTGTTTCATAATGACATGAGCTTCATGATGTGATAGTTGAAATCAATTTAGAAATTGACTATAATAGCAGCTCTCCATTTTTTAGTCAAATCCAACTGGGCTGTCATCTGTAATAAGAGTACTGAAAAAATTAGAAAGGGAGACAACACTGAAGAAAATAGTCACAATACGTTGCAAGAAAACTATATATCTGCTTTGAAATAGGAGGTTTTTGCACCTTGTGGCAAACAACATTAACTGACATTGATAGAAAGGTCTTAATGGAAATAGTTCTTAATACAGAGGGTAGAAAATTCCTAACAGTGTTGAAGCAGGCATTTGGCTCTATTAATAAGACTGCTTTCAGTTTTCACCATTATCCACAAATCTATTTTTTTATTCCCATGGAAAATAATGCCTTTGTTGGGAGAGCGCCACACCTTAAGATAATAAACCGAACAATTCTGCAAAAAAATGTCTCTACAAATGAGACAAATGTCTTTGTATTGTAAGTAACTTGCCATCATAAAAGTTTAGTAATTCTAATAATAAACTAATAAAGCATTAATGTGTCAGAGCCACATCTATGGAAAAGGTATTTATATGTAACCTATAAATAAGGAGCAAGTTTAGTCCAGAAAAAAGTGTTCTTCAGGGAAATCCATTAACTGTGTATGTAGCACCATATTGATTATCGCTTATGAAAGACAATGGCCCAGATTTTGTGATCATAGCAGCAATGGAATTGTCAGCATTCATTTTTATTTCTCCTCAATTACTGTCAGCAACTTCTGGAGCCTACACCAGGACAGTTAAAAACAGAAATGCCTATGTTGCCATGAGTCATTTAACACTTCTGCATAGGAAATGAAGTTGTCGTTTACCCAGTCTGTTATCAAGCAGATTCATTGCACTGATCAGTATTTGCCCTTTTATTGCTATCGCTTACGCTTTGAAAACTTTGAAGGAGTTAAACTCTGTGTAATGAAGAATGGCTGATTTCAAATTAAGTACATTTTTAAGAAATGTGCTTATGGGATGTGTGAATTGCAGGCTGGGGCAGCATTTACTGCTCATCCCTAATCGTCCTTGAGGAGGTGGTTGTGGTGAGCATTCCTTATTGAACCACTGAGTACTTGTGGCATAGGCACGTTCGCAGGGCTGTTAGGGAGTAAGTTCCAGGATTTTGAATCAGCAACAGTAAATGAAAAGTGATATATTTCCCAAGACAGATGGTGTGTTGCTTAGAGGAGAGCTTTCAGATGGTAGCATCCCATGTTTTTGCTGGCTTGGCAATTGCGGTGACAGATGCCACAATTTGAAAGATGCTGCCTGAAGACCCTTGGCGAATGTTACACCTAACTAGGATTGGAATAAGGGTCAGTTGGGTCTCATTGACTGTGAGATCCTTGATTGGGGTTGGTAACCTGGGCCAATCAAGGTGCCCTGGCTGATAGACAACAACAAGAGATGCAGAGACTCTCCTCATTCTATGGACTTGCTCTGAGCTGGCTGGTCAGAGCCCATGTACTGTGCATTCACCTGCACATCTGCCAATGTGGTATACTGCATCCGCTGTACCCGTTGTGGCTTCCTCTACATCGGGGAAACCAAGTGGAGGCTTGGGGACCGCTTTGCAGAACACCTGCGCTCAGTTCGCAACAAACAACTGCACCTCCCAGTCGCGAACAATTTCAACTCCCCCTCCCATTCCTCAGATGACATGTCCATCCTTGGCCTCTTGCAATGCCACAGTGATGCCACCCGAAGGCTGCAGGAACAGCAAATCATATTCAGCCTGGGAACCCTGCAGCCCAATGGCATCAATGTGGATTTCACAAGCTTCAAAATCTCCCCTCCCCCAACCGCATCCCAAAACCAGCCCAGCTCATCTCCACCACCCTAACCTGTTTTTCCTCTCACCTCAAGCCACACCCCCATCTCCTATCTACTAACATCATCCCGCCCCCTTGACCTGTCCGTCCTCCCTGGACTGACCTATCTCCTCCCTACCCCCCTACCTACACCCACCTTTACTGGCTCCATCCCCGCCTCTTCGACTTGTCTGCCTCCTCTCCACCTATTCTCTCCTCTATCCATCCTCTATCCACCTCCCCCTCTCTCCCTATTTATTTCAGAACCCTCTTCCCCTCCCCCATTTCTGATGAAGGGTTTAGGCCCGAAACGTCAAGTTTTCCTGCTCCTATGATGCTGCTTGACCTGCTGTGTTCATCCAGCCCCATGCTTGTTATCTCTATATATAAATAAAGAGTGATTTTGCTGATGGAATACCAGTGTCTATGCAGTTACTTCAGATTGCCTACTAGAAGTCAAGCCCTCAGCTGTATTTGGTTGTCGCAAAAGTAAACTAATGTTACAAAAGTATGCAGAATTTCTCAATTTACCTATCTTTGTAGATCTAGATTAGGAGAAAAGATGGACTAGGTTTCAGTATTTAGTAAGAATTATTATTTATTACACATAAAAAAAATTCTAGATGCATGTAAATAACTATGAATTATTGAGAAATAACTATTAATTAGATCACATAAACTCCCTCTGTACACACACACACACACACACACACACACACACACACACACACACACACAGTGCTACAGCAAACATTGAGGTCAGGTGACCTGTCTCGACAGCGTCCAGGACAACAGTGTTTGGCAACCAATCCAGCTTTTACCTGTCACTCCCTGCACCACTGACATACAATGGCAGCAAGTTGCACTGTAGCAACTCACTCAGGTTCCTTAGACAGCACCTTCCAAATCCATGACATTTACCACTTAGAAGGACAAGAGCAGTCAAATGTATAGGAGCAGCACTACCTCCAAGTCCCTGAGCAATCCACTCGCTATCCTGACGTGGAACTATATCACTGTTCCTTCACTGTTGTGTGATCAAAATCCAAACTTTCTCCTGAACACCCAAGTGCTGCAGCAGACAAAGAGGGCAGCTCAACATCGCCTTCTCAAGGATAAATAGGAATGGATAATAAATGCTGGCCCTCATCCCATGATCAAATTTAAAAATATAACATAGTGAAAAGCATTTCTTGTAAACTGAATGTTGCCATTCTATTATTTTTCCAGTTTAAGTGATAATTTTTATTTCAAAAAGACTTTGAATGACTGTGGACTGATCTCCCGATATCATTTCAACCTCCTTAATCGCTCTGTTGTAGTTGGGTATAGAGATTATGGCCACCATAAAATACAAGACAGCTACTGAAAGAAATCCAATAGGGAATTCGATGGGAAATATCTTTATTTAGAAAATGTGGAACTTGTCACTACACTGAATTGTTGAGAACAATAGGGAAAGTTAGATATGAACATGAGGAAGAAAGTAACCTAAGTCTCTTGGCTCAAAGGTAGGGACATTACCACTGTGCCAAGTATATGCTGATAGTGAGAGATAAAGAGGATTGGGAGGACACTTATATGGAACACAAACACTGGCTTGGACTTGTTGGGCCAATGATGTACAATGGATCTAATTCTATGTAATCATTCTAAGCATCTTCATAACCAGCCCTAAGCTTTTCCTTGATTTGTTTTCACAGCATTACTGCCAGCAGCTTGACTTACACATTTGCTTGGCCACCTTTGGTGCAATTCAGGGGTCCATCTTTAGCCTTTTAATTATCCACGTGTTTTTCTGGAGACATGTGATCAGCTTCGAAATGTATAGTCATGGCAGCCAGTTCCATTGAAATGAATCAATGGCAGCCGTCACATTTTCTTGCGTTGCATTTTTCATATCAAAACCAGAATGAGCCAAACCTTCCTGCAGCTAAATGTCAGGAAGACAAAGACCATTTTCTTAGACTGCCATCAACACTGCAAACCCCTTGGTCTTAAGTCCAGTTAATACTCAATCTCAAGCTCAATCAAGATATGCTGAACCTTGACCTCCTCCATTGAATCTTGGGCTCATCATTTACCATTCACTGCAGCAAAAATGCACTCTGTCCTACATCTTTCAATCTTCCACCTAAAGTGTAGTCTGTCTCTTCATGATCTCAAACTTGGGGTATGCCCTTGCCATGATACAGTCATCAGACTTGAAAAACACAGATACGTAGCAAAATAAGACAAAAATGTCTTGAAGTAAATTAGCTGAATAAACTTAAATGAAAGATGTATAAAGGTAACAAAGATTTGAATTTACATAACACCTTTCACTACCTCAGGATTTCCTATAACTCCTTGCAGCCAAGAAGGCTTTTGACAGAAAAAGAAAATGCTGCAGATGCTGAAAATCCGGGATAAAAACAGGAGATGCTGGAGATGTTCAACAGGCCCAACAACATCTGTGGAGACAGAAATAACAGCTCGGTGCACTTCCATCACATCTTCTGAGACATAGTCATTATTGTAATATCAGTAATGGACTGAGTGCTTGCAGGCAATGGCTAAGAAAATCTAAATTTTTAATTTCTACAGAGCTGATCTTGTTTGTTAACTGAAACCTAAAGTTTAAATTTTGTAGCTCCCAGCCTGATAATTTTGTCTAATAGACCCGCTCAGAGGTGTTATTAAACACTTCTGCAACAGGTAAGACTTGAACCCAGATATCCTGGCTCAGAGGTAGGGTCTCTACCACAGTGCCACAAAAACCAAGGCCTCCAGTGGAAGAGCAATTGGGCCCTACCCTGCCACAACCAAAATGTCAGAGTAGCTGAGATGGGGCCCAATGATGTGTTGGCCGCTTGACAACTTGATCACTCCCCCATGATAGTTGAGAAAGTTCAGGGGTGGGTGGTTAGATACAGGGCAGGTCATGAGCTCTACTTTAAAAGCCTTTCCACCTTCGCCTTTAGTGCTGGAGAAGCATAAAATTCAGCCCAAAAAAAAATTGGCACGTCTAAAATCAGAACATATGCCAAGAAGTCTGAGCCCGCATTTTTGATGTGTGATGGATATCACATATCATTACTGGAATTCTCAAAAAAGCTTGCAAAGTGCTCTGAAAAATAATTAGATTTGTGACTGTTTCTCTATTATAGACTAATTGTAAAAATAAGGATTGTTCATCTTTGAGCTGAAACCAAAAAGATTGAGTGTTTATAGCAAATTAAGCGTAGCTGTCAGAAGAATAAAGAATCTTTACGTTTCCGCATCCAGAAAAGCTTGCACATTCATCATAGAGTTTGGAATCAGCATTATCGTAAGTGGCCTGTCAAACTAATAGCTGGTAATACAACAAGTTGATCTTAATAAGAGGCCACATAACATCAAATGGGGGAGAAAGAGTTTTTTTTTAAAAATATTATTTATTTCAGTCTCATTTTGTTGAAAACTTCGCATCATCAGCTGTTCTTGTCATTCACAAATTTCAGGTACTGAAGGAATTGTTTGAGTGGGTGGGATCTAGATAACAGTGGCCACTTAGTTCAACTGGTGATTTTCTCCATTAAAGCTCTCAGAGATTGGGCCTATTTCCTAAAATGCTACTTTTCCTCATGAATAAATGTGGGTCCATTACACAAACTTATTTCTCAGGAGCCAAACCTTAACTTTATACCCTTCAGTGAATCTAATGTAACATGCTTCATGACTAATAGCCTACCCTTTTAGCACTGAGTTACACCATAAGTTGTGTGAGATGCTTACTGCACAGACCTGAACCTTCAAATGAAGACGAAAACACAGTATCCAAGCTAACTTCGCTACCTGGAAAAAATGATTGATCTAAAATAGGCTGAAGATCCAAGAACTGCCATACAGATACACCTGATTGAGGTAATTTCTCACACTGAAAGACTGAAGGATCTGTACCAAACTGAGCAGGTTGCTGTGAGGATGTCTCAGTGATTTTTTTTCAACTGCAGGCATATAACTTTGTCAATCATTAACAGCTTCTGGGAATTTACAAAGTGAAGTTGTTAACACTAGGTTCCATCAGCATATCACCCTGCAAGCTTGCTACTTTATGGAGTCTCTTTGGCATAAGCAGCCATTGCCAGATTGTTGGGTACCACACCATATGGGCACAGAGGAAGGTGAGCCAGGAAGCCTCTGAAAACCATCTAGAGCTTAGCTGGTATTCTTACACTGACCTTCAGCTTATTGCAGATATGAACCCAATCTGCACATTTCAGCAACCTCTGAAAATCAGAGAACATCTTTGTTTGGCATACTGAAAAGATTCAAATTTTCCTTCTTCTTTGTATTGAAAAAGTGAACATTCTTGAGGTAGATGAAAATCTTTCCTATTACATCAAAGTTTTTATGATAGGGATATAAAATGAACCCTTTTCTGCTCCTTCTGTTAACGAGATTGAAGCAAAAATTTATTTGTTCAGCTACACAATGAATTCTTCAGAATCAACCAACTTTAATGTTCATTTACATAAGCCAAAAAGGGAACTAATCCATGAGCACATTCTTCTTCAGGACTAGAAAAATAATAAATGTTTCAAAGGCTTTTTGTAGTTGAAATGAGAGCATGTAAAAAAGAGCTGACTGATGGAACGTTGATTTCTGGGTTGGGTTTGTCCTGCTTTTTGTGTGCTGAACATAACAGAGCAATTTTCCACATTGTGGGTAAGTGCCAGTGTTGTAACTGTACTGGAACAGCTTGGCTGGCGGAGCGGCAAGTTCTGGAGCACAAGTCTTTAGTACTATTGCCAGTATGTTGTCAGGGTCTTAACCTTTGAGTATCCAGTGCCTCCAGCTGTTTCTTGATATCACATGGAGTGAATTGAATTGACTGAAGAATGGTATCTGTAATGCTGGGAATGACTAGAGGAGGCCAAGATGGATCATCCACTTGGCACTTTTGGCTGAAGATTGCCATGAATGCTTCAGTCTTTTCTTTTGCACTGATACGCTGTGCTCGTCCAGCAATGAGGATGGGAATATTTATAGAGCTTCTTCCGCCAGTGAGTTGTTTAATTATCCACCATCATTCACAACTGTATGTGGAGACTGCAGAACTTAGATCTGAACTGCTGATTGTGGGATCACCTAGCTCTGACTATCACTTACTGCCTATGTTGCTGGGCATGCGAGTAGTTCTGTTTGGTAGCCTGATCAAGTTGGGACCTTTTTTTAGGTGTACCTGGTGCTACTCCTCAGAAACCCCATGAAGAAAGAGAGAGGCTCTCCATTCCAGTTTCAAATCCACCTCTTCTGCTCTGTCAAATTAGTTGCTTGAAACACAACTCATTCAAGTATTCCTGTGTTGAGATAATTATTTCCAAGGTAGATAACTGCAGGCAAGTCTCCCAATTCCAACATGTGACATTTATCATATATGTGTAAATTAAAAATAGGATATACAGAGCTGATTGATTTGTTTCAGTCTGTTTGATAACATGCTAATTTCAGTTCACACTAGTTCTTCTCGATTACTGCTTACAAATTGTAGTCAGGTGATCACTGCAACCATTTTTAACTCAGTGTCTATTCCTCTTTGAAACTATTTCATTTGATGGAAGTCCCATATTTTAAATTGTCATGATGGAAGTCAAAAAATCAATAGGCCACATATCTTGATATCAATCTTGACTCATCGGCGAATGCAATATAAATCAATCTCCGTGATTCTGTAATCACCACAGAAGTTAAAGTTTACAAAAGAAATATGCAAAATATCCAACCTACCTAATTTTCATAAACAGAACTGATAGAAAACATGGACCAAATTTATGTACTTGACAAGAAGTCATTATCTATTACAGGTCATTAAATTCCAGTGACAGACAAGTAAGTATAATGAATTAAGCAAATTCTATAAATTACAACTCTAAGTGTCTTAAAAAAAACTAATCCATACACAGAAGAAAGAAAAACATATACAGGAGGGAAAAAAAACATATAAGTAGAGGGAAGACTAGGAAAAGATTCCATAATCTTTGTTCACAAGATCTGTTGGGTTGGTTCTTGCTGATCTGAAGATTTGTCCTTGATCACTATTTTTCTGAATGCTTCCACTGGTTTTGTAAGAAGCACAGGGTGGCTGTTCCACTTCTGAAAGGTCTCTGACTTATCCAATTCAAAGTCGCAATTTGCAGCATCTTTTGAAAGAAAGATAAGTTTTTTTGTCCTTCAGTTTAAAGTGGCTTACTGTGGAGAGCTGAGAGAACCTTTCTTGCCCACTGCAGACCTGTTAGTTCCTCATTTGGGCTGACTAGCTTCTCTCCATTTTGTTCACACCTCAAGGCGCTCAGCTACCTGACAACCAATCACATAACTGTTGACAGGCAGAAGACCTTTGTCATTGATAACTGGTCCCGAGTACACAAACCAATCAGCTTCTGTTATAAACAATCCCTCAGCTCCAGTTTCTCTGCATATTGCTAAAACCCACAGCTACGTAAACAGAGTTCACAATAGATATCAAATTCCTTCTTTTAAAAACATGCAGCCATCCTTCAAATTCCCTGGTTTAAAACAGTTCTTTCTGATTTCAGTCCACATTTCTTTAAAAAAGCACAACAATAAAAAGATACAGCCTTCATACATCACAGTGAACCACCATGAGACCTTAGTCCTTAAGGACAGCCAGCAGCACACTCACAACAGTTTTATTTCTTTATCTAATTTTCTTGGGCCCAGAATTTTATAGATGCAACATAGCAGATATCTGTCCTCGATGCTTGTGGTTATATGAACTGTGGGAGATACAATTCCTTCAGGATGCAGCGGAGCATGACCACAGGCACAGAAACATACAAATACAAATACCCATTGCAAGGCTTTCATCTACAGGCAACTACAGTACATGAATTGTTCAAATCACAGAGAACGTTGCACAATCTCCTACGACCTCTTCTGTCAGGCAGAAGATACAAAAGCTTGAACGCATGCGCCAGCAGGTTCAGGAACAGCTTTTTCCTGGCCGTTACTAAATTAATGAATGGACTCTCTAACTTCAAATAATGCTGATATTGCCTAGTGCACACACTGTGCGATGTAACCTGTATGGCTCTGTCTAAGTTTTATTTTACCCTATGATCTGTATATCCTTGCTAACTATGATCTGCCTGTACTGCTCGTAAACAAAGCTTTCTCTGTATTTAGGCACATGAGACAATAAATCAATCAATCATAAATCCATTCATCAGTTTAGTAACGGCCAGGAAGAAGCTGTTCCTGAACCTGCTGGTGCATGCGTTCAACCTCCTGTATCTTTTGCCTGACAAAAGAGGTCGTAGGAGATTGTGCAATGTTCAATCAATCATAAATCAATCAATTCAGTCAATGTGATACAATGAGGCACACACATTGACTGGGACAACCACCAAGTTTTTCCTAATGAATCTAAAGCCCCAAGAACCTCTGAAAAGGTGGTCTAGATTTCCAACTATACCCTTTATTTATGCTGTTTCTTCAGGGTCCTTACTGATCTTTCACTGAGATCCAGAGAATTCTGCAGAAATTCTGCCTCAAGCCTACAAAACTAATGCTGCATAAATCTGAACATGATTTTCTACAGCCAGGTGGAAGGGTAACCGTGATATTCAAATATTCAAACTAGGACTTGTCTTTATGTTACCAAGCACTGCCCCGTGCAGTGTTCGACTGCAACCCACCGATAGGAACCAACCCTATATATGACTCATTTACTGACGTTCTTTCTTTAATGAGCAATTTTCCTAGACACTCTAAACAAATAATGTGAAAAGTATGACTAATCAATATTTTCGTTACATGCATGCCTGTGATTATGTCCATAGGGTGTTTCATGAAGTCCAAATTCTCAGACCTTGTGTATTCATCAAAGATCTCAAATGTTGGAGAGGTAATTTAATTTTGGCAATTGAATTCAGAAAGAAGTACCTGCATATGCTTTTAATCATGTTTTGTTTTAACCAGGATCAGTTTTTCTGGAAATGGCTTTCCATTTTCTTTTACAAAACTTGTCAGTTAGTTAAGATAAAGATCAGACTTTTTAGGTTTCACTTAAACGCTCAGATTGTGTTTACTCAAAGCTTATTAAGAAAACGAGATATGGTTTGGTGATTTTTTATGAACGTGAGGCTTAGTGCCATGACTACATTTTGACAATAAGTCCTTCATTGATTCTGCCTTGAATTAATGAACAGCGTCATCAATTATTGAATTATTTTGAATTATTTGAATTATTTTGATTTATGACAACAAGACTTTATTGCTTGGTTACCATGAGGATACTGAGGAGGGAAGCGAATGAGCCTTACAAGGACCAGGAGGAACCAAGGTGAAAGTAGCTGGGCCCCCTGTGGACATACAAATGATCTCCAAGATTTAGGACTGAAGCACCAAGACAGAGAGGTCTCAGAGTGAGAGAAAGAAGCCTGCAGCTGGTCAGCAGAGAGCTACCAGGTAGAATGCAGGAAGGAGGACATTCCTTTGTTAAAAGAGGCATGTACCATGGGAATGTAAAAATTATGAAAGGGTTTATCCTGGCAAGGCCAGGATGTGAATTCATTTGGATCTTTCTGATTGTGGTTGGTTCCAAATTCTCCAAATGCAGATGAACATTCCTTTCAGCTGGATGTTATTTGTCAACAAAATGGGGAGACAGGAACCTGGTGGGTGGTTTGGATTGGCTGTGGCTCATTGCCTACAGAAATTGTAATCCTGTGGACAATGTGTTGTAAAGTATCTGTATGTGACATGGAACAGCAATTAAGTCAAAACATGAACAAAAGTCATTATTTCTCTCGGTTAGAGTATTAGTTACTTGCCAATGAAGAAAGCTATAAACCTTTCCATTTCTATTATGTAAATTAAGGAGAACTAGTACATTGCATCATATTCTAATTATTTCCATAGTGAAATTAGTATAATTGTGTAATTGTTTCATTAATTTATTTCTATATTAATAATTGTCTGACTTTATTATGCCTTAGTTTTATCATAATTCAGTGTTTGTTGACACGATGAATTCTCAATACATCAATTATCTATCTGTCTAATCCATCCATTAGATCATAAGAGATAGTCTTCAGGTCAGCAGCAATCAAAAGCCTCTCTCTCATTTCCGCAAGTTGTGACTTTGAACGAGATACATCAGAGACCTCTTGTGAACCAGCCACCCTGTGGCTCTTTCACTCTACCGGACACATTCGGAAAAAGGAAGGTCAAGTAGAAACCTTCAGATAAGCAAGATCCAATCCAACTGGTCTTGTGAACAAACACTACAGAACTGTTTGTCCAGTTTCTCTTCTACCCACATGTTTATTTCTTCCCCCATTTATGACTTTCCATTTGTGATGGGGAGTTTTCAACAGACTTAGCGTTTTAGTTTGTAGAGTTCACATTGTTTGGTTTAACTGTTGACCTGTAGCTCGAATCGACCTATAATAATTAGTGATTCTGGGTCAGTACAGAAACATAGTTCATGCTTTCTATCAGCCTGGGTCTGAAAAGCAGGTAGTTTGGGAATTTTGATATTTCTTTTAAAAACGTTATATCTGTGATAACACCCCAAACAGCAGTGCCTGGTTTTCTAATGTGCAAGCCCAGTGATTCAAAATATAATGTGTAATTGATGGTGTTTTTGGCTTTTTAAACAATACTTGATACTTTGCCTAGCAAGTCCTTTAAATTAATCACTCGGAATTCAAAACTTGTTTTCTTGAACTTCATCAATATCTACGATGATCTTAACAAAATCAATAACACAAATTAATCTATTTTACAGCAAACATTCTTAAAATATAAGGGGACAGTAGGCTAATGTTTAATGCTGCATCAACAAAAACACAAATGAGAAAAACAAAATTAAGGAGACATTGACTATAAAATTTGGCCCCATTGCGTACGATCATTGGCATAACAGGAGACTGAAGTTCCAAAAGTAGCCAATTTCCAGCTGGCAAACCTCTGGTGCTTGGAAAAGTCTCAGAGTGAATGTGACATGTGTATGCCAGAAGAATACAGAGTAGGAAGATTCATCACTCAGCAACTCACCCTCCTTCCAACTAGTGCCTTTTGTGATATCTGTCTGGGTTTATCAGATGAGGTGTTTTTGATTTTGTTTTGACACTGCAGATTTAGTGAGAGCATTGTGAAGTTGCTAGAATCCCTACAATGTGGAAACAGGCCATTCGGCCCAACAAGTTCACACCAACCCATCCCCCCTACTCTGTCCCTGTAACCCTGCATTTCCCATGGCTAACATACCTAACCTACACATCCCTGAACACTATGGGTAGTTTAGGGTGGTCAATCCACCCAGCCTGCACATCTTTGGATTGTGGGAGGAAAGCTCAGCGCCCACGCAGACACGGGGAGAACGTGCAAACTCCACACAGTCCATTGAATAGAATCCCTACAGCAGGGAAACTGGTTATTTGGCCCATTGGATCCACATCGATGCTCTGAAGAGCATCCCACCCAGACCCATCGCCCCACCCTGCCCCTGTAATCCTGCATTTCCCATGGCTAACCCACCCACACCCCTGAACACTCTGGGCAATTTAGCACTGCCAATCCACCTAACCTGAACATATTTGGACTGTGGGAGGAAACCAGAGCACCTGGCGGAAATCCATGCAGACATGGGTAAGATGTACAAACTCCACACAGTCACCCAAGGGTGGAATTAAACCTGGGTCCCTGTCGCTGTGAGGCAACAGTGCTAACTAATAAGCCATCGTGCCGCCCAAAGGAAGAACTCTTCAAATCTATTGGTGTTAGAACTGGTAGAACTTTTCCAAAGACTTCAGTGGAGCTTGAAGACCTCTGAGTAGAACCTGCTATAGCTCAGGGGAACTATAGTTGCATCCCTCTTGGACTGCACCTGGCAGGGAGATGGAACACAGGCAGCCGACAGGGAAAAGTGTTTGAAGAGAGTGTTGGAGGAAGACATTCAATGACAGACCATACCCACAAAAGGAAGACTCCTTCTGTCTCTGCCTTGGCCTGGAGCTGTGCCTGAAATGACCAGTGGAGTTTGCAGTGGAGTTCAAGGAGTTTGCATTTCATCCAACTGGATTTGCAGCTAGAGGGACAGAACGGCTTCAAGATCAATAGGAAATAGTAAGAACTGCTGATGCTAGAGTCTGAGATAACACAGCGGCCTGCTGTGTTCCTCCAGCTCCACACTGTGTTATTCAAGATCAATACGATTCTCAACTACAACACCTCAGGAATTCTCAAGCTGGGAGAGCCAATGACATTGCCAAAATTTCAATGATTGTCATGTTACGTTGTATCTAGGATCAATGGAGACCCTCTCCAAAAGGGAAAAGAATCAATATTCTTCTCTCTAACTACAGGATGGTAAGAGGAATAGGTATTGGTTTTGCCAGTGCAGTAGAATTTCAAATGGTGCAGGGGCCCAACAATGTTACACATATGCCTCTACTGAAACCACAGTTCAGTGGAAAGATGTACCAGAACTGCAAGATGTGGCACTCCCTAATATACAGTTGGCTTGCAGTCATGCACAGACAGTTAAACAGGAAATGCTGGCTATGCTACCAGTTAGCTTTTCTGGCCACCTTGGACAGCCAACATAAACTAGAGGTTGGCCGCTTACAGACAAGGGATACCACCTTCACCCTGACCAAGTGTGGATAATGCAGAATAGGAGAACCATGTTGCCACCTGGAATGTCACAGAGCAAACCATTGGCCTTATAAAATAACAATTGCATTGTCTGGACCACTCAGCAGGGAGACCTGCAAAACTGGGGGAAAATATCCAAATAAGAAGGTTTTTGTCAAGAATATGGGGAGGAGGAAGAGAGATAGAAAAGAAGTGGGGAAGAACTGGGGTACTATGCCTCCATTATAGGTTATCATCAGCCTTGGTATCCTCAAAAAACATCCACACATTATCATAGCTCTGCAATATTTTGCCTTTCTATCCTTCTGCTATAGATTACAGAAGCTTCCAATTGGCAAAACTCCTTAAAGAAAAAAACACTTCATTCCCCCCCCAAAAAGGGCTTATCACTTTATCCAAAAATGATTCCGATAATACTTTTTTTTCAAACTGGAACTTTTCATTCCCAGAGTGCATGCCTTTTGGGTGCTTTTGCCTGGCTTAGAAAGAAGCCGGTCATCACTCTTGTGCTTGCTGACTTACATTGGCTCCATGTTGAGCAATGTCTTGATTTTAAATTCCTCATCCTTCTTTCAAATCCTTTTCTGGCCTCTGCCCTCCAACAGCCCCACATCACTCCAAGATAACAACATTCATCCAATTTTTGGTGTCTAGAATTTTTAATTTTCATTGCTTCCCATTTGCTGCTGTGCCTTCAGCTCTCGAGGCTCTAACTTCTGGGAGTCTCTCTCTGGATCTCTCCAACTCTCTATCTTTTTGCATTCTGGAGCCAGCTTTAGGTTGTGTACACTAATATCACCTTATGTGGCTCAATATACACTATTGTTTGATATTGTTCCTGTGAAGCACCATGAGACAATTTCCTGTATAAAACGTGTTATAAAACACGATTGTTGTCTAAAAATGTCCGGTTATTGGCTTCTGAGTTTTATTTAATTATATAGACCTGATGGGCTAGACATTCTTCGATTCACTGCTCTTCACAAGAATCTGATGAGCAGTTCCATTTTAACCTTGGGCAACCAGCAAGGGAGACATCCAGGAACAGAAGCAGCAAACAGAGTTCATCCATTTTGACAGTTAGCTCTCATTAAAGTGGTGGTAGCCAACTTTCAGAATGATTTCATTGAGGAATCAAGGGGAAACAATTGCCCAGCTTTGAAAATTGGGATGCAAGAGGCCTCTGACATGACCAGAGGAAATGGCTCTTGGCACAAGGTCATGGGTGTAGAAGCCTGGTCAAGGGTTTGTGCAAAGGGGATTGTGATGGGGCAATCCTAAAGTTAAAGGAAACACAAAGTCACTCTGCAGGACCGAAACTACCACTTGTTTTCTTAATGGCCAGCAGGAAACCACTGAAAAGTAAATTTTACAGATTATCTTTTGGTCCTGGCTGCTGTACATGGGAGATATGGGATATTTCAGAAGACAGCTTTGCATCTCCAGCCCAAGCAGTGGGTTAAAATAAGAGAACTACCTCTGACAATCTCATTCAAAGAGGCCCCTGCAAGCTCAGCTAATTCCTGGCCAATGCACCATAATGACATTTGAAAATGTGGTCGAGGCAGGTTCAATTGGGAAATGAGACATTGAGATACTTCAGTTATGAGGATAGATTGAAGAAGGTGGGACTGTTCTCCTTGGAGAGAAGACTCAGAGGAGAGCAAGTTAGTTAGTATAGATAGGGAGAAGCTGTTCCCACTCATTGAAATGGGGAACAAGAATGAGCGGGTACGGATTTAAACTGATGTGTAAAAGAAGCAAGAGTAATGTAAGAAAAAGCTTTGTCATACAGCAGTTGAAAGGGTCTGGAATCCACTGTCTGGAAGTGTTGTGGAGAAAGGTTCAACTGAACCATTCAAGAGGGCGTCAGATGGTTATTTGGATAGAAATAGTATGCAAGGGTATATGGAGAAAGCAATAGATTGGTGCTAAATAGTGATGCTTGTTTGTAGAGCTGATGCAGGCATGATGGGCTGAATGGCCTCCTTCCACACTATAATGATTTTATAATGATATCAGGCTAGTGGAGGAGATGCATGAGGCCATTGTCTAGTCCCCAGTAGTCAATTAAATGAATGGAGTGGAGAGTATTTGTTGTCATGTGAGAGAAGCCTTGGGTTCTAGTATGTCTTTTGTTCTCACAGGATCAGTTCTGTTTGTCCTTACTCAAAACTGAAATTCTTGGCTTGTGCTTCTCTGTTTAGGTTTCCTGAGTGAGGCCAGAATCAAATTTGTGACAAAGGTGCAGTAGTGTTGTATTCTGATTAATGTCATTAAACCTTGACTTTTGCTGTTTCTTGAAATCTTTGTCTACTTGTCATGACAGCATCATAAACCTCCCAAAATCTGTGTTAAACTATTAACTTGACATTTAACCCACCCACACACACACTGTTTTCAATGGGTGCAGTGAGCTTTAGCAGCTGCCCTTAAAACTTGTGAGCAATTATTCCAAAGTCATGGCACTTGCAGACAATGCTGACAATCCTGAGGATTGTCAAATGTGACAAAGATACTTTTCTTTTAGAAGGTACTGTGTCTGTATGTCCCCAGTTGATGCATAAATGGAATTTGCTGTTGCACTCATAACTTCACAAAGTAACTTTTTTGTTAGTTGACTCACTGAGAAGAAGAAACATGGCACATTCAAGCTCATAATCAGATGTAAACCAACATGCAACATCCCTCTCAACAAACTAGTAACTCATTCATAGCAAGTTCCAATTTATAATCCAAACTACTGCCAAAAGCAGTAAACTGTTAACTTTTGAATTATTAACAAGGAAGGATTTAAAATTCTGGAAATAATTGTCCAAAACATGCATTTTTATTGATAATTTAGCATCAGGTTTGTTTCAGTACATTCCATTGCTTTGTCCCAAATGATACCTAGCTTGTTAGAATCCACAATAGACATATTATCAAAATACTCCAATATGTGATGGGCATTTCTCAACATATTGTCAGTGGAAACAATCATTAGATTTTTCCACTCACCTTGTGTGGTTAATTGCCCTTAACGGGTTGATAATTGGATTCATAATTTCTTTCATTTCTTCCACAATTCAACCCAACACCTGTATTTTTCAATGGAAATAATTTAAATCACTATTAAATTTAACGAATGCATCCTAAGTGCTTCATTTGCTAGCAATGATAGTCATCATGCTTAATTATCAGCCATTTGGCACACAAACTCCATTATAAAGAAAGTGGTCTTAACTATTGCTTTGAGCCCGATTGAAGTCAGTTCCAAATTACTGAGGACCCTGGCAACAAAAGCTTAACTTCTTGTCAAATTTATCTCGGAGAGATACATTCGTTTTGGCAACAGAAACCAAAATTAAGTGTCTGCATATGCTTTTAATAAATTGAATATTTCTTTAACTATGGGAGGTTTTCTGGAAAATTATTTTTCAAATTTTATGCAAAACTGCTGGTGAGTTGACATTAAGAACAGATTTATGAAGTCTCCTAAAAATACCTGGATTTGGTTTTCTAGGAACTGATAGCAGAAGCCAGCCATAACTTCGTAAATCAATGGCAAAACACATATAAAAGGT
Source organism: Ginglymostoma cirratum (assembly GCA_024137785.1). Taxonomy (NCBI): domain Eukaryota; kingdom Metazoa; phylum Chordata; class Chondrichthyes; order Orectolobiformes; family Ginglymostomatidae; genus Ginglymostoma; species Ginglymostoma cirratum. The sequence continues at coordinate 17,272,524 of JAHRHZ010000223.1, forward strand.
CTTATTTTAGAACAAATGTTTGGAAAATGGTAGCCATGGGATCATACTCAACACAAAACAGTACACGATGGATGCTGGAAATCTGAAACAAAAACAGAACTGTTGGAAAAATTCAACTGGTCCAGCAGCATTTGTAATTTGATTTAAAAATGTTTACTTTGCTTCCCTTTGCAAAGAGGCTGTCAGACTGGCACTTTCTGTTGTAGTGTAATCCATATCTTAAGTATAACATAGCCTAAAACGATTAAGAAGATTTTAGGAAATTTGTCAAAGCACTGAATTAGAAGAAGGGAGCAAGAATTCTGAATTCTAAAGGGAGCAAAGAATTCTAGAAGAAGGGTCTCGACCCGAAACGTCAGCTTTCCTGCTCCTCTGATGCTGCTTGGCCTGCTGTGTTCATCCAGCTCTACATCTTGTTATCTCAGATTCTCCAGCATCAGCAGTTCCTACTATCTCTGAATTAGCTCTAATTGTTTTACTGTGATAGTAGGCTTTAGTGAGATATTACTTTAGTTTGAAACCAAAACAAGAATGAAAACATGGAATAGGGAACTGACTGAGACATCTGATTTAGGTTTCAATCTAATCCAATAACAAACAGGAGTGTCATCTTTCTGTTCCAGTTTAAACACTCAAAATCACAATTTTCACTGGAAAGCTGGATACACACATTCAACTAATTCAGTTGAACTCCTTGAGGTATTTCATCTCATTGCATTTATCATTGAGTTACAATTAAATTCTAGGTACCACCTTAAATGGAATGGCAGCCTACGAACTGAAGTTACACTTATGAAGAGAGCAATTATGGCATACCTATTATTGGGTAAGCTCTGTGAAAAAGACAATACCCCCAGGGATTAGTGTTTGGTCCTTTCTTGTTTGTAATATTCATAAATGATGTAGAGGAGAATGTGGAGGAATGGTAAGTAAGTTTGAGTTTGACACAAAGATTTGCCAGGTGGTTGACAGTGAGGTAATGCACTTTGGAAGGAGGAACAAGGCAAGGGAGTACTCAATCAATGACAGGACATTCGGAAGCTCAGAGGAACAGAGACATCTTGGGGTGCTTGTCCACAGGTACCTGAAGGTGACAGAACAGGTTAATAAGGGGTTTAAGAAGTGTAGAGAGTGCTGCCTAGTTTATTTTCACCCTGGTTCTGACACTGGGCTTTTATAGTGGAATGTGATGTAGTGGAAAACACAGGAGGCAAATGCTTCAGAGGCAAAGAAAATTCTGATTTTATTAAGCAAAGAAGCAAAATTTAATATATTTACAGAAAACAAGAAAGTGAATATCAAAAAAAACCTATCTCTGACTGAGAACTGTCTTCCAGTTAACTTGATCCCCAGTAAAGTCTTGCAGCCAAGACTTGATACAATGGGTAAATAGATACAGTGGGTGGCTGTCACTTATGCCAACAAGGGAGGGAGGGAGAGAGAGAGAGAGAGAGAGTACCTGTTGACCCAGAGTCCTATTCCACTTCCCGTCCTGACTGGTGCCCTACACCGTTACCCTTCCTAAACCACACCTTCCCCTATCTAACACTAGCCAAGCTGGGTTAGAGGGTCTCAATGACCTTAGGCTCACTCCTGATGTGAAAATGCTATTTTGACTGGCGCTTGTCCATTGCCTCTTGCTGTAGCTGTAACTTCACAAAGGGCCACAAGTACTGGTTACAGTTAATCTAGTGGTGTCCGCTGATGTGGTTAGACACGTGGGACCAGACCAGTGAGTACCTTGGGTTTTCTTCCTTTTCTGGTGGTCCTTGTGAGCGGGACGATGCCTTGGATGGTGGTGGATGTTTCTGGCATTGCCCCGGTCGGTGTCTTGTGTCTCCGGATGCCTTCAGTTGCCTCTGGATGTCGAGTAGATGTCCATAGTTAGTTGCTGGTGTTCAGTGGTTGTGAGGGCTGCTTTCCTTCACTAATGGGACCTGCTTCTCACTCGGACTCTCGAACTTTCCTTGCAGAACTCACCTCAGAGCACACACACCGTGTTGGAGTCATGGAGAGTGGCTGGTATCGCAGTTCTGGTATCACAGGGCTGGTACCACTCACGCTTTCTCACACTTTTCCTCCTTCTCTTCCTTCTCTTTCTCTCCCGTGCTGGGTTCAGGGTCTCCAGTTGTAGCCAACTGCAGGTTCCCTTATCTCCCGCCAAATCTGTTGAGCTATTGTTCCTCCTCTCAGGGCTGAATGTGCTTCCTGAGCATTGGAGCAGGTGTGAATGGTTTTTCAATTGAGGCAAATGGTTTTGATGGTTTTGGAATGTCCAGTATTTCCCTTGGATGGGTATTCATTCAGGCTTAAATAGTGTTGCGAACGTCTTTACATCCATGTTTGGAACAGGTTTGCATGTAGCACAATGGTGTGGAATGTTCAGTATTTCTGTGTCTGAGCACTGGCTGGAAAATTAAATGGTTTTGTACCTCTCCAGGCTCCAGAGGGTCTGAAGTTGCTAAAGCTGTTTATTTCCTGCATTCTGGCTTCCATTGTTTAAGCTGGGGCATGAATGGGGGTCTTCCTTTAGTTTCTGCAAGGTAACCCTTTCCAGACATCTGCCCCTGGGCTTGCATATTACCCAGTCTGTTCCAGCCAGCATTTTCCTAGCTCAGTTGCAGCCCATGGGTTCTGGAGTCCCAAAAGTTCAGTGAATTTAATCCAATGTAATTTCCACAACATCTGCCTTCGGAGGGTTTTAAGTCCAGGATATGTCCATAAACTGATGGGGATTTTTGCCCCACCTTGCAGAAGGTGCATGGGACACTTGCCTTTATTAGACTTGGCAATAATTACAAGAGCAGGGAGGTCTTGTTGAAGCTGTAGAGAATGTTGGTTCAGACGCAGCTGGAGTACTGTGTGCCTGGATGAGTGCATCTTCAGAAGCATTCAAGGAGCTTGAAACCACTCAGGACACCATAGGAAGGACGTGATTGCACAGGAAGGGGTACAAAAGAGATTCACCAGGATGTTGGCTGGGATGGAACATTTCAGCTCTGAAGAGAGCCTGGGTAGGCTCAGGTTATTTTATTTGGAGCAGGGAAGGTTGAGGGCGGTCCTGATACAGGTGTAAAAGTTTATGACAGGCATGAACAGGGTGAACAGAAAGCACTGTGGTTCCAAAACCTGTCTTTTGGCCCTAGTTGTTGGTCCTGGAAGGTTGAGTCTAACTGATTAACTTTATAGCACAATTGGCCCAAAAGGCATGATTGAAACCTAAGCTACACATTGAAGGAGAACTCTGCTGGACTGGAGAGGGGATGGTTTGGAATTTAAGATTGCAGTCAACTATTCTAAATGTTCAAGATGACAACAAAGTAATAGCGTTGACCTCGGAGCTTGTCCGCTCCCATCCGCTTTGTCTTTTTGTTCTTTGTTTCTTTTTCCTTTTTCTTTCCTTTAAAGCCTGGAGAGTGGCGGGTGAATTAGGAGGCCTCCTATGCTAGTGGCAGTGGCGGCAATGGCAGGATAAGCCGTATACGGCTCCACCCCAGCCCAGGGTTTCCCAGTGACTGTGGAGCAGGTCCCGGGCTGACTCTTTTGGCCTGGACTCACAGGCTGAGCCGAGGCTCCAGGTCCGCAGCTAGGCCCAGGCACCTGAAGGAGCAATAGCGTCGCTGAAAGTGATGGGAGAGGACCCCGATGACTGATGACCAGCAGCAGAAACTGGACGAACATTGGAGGGGAGCAGGAGGTACAAAGGCCTGTAACTGAGACCCCAGAGCATATTACAGAGACTCAGGAGCCTGTTTTGGAGACCCTGGAACCCCTTACAGAGACACCTGTCAAGCAGTGACTGGAGGAGCAGCAGAGGAGGAACAAGAAGAGAGAAAACTGAACTCTATTGCAGCAAAATCTTGCATTGGGTTCAGTGTTTCAAAATGGCGCCAGAGTGTGGTGACACAAACATGCAAAAAAAACCATTTAAACTGTATTTTTGATATGCACATTACAATAAATGTAAATCTAAATCTTTACAAAAGAAAACAAAAAGCTAATACGAATTGAACAAAATTGTTTTTCCTTACAACTTGTCTGCTTGTCAGTCATAATGATATGCTGTGAAATTCCAAATCAAACTCAAACAGAATAGTGATTGTTAAACTTCACATCAGATTGAAAATGTTACCAAAAGACAGTGATTTCTACTGGTTCTCAGAAGAATACATAGGAAAGTTCAGTTCACAGACGTTGCTGCTGCAGTCTGATATATCCCAATGACGCAGTAGAGGGCAGCCTCAGAGTGTAAAAAAGACGAGTTAAAGCAGCCAGAATCTCAGGCAGAAATTGTACCACAGTGAGTCAGCTACAGCTATGTCAAAAAGTATAGGCTCCTTTTAACAAGCTGAGTTGGAAAGCAGATTTAAAAGCAACATCCAACCCACCAGGTTGCAATATTTTCTCTACGCTGGGGAACTTGATTTAGGGATATTTGCCTGAAACAAAAATGGTTCTATTTGCCGTGGATAACATTTCCCACACTGTGATTTAAACACTTTTTAATTATACTTTTTAAAAAGACAATAAAACCAATCAGTTTAATTTTGAAGTGTTAAATTTCAAGAATCAGATTATCACCATTACCAAACTCTTTATTTTATGCAAAGCAATAATATCTTCACATTAACTTCCATCTGGATTTAAAATCAGGCTCACATGGGAACACTTAACAAGGATACAGAGATTTTCTCCATACAGTGTACTCAACTTTCATGTTATTTACTTTTACAAGCAATGAATAACTACCATTTTAAAGTAGTTACAAACATTCTTTCAGATAGGGCAAACATTTCTTATGATGTGGTAATGTAGATATAGATCATCTATTCTCTTAAGTACCCCATTAATTTTATAGGAACTCATTATATTTATTGCCTTCTAGTAGCTCTGCATAACAAATCCCAAGTTCATGACAAATGGATTGTTTCTCTTCTGCGTAATAACATATCATATGTTACCATTCCAGTCATAATAATGAGTATGATTTTGGTGACCAATAGACAACATGCAACATAATACTTCAACTGCCAGAAGGCAGTTGAGAGCAAATTGGTTAGAAATATAAGCAGTGTCACAGCTAGATTCAATCATGTGTATTTTATTAACAAACAAGGTCATACATTGGCTATGACATTGTCTAAAGGCTCCGTTTCTAATTTAATTATAACAGCTAGAAATTCAGGTTTGTAACATCACTGGAGTTGGCATGGTAAAAGTCAAAGTTCCTGAAAGTAAGGCGCAAAGGATTTCCAACCATTTCTGGCACAATCCTGCTGTACCTCACACCAGGAAGGGTGCCCACACCAGCATGCGGTACTGGGGGATTCCCAATTGGAAGGTTGTGGTATCAGACAATCTGATATTTGACAATTCTGGCAGATTCAATGCAAGCATTCCCAACTTGGATGGCAGATGTCCATTAACGTATTTGTTTATTACTTAGTGAAGAACAATGTGTTCAGCTGAAAGAGTGACACCCCACTAATATTATTCAAAGCCTCAGGCATCCAACTTGCAAGCAAGATAACTTAGACTAAATTCTCAGCCTTAAAAGTATTCAAGGATGGATCATCCCCGATGCTCTGTGGTGGACAGTTTCAAAAGTACACAGCATGAGATGAAGAAATTTCTCATTGTTTCAATCCTAAATGATCAACCTCCTTAACCAGAGACAGTGCCCCTAAGTTCTGTATTTCCTAACCTCTCCACTAATTCTGCCAAGTCTCCCTAGAATCTTGTTTCAATGAGATCACTTCTTTTTTACCCAAGCTCCAGAGACTAGAAGCCTAATTTATTGATTAGGGAGATGATGATTGGTATCAAAGAATCATGGAATTGTTATGGCACTGAAGGACGCCATTCCGATCATTGTGCCTACACCGCCTGCTCAAATGAACATTATTATCGAGTGCCAATTCCTTACTTATTCCCCATAGCCTTGCACACTATTTCTATCCAGATAATCATCCAATGCCCTATTGAATCCCTCAATTGAACCTGCATCCAATGCAGTCCAGACCCTAACTACTCTCTGAGTGAGAAAGCCTTTCCTCGTTTTACTCTTTCTTCTTTTGCACATCACTTTAAATCTATGCCCACTTGTTCTTGTTCCTTTTTTGAGCAGAAACAGCTTCTTACTATCTATTTTATTCAGTCCACTCATGATTTTGCTTCCGACAAATTTCCAAATGATTTTCCCCAATGTATTACAATTCAAGGTGATTCTAGGTGAGGGGCTATGAACTGGCTCCCATTTCTTTATTCCCCTGACTCCTTTGGTTGGACACAACATGGTTAATTAGAAAGGATCATCTCTTTTGAGGATATCTTTTTCCCAGTCCAAATGTGTTTATGTTTTTTTAATAAAAGCCAATTTAACCAGGCTTTCTTGAGTTAATGAACAAGTTTTTTTAGTTATTAAATATGAAAACGCTCAAGAGACTGAATTGCCTGTTCCTCTTGTTCTTGTGGTTTTATGAAATATTAATGCAATGCATGCCCTTGCATTAGAAATGTAATGTGAGTCCAAAAAAGGACATTAGAAGATTTATGAATTTAAGTCTAGATTTTTTGTGAACAGTAGATAATGAAAAATTAATAATTAAGCAGTTAATTTCAAGATTCTTAACTTTGCAGGTTAGCTGAAATTCTTTTGCCCTGCTCACTTTGAATTAGCTTACTGATAGGTTTCTAGCACTCAGAGTGAGGGAGCACTTTACCTGCAATGCACAGGTTCTTCCACTGTACTTTTCACAGCACATTAGCACTCAAACCCATGCTAGTAGCTAGAAGTATCCCAACTCATTAACATTCACTGACCTGGCTTGAAATTTACTTTGAACTCCTGTCCCTATGTATTCCTATAAGGAAGGCAACAAGTTCATCTGTTGCCCAAACTGCTGTCTTTTCTCCCATCAAGATCATAGCCTGAGATACTCACTGGGAATTACAGTTCAATTTGTGCGTTAAGCTTCCTCAACATGTTCAGGTCTGACATTCCAGGGTTTCTCTACAGGCAGTTAGTGAATTGACATCCATTGTCATCTTTTGGCTATATCACCATTAAAGAAAAACATATAGTGTAATTAAAAGTTCATTATGCCTATAGGTGACCCAGATCTGAGATGAATGGCCATGATGTAATGGTAATGTTACTGGATTAGTAATCCAGAGATAGAGGCTAGTATCCTGAGTACATGGAATCAAAATCTACCATGGCAGCTGTCAGAACTTGAATTCAATTGCTAAATTTAAAAAAAAACTGGAATTGAATGTCATTGATTCTGGGAGAAACCCATCTGGTTCACTCCTGTCCCTTCGAAAAGAAAAATTGACCATTTTTACCTGAACTGCCCTACTTGTGACTCCAGACCCATGGCAATGTCATTGGCTTTTAAATGCCCTCTGAAATAACAGAGCAAGCCCCTCAGCTCAAGGGTAATTAAAGGCAGGCAACAAATCCCATGAAATAAATTTTAAAAACTCAGCTTCTTACAAATAAGTCAATTCTCATTCTGGGAGCCAATTCCTTGCCCTGTCTCTGAGGAAAGTATGCTTTCCTTACACATGGAGACCAAAGAATGGAGAGGTGCTCCTTAAGGACAGGCAGGCTGTTGCCATTTGCTGGAAGGAACACTTTGAAGATCTCCTTAAATCTCTGCCTTTGAATTATGTGCCTTCAACTCCATCCTGCAGCATTTTACCCACCAACATCTCAGACCATCCTTAACCTGGCACAGGGTAGGAAAGGACAGCCAATACTAAAGAACAGCAAGGTATCAGGACCAGACGGAATCCCCCAATAAACTAAAATATGATTATTAGCATGAACACAGAACCTCATTTCCCCTTTCTAGAAGGAGCAGAGTGTGCTAGGAGATAGCATAATTGTGATCATCTTCTAGAAAGGTTATAGGCCCAACTGTGATACCTACAAAGGAATTTTTCAGCTGTCGGCCACAGGAAAAGTTATCACAAGAACCCTCTTCAATGAGCTTCTTTCCTGCAATTGAAGAGATCTTTCCAGTACCACAATGTGGATACTATCCACTATGAGATACAGAGAGCATGACCTTTTTTTTTTGTTTTTCTTGCTAGGCAGCAACAAATGACTCCAATTACCAAAGTCCATGATGATGCTTTGGAGAACATGGACCATTTTCTTTCCTTTTGCAACTTGAGGGAAGGCATTGACTATGAAGTTAGTACTGCCTTAAGCTCACCAATGTAGCTCTTGGTCACCTGAGGAAGAGTGTGCTTGAAGACCAGGACCTCAAACGTGGCACCAAGCCACAGAGCAGTTCTGATACATACTCACAGTGGCTCAGAGATTTGGACTATGGAAGGCAGTCTCTTAAAAACTTCGGAGAAGTGCCACCAGCCCTGGCCTCGCAAGACATTGCAAATCCATTGTCAAGACAGATGCACCAATGTCATTGTTCTCATGCAGGCTAATGTCCGCAGCACTGAAGCATTGATCCTGCTGGATCAGCACTGCTAGATAGGCCGCATTATAGAACATAGAACATAGAACAATACAGCGCAGAACAGGCCCTTCGGCCCTCGATGCTGCGCCAACCTGTAAACTAATTTAAACCCATTCCCCTACACTATCCCATCATCATCCATATGCTTATCCAAGGACTGTTTAAATGCCCCTAATGTGGCTGAGTTAACTACATTGGCAGGCAGGGCATTCCACGCCCTTACCACTCTCTGAGTAAAGAACCTGCCTCTGGCATCTGTCTTAAATCTATCACCCCTCAATTTGCAGCTATGCACCCTTGTACTAGCCGACATCATCATCCTAGGAAAAAGACTCTCACTGTCCACCCTATCTAATCCTCTGATCATTTTGTATGTCTCTATTAAATCCCTTCTTCGCCTTCTTCTCTCCAATGAGAACAGACCCAAGTCCCTCATCCTTTCCTCATAAGACCTTCGCTCCAGACCAGGCAACATCCTGGTAAATCTCCTCTGCACCTTTTCCAATGCTTCCACATCCTTCCTGTAATGGGGCGACCAGAACTGTACACAATATTCCAAGTGAGGCCGCACTAGCATTTTGTTATCCACATGCATGAAATGAGACTCCATAAATAAGTGCTCCACTTGGAGTTTCGACACAACAAGTGAGTCCCAAGAGGACATTAGAAACAGCCTTGAAGCTTCTTTGAAAATGCTCAACATCCCCATTGAAACCTGGAAATCCCTGACTCAGCATTACCCAAGGTGGAGAGAAAACATTTGGGAAGGATCTGTATTCCTTGATGTTTTCTGCTGGTGGGACATTCAAATCCAGGCATCGAAAGAGGAAGCAGTGCTTGGCAATGCAGAAATTCCTTCCTTCCATTCCCCAAACCACTACCTGTCCCTCCTTTCAAATGGACCGTAAGTCATGCAATGGACTCTTCAATCAAGAGACCTCACTTTTAGTGTGGACATTCTCAACCCCAATGGGCTGCCCAAGAAGAAGACAATGTACTCACAGTGTCCACTATTGTGGTCTCACAAAAGCCTTTTAAATTGTAACATGATTTCCTTAGTCCTATGCACCAAACCATACCAATAAATAACAATGCTGTTTCCCTTCCTAATTGTTTGCTATACTTAAATGCTAACCTTTTGCAATTCTTGGACAGTACATTAAAGTCACTGGAGACATTTAAAACTTTGATTCTTTTCAATTCTGATTTTCTATTCTTAGAATTAAAGTGATTAAACTCAGGCATTCTGACATTAGATTCCACCTTCCACGTATTGTCCAGTCACTAACCTTGTCCGTATCCCTTTCCCATCTCTTTGTATCCTCCTCATAGCTCATTTGCCTTTCTAACTTTGTACCTTGTTGAAATACGATGGACCTTTTGATTTTCTCAGTCTTTCATGTGTAGAGACAATGCAAAATACACTCCCAAGCTGAAATTCCAAATACAATTCAACATGATACATAATATAAACTTAACAGGCTTTAATTTGTTGCACCTACCCAGGGTTATAAAGGTTATAAAGGCTACAACAGGAGGCTGTTGCTGCAGTGTTTCTAGCTGTGCAACCCAGTAGGGAGATCAAGTCAAAACTGCAGCAAGGCCCATCTCTGGAGAGGATGAAGAGCAGGAGGGAATTCAGAACAATACATCATCACTCCTGATTGGTTGTTCTGTGCACCTATTCTAGTTTCGTTAAAATGGTGTCCCATCAACACCATTGTTTTGTACCGCCCACACCCACCTTCAAATTCCATCCACAAGATCAAAAGGAGGCACCTTCTTCACCAGAATCCTGCAATGAGAGCAGTCGACAAAAATATTGTCATTACATCTTTATCAAACAATATATGCAATTATACAAGCAAAACCAAACTATTTGCCCCTTGTGCACTGTCTTACTATATGTCTTGTAGGTTTCTTACCCTGCCCTTTTAGTGCAGCGCAACGCGATCTTATGCATTGTTGGAAGGCTTCTGTCTTTCAGTGGGGGGGATTGAAGATGAACTTGTAAGGTGCCCTGAGTAGCATTTGGACTTGAGGACCCTTCTTTGGTCATACTATCTCAACATGACTGGCAGAATTCTGGGCTAGCTGTTTGACGGGCAATTGTATTGGAATTGGGTTGAGTGGCAGGAGTGAAAATATGAATGATATCATCCCAGGAGAAAACAATAACATCATGTACAGCCAAGGCACGGCTCCTTGTTTCTGTGAGACAATTTCCTGCGAAGGAGAGGGAAGAAAGCCAGTGATTGACCTCCAGTGAGTTTGGGTGATCTACCTGCCATAGCCGAATAGCTATGTGGTAGAAGATGGAAACAGAAGAAGGTAAGTTTGGAACTGGCATCAAGAAATGTGCGTGGAGGTGAGATGGTGTCTTTGGAATTTGGGTATGAGCATCTGTGGTAGAGACCTCAAATGTGGAAGTGACAGGGGTGTGGTACATGGAGTAGCATGAAAAGCTGATAGTTTATTGGGCATAAGCTCCTTGGATGGTGCACTCTATAACCTCCCACACCCACAGGATCTGCTGCTGCCCTGTGCTTGGGACCAGATCTTGGCCAATTATCTGTCTGGCCAACCATTCCCATTCTACCCTGAGGGGTTGCCTTGAAGGCTCATTATTCTACTCTTCCTGATTGCAGGAAATACCGTAAATTGTTAAAGAAATGGGGAAAACTTTAACTGTTGCTCTTCGCTGCCAACTTTTTCTCTCTCTGTCTCCCTCCTCATATACTTTAAGCATTGAAAAACAAAAGTGGCAAGCAATTTTTTAAAAATTTTCTCTTTTCTTTCTACACTTGTCTGTGTCCGCCACTATGGCCGCCAGCAAGATATCCTTGATCTTAGGAGCCATCTCTCTTATTTTTTGTAGGTGCTCCATCTTTTCAGATCCTACTTGCAGCCCGTCTCGATACGCCAAAAGTATTCCGTGGGTGAGGTTGGATTTGCCTTGAAGTGGAGCAGTCTAGCTGTGGCACGTGTTACCAGCACACCCTGCTCAGTCCCCTGCTCAGAAATCAGGCATTGGGGAGGGCAGACCCTACTTGGACAAGTCATATAATCAGGTAAATGAAGAGGCAGCACTAAGTTTGCAGCTAGGAGCGAATTATTGTGGATGCTGGAATCTGTACTGAAAACACCGAATGCTGGAGATCACAGCGAGTCGGACAGCATCCATGGAAAGGAAGAGTCATCGAGACTCGAAGCTGTGATCTCCAGCATCTGTTGATTTCACTAAGTTTACATCAGCTTGTTTCAATGAGAGTAGGTCTCAAATCATGTGAAGGTAAAGCTCTCAGAGTCTTACCAGGTCTATGGAGCTGCTTTCTCATTAGAGAGAGACAACTGATGATGGTTTAACCTGAAGGTCACCATGTCTCAGGTCAGGGGAGAGTCTGAGAAGGAGAAGCCTTCGTGGTAACCTCAGCTAGTGGGGGAGTCAAACCCATGCTGTTGGTATCATGAGCCAGCCATCCAGCCAACTGAGCTAACTAATCCATGACCCCACACCATGACCCCAGCGCTCTCGAATGGAGCCCAGACTCTAAAGGTACTTTACAATATTTTAGATTTTTGCAGTAATTTACCACTAGGTGGAGCCAAATAAACCTTTCCAACATTTGTTGAGTTTGAGTACAAACATGTTTGGATTCACTGGCGTGGTTAATTTCAACACTTTAGGTGCTGATATTTCCAGTTGCTTCTTCTTTGTGTGTTGCATATACTGTAAGCTTTAATGAAGTAAAGATGGATATTAGGGAAATGCAGACTTTAACTGATAACAGCCTTATCTATGTTCTCTTCTCCTCTTTAAATCCACCAGCACCAGCAAAGCAATCTCTTTTGACTGAAACTTTCTTCTAGCTAACAAAGTTTAAGAACAAATTCAAAACTGAATGAAACCTAAGATAATTTCTGAGACCAAACTTGGTACTTTGTTTAAATTACCAGTCTCATTATTGCTAATGAGCATGGATGGGCTTTCAAGCCTATTATATATCAATCTAGAGCAAACCTTTTGGTTGGAGATAATGGAAGGAGCAGACAGTTTTGCAATTAACCACAGGCAATGAGAATCTAGTAGAGAGCCAAAAAGAGCTGTTCAAGGATCATAGTTTGCAAAAATCCAAAGAAAGCAGGCAAAAGAGTGAGAGATAGTAAGAACTGCCGATGCTGGAGTCAGAGATAACACAGTGTGGAGCTGAAGGAACACAGCAGGCCAGGCAGCATCAGAGGACCAGGAAAGTTGACGTTTCAGGTCAGGACCCTTCTTCAGAAACAAAAGTGAGAAGCCCAGATTAAATCAAAGCAGTAAAGTAAAAGAGCAAAAGGCTGAGAGGGTGTGGAAAAAGAAAACTAAAGAAGAACGCCAAGGTTGACTGCTGTAGTTGAGAGGACTGGTGAAGATGGATTGTACAGTGACGCTTAAGCCTACAATTGGCATGTATTGAATTTTGTATTAAGGCATCATAGCATGCATTGACATTATCACAAGTCTCTAGGACAAACCATGAGGTCGAGCACCTCTAAAATGAAATCTTGGGCTGGATCTTGACTGTATTTAATATCTTGGATGTGAATAACTTGGATTAAAATATTGGCCAAATTCCTTGGAATCAACAATTACAACTTCTGTTTACATCATGTCTCTAAATTAACAAAACATGCCAAGGACCTTCATGTAGCATTGCAAAATAAAATGAGACCAGGCTACACAAGGACATAATAGAAAGATGACCAAAAGCTACCTGGAATTTTCTCTTTGGGTTGCTAAATCTCCCTTCACCCAAGCACTCACCCCCTCCCAAAACAACTTTTAGCTTAACGCCCTGTCCATCGCCCTAGTTATACAATTGACCAGGATACAGGTCCCAATCAGGTTTAAATGGAGCCTAATGCAATTGATTAGTTCTCTCTTTATGGATTACTGATGCATTATCCCAGGAATTGAAACCCCTCTTCCTCATGTCACTCTTTGGGCTAAGATTCCTAATCTGTAAATTTACCATTCAATTATACAGGGATGTATATTTATATTTCTTATTATAATTCATAATAGGATTCTTTCAAATGAATTTCATTATATCTTTAGTTGAGTTGGCTGTTCAGCAAGACGCAAAAGCAAAATTTGTCTCTTCAGTCTGTTCTCAGATTCAACAAAGTGATGAAATTGGAGTACTGCATGCAGTTCTGGTCTCCCTGATATAGGAAGGATGTCGTGAAACTTAAAATGATTCAGAAGAGATATTACCAGAGTTGGAGGGTTTCAGCCATAGGGAGAGGCTGAATAGGCTGGGAGCATTTTCCCTGGACTATCAGAGGCTGAGGGATGACCTTATAGATGTGTATAAAATCATGAGGGGCATGGATAGGGTGAATAGTCATGGTGTATTCACCAGGGTAGGGGAGTCCAAAACTAGAGGGCTTAAGGTAAAAGGGGAAAAATTTAAAAGGCACACAAGCAAACAACTTTTTCACACAGATGGTAGAGCGTGTATGGAATGAACTTTCAGAGGAAATGGTCGAGGTTGGTACAATTACAACATTTAATAGTCATCTGGATGGGTATATGACTAGGAAAGGTTAAGGGCGATATGGGCTAACTGCTGGCAAATGGGACTAGATTAATTTAGGATATCAGGTCGGCACAGATGGGTTGGACTGAGGGGCCCGTTTCCTTTCTGTATGTCTCCATGACTCTATCAGCAATTGATTATCAAAAACCTATTCATTGACACTCAGTTTGGATTCTGCAAGAGCCACTCAGCCTCTGACCTCAATATAGCCTTGGTCCAACCAAAGAACTCAAAAGGAAAGATGAGTGGAACTGTAGCTTAAGATAAAGGCAGCATCTAATCCAGTGAGGCATCAAGAGCTCCAGGCAAAACTGAACTTGGAATCAGTGAAGTCGCTGATTGGAGTCCAAGCATAAAGGAAGATGGATGAGGTTGTGGGAGGTCACTGATTTCGCTTGCGTTATTACCTTTGGAATGATGTCCCTTTAAAAGATCTGCACAAAAATTAATCATGGAGCTTGGATGTTGTCTCATGTCCACAGAGTCTCAGCTGTACAACCCGTGAGACACAGGGTGTATCTGGGCATTACTCTGTAGTGAGAGATAGGAAGAACTGCCAATACTGGAGTCAGAGATAACACAGTGTGGAGCTGGAGGAACACAGCAGGCCAGGCAGCATCAGAGGAGTAGGAAAGTTGACGTTTCCGGTCAGAATCCTTCTCCAAATTTCTGTGTTATTACTCTGTAATGTACAGTTTGGCTATAAATAAACTTATGAGACATCTCCAAGTAAACAGAATCCATGTGCCTCATTTGTGTCATTTTTAGATAACACAAGAATAATACTGCATGGTGTACAGCTGGAATTTTTAATAAAACAAAAAAGAAACCAGCCTTACAAGCTTGAAAGATAGTAGGAAGTACAGATGCTGGAGAATCTGAGATAACAACCTTGTGAAATCCACATTGATACCCTTGGGCTGCAGGATTCCCAAGTGAAATATGAGGTGCTGTTCCTGCAACCTTCGGGTGGCATCGTTGTGGCACTGCAGGAGGCCCAGGATGGACATGTCGTCTGAGGAATAGAAGGGGGAATTGAAATGGTTCGCGACTGGGAGGTGCCATTGTTTAGTGTGAGCCAAGCGCAGGTGTTCCACAAAGCGGTCCCCAAGCCTTCGCTGGGTTTCCCCGATGTAGAGGCCACAACAGGAACAGTGGAGGCAGTATACCACATTAGCAGATGTGCAGGTGAACATCTGCTTGGTGTGGAAGGTCTTCTTGGGGCCTGGGATTGGGGTGAGGGGAGCGATGTAGGGGCAGGTGTAGCACTTCCTGCGGTTGCAGGGAAAAGTGCCAGGGATGGTGGGGCTGTTGGGGAGTGTGGAGCAGACAAGGGAGTCACGGAGAGAGTGGTCCCTCCGGAAAGCAGATAAGGGTCAGGAGGGAAAAATGTCTTTAGTGGTGGGGTCGGATTGCAGGTAGCAGAAGTGTCGGAGGATGATGCGTTGGATCTGGAGGTTGGTGGGATGGTACTTGAGGACGAGGGGGATTCTGCTTTGGTTGTTATTGTGGGGAGGGGATGTGAGGGATGAGTTCTGGGAAATGCGGGAGACACGGTCAAGGGCATTCTCGACCACTGAGGGGGGGAAGTTGTGGTCCTTGAAAAACGAGGACATCTGAGATGGTCGGGAGTGGAATGCCTCGTCCTGGGAGCAGATGCGGCAGAGGCGAAGGAATTGGGAATAGGGGATGGCATTTTATCAGGAAGGTGGGTGGGAGGACTTCACAAGTTTCAAAATCCCCCCTCCCCCAACCGCATCCCAAAACCAGCCCAGCTTGTCCCCGCCTCCCTAACCTGTCCTTCCTCCCACCTATCCCCTCCTCCCACCTCAAGCCCCACCCCCATGTCCTACTTACTAGCCTCATCCCATCCCCTTGACCTGTCCATCTTCCTTGGACTGACCTATCCCCTCCTTAACTCCCCACCTACACTCACCTTTACTGGCTCCATCACCACCTCTTTGACCTGTCTGTCTCCTCTCCACCTATCTTCTCCTTTATCCATCTTCAATCCGCCTCCCCCTCTCTCCCTATTTATTTCAGAACCCCCTTCCCCTCCCCCATTTCTGAAGAAGGGTCTAGGCCTGAAACGTCAGCCTTCCTGCTCCTCTGATGCTGCTTGGCCTGCTGTGTTCATCCAGCTCTACACCTTGTTATCTTACAAGCTTGAAGGCTGTTGGGGGCAGCAACAAGCAATATTTAACAAGTTCCCAAAGTACAGAAAACAAAAAAAAAAGACTTCTTTGCAAACTGGATATCTGAGTTGAACAAGGTTTGTGCATGCAGGCAGTTAAATCACTGTTTGAATGGCCCCAAGGAGTCAGTCCCACAATGACCTCAAATGCACCTAAATTCATGGAAAAAATCACAGGCTGCATTCTAGAATTGCATAGAAGAAGTGAAACAAAAAACTCCTAAAACAATATAAGGAAGCTTAAAGAAAGGTAAAGCACTGAAATCACAGAATGAATGCGCAAAGTTAAATACTAAATGAAAAGCCAAAAGAACAGCTGAATGATGGGTAAAAAAAAAAGACTCCACAAACTGGAAAGCTAAGGATCAAACCTATCTAACATCAAACTTTTGAAACAAAAGGTGCAGCAAAGGATATTAGATCAAGCAGCTGCAGAACTGGTTGTGCTGTGAAGATACTGATAACAGTTGGTAACAAGGTGCTACATGGAGCCAAACTTTCAGACTTATATGAAGATGACGAGAAAGATCCAACAAAGATGTGTTGGTTGTCATCTTCAAAGATTCTTTAGACTCTAGAACAGTTCGTACAGATTAAAGGATAGCTAATGTAACATCACAATGTAAATAAGGAGGTAGAGAGAAAACAAGGAATTATAGACCAGTGAGTCTGACGTTGGTAGTGGGGGAGATGCTAGAGTCCATTATCAAGGATTTTTTGGCAGACGGTGGTAGAATCAGATACAGTCATCATGGATTTACAAAGGGAAATTATGTTTGACAAATCTACTAGAATTCTTTGAGGAAGTGACTAGTGGACTTGGTTGGGAGAGCTAGGGAATGTGGTTAAATTGGACTTACAGAACACTTTCAACAGGTCCTATGTAAGACATTAATGTATAAAATTAAAGCGTATGGCGATAGTGTATTGAGATGGATAGAAAATTGGTTAGTGGACTAGAAACAAAGAATAGGAATAAATGGATCATTCTCGAAATGGCATAAAGTATCTAATGGAGTGCCGCAGGGAATTGTACCAGGACTCCAGCCATTCACAATGTATATTAATGATTTAAATGACAGAACTAAATGATATATCTCAAAATTTGCAGATGACAGAAATAATAATCTTCCCTCTTTGGCTACCAAAGTGGATGGTCTCACATTTATCCACACTATACTTGATCTGCCATGCATTTGCCCACTCACTCAATTTGTCTAAATCATGCTGAAGTATCCCTCCCTTCCAACTTTGTGTCTTCTGCAACTTGGAGATATTACATTTTGTTCCCTCAACTAAATCATTAATATATATTGTGAATAGCTGGGGTTCAAGTACTGACCCCTATGGTACAGCACAATGTTACTGCCTGCCACTTTGAAAATGACCCATCTATTCCGTCTCTTTGTTTCCTGTCTGCTGACCTGTTCTCTATTCATGTCAGTACATTACCGCCAATTCCATGCATTCTAATTTAACTAATCCAAAACTCTAGGTGTTTCCCCTAATCAAAGGAAAACAAATCAATTTGTGATTTTCTAACTGAAAGCCTAATCCACAATTGTTTACTTTGTTCATTCACAATGGAAACAAAAGCCCATTACACACACTCTTCATACTAGTTTAAAAAAAAGGCAGCATGGCTCCAGAAATACTTCCAAATTATTTACAAAACTCCTTCATACACACAGATTAAAATAGATATGCCACTAGCTCCAAACTCGAAATGGTGTTAAATTATAGATAAATTACACACCTTACATATACATATGACCAAAGACTGCTTCAGTTTTGTATTAAAAAATATAAACTATTGACAATGGCACTGGTTAGAAAACCAATAAATCAGGTTGACTAGGATTTTCCCAAATGTAATCCATATTCTGTCCTCAGTCAGCTAATTAAGACAGTGGTAAGGAAAGTACAGTTGACTAAGGTTACAGAGTGGAAGTGGAATATTTATAGTCTGTTGGAAAATGTGTTGCATGGGCTTTAGGCAAGGAGAGGATCAGAATGAATTGTGATCCTCTGTATAAATGATGGTCATCTCAGTAGTTTACAGTTAGTGGCTAGTATCATGGAACCACATCATTGCACATGTCAGCACCTTCGGGAAAGGAGAAAATTGGTGCGGGTGGAAAGGAAAATAATGACAAACTGGAGCTCTTGTTAACATTGGATCTGATTCTTCCAGTAATTTCTCAGTGAGTTCATCCAGGGAGACTTTGAGCTTAATTTTCCAAATTTTTGGCAACGTGCTGTTTCAGGGAGATTCATGCTAGCTCGTGCACTACACTCATGTCGACTTTTCTCAAGCCCTCATCCACTCTACAGTTCGCTCTTCATACAACTGACTCCTTTGGCATTGGCTCATTCAAATTGTGCGGTAGGAGTGGCGGAAGTATTTGTCGCCGTCGGGACTTTGTAATGTTCACATTGCTGACATTTAAAGCCCAGCTTCAAAACATTTCAGTTGCAAGTGTTACACCTCACTGGGGTGATTCTTTGTGGCCAAGTGCTGTAAGAGGAAACTCTTCCCTGCTAGCAATCATTATAATGTGCAGTCACAGTAAGCGATACACAGAATATATTGCACAATACACCACATATTCAAAGCACTAGCACTCATTTGTCCAATTTAAACAGTTGATTCTGTTTTTCCTCTTCTCTCTGGATTGGAAAAGAAGTTGATTTCTATGCATGGAAATGTCATGAAGATATTCACTTCCAATCTTGTAATTGAAAGTTCAATTTCACAACTGGTGAAAGTGTTTATACAAAGCAAGGCAGTTAAGTTGAAGATTTGGAGCCTGAATGCACAAAAAAGCATTAGCATTTACACAGTGCTTTTCATGTGTTAAGGATATGCTAAAGCATTTATTACTTTTGAAACACAGTGTTCGATATGTGACATTTACTGCAGCCAATTTCCACACAATAAGGTCCCAGAAACAGCAAATAGATCATAGAACCATAACATCAAAGAATTGTTGCAGTATAGAAGGAGTTAATTCATCTGTCTTTTCCAAGCTAGCTCTCTAAAAGACCAATTTGTCTACATCCCTGCCCTGTTGGAATAGCCCTGTAAATTGTTCCTTTTATTTTGAAAGCTTTGATTCAATCTGCTTCTGTTACAATCTCAGGCCAAGCATTCCAGTTTCTAACCATTCAAGTGTAAAAACATTTTTTTCCTCATGTCGCCACTGGGACTTTTGCCATTCCCTTTATATTGGTGGCCTTTGTCTGCCAATCAAATGTTTCTCTCTGTCCACATTGTCTAGACTACAGATTTTGAACATTGTAAGAGACCACACCTTTTTCCTTTGGACTGTAGACTAAAAATGAGAAAAAATGGTTCTTGTCTAACAAGAGGAGAGAGTACAATGAGTCGTTTGCAGCTTTGAGAGAATATTTGAGCCTAATTGATGCTACTGAAACAATATTAATTTCTAGAGATATTGAGTCCAGTCTAAGTAGCACCATGTGTTGTGGATTCAGGAAAGCTTAGCATATCATTATATCTCTGATTGATTAAGTTGCAATTTAACACAGATTCTGAGAGGAAAACGAATCAGAGAGAAACAAGAAAACTTCCTGAAATTAGCTACATCAGTCTTTTCCCTCTCATCTTTCGCTGTTAAGTTGCTTTCTCCAATTTTTTTGTAGAAAGAGCAGGAATATATATATTTGGAAAAGCTAAAAGATATAATTCTAAAATACTGGTTAAGGAAAGAAATGTTGATCAGGAGACGTGACATTTTTTAAATGCCCACCTGAGCAGACTGATGATAGTTTATTTTAATTCCCAGTCAGAAACATAGCCAAGTGGCAGCTTGGCCTGTGTGGGTAGAAAAACCAGGAAGCTCAGTAAACAACCCAGAGGCAGCCTGTTTACCCAACTGGTCCATGGCGATGATTTCAACTTGACCAACCTACCCCAACCCATTTTCATCTAACCCTATCAATGTACTTTCTATTCTCTTCTCTCTCATGTGTTTAACTGCCTGCCTTTTAAATGTGTCTGTACTATTCACCCCATTTATCACTTTTTCTAGTGAATACCACATTGTATTCAAATAAAATTATCCAACGGGCAGAAAGGAAACGTCTGATTGTTTTATTTCACATGTTGGAAGTCCATAATAACCTCCACTAGTCCCCACATTATGCTGAAAAAGCCAAAAGCTAACCATCAAATATTGTGTTATATATTTAGCATTGTGCTCTATGCTGGGAAGCATGAGCATACAATCCCAGTTTAAATGTTGAGTGTATATTATGGTAAAAGTACTTAGCCAGCTGTGTGTATAAGCAAGAGAAGGTTTATTGATGTGGGAAAGTCTAATCCATTACAGGAATAGTAAGTGGCCAGATTTGAATCAGCTGAAAAACAGGCACAACAAACCCTACACAAGTATACACAAACACTGTCAAAGAACTGACTGGAGTCCTGGTTAATAGGGTACAGAAGAGGGTTTATATGGTCACTGTCAGCTATGATTGATTATTAGTGGCTTGCCGCTAGACAAAACATTAGGTTTAACTGGGAGAGGAGGCAAATTGGCACCAACTGGGATGTAAGCTGCTCCCACCTCCTCAAACCTCCCAAACCCGACCCCATATAAACACAAACACTGCCACCCACAGAACCACAAAAGCTTTCCAGAGCCAAAGGAGGCCATTGAGTCTGTCATGCCTGCACCTCTTCAAATGAGCATCAGTATCTAGTGCCAATCTTCTGCTTTTCCCCACACCATTGCATGGCACATTATTTTATCTGAACAGTTGTCTAATGCTCTCCTGAATGCCTCAAATTAAGCCACCTCCATCATAGTTCCAGGCAATATGTTTCCATACCTTAACTACTCACTGCATGAAAAAGTCTTTCTCATATCTTCCTTTCTTCTTTTGTAAATCTTTTTAAATCTATGCCCTTTTATTCATCCTCCTTTAACGTTTCTCCCTGTCTACTCTATCAAGCCCGCACATCATTTTGAAACTTCAATCAGATCTCCTCCTAACCTTCTTCTCTCTATTCTTGTAAAGTGCACATCTCCACACCCTCCCACCCCCACAAACTCTTTCCAGCCCCAGGAAAGTTCAGCCATTTCTGATATTAGTCAGAAACATGTAACCTTGAAGCTCAAAACAAAACAGCTGAACACCCAAAGCTAATTGTGAGACTCGACTGATTCACTCAGACAGCACAGAAATGGGTGGTCCAACAAATTGACACCATTGTTTATGTTCCGTTCCTCATCGAACTCTATCAGCAAAGCTTCCTCTTCTAACCTTGCTCATTTGCTTATCTCATCTCCCCTTTATTCTTAACCTCAAACACTTTATAGCAGCAAGTTCCACCTTCTCACCACTCTTTGAGTAAAGAAGTTCAACACACATTCGTATTCAAGCTTCATTTTTATGGATCAAAGGCTCCTTGCCCACTACCTATGTATCACTTCTGTCATTAAACAGATGTCATCCAAGGTCGGCCATTTACGATGAGTAGAAGAGAAAGTTCTTCACCCAGAGAGTGGTGACCATGTGGAATTATCTACCACTGAAAGCAGTTGAGGCTAACGTATTGAACGCTTTGAAGAAGGACTTAGATGTAGTTCAGACGCAGGAGCAAATTATTGCAGATATTGGAATCTGTAATGCAAACAAAAAGTACTGGAGATCACAACGGGTCAGACCGATCTATGGAGAGGGAGCAAGCTAATGTTTCAAGTCAAATGACTCTTCATCAGAGCTGAAGATGAAGAGTCATCTAAACTCGAAACGTTAGCTTGCTCTCTCTCTCCATGGATGCTGCCTGGCCTGCTGTGATCTCCAGCAGTTTTTATTTTGAGCTTAGATATAGTTATGCAGGTTAAAGTCATCAAAAGTGTGGGGAGAAAATGGGAACAGAGTACTCAGTTGCATGATCAGCCATGATCATATTAAATGGTGGAGCAGGTTCAAAGGGCTGAATGGCCTACGCCTGCTTCCCTATTTTCTATGTTTCATTATCTGGCTTTGTCCATCTTTAGGAATTGACCCAGAATCAAATAGCTCCAGAACGTTGCTAGAGCAAAATAGTTATGAGAGAGAGACAAAGAAGAAAAGATTCTCTTCATTTTCATTAACATTGTTAAAGAATATTTGTTTTGCTCTAGTCAAGGTATCAAGATAATAATCTGTCAATAAATCCATCCTCCATTCTCTGATATTCTCAGTCTGTCGTTAAAGTTTGGCGACTCATGTGTCTTTGTCTTTTTATCATATAATTCCTGAATATTACGGTTAATTCCATGGATCGGTGAAGTCTTGCATGAAAAGCATTTAAGTACGGATTGAGTCATA
Organism: Ginglymostoma cirratum; assembly: GCA_024137785.1. Lineage (NCBI taxonomy): Eukaryota > Metazoa > Chordata > Chondrichthyes > Orectolobiformes > Ginglymostomatidae > Ginglymostoma > Ginglymostoma cirratum. Next base: position 17,295,134 of record JAHRHZ010000223.1, read on the forward strand.
CATTCAAGGTCTGAAATTTACCCTTAAATGTTGAATTATTAACATATCTAATGAAAAGCAGCTCAATCATTTGTAAGGTGAAAAACAGGATAAAAAAGAAATGAACATGTGGAATATTTCAACATGAATTAATAAATCAGTTGTCCAAAAAAGTAAAATGGGGGTCAAACTCATTGTACTTGTCTAGGTCTTACTTTATAATTAATTATATCTCATTCAATATGGATTCTGAATCGCAGTATCCACATCATGATCTCACCGAAAAGAAACAATATTATGTAGAAAGGAACGGTGATACTAACAATGGGAATGGTTGTTTGACTGGCTGCCATTGTAAATCAGCTTTTCATCACAGGGATCATTTTATTTTCACTTCTGTTTGAAGCGACAAAATAAATTAAGTTAATTAGCAGCTGATTCTTGGTGCCAGTTAGGTGCCAGCAGCAAATTGAAAAACAACTTCTGCATCTGAATCTCTGACAAAAATACATCTGGGTTTTTGATATTCTTTATCCCTTCTTTTCAGACTGCAAAATCTGCCAGTACTTAGCGCAAATGGTTTTGTGGGCTTCAGAATCTGGACAAGTTACAGCAGGTTGGTGAGATGCTGAGTGTGTTTAACTTGTAGCAACAGGGAGGCTTTTATATTCCAGTAGTTTGTAGGTAGACCAACCTAGGCTTTGGCTAGTGGTATTCCTGCAGGGAGACAGGGACTGTTGGTTGCCATCAGAAGCTGGACAGAAACTTCTCTATTAATGTAAGCCATAACTTCACAGTTCAAAACAAAGTTAGACATTGTCTGTATTTTATTTTTCTGGTGCTTAGAAAGCTGGATTTTCCATAAACAATTTTCCCCGTTCTCTCCAGATGCTGGAGTTCCAAGTTTCAAGGGTGAAAGTAGTCGTCCGGTAACTTCCCTGAGTGACATTCTTTTGTGTAAAAGCAAAATACTGCAGATGCTGGGAATCTGAACCAAACACAGAGAATGATGAAGAAATTCAGCAGGTCTGGCAGCATCTGTGGAGACAGAAACAGAGTTAACATTTTGAGTCAGGTATGACCCTTCTTCAGAAAATCTTTTTCTTTATGTGGATGTGAGCACGATTACAATGTTTAAAAGGCATTTGGATAAGTACCTGAATAGGAAAGGTTTGGAGGGATAAGGGCCAGGACCAAGCAAGTGGGACTAGTTTAGTTTGGAATTGTGCTCGGCATGGTTGGACCGAAAGGTCTGTTTCCATGCTGTATAACTCCATGACTCTATGAACTTACATGACATGGGTCATGTTGGAAACTTTTGCCAGTGGAGAAAATACAAAAAAAATCACAGCCAAGCCATTTTCTCCTCATCTAACGTTGGCATATGTCCACTTTCAAACTAGGTCAGTCCATCCGTGTCAGGTAGGTAGTCAAGCAAATTTCTCTCCCTCAACCAACCCAGATCCCCAGCTTTGTGGTATCTGTTGATATCATCTATCTCGCTAAACACTGGAATACAACATGGCACTCTGACTCTCAACCATCCCACTAACCCACCACCAACTTCTGTTTTTTTTACATAGCAGCATTAGACATGTGTTCATTGAGTCAAATGGCATTTGTATAGCGTGCATTGTATGCATCTATTTATTCAACTCACAGTAACGGATACTGCTAAAAAATTCAGGATAAGCAGCAAAAATACATTCCATGATTCAAACCAAAGATTATTCTGTCTATTTTGAAGTCATTGTTAGAAAGGGAGATGAGCAGAATCAAATAGAATCATATGTACAATCAGTCTTGTGATTTGAATCCTAATGAATCAACAAATCTGATTGAAACAAACTCAAAAAGATTTTGCAGACAGCACTAATATTATAAAATATTTGCATTTAAGTCAAATTTGGGTGTTTGTTTGCTATTACTTTACGAACAACGATGAATGGTTCAGTATTTAAGTCTTTATGAGGCCAGTGCCAAGATCACACTGGTGGTAAGATACCAGGGATCAGGTTGTAACGAGATCACCACAACTAGCCCACACAATTCACTACAGTTACACCTGGGACTGAATGTGGAAGGGGTCACTGAGAATCAGACATGTCCCCTGCCACTGGACTTTGAAGAATGCAGACATGCTGTCTTTCACAGACCATCAGGGATCAGCCACAGATCCCACCAGCAGACTGCCCGGAGTCTGAGACTCCATCCCACAACCAGCACTTGCCCAAGAATGAAATGCATACTTTGGTTTTTGGAAGCACAGTGGCAGACAACCAATTCCTGTTACAAATTATCATGTGGCATTTTTTAAAGTATGGCATTAAAAATATTGTTCCGTGCAGATAATTACATGGACAACATTTTAGTAGCCTGTATAACTTCATTATCTACAGAAGATCAGAAGAAATAGGAGCAACTGAAGGCCATTCGGCCCCTCTACCCGCGCCTGCCCTTCACAAGATTATTGCTGATCTGCCCGAGGCCTCACTTGTTCTTTCATGCCGGTGCATCTCAAGCTTTGACCTCCTATTAATTTGAAAATGTATCTACCTCCTCTTTAAATACTTTCAGTGATCTGTCCTCCAAGCTCTCTGGGGTACGGACTTCCCAGCATTCACTATCCTCTGGAAAAAGAAATTCTTTTGCATCTTAATTGAGTGCCCCCTTATTCTGTAACTGAATCCATTAGTTTGAGATTACTCAAATGGGGAGACGTTTTCTCAATATCTACCCTGTCGAGCCCCCTCGGAATCTTGTATGTTTCAACGAGATCATCTCTCATTCTTCTAAATTCTACTGAATAAGGCCTAGCTTGTTTGAGCGTTCTTAATAAGACAACTGCTTCATCCCAGGATCCAGCCTAGTTAATCACTTTTGAACAGTCTCCAATCCCAGTATATCCTATCTTATTTGAATTCAGTGTTCAAAACTATACATGGTATTTTGAATACATTAGGTGAATTGAATGTCAAGGAAGGTACAGAGGAGAAAATAAAGGAAGGAAAGAAAAGTTGAATCATGAAGGAGAGGAAAAGAGATAGAAAAGTAAACAAAAATCCTAAATTTAAAATCTCCAAATATTAATGCCTGAAAGAATAAAACTCGACATTTGTAATTGTTAATCTTCAGAGTGAGAGGAATTGATTTGTAGCAATTATATTGTCAAAATGGTACTTGGATTTAAGTTGAAAGAGTTAACTTTCTGCAGGGAGTTTAGGTTCACTTCTATGATACAACTAGAGTAACATGATACAATGCAATTTATTTCAAAAGAGAAGCAGACAGTGAGATACCATTTCCCACAAAGTTAACGGCAGAACAGTATCTAGCAAAATTTGGGTTAATGTGTTTAAACAGTACTTTTTTAAAAAACTCATTCCAAGCATGTTGGTATTGCTGGCAAGTCCAATGTTTATTGCCCATCCCTAATTGCCCATGACAAGATGTTGGGACTTCATATTCTTGAGCTGCTGAAACCTTTGGGGTGAAGATACTCCAAGGGTAATATTTTCATAGTAGCTTGGTACAACTGATTTTCTTGCTAAGAAATTTCAGACAGCAATTAAGAAACAATTGAACTTTATTTTCTTGTGGATCTGAAGTCACAAATACGCAGACTAGGTAGGGACATCAGATTTCATTCGCCAAAGGGCATTAATCAAACCAGATGGACTATCAGGACAACCCTGTTAGCTCACAGTCATCATTATTAATAATTATTTGTTGCAATTTTTAAATTTAATTTTTAATCCTTCAATTTAACTAGTTTTTAATTTCATTAATTCACAGTTACAGTTGGGATTGGACTTATAGGCAGAATTTTGCCCATTGACAGTGTCAGAGAGAAACCGAAATCCATGGCGAGTATCCCAGCTTCAATAAAGCAGTTGCCCATGGCTTCACAGCATAGAGAAGAGGGTTGGCCAATCGCTAGAAGCAAAGATAACCCCTACTGCTACAACGTTAGATCCTACTTACTGGGCCCCTCTGAAAATAAAGTTATGCCCAGCCCGCTGAGTACCCCTCCATTTTGAGATGATGTCACATTCACCTAGCTGTCTGAGCAGCAGCCACCTGTCTCAATGGCAAGCTTCCTGAACTACCAGTCCCCTGATTCGGCAAGTGGCACACTCCATGTTCCATGTTTAACTGGTTTCCCGTCCCTCCGCCTATAGACTCTTACAGCAATATTGGCGTAAACTCCGACACACAGTGAACCAGAAACCACCTGAATGACTCATTGGTAAAAATTTCACACCATATCTCTTGATCATTTGTCTGCCCCTCACCTGATGTTGTATTATTTGTTCTTTGCCTTTAATCATAAATAAATCTGGTTCAATAGTGCCTAGGACTTTTCTTGAAGTATAAAAGTTTGTAAGCTGAAACATAGTCTGTAACTGCCAAAAAGTGTGATTAAACTCTCTTTAAACAATGGAAATTGTAAAATCGCATACCAGCATTTTATCACAAGAAACGTCAAACATTTTTTTCAGCATGGAAAAAAAACTGTTTTTGTGTTTTGTTCTTAACTAGAATTATTTTGTAATCTTATGTAATCAGTGAGTGGAATAGTCACTGCCTGTGGTTCACTTTGCTGGCCAGCGAAAGGAAAATACTTCCAAGTCAAAAATGAAATTCTGAATTTTAGTAAGTGATTATAACGTGGGAGTTTTCTAACATCTTATAAATGCCAATCTCATGTTTAATCAATTCTGAAAAATTATTTGCAATCATGAAGTGCAATTAACTGTAATACCATGCTTTTCTTTCCAGTAAGTATCTGCAGACAGGAACTAACAAGGATATATATGGAGCAGCTGGTCTGATTTGTCAAAGAGAATCAAATCTAAGCAAACATTTTACTGAGGCACTGAGGGAATGCCACAATGGCGCAGGTGCCATCTCTCAGACGAGACATTAAACCAAGGCTCTGTTTACCCCCTCGTGGGAACATAACAGATCTAATGCCACTCTTTTGAAGGTAACGGTACGATACTGTCACCAGTAGTCTGGTCAATAGTTATCCATCAATATTTGAAAAATAACTAGTTGACCATCAGCACATTGCTTTCCGGGGGAGCTTGCTGTGAGCAAATTACCTGCTGCATTTCTTGCCTTACAAAAGTGACAACATTTCAAAAATACTTCATCAGCTATAACATGCTTTAGGAAAACCTAAGGCTACAAAAGGCACAGTGTAAATGCAAACCTTTTTTTTGTTTCTTTGACTTTTTCTGTGTGGTACAGGCCAAATGTTATTTTCCACTCACCAATTGCAGCCCTTGTGTTGAGGAAATATTGGATTCAGCTAGAAAACAGGCGCAGGAATCATAATGTATATTTAATTTGCACTTTGTTGTATCAAGCACACTGCAGACTCCACATTTATAGAGCCATCTCACCATCACACACTTAGTACTGCTCTCAGCCTTACAGCCTTTACACCCATGATAAGCACATCATCCAAAAACATGGTGTCACACTGACTCCCTCTTTTTGGCATATAACCACAAGAGTGACAGAAAACCAACAGAGCACAAATATTATTGCACTTCCTGAGCCCATTGGAGGAGATGGTTCCCCTCCACAGCTACAGTTAAGATTTCTGCATCCACTGTCACCAAGAACACTCAGGATGATGACATGTTCCTGCCTGACCCCCTTCTTAAATGTCACTTGACCCTCATACTGATATCTGGTATGAAATACAACCTGCAGGTGGTGTGACCATTGAACACCTCACTCCTACTTCCCTCAGCCTAACCCTCACCATGACCCTTCTGTTCTGCAATCTGTTTGTCGCAGATCCCCAAGACTTTCTGCCAGGCAATCTCGAGGCAGTGCTTGGTGGTCAATCTGTCAATTTCTAATGCAGCACAATCAATAGCCAACCAATGTCTCAATGCTGCTATGGAAGCTCAGATTGAACACATCCAACCTCAGATGGTAGCCACAAGCATGATCAGATTGGCTCCATACAGGCTGATGCTGCTGCCATCTTGGTTTCATCCATCATAGCCAAAGGGGCTTTCAGGCTCCCACTGCAGCCCAACATCCCAGATTACCTGAAGTACGGAGGCACTGCTCCAGGACAGTGGCAGTGACTCAGGTAAACACAAACCTGCAGTCCTCTGTCAGGTTGACAACACTTCATAAGTACCCCTCTAGTAGTTGCGCCAACCAGCCAAGCCAGATGACTGTTGCCTGTACTAATTTGGTACAACACCGTAGGTGGCATGGTGACTCAGTGGTTAGCACTGCTGCCTCACAGCACCAGAGACTTGGATTCAATTCCACCCTCTGTGTGGAGTTCGTACATTCTCCCTGTGTCTGCGTAGATTTCTTACGGATGCTTCAGTTTCCTCCCACAGTCCATAGATGTGCAGGTTAGGGTGGATTGGCCATGCTAAATTGCCCATAGTATCCAGAGATGTGCAGGCTAGGTGGATTAGCCATAGGAAATGCAGGGTTACAGGGATAGGGTAGGGGGGGTGGGATGCCCTTCAGAGAGTTGGTGCAGACTTGATGGGCTGAATGGCCTGCTTCCACACAATGAGTATTCTTTGATCCTACAAATAGAAAACCCAGTACTTACAAGCTCTGAAGTTGCTTGAGGTAGTCCTGCAAGACCAAATGGCAACTTGCCCACTAAAAGTTAGCAACCTTTGACCGCTCACTCTTCAGTCAATGTGCTGACACTGTGTATGATCACCGGGCCAGGCAAAGGCAGCAGCAAAGCATCCACCAAAGGTGGTTTGTTGACTCGTGTGTGGACTATTGAATGATTTATTTGATAAAATTAGCTTGATTTTTTTTTGTGTGTGATGGTTTTTATTCAGCGTTGTGGCCAAGATGATACTGTCATTGTCAATGGCAGGGGAAAGCAAGAATTTTGTCGAATGCAGATCCAGGGTTGTTTTCAGTGCAACTCTAGTTTAATCAAGAGATCGTGACAACTCAGAAAGAAAGAAGATTCACTGGTCATCTCTGTTAAGGGTTAACTCTGTAAATACTCTAGCAAAACCAACTGGGTAAATATTAAGAATTTCTGTCATGATGATGTCAAATTACATTGGATTAAACCCTAATGGTGCTGGTGAAGCCCTGCTCAAATATGGTTCTATATTTTGTTTATGGATAGAGTTTGCACGAGCCTTATATTCAGTCCTCGTCTAGCTCAAGTTCTTATAAACTGTTAACAATATTCCCACAGGTTCCTCCTTTCCTTCTGTTCTTCCGCTTCCTCCTCCCCCTTCACCTCTTCTTTCTCATTGTGATCAGGTTGTTGAAGATACGACAGACCACCACAAATTGGGTGAGTGCTGAAAGATTCCTTTGGAATGGTTTAGAATTGTTGCTTCAGCACCCCAATGGCCTCCTCTTTGACACTTTATGTGGCAATCATTTTATGCATATTGGCCATGTGTAGTTGGGTTGGAGAGTTGAATCACAAGCCCAGAGCATGACAGGATAACCCTTGTCACTGAGGAACCACCCTCTGGTTTGGCAGTGGATGAGCACAGAATGGAAATGTCATGATGGTGGAGCCCAGTAGTGTCCTTGAGATCTAGTTTGAAGGCCAACAAATCAAGTAATCAAGACAGAGCAGTATGCATAAGTGGAACTGAGAGATATAGAGAGACAGATTGTCAGGACGTGAAATTTGAGCTACATCATTCACCCCAGTCACTGTATCTCATCAGTTTCAGAACCAGAATTATTTGTTTCTCTCTGCCTGATTTTGTCAGCTTGTCATTTTTCATCGCAGTGGAACATGGTTAATATGAATATACAGTAATCTCTTAATTGTCAGCAAAAACTTCTTTCCACTTGGGTTTGCAGTAATAGTAATTAGTTTTTCAATGTGAATATAATCCAGTATCAATAAAATCTAATTGATGTCACGATAAAAACAGAGCCAAATCTGAACAACATTTCCTATGAAAGGAATAATATTCCTTGGAAAATGTGACGTACGTCGTGGAGTGTTTTCAATACACACGCAGAAACCCTAACTCAAATAATGATTACAAACTGCCTTGCAACTTATGATGTCATCTGGAAGATTTCACACTTTTAATGCTTCCTAATCTGTGCTGAGATGTATGATGGTTTTGTTTTGATGTGGAGTTGCCACTGTTGGTCTGGGGTGGACAAGACTAGAAATCACACGATTATAGCCCAAAAGGTTTCTTTGAAAACACAAGCTTTCGGAGCCTCAGTCCTTCTTCAGGTGTTAGTGAGAGAAGTAGTATCAGACACAGAATTTATAAGTAAAAGATCAAATGTTCACACCATTGATGAGGATGTACTCAACAAACCTAAGATGCTGTTAAATCTCTAACCAGTTAGAAGGTTTTAATTGATCTGCTCACACACACACTCACACACACACTCTCTCTCTCTCTCCCCCCTCACACACAATCTCTCTCTCTCCCCCCCATCAAACACACACTCTCTCTCTCCCCCCCTCACACACACACATAGACACTCTCTCTCCCCACCATCACACACACAGTTTCTCTCTCCACCCTCACACACACACAGTCTCTCTTTCCCCCCACCTCACACACACATACACAATCTCTACCCCCACCCCTCGCACACTCAGATGAGGAGGAACAAAACAGACACCTGAAAGTGTTGAAGGGCACCCTCTATCTTAAACATATTCCATTATTCTGCTTCCAATGCTTGTTGAGAAAGAGTTCCAAAAGACACACAACCCTCCTTTTCTTAACCTCAACTCTAATTTAAATAGGCAACTTCTGCTTTTTAAACAGTGAAATTTTGTTTCAGATTTTCCCATCACAGGAATATCTATCCTGTCAAGACATTGCAGGATCTTATCTGGTTCAATCAAGTCACCTCTTATTCATCTAAACTCCTGTGGATACAAGCCTAGCCTGTCCAACATTTCCTCGAAAGTTAACACTCCCAGCCGAGGTATTTGTCTGGTCAACCCTATCTGATCTGTTTCCAATGCACTTACATCTGCCCTTGAATAAGATGATCAATACTATGCACAGTATCCCAGATGCAGTCTCACCAGCAGACTGTTTATCTGAAGCATAACCTCACACCTTTCTTTTCAATTCCCTTCACATTAAATGATAACATTCAATTAATATTTCAGATTGCCTACTCTACCTGCATAAGAACCTCTTGAGATTCATGTGCTAAGACATTTAGATCCCTCTGCATCTCAGAGCTCTGAAATCACTCACCATTTAGAAAATCTGTTTCTTTTTATTCTTTCTGCCAAAATGGACAATTTCACCATTTTCCCACATTATAATCCATTAGCTACAACTTTGCCCACTCATTCATTGATATACTGTTGTTGCTTCCTTACATCCTCTTCTTAAATTATTTTCCTATGATCTTTATGTCATCAGCAAATTTAGCAACCATGCCATCTGATCTTTTATCTAAGTTCTTGGTATTAATT
>JAHRHZ010000223.1:17304972-17346299 GCA_024137785.1 Ginglymostoma cirratum
CTCGGATTCTCCAGCATCTGCAGTACCTTTTATCTCTACTCAGTACCACTTGTCTGGTGATTATGATTTTCCTGAGTCCTTCCCTCCATTCCATTTCCTGATTTACTGCTGCTTTGGGATATTGCGTGTAATCTCTATACAGACAGTATGGGGTTACAGACGGGTTCTGTTCCTAAGTACATTCGCAAGTTGATTTGTATGCAATCAGAACATAATACAGTACAAACAAAATAGCCATTCATAAGTAAAAGCAAATGATCGCATGTCAGATCCTGAAAATTAACATTAATATGTGATCTCATTTGTAAGTTAATTGATTGTAAGTTAAATGTTCATAAATCAGAGATTGCCTGTACTGTAGATCAATGTAAAATCTGTTATTTCCTTATAATACATCCTTAATTCTCCAGTTTCAGGCTCTGTAGGACCAATACTCAATCTGGTCATTCATTTCTTCAAAAATATTTATAGAAACTCTTTCTATCTATTTTCATATTTCTGATTGGCTTTTTCTTGTATGCTATTGTTTTCCTCCTGGTCAGTTCTTTGGTTGTTCTTTAGTGTTGTTCGATTTCTGTCCAATATTCTGACTTATCACCTGTCTTTGCAAAATTATGCACTTTTTCGTCAAGCTTGATACTATCTTCAACATATTTAATTAACCACAAATGGTACGTCTGTTCCTTGGAATATATTTCTTATTCTTTGGAAAGTAAACTATTCTGTGTATTTGGATATATCCCATCATACGTCTACCACTGTATTTCTGTTGACCTCTCCTGTAGCCTAATTTGCCAATCCAATTTGGCCAGCTCCGCTGTCATGGCCTTATAGTTGCCATTAATCAAACTCTTAAAATTACTCTTGGATCTCTCTACATCAAACTGCAAATTTCAGTCATATTTTGTTCACAGCTACTTCAGGGAGTTTTAACTGTGAGATCATTAATTAATACCTCCTCATTACACAATGTCAAGTCTAGGAAAGACTGCTCTCTGGTGAGTTCCAAAATATGTTGCTCTAAGAAATTACCTGGAAATGTTCTATGCACTCCCTATCTAGGTTACCTTTGTCCATTTGACATTTTTCCACTTGATGTGTAGATTAAAATCTCTTGCATTATAACTTTCTGGTAAGCTTTTGTTATTTCTTCCTTTATGCTCCACTCTACAACACAGTTATTGTTTAAGGACTTGTACATCACCAAAAATTTTTGTTATTTCTTCCTTTATGCTCCACTCTCCCACACAGTTATTGTTTAAGGGCTTGTACCTCACCAAAAGTGACAACTTGCCATTATCATTTCTCATCCCTACCAAAAAAACACAAGTCTCACCCATGCCCTGTACTTCCCCACCACAATCAGCCCCTGCCCCACCTGCAAGTACCCTTGCCCTTAAGCAAAGCAAAAGTTACTTATCACGACAGGAATGCAATTGCAATGAATAGCACCTTGCCCTACGCAAACTACTCCATATCTTGTTTTCTGAACATAGGTCGTCCCTTCCAATTGTACTAATGCAATCAATAGAACCACCCTCCCAGCTTTTCCTAGTTCCCTGTCTGAAAAATAACTTCACAGAGGCTGCTCTCCTATCACTAAGCCACCTTTTATTTATACATAAACAGACCTTGACTCTAGTAATGCCTCTTCAGAGTCAGCAATCAGAGTGGCAGGATCTCTGACACTCCTGTTTATATCTGTCAACCAGGGGTCCCTGATTAGACCAGATTACCAGCCCCAAACAAGGAAGTCATATTTCATGACATCCAGCTACTGACCTCGTTACAATCACCACATTTTCACTCCTCAATGTCCTTTATCGGTTCAAGATTCCAATCCATGTCTGCTGTAACTATGACTCTGTAATCATGGATTGTAGTGGCTACCAGGTTACAGGTTTATTCCTATTTGTAGTCTCAGTTCATCTGTTTTGTTTCGAATGCTGTGTGCATTCATATTTTTTCTCTTCTTTTTCTAATTCATAAGAGAATTACTTTACTTAGTGAGTGGAATGTAAGAAATATGAGAAAAAGGAACAGGAGAAGACCATTTACAGCTTGTGGAACCTGCTCTGTGCATCTTCTGTCTCAACTTCACTTTCATGTTTTAGCCCCTCTATTTCCAAAAATCTATTGATCTCAGTATTGCATATACTCAGCACTTACTTATTTATAGCCCTCTGGGGTACAGGCTTCCAAAGGTTTACAATCCCCAGAGTGAAGAAAGTTCTCCTCATCTTCGGCCTAAATGTTTGCCCCCTTATCCTCAGATTGTGACATATCCACCCAGGAAAAAGGCCTTCCAGTTTCAATGGCTTGTCATATACAGCTTGAAATGTTAGTTTTTCTTTAGCACTGAAACACTCCTTCTACATTTGTTCAATGTAACCAGATGCCAGCAGTGGAGAGAAATGTTGACATGCTACTTATTGGAATTGCATTCCGAATGTGATGAGTAGCTAATGCTTTGCTTAAGGGCAGGGGTTCGGGAGGGGTGCACAGGGGCATGGGTGAAACTTGTTTTTTTCTCCCAGGCTTAATGTAAATCTTTATCAGCAGTCCAGGAATATTCAATTGTCTTTCAACAATACTTAAGATTTGAACATTTAATATACAAAGATGTTTCTTATGCCACATAATGAGTTCCAGATGTTCTTGTACAGGGATTACCAAAATGAGACGTTCAGGGTATTTGAACTGTTGATAAAAATCAGCTGAAATCTAAGTCTAAGTTTACTTATGGGAATCTTATTTTGACTACATTATTTTGCATATGGGTCGAGGCAGTTCGTACAATTGTTCTCAAATTCATCATCTGTCCATTAGTTTCATGTACTACACATTAGTGTGCACAAAGGAATGCCTAGTAACATTGTTACTGTGGGTATATCAAAGATAGTACCAAGATATTCTGGGATCTGGACATGTGAAACTGACAGTGATTCCAGTGAAGGGGAAAGAGGCAGCACACTTCAAGTTTCATTTCATGGATCAAAAGCTTAAAAGTTCTGGGACTCCTTATAACATCTACAAAAAAGTTTAATGTGATATGATGTACTTTGGTAGGAAGGACATCGAAAAACAAAACAAAATAGGCATACAATTCGAAAATGGGGTACAGAAGAAAAGGATTGTTAAAGGTGGCAGGACAGGTAAAGAGAACAATTAATAAAGTATAGAAATAAATAGGGAGAGAGGGGGAGGCGTATAGAAGATGGATAGAGTTGCAGTGGGAGAGAGATTCCCTGAGGTTTGTCCGGAGGCAGGAGGGTAACTTCTTCAGGGTAGGCATCCTTAGAAGAGGCTTCGCAGTGGGGTTAAAATTGTATCAGAGATAAAAGGTACTGCAGATGCTGGAGAATCCAAGATAACAAGGGTCTAGGCCCGAAATGTCAAGCTTTCCTGCTCCTATGATGCTGCTTGACCTGCTGTGTTCGTCCAGCCCCACACCTTGTTATCTCGGATTCTCCAGCATCTGCAGTACCTTTTATCTCTAACTAATAAAGTATACAGTGTCCTCAGCTTTATTAATAGGGGCATAGACTACAAGAGCAGGGAGATACTGTTGAGGTTATATAAAATACTTGGTGGACCTCAGCTAGAGCATTGTGTAGAGTTGTTGATGAAAGGTCTGAATCCATTGGAGAGAATGCAGTAGTGATTTACAAGAATGGTTCTAGGAAACTTTGATTATGAGGATTGATTGAAGAAATTAGGACTGTTCTTCTTAGAAATAAGAAGCTGAGAGGAGATTTGATAGAGGTTTTCAAAATCATGAACGTGCTGGATAGATAAGGAGAAGTTCTTCCCGATCATAAAATGAAAAAGAATGAGAAAGCATAGATTTAAAAGTATGTGCAAAAGAAACAAGGATAATAGAAGATAAAACCTTTTCACCCAGTAAGTGTCAAGGTATGGAATGCACTGCCTTGAATTATGATGAAGGAGGGTTCAATTGAGGTATTCAAGAAGACATGGAGATTATTTGGATAGAAATATTGTGCAAGGGTATGGAGTTTGGCACCGAGTAATAATGCTCATTTGAAGAGCTGGCGGAGTCACAATGGGCTGATTGGCATCGTTCTGTACTGTAACAATTCTATAAGCAACCATAAAGTCATACAGCAATACTGGAGGAGCCCAGGTGATGACCCTTGTTAGCTTAGCTCGCACCTTATAGGTTAACTGGACTGACATCTATACAGAACAGGTGAAGGGCCTAAATAGGAGCCTCAAGTAAAGGAAGTAAATTCAGATAGGATTGATTGGCCTTTCCCTCTTGCCGAGTGGTTTGAGATGGAGGCAAACATGGGTGAGAAGTCAGCACGGTGTCTAATCTATTTGGTTTGTCCCAGTCCCCATAGAGTTGATTTGGACACAACATAGATTTGCCAAAAAGATGGAATAATTGTTTCTAGCTCTGGCTTTCATATTGAGAATTCTTGGTGTCAAATTTGTTCCAAATGTTTGGCGAGCTAGAAAGCTGAATATTATTGAGGCAACTTGCAGCATTAATATTTATTCCACATTTGCAGGACCTGATAAAAGGTTTCAGCCTGAAACATTGATTTCCCTGCTCCTTGGATGCTGTCTGACCTGCTGTGCTTTTCTAGCTCCACATTTATTTACTCTAGCTTCCAGCATCTGCAGTCCTTACTGTCTGCCAAAATCTCAATAACATGTTTACATCAAGAAGAATATCAGATTTAGATTTAGATTTTAGATTTTATTGTCACCTGTACTCAAGTACAGAAGTACAGTGAAAAGTGTATCATGTCTCCACACATGCTGCCATCATAGCCACCAAGGTACCTTGCAGTGAAATTAACTTCAGTCTTCATAACAATTAGTGATAATTCCATTGAATTGCTTTAATGAAGCAACTTCAGCAGTGTTTACTTCAATTTCATGCAAAGAACCAAAAACGTGCTGAGAAAATATTTTAAAAGAGGTAGATTCCAAATGTTTCCAGTTTCATGTTTGCTCCCCTCATGCAATTAAAATTGAATTCATGTGATCGAAATTGTTAACAACAGCCACATCTGGATACCATAACTTTGCTAGTTCAGTTCTCTTGTTCAAATTATGCATGTAACTCCAGCCAGGTATCAATGGCTATGTTATATTGGCTTTTCAAATTGATATTTAAATATTCACAATAACTATCTTAAAACACATTGTATGTGTCAAGTGTGTTTGTGCTCCTGTGCTATACAATAAAAGTATTGCAATTTGGAATTTGAACTTTGGAATTTAACATTTTGTACATCACCCATTGCTGGGTGCTTGCAAAGACAGCTCGAAACACAAGCAAAAGAGAAAACCATTCTTAAATTATGAACACATATATATCATGGAGCCAATTGTAATTCTCTCTAAACTGCAGTGAAACTAGAATGGCTCTCTTTTTGCTTCATTTTTTTCCATTTTAACAACATTGGTTTTGGTGGCAGACAAAGTTTCTGCTTCTTAATTACCCACCCTAAAAGCACAGTTAAAGCATGAGCGATAATTTATTTATGATATTGACGCCACACAACATATTCTGGTTTAGGCATGCCTCAGAGCATTTGTGATTACTATTGAACTGAAATTCCACATTGCACGTGGAATAATTCGATTCGTCAAAGCAGCTACATTCTGACATCTTTTAGATCAGTTCTAACAGCAATTCTTCTGCCACAAGAGGAAGACCAAGGATATCACTTTAATGAACTTTGGAGGACAGAAATTTGTCATAAAAGTTGTACTTAATTGGGGTAAATTGGCTGGACTTTTCAAGGAAGCATGTTGTGGAGGATAACACCTCCACATTTTGGCTCATGAGGAAAGTAAGTGATGACTGAGTTATATAAATGCCTTGTCCGGTAACACCAACTCCTTTGCCTGTGGTGGCACAAACCACACAAGTGATTAATGTTTGGCTTTTGACTGTTTCCAGACACCAGGTGGAGATTGCAATGGCATTAGTCAGCTCTCCATGATCATGCACATCAAGAAAGTGACTAATGAATGCTTTGGAAGGCAAATTAGCTGCACTTTTATCTCTTCAAAGGAGGGGAAAAAGTCACTGAAAATAGTAACACTGTTGATTATTCCAGGATGTTCTAAGTGACAGCTTTTACATCGCAATGGTAAGCACCAACTCTAAGGAATTTATTTCTTTAGGTTTTTTTGAGGGATTTGAGATATACTGGCAAGGTCAAATAATTATTACCCATCCCTAGTTTCTCAGCATAATGTGTACTTTTGGTGTCAAACAAATATAGTCAACAAATGCACTTGCTGCATTGGAAATGAGTAATGGGTGGAAAGGTTGGATTTGGGAAGATTATGGCTGTGCTAAAAGGTATGATTGCTTATCACATTGGAAGATTCTAAATACCAGCTAGTAGAAACTAGAAATCATCGGAAGAAAAGCAGTCTATCATAGAGTAAGCATTTTTGCTCCCTTACAAAGTACTTGGTGAATTGGTACAATTATGCCATTGATATTCACATTGTTATAAATGAGAAGGTTTTTTTCAGATTCTAGACTGGATATGGTGGGTTGATTATCAAGGTCTCAGCCGACATAAAACCGACAATGTGGTTTAGCCAACATGCAATTCCAACTTTGCGCAAGAAACAATCAGAAAGTCTACTCTGGTAAGTCAGAAGAAATTCATAGCTTATTTCCTCCACTTTTGTTAATGATCTGTGTCCATGGCCTTGTAATTTAATCTTATTTCAAAACTTTTTAAAAATACCTACAGTTTTCAAATGCAAATCAATAGCGCTGAGGATTTAATCAAGACACTAGATTGGTTAGCATTCCCTCTGTCATATACTCAGGTAAATCCAATACACAGTCCTATAGCACATGTCTCTCAGTCCAGAACCATACAGTCATACAGTCATACAGCACGGAAGCAGACCTTTCGGACCAACTCATCCATGCTGACTAGGCTTCCAAACTAAACTAGTCCCATTTGCCTGCATTTTGCCCATAACATCTCAACCTTTCCTATACACGTACCTATCCAAATGTTTTAAACGTTGTAACTGTATCTGCAGCTGCCACTTCATCTGGCAGTTCATTCCACATACGCACCACCCTGTGTGAAAAAGTTGCCCCTTGGGTCCCTTTTAAATAATTCCCCTCTCACCTTAAACCTCTGTCTTCTATTTTTGAACTCCCCTACCCTTATCTACGCCTGTCATGATTTTATAAAATTCTATCAGGTCACTCATCAACCTCCTGTGCTCCAGGAAATAAAAGTCCCAGCCTGTCCAGCCTCTCCTTGTTATCCAAACCCTTTAGTCCCAGTAACATCTTTGTAACTGTTTTAACTGGGATGGCACAATGGTTCAGTGGTTGGCACTGCTGCCTCACAGTGCCGGGGACCTGGGTTCAATACTGGCTTCAGATGGCTGTATGTGTGGAATTTGCACATTCTCCCTGTGTCTGCATGGGTTTCCTCCGGTGCTCCGGTTTCATCCCACAGTCCAAAGATGTGCAGGTCAGGTGGATTGGCCGTGGGAAATTCAGGGTTACAGGGAAAGGGTGGGTCTGAATGGAATGTGGCATGCTCTTTGGAGGGTCAGTGTGGACTTAATGGGCTGAACAGCCTGCTTCCACACTGTAAAAATTCTGTGATTCATCCTTCCTACAGAAGAGCGACCAGAACAGCATGCAGTAGTGGCCTCACCAATGTCCTGTACATGCAGCAACATGTCATACCAACTCCTATACCCAATGCTCTGATCAATGAAGGCAAGTGTGTCAAACACCTTCTTTATCACCCAGTCTACCTGTGACCTCACTTTCAAAGAGTTATGCACCTGAACCCCTAGGTCTCTCTCCTCGACAACACTCCGCAGGGCCCTATCATTAAGTGTGTAAGTCCTGCTCTGGTTACCAAAATGCAACATCACACATTTATCGAAATTAAACTCCATTGCTACTCCTTTGCCTACTGGCCTAGCTGATCAAGATCCTGTTGCACTCTTAGACAATGTTCTTGATTGTCCATCATACCATGAATTTTGGTGTCATCCACAAACTTAAAAGCATGCTTTCTATATTCTCATCCAAATCATTTATATAAATGACAAACACAGTGGACCTAGTACCAATCTTTACAGGACACCGCTGGTCACAGGCCTCCAGTCTGAAAAAAAGGCCCTCTAACTCAACTCAGTCAGGACTTTAACTGAAAAATAAAATGACATGGGTTTTAATGTATATTTCCCAGAAAATCTGGCCATAGCAATGAGGGTTGTATTCTGCCAGAATAGCTCAATACCTTGCTGCAATGCTGCAAGAAATTTGCACATCCAGCTATTGTCCCATAGAAGCAGCTGCCTTAAAATGCCATTCTCCACTTCACTTTGATAATGCAAATCTTGTGTTTCAATATGTGTTCACATTAGTGATATTTTAGGTTGTGTTGCCACAATCTCTATGCTGGCAATTGTTAGTGTTTGTTGCTCCTATACTTGATCTAGACTATCTCGTTGAACACCAGTGGAAATAGTGCAAACTATCAATTAGCAGTCCTCCACATCGCCTCCATAGCAGCATCATGAGTAAACAAAGCCCATTGACAAATGTTGATTTGTCTGTCTCTATACTCTTCTACTTTTGTAATAACAGCAGTAAAAATTTTGATTGCCTAATACATTCTACATATAAATCCATATATTGAAAGGTTGTTCAACAAACAATCAGGAAAGGATCCAGAATAAAAACCAAAAGAACTGCGGATGGTCTAAATCAGAAACTAAGACAAAGTTGCTGGAAAAGCTCAGCAGATCTGGCAGCATCCGTGAAGGAGAAAACAGTGTTGAAGTTTCCGGTCCGGTGACCCTTCCTCAGAACTGAGGAATAGTGCTTTTCACACTGTTCGTATCATTTAATCCAATTTGCAACAACATTTGTTAGTTTGTGTGTTTTGTTTTGCCTTTGTTGGATGACCTCCAACTCCCTGACAAATTTGAGAGTGTTCCCTGTTGCCAGGCAAACTTAATTGATAGCACCATTATTAATCTTTTAAATGACTTCAGCTGCAGAAATTATCCCATGCCTCCTCTGTCTTTGAAAGTGGCAAAAAGTAACACCTTTATGGGCTGGAGTGTCCAACAAATTCATTACACAGTAAATTTACCGTTGCAATGCAGTTTTGAAGGGGAAACCAAAGGAAGTACTTAGCTAGTCACCCATAGCATGAAGGCATCACAGTTTTAACTGTTGGACCACATTAACATCCTCCTTGCCCACTTCCTATCCATTCCAGGAAACAAATCTTGAGCACTGGAACTTCAAGCGGTTTTACTAAAGCTACAAATGGGACTCAAGGGAAGAGCTTCAGGTGAGGTTTCACAGTGGTCCTCAGCAACATACATGAGCTAATGGCCTATTGGGTGGCAACTTGACTGCCTGCCTTGGAGTCTGTTATAATCAGAAATGGCAGGATCTGCAAAGCGAATTGAATTCAAGAGTAGGGAAGATATACTTCGGGTATATAGAATATCCATGAGTGAATTTTAAAAAGACATGAAGATCATAAGAAATAGGAAAAGGAGTAGACCATTCAGCCCCTTGAGCCTGCTCCGACATTGAATAGAGTCCTGGCTGATCTGATAATCCTCATGTCCACTTCATGCCATTTCCCCACAACCCTACTGATCAACCTATCTATCTCTGCCTTAAATCTACATGAGGACTCTACTCCCAGAGCTCTCTGTGGAGAGGAGTTATGAAGACGCACAATCATCTGAGAGAAGAAATCCCCCCTCATCTCAGTCTTCAACTGATGCCCCTTTATTCAGACAGCATGCCCTCTGATCCTAGACTCTTCCATATTGTGAAACATCCACTCAGCATTTACCCTGTCAAGCTCCTTAAGAATCCTATATGTTCCAAATGATATCAACTTTCATTCTTCAAAGCTCCAGTGAGTAGAGTCTCCACCTGTTTTAGCCTTTGCTCATAAGACAATCCCTCCATACTAGGGATCATCCTAGCAAACCTTTTCTGAACTGTCTCCAATGAAATGATATCTTTCATTAAATAAGGGGAACAGAACTGCTCACAGTACTCCAGATATAGTCTCATCAACACCTTGTACAATTGCAATAAGGCTTCTCTAACCTTATACTCCAACCTTCTTGAAATAAGGGCCAACATTCCATCAGCCATCCTGATTACTTGCTGCAGCTGTAAGTTACCTTTCTGTGTTTCAAGCACAGGGACCCCAAGCCTATTTGTGTGGCAGCTTTCTGCAGTTTTTTTTCCATTTGAGTAATATTCTGTCCTTTTGTTCTCCCTCCTAAAATGAACAACTTTGTATTTTCCCACATTATAATCCATTTGCCACCATTTTGCCCATTTACTTAACTATCAATATTGCTCTGTAAACTGTTTGTATCCCTCCCACAACCAGTCTTTCTATCTTTTTGTATCATCTGCATATTTGGATACAGTGCATTCACTTCCTTCCTCCAAGACATTAATATGAAACCACACTGATCACAGGTCACCAACCTGAAAAAGAATCTTTTATCCCCACTCGGAAATGTCCTGCTAAAAGCCAATTTTTTATTCATACCAATAGACTACCACCAACACCACGGATTCTAAAATGAGGGGTCATTGTTTAAAAATAAGGGCTTGCCATTTTAAAAAGAAAACAGAAAAAAAATTCTCTCAGAGGTTGTGAGTCTTTGAAATTTCCTTCCTCAGAAGGCAATGAATGCAAAATCTTTAAATGTTTTTAAGAAAGAGATTGATTACCATAGGGATGAAAAATTATCAACATGTTTATTCAGAGAGTGTGCCCTCTAATCCTAGACTCTCCCATATTGTGAAACATCCACTCAGCATTTACCCTGCCAAGCTCCTCAAAAATCCTATATCAACATACACAGGAATGTAAAATTGAGGTTAAAATCAGATCAGCCATGATTTTACTGAATGGTGGAGTAAGCTCAAAGAGCTAAGTAGCTTACTCTTACTTGTAAGTAGTTCAAGGCATTTTCAATGTACACCTAGCCAATTTCTACTGGATAGATAGCATTAACCTTTCCTCCATGTTTGATTATAAAGCGATTTCTAGGCAACCTGTCTGAAAGTTACCTTCTGAGACTTTCTTCATCTGGATTGGTATAGATCTGAAATAAAACAAAGTCCTATTTTCATCACATATTTACTTAAAAACACACCAACAGATTTAGTCAGGTTGTCTAATATCCCAGCACTAAGTATTAAGGCAGATAATGATGGCCACATCATTAACAATGAGTTGTCTCTGGTGTCCTGGCCAGTATTTATCCCTTAATGTCACCAAGATAGATTAGCTGTTCGTTGTCATCTCCAAAAACAGAAGTTGCTGGAAAAGCTCAGCAGGCCTGGCAGCATTTGTGAAGAGAAATCAGAGTTAAGATTTCGGGTCTGGTGACCCTTCCTCAGGACCTTGCTGTTATGAAACTGCCATGGGTGAATTGGTAGCTGCATTCCCTACAATAAAACAATGATCACATTGCAAAAGTATTTGTTGCCTGTAAAGCATTTTAAAATGTCACGGAAAATACTCTATTAATACAAACCTTTCTTTTTATTCAAGGATTTAAGATTCAGAAAATCTTTTTCTCTAGTCTTTTAAGAATGGTCATTTCAAAATGCACACAACCTGCAGGAAAGGAAATGAATTGGCTCCAAAAAAGAAACAACTGCGTACAAAATGCAAGGCCTGAGATTCTGATTTGGAGACAAAATGCCAAATATAAATAACTGAAGAGACCACACAACTAGCACACGGTGAATCTGATACTGAAAGTCTTTCTGCCTGAAGCACAGAGCTTTGACTTATATGATGATTTATTTGTGCAGGAAATTTAATGAGATACTATACAGTCTGTTCTCCCTGCCGAGCAAATGAGACAATTTTTTTCCCCCCTCTGTTTGCCAGACTTTCTACTGAAACCTGTCACAAAATCACAAAATTGCTACGGGTATGAAAGTGATGTGGGACCCTTCCAACTGTTTCCTTCTTCAGGAGGCAATGTGTTGTCTGCCGAATAATGAGGAACTGGCCATGGCCTGATCTAACTGGCTGCAAGGCGAAAAGAGTGAATATGATGAACTGATTGCACAAGGGAGGGACTAGACAAAATTTAAAGAAGAGCCAAGCACACAATGTACATGGATCGGGACTCATAATGCACTAGCAGCTCTTGTAATCTGGCCTTTTAACTCCTGTGAATCACTGTAATGTGAGCTTGTTTAGAAACTATTGTTTGAAAAAATGTTCCACGATAAAATTTATACAATTGCATCTGTTATGGAAAATTGTTTACAATAGTAAGTAACTACGAAATAACCCTTTTTTTTAAGAATATAAGTGCATGTAATGGAATGTACCTATTACCTTGATATATGTATAAGAAAGCATTAGTTTGAAAGACTTGCCCTCCCATTTTCTTTTCCATTCCTATGGCAAATGTTGCTGTATATTCCTGTCCTGTCTGCTTTCCTGCAGGGACGTAGACAAATATCAATACACAGCACACTGTGACGTACCTGAGGTCAGATTTCATAATGTAGAGAATTATGCCCATGAATTAACACATGAAGCTTTTGCCATGATGGGCCAGTTAGAGGACTGAAAGAACTGTGGATACTGTAAATCAGAGACAAAAATTGAAATTGCTGGAAAAGGTCAGCAGCTCTGGCAGCAACTGTGGAGAGAAATCAGAGTTAACGTTTCCGGTCAAGTGACCCTCTGTCAGAACTGTTCTGAGGAAGGGTCGCTTGACCCAAAACGGTAACTCTGATTTCTCTCCACAGATGCTGCCAGACATGCTGTGCCAATTAGAGAGTTGGCTAAGAGAGTTTAGTTGACTTATCATTTAACACTGTCTAAACGTAGACTAAAAGTACACAGTAGTGATTCAGGAAATGGGCCAAGCTAATGTGGCCATCTTTTCAATTTGACTAAAGTTTTCCTCTGAAGAGCTCAACAGTGATATCCTGATAATCCATCAAGAATTAACTTGAATTTAAGTTTATTATTAAGAAGCCAAGAGGGATGAGAAATTTGTCCCTCGGGACTTATGCCTCAGATCCTGCTATAGATCATCAATACTGAAGGAGTTCTGGAACAGTAAAGGTGTTGCCAGTGTGAATTATTTATGTGTACAAATATTCAATACCTATTCTTTTTCCTGTATAACAGCTGTTGAAAATACATCCCCATTTATGGCTAAAGACAATCCAATTTTCCATGTGTTTGCTTTAAATGTTTCAGTTACGTCCAAGAACATTCCTTTGACTGATTAAAGTATCCTCATCCAACCTGGTTCTGAGCATAACATTTCATTATGCTGAAAACTATGTCTATTTTGGTTATGCAAAAATGGTTATTTTTAATCATCAGTGCTCATTTCCAAGATCATTATTGGAATTTACATTCAAAGCTATTTGAACAAGCCTATTTTATTTCCTCGATTTTTCTTCATCTGTTCAGAAATCTGAAAGTACATTAGGGACGTATGCGAACAACCAGGTTGATAGCTTTTGAAACAATGAAAGAAATCTAGGATGCACATGCCTCACTGAATCTTGTGCTGCTTTTAAAATGTGCTCTCTACATTGCATATAATTCTTGATTTTGAATACATCTGGTCAGGTCCTCACAGGGTGCAGTGATTGTTTCATATAAACTTTTCAATTTCTTTGTTTCAACTGGGTCATCAATGAGAGACACTGCAGGTGAAATTTAATGGGAGGCAATTCAAAGCAGACAACATCCTATGTGTGATAACAAGGTGTGGAGCTGGATGAACACAGCAGGCCAAGCAGCATCATAGGAGCAGGAAAGCTTGACGTTTCAGGCCTAGACCCTTCATCAGAAATAGGGGAGGGGAAGAGGGTTCTGAAATAAATAGGGAGAGAGGGGGAGGCGGATAGAGGATGGATAGAGGAGAGGATAGGTGGAGAGGAGGCAGACAAGTCAAAAGGGCGGGGATGGAGCCATCCTATGTGTGCAAGGTCTACATCCAATCGAGTAATTAGTTCTATTTATTTTATGAATCCCATGTTCCAAATGTCCTACTTGCCCTTGCTTGGGGATTTACAGTATGGGATCTCCTTCAGCACCTTTATTCAAGCTCACAATGTGTAAATTCCTTTCTTTCCCACTCCTCCTGTTCTGTTCATCATTGTTATCAATTTCTTCTTCTTCAACATCCTTTTAATCTCCTCTGTTACTGTGATGCATGTTCAAAAAAGGATAGTATAGCTAAGGATGAATGGAATTTTCCTACTTGCCTACTGCTTTCCCAGTCTGTTGCCTTATTTGTTCAGTCATTTTGTTCTTTCTAAACTCTAATTCCCAATTCCACTCATCCCCTTTTTACACAAGGCCAGCATAACTGCCAATGAACAATTCAACAGGCTGATCTTGCAAAAGAACAGGAAACTAAACTCTCGACTCAGGGGAAGAAAACTAGTCCAGATGGATCTGTGGTATTCCTGGGCCTGAACTTCTCTGTCCTTCGTTCACAAAGGTATGGAACATACCTCAAGACTGACTTTGATCATTTTGTTCATGCGATGGCTATTTTTGCATACTTTTGGCTGATTCCTGTTCATGTTCTTTTGAGCCCCATCCTACAAAAAAAGAAATAACTTGCATTTATATAACACCGTTCACAACTTGAAGATGTCCCAAAATATTCTACAAGGTAATTAAGCACTTCTGAACATTCATTTTGTAATGTAACAAATGCAGCAGTTAATTCTGACCCAGCAAGCTCCCACAAATACTAATGTAAGAATAATCCCATTTTCTGTTTTATGATAAATATCGCCCAAAATGTTGGGAGAATTCCTTGCTTTTTTTCTCAAAATGATATGATGGGAGTCTTCTGGGACAGCCAAGAGTATAGACAGGCCCTCGGTGTAAAATTCCATGTACTGCTCAGCGCTGTAATGAGGTATCAGACTTGATTATGAGCTTAAGCATCAGAACTTACACACCCAGAGCAGAGCTTATTGCTGGAGAGACTGCCTGCTCTCACCACCAAAAAAGCCAATGCGAAACTAAATCCCTTCCCTGAAGTGCTGACAGCTGCAGCCATTTAATGCTCTGGGGAATATTGATTTCTTGGATTGTAGCCTTCCACTCACGCTGAGGAGGAATCACAGAATTGTTCCTATGTAGAAGAAGGCCATTCAGCCCATTCTGTCTGCACTGGCTCTCTGAATGAGCATCATGACTTATAGCCCATTCTTCCACCCTTTCCCCATAACCCTGCACATTATTTTTATTCAAATAATCAATTAAGGTCCTCTTGACTATTGTATCCAGGCAGTATATTCCAGACCTGTACCAAATCTCTTCTCAGCCTTTACCACTCCATGGAAAACAACCCCAACTTCATCAATCTTTCTTCATTACTGAAGTATCTTATCTCTGTAAACATTCTCATTTACTTTTTCTGTACTTTCTCCATATATTCACATCCTTGCTTAAAGTGTGGTGCCCAAAACTGTTCACAATGTTCAAGTTGAGGTGTGACTTGAGCCTTATATAAATTAATCATAACCTCACTGCTGTTGGACTCTATGCCGCTAATAATAATGCCTAGGTTATTTTATGCTTTATTAATAACAGTCTCCGCCATTCCCATCTTAGCAAGTTGATGTTCATCTAATTTTTTGATTCACTCATGGGTTGTGGGCTTCACTGGCTAGGCAGTATTTATTGCCCATCCCTAACTGCCCAGAAGGCAGTTAAGAATCAACCACATTGCTGTGGGTCTGGAGTCACATGTAGGCCAGACCAGGTAAGGATGACAAATTGATTGATTGATTTATATGATTTTATTGTCACGGGTGCTCAAGTAGAAAAGTAGAGTGAAAAGTGTACAATGTCACCACACAAAGCACCATCTTCGGTATATGTTCCTAGGTACAGAAACTTAAGAACAAGGTAGACAAAAAGAACAAAATTAAAAGTTAAACATTGCAGTTATTATGGTATAGCATAAAACTATGAAATAAGGTTGAAAGATACACATTGCAGATCTTTTTAGTGTTAAGTAGAAAATAAAGAAATAAAGCTGGAAGTTCAAACACTCAGTCTTTCTTGACTACTTAGGCAAGGAATTACCTCGAGACTGGAAGTCTCCATTGAGGCCATACCAGGCCAAAACAGTGCTCACTGAGCCAGGAGGGTCAGGTGAACCAGATGGGTTTTTCCACAACAACTGACATGGTTTCATGGTCATCATTAGATCCTTAATTCCAGATTCTTTTATTGAATTCAACTTCCACCATCTGCTGTGGTGGGATTTGAAGCCAGGTCCCAGAACATTGTCTGATTTTCTGGATTGATACTCTAGTGGTAATATCACTAGGCCATTGCCTCCCCACACATTGGTTGGGAAACCTCTGTTCCACCACCAGGACAGCTAGGTAAAAGATACGTCCGGGGGTGCCTCAGCAGGACCAAAACAGAAGACTATGGCAAAGGCATTGGGTGGAATTTAAAAAGTGGGGGACACCAGTTTGAGTGTTAACTTAGGGCAGATCCGCAGTTGGAAAAGCAGCCTGATATATGGAGTTATTGCCCCTTTCATAGCCAAGGCTCAAATAGGCGAAACTGCAGCCATCTCTCCAGCTACACCTCCCCACCCCCAGGCCACAAGTCACCCACCCACATTCTCCTCCACTCCTCTCCGAAGGTCACTGCCCTACTCTCACCTGCTGAAAAATTCCAGCAAGGTCAACTGGAGCAAATTGAGGTGCGTTGCCTTAGGTCTCAGTTGCCACCCAGAAGAATCCAATGATATTGGGGGAAGGTGTGTAGGAAAGTCACCCACAGTCAAACAAAGCTGGCACCAATACTTTTCAGGTCTGAAACCTTCCCTTTCATCCAGTTATTACTTACTTTCTCTGCCTGTCTGCTATTCTTGGCACGTGCTCAGGTACTGATTGGCAAATGTTGTAGTTAAAAAACAAAGAGGTCAAAAGTCCATACTGTCTTGGCAAGACAGAGGTGTGATGGAAGCCCAACTCAATTTTGATGATCGGATTTCAGGGTGGAACCTGTTTCAGGTAGTTTCATGCTTAGTTTTATTTCCTGACAAATTTTAAAATGGCTAAGGTCATTTCCTCGACACTGTCCTTCACTGGTGTAATGATACAATGGGGTAGCATTTAAGTCCTGCATCCACAAGCTTCATTTCTGCTCCCTTCCCTAAAAGGGCATGAGCATGACCATATCCCATGGGTTGTGGCAGTGTTAGCAATATATGTGAGCTGTGGTGACCTTGCCACTAGTATTAAGTAGTCTTTGGGCCACATAATTTTTATCTAAACAGACAAAAAAGTAATTTGGAAAATAAAAGCTTGATACCAGTCTTAACTAAATTCATTGTATTTTCAACATTTATACAGCTTCACTTAATGAGCTTAGTTTTGATTTTGGACATTACATACATTCATTTTAATGGAAATGAATTGATCAATGTATAACTAAGGATATTGTCCCATGTATACCTTTAGAAATTAGCCCCATTGACTTTCAAAAATGAATGCATGGAAAGTTCTGTGACAACAGAAAGCCAGAGGCCATTTTTTCAGTTTTATAGACACCTTGTAAAAGCGCTTGAGAAAATTTCTGTCTTTGCCAAACAATGTGCTGCTTGTGCAATTTATGTTGCAATCGCTCAATATGTTGCAAAATCATTTGTTTCAATGACGCGTGTGGCATGTCCATGTAGAATACTGCCACTGCAACAATGGCTTCAACTTGAATTGATTTTAAAGAGATAGAATCCATATCTGGAGTTTTGCAAGTATTTTTGTGCAAATAATATGTAGGGCTGCCTGGTCTGTCATTATAAAGATGAAGCCAGCTGTTTTCTGGACAAAAGTTGGCTACAATCAATTTCTAAACAGTTTGGAGAGATTGATTGATATTATTTTATTACCACATGCAGCAAGAAAAGTTTAGCACATACACCCTTCTAAATAGTGAATTAAGGCCACTAAAATTCTATTCAAGTCATCATAGGCGGAGCTAAAACCCCCATAAAACAGCATTGAAGAACATGTGGGCAAAACGTAAAATGTTTAGATCATTCATTCTTTATGCATCCTTTTACATAAAAGCAAAGAAAATTCAGAGTACACAAATGCAATTTGGTCAGCGTATTTGTACCAGCTTAAAAGCAGCAGTCTAACTCATTGTTTCTGTATGCTCTTGTGTTACAGTGGTAGTATCCTTACCTCTGAACCTTGAGGTCCAGCTTCAAGTCCTACTTATTCCAGAGGTGTGTAATAACATCTCTGAACAGGTTGATTAGAAAGTGGAGGAACACAGCAAGCCAGGCAGCATCAAAGGAGTAGGAAAGTTGATGTTTCAGGTTGGGAGCTTTCTTCAAAAAGATTCTGAAGAAGGGTCCTGACACAAAACATCAACTTTCCTATTCCTCTGATGCTGCTTGGCCTGCTGTGTTCCTCCAGCTCCACACTATGTTATCTCTGACTTCAGCATCGGCAGTTCTTACTATCCTTGATTCAAAAGTAGCTTGTTTACATTCCAGTTCTTTGTCAATAGCCCTGTAGGTTATAAACATTAGGTACACATTTAAGTATTTTTTAAATTCAATGAGTGATTCTGCAATGTCATCCAGACCTGTCGCATTCTGGATGAAGAGAGATAACAAGGTGTAGAGCTGGATGAACACAGCAGGCAAAGCAGCATCAGAGGAGTAGGAAGGCTGACGTTTCGGGCATAGACCCTGCATTCTGGATGAAAGCATTTTCTCTTATTTCCTCTCTCATCATTCTCCCAATTACTTCTATGCAGTTCCAGCATGCTTTTCCTTTACCCATAGTCTATTCCTCTATTAGTAAAGGAAGCTATCTTGTTCACCTTCTTAAACACGTTAATCTCCCACACCACTAATCCTGCATGCCCTCCTCAGTCCCAACATCCTTCGGCATACTTCACCATCTTTCTTCCACATGCACCAGCACTAACAACGATGCGCACTACTGTTAATGTCACCACACTTATTCCTCTACTTACTGTCATTGCAGGAGACAAAAGCCCTGAATAAGGTAGAGCGAGGCATCCAACATCCAGCTCCTCACCCACTGTGGGCAGAAATCCTTGCCCTCACAGACAAAGGCCAGGAATGCTGTTAAAGTGATGCATAAATATCCATGTCCTATCAAGCTTCATTCCACTACTAATCTCCCCTGTCAAGCTTCATTCCACTACCACCCACCCAATAACATCACTGTCAGTCTCCATCTAATCAGTGGCCATGATACCTTCTGTGTCTTGCAGTTATCACTAACCAACCCACAACATCAACACAGAAACACCAGGCTCCCTCAGAAGTTCTATCCTGAACCTTTGAGAATGATAGTACCGAAGCCTTGGAGGAGTTGTCAACAACACTGTCTCCTTCACCTCTGATACTGGCATCTCTTGGGGGAAACTGTAGGCATGGAGAGTGAGGATACACAATCTGGACAGCACCTCATTGTGACAGCTCTGCAGTTGGCAAAGGAAAGGATGCCCCAGGTCACTAGCACTCAGAAACAGTCAGAGGCCAGGCACCTACTCAGCCCCTTGCAGGGAGAAGACACGGTGCTGCCGACCATCATGAGCTTCCTGAACAGGCACAGGTAGGAGTAGCAGCGGCAGACAGATATTCGGGATGCAGTGGCTCTCATTGGCCAGAAGCTGCAGCAAAGTATGCTTCCCTGGAAAGGTTGGCGGCTGTCGTGGAGAGACAGATCCAGCACTGTCAGGGACAGCTGGATATGGACAGACCATCAGCCAGCTATTGGTCCTCAGGACTGAAGTCATGGACACAACAGGGCACAGAACCTTGCTGACAGTCCAGGTGCCCCCTTTTCACAAGGAGACTGGGTGGTGCCAGGAACCACAGAGCCTGATGTGGAACTACATGCAAACCCCTTTACGCTTCCTACTCAGGACACTGCAGAAGTGGCCAAGCCCTCCACCTACACCCTCACTGCCTCATTTGACCCTTGGATGTTGAAGAGGAGATCAACACGCCCCTGAGAAGAATACCCATGGAATGCCTGGCCCATCGAGACCCAATTGCCCCCAGGGTCACCCCACTAAACCTTCAGGGGCAATGGGTTTAAGAGCTGAGCAGGTCACTGAATCCCAGCTGCAAAACCAGCGAGTACACTGAGATGTAGTGAGACAGAAAGAAAGATTAAAACCTATTGAGAGCAATTTGGTGGCATGGCTGAAAGAGGTTTGAAAATCTAGAGAAGCTCCATGGATAGAGATCTGTGTTGAGAGCCAACTGCACCATCTGAAGCAGTGGGAACAATATGTATACAAAGTCTTATGTAATGCTGATACCTTTAGCTCTCCACATCCATAATCAATAATGTTTGACTCCCTCACCAAGTTAAAGTGTGGTTTTGGTGTCCAGCTGTGGTTGCACCAGGGATGTGCAGCACACACAGAGCATCAAGGCCGTTCGATGGCTATGGAGTCTGTGTGTAGCAGTGTCGCACCTTTTATAGACCTGTGACAAATGCTGCTTCCTTTTAAAAGCCCAAAGTGTAGACTGTTGCTGCAGGCCCCTCCCCCACAGGCTGAGTCACTTAGCCTACCCACTCTGAATATGCCTTCAGCCATTTCCTCCAGCATTACACACCTTCGATTTTCATCCTGACGGAAGGCAACAGTGAACGCTCCTCTTCCAGCACCTTCCAATCTCAGTCTGAAATGTGGTGGTGAGCCCACAGATACCCATCTTGTCTTCATAGTAGCCCATTCCATTAACCCCCATGGGTTTCACACTTCCCCTAATCCCTATCCAACTCTCTAAATGCATCTACACCTTTGTATCATGGTAAATGGGGTGACTGTGCCAGGCGTGGTCATACCCCATCTATCTCATGGAATCTGGGTGCTCCTGACCATGGATGGCATCTCCTTCCGTATTACACCCTTCCCAGCCATGCTTTCCTGTACCCCTCCTTGTAAATCTTGCTACACACCTTCCACCACCCACTCCACAACTGTGCTGCACACTTCCCCAGAGACAAAAATCCTCAGTAGTGTACCAAGGCTCAGTTCTGCTGCAAGAGCCACACTTGTTTACTCCTTATTCTCTCTTGTTTTCTGTGGACTGACCCAACTTGGCCCATCTCTTCCCTCCAACCAACATGACAAGACAGACAGACCCTTCTGCCCGGACCCTTGACGGCTGGCTGTACATTCTCCCAGGCTGCAATAACCCTAATCCCCAGACTGGCCACTATGGAGCCAAAGGACTCACTGGACAGCAGAGGCACATACCCCCCTGACTGACAATGCTCCACGTGCTCACTTAACCATGGCCAATGCCCTTGAGAGGTATGGGAGGCTGCCCTTCACTTACGGTGCCAGGACTCCCTGACTGGCAGGTACTTCCAAGGACTTTGTTGAGGATAATTACCTAAGAGTCTGATACAAGGCTGTCTGTTTGCTGCCCATGCAGTGTGTTTCCCGCATAAGCTGCTGGCACATGTTGTAACAAACTGAGAGGTCTTATCTTGCCTTCCCAATCACACAAGCAGGCAGCCTGCCTTGCTGCTAAGCATTACTCAGTCTAGTGGGCACACATCTTGCTGTCTGGCAACATGCTACATCAATGACACATCAGCATCAAGGTTAATTTTAAAAGATCTGTTACCTTGTAGATATCTTCTGCACAGACCAACTGAATTTGTGTTTCTTGAGTTAAGAAAAGAGTGAATTTACTAGTTACTAAGCACAAGAAGAAAATACTAATGTGATACACAGATTAGAAATGAGAAGTTAGTCTAAACAAAGAAAAAGGTTGAAATGATATACAGTTCAGGCTCTGAGTCATTCATGAAGAGTGCAGAGCCAAATTGTCAATTTTGAGATTCTTGGCTTGGTGGGTCAGCTGAAATTCTTTTGCCTTGTTTCCTTTGGATGGTTGTTGGCTATCAATATTCACAGTGATAGGGCCCTTCGTTTCCCCTGTTTCATTTTGACCATGAGAGATGCCTTTACTTTTGATCCTGCCAGATTATTGCCAAGCAGCAGGTCAACCCCATCCACAGGCAAAGTGAAGACAATTCCCACAGGCACTGGTAATGACATAAGGTAACATTCCAGATACACCCAGTAAAAAGGAGTAGGCATGTACTAATAAAAGACACACTAACCAGTCCCACTTGACATTCAATGGTGTCACCATCACTGAATCACCCACTTTCAATATCTCGTTGGCTAAAATTGACCAGAAACTCAACTGTCCTCACCATATCTGCACTGGCTACAAGACAAAGTCAGAGGTCAAGAATACTGCAGTGAGGAATTCACCTCCTGACTCCCCAGCGCCTCCACCATCTAAAAGGCACTTGTCAGAAGTGTGATGGAATACTCCTCACTTGCCTGGATGGATGTAACTCCAAAAACACTTAAACAGGACAAAGCAGCCTACTTTACTGGCACCACATCCACAAGCATTCACCCTCTCCGCCACTGATGCTCATTAGCAGCATAATGTTCCATCCACAAGGTGCACTATAGAAATTCACCAAAGATTCTTAGTCAGTACCTTCCATGCCAATAACCAGTTCCATCTAGAAGAATAAGGGCAGCAGATACATGGGAACACCACTGCCTGCAAGTTTCCCTCCAAGCCAATTTCCCCTTAAGGGCATTGTGGGTCTATCCACAGCATGTGGACTGTTGCGGTTCAAGAAGTCAGCTCACCACCATCTTCTCAAGAACAACCAGAGATTGGCAATAGAATTCAAATCAACAAAATCTTGGTGTCATAACAACTGGTTAGAACCTAAAGTATTTATGGACATATCAAACCTTAGTTCCAATATGTGTTTGTTTCAAAAGAGGAGTGCTATAGTCAAACGATAACTGCAGATATAAGTTCAGTGATTGTCTGGCAGGACTTTTGTTTAATTCACTCTGGGACATGGGTGCCACTGGTATGCCGATGAGTACTTTGGGGCTCTAATCAGTTGTCATGACACCAAGATGTTGTTGATTTGAGTTTTATAGCAGCAGTGAAAGACCCAAAAGGCTGTTAGCTTGTTCATTGCAAAATTTAAAACAAAAACACAGTTCAAATTGTATAATCTAATTTAGATGTATACCTAAATGTATAAGTGTAACATACAGTGTGAATCTGATACATTTGTTAACAGAATCACCATCTATTTCTGTTGCTTTCTGTCATTGATTATTAAGAGGCATTTGCATTGATTTCCCTGTAGATCAGTTCATAAATATTCTGTCTCAAAGTCACATAATTCCAAGTTCAAGTGCCACTCCTGGATTATATCAACATTCCCAGAGTTACACCTAAAACACACTGAGATTTCAGGATCATATCATCCATGTGATGGATTAATAAGATATCATCAAGGAATTTCTCTGCAATTGATATAATTGAGAGAATAGTTGAACCCCCTGATAAATGGTATATATTTTTAAAATTCTTTTATGGGATATGAACATCATCACCACTGCCAGCTTTCCTACATGTGCTTGAATAGTGTATTTTACCAGGCCATTTCAAAGCCAACTCCATTACTGTAGGTCTGGAGTCAGATGTTGCCAGACTGGATGAGGATGGCAGATTTTCCTTCCCTAAGGGATATTAGTAAACCAGATGGCTTTCTGCATTAACTGCTGCCTGGTTACCGTCAGGTGATTTTTAAAAAAATTTGAGATTTACTAATTGAATTTAAATTTCATCATCAGTCCCAGCAGGAAAGGAACATGTCCCTAGAGAATGAGCCTGGGGACTTTGGAATTATTTTTTATTCATTCAGGGGATGAGGGCAGCACCGGCCAGGCCAGCATTTGTTGCCCATCCTGAAATGCCCTGGTGGCATTTAGGAGTCAACCACATTGTTGTGAGCCTGGAGTCACATGTAGGCCAGACCAGGTAGGAATGAGAGTTTCCTTCCCTAAAGGACATTAGTGAATGAGATGGTTTTTTCCAACAATCAGCAACAGATTCATAGTCATCATTAGAATCTTAATTCCGGGTTTGTTTTGAATGAACATTCTACCATATGCCAGGGTGGGATTTTGTCCCTGAAACTTTGCCCAGGTCTCTGAGTTAACAGGTCCATGATAATTGCACTAGACTACTGCCTCCTCATGTCAAGTTAGAGTTCACCATGCCACCACTTGCCCACATAGTGTGAGATCACCAACAGTGATTGTTTAGGACACCGACTAATGGATTTTGTCAGAGCAGAATAGCATTGGCATTCAATCATTGACTTGCATGGAAGACGAGCATGAGCAAAGTCTGGCTTCTTTACTTTGAACCTTTAAAGTAATAATGCATTTGAACTTTCAGATTGAATAGTGATTCTCTGCGTTCTCTCCAATATGTTTGAATGCAATAGATTATGGCAGTAGAGCTGGGCAAAGGTTCAGCTTCTAATCTTAAAAATTACAACAACATTAAGAAGAACATATTCAGAGCTTAGATTGTTTAATTCTTTTTGTGTAATGCATATGGGAAGCAGGAAGAAATGAAGCACTGTCATTAAATAGTACCTTCCAAAGTCTTGGTTCCTCAGATAGCACTTTAATAACCAACGAATATTTTGGAAATGCAGTCATGATTATGTTGAAAAATTTAACATCCAAGTGCAAAGTGGGATCCCATAAATCAAGTGAGGAATGGGGTGTGCTATTTTCATTGGAAAGTGGCCCAAGCCACCCTAGACTATATGCTATTCCTTTCCATCTGCATGAGGCAGGCAAGCTCTTTGTCTGCTGCATTAGCAGAGCAAAATAAAGCAAGTAATGAAGGGAAAATCAGCAAAGTAATGACAGAGAAGTCAAGGTCAGATTTCAGAGGTGACAATTTCTAAATGGATAGCTTTTGCCTCCTCCTCCAGTTCTCCATTTTGGCATGAATTGAAGTAGACATTACAGCCAGTGGTGAAAGATGCACTCCTGGAAATGTTAACTAATCAAATGTCTCTCTTATTTTGGATGTACACATGAAGAATGAAGTGATGTCAAAAGGAATCCAATTCTACTATGAGTCGGTCAATTCACAAAGGAAGTGAAAACAGGGGAAAAAATACAAGTCTTACTTCAATGCATTACTGGGACAGTGTGGTGCTGCCAGAGGCAGCATGTTTCAGATTAGATGAGAAACTGAGGCCCTAGCTGTTCTCTTGTACTTGGATATATGCATTGTTCTTCTGGTTCCCTGTGCAGGACAATGAGCAGCAAGACCTTGCAACTATTCCCAGTCCATCAAAACGACTTTCAACAATCACTCCAGCCTCGATATAAAAAACACATAGAACTGCAGATGTTGGAGATTTGAAACAAAAACCGAAATTGCTGGCGAAACTCAGCAGGCCTGGCAATATCTGTGGAGAGAAACAGAGCTGATGCTTTGGGTCCAGTGACCCTTCTTCAAAGCTGATGGCGTTCTGATGAAGGCTCACTGGACGAAAACGTTAACTCGGTTTTCTCACCACACATGCCACCAGTCCTATTGAGTTTTATCGAGCAATTACTGTTCCTGTTTTACTCCAGCTTAGATTGTTTTCTGCTCCTAAAGATCCCCCTCAAATGTGCTTTCGTAGGCCTTCTTTGGCTGGCACCATCTGGTGGTGTTCATTCTACTGCCATTTTAGCAGGGCATATATCCAGGAGGTGGAGTATGTGTTGTCCCTGTAATGTTTTCACTATATCATGATGTTCTGTAGCCCCCTCTGGTCAGTCCTGTATAGCACATCTTCGATGCTGATGTTTCGCTGCCAAGTAGAAGAACTTATGTGACACCTTTGCCATTCATTTCCATGCCCCACTACCATAGACTACAGTTGGTTCCACTCCAGACATGAACAGTCACGGCTTCATGGCTTTGTTGATGGTATTAGATGGCCAAACTTTGTGAAGTTGCTGGATAAGCAATGATGCTTTGTCAGTTCTTGTGAGGTTACCATTCACTACATCGCCTTGACTGGAGATGTTGCTTCTCAGGAAGGGGGAATGATTGAGCTCTTTAGTGTTCAAAGGATACAGGATATGCCATTTAGGGCTGAGATGAGGAGAAATGTTTTCATCTGGAGAGTGGTGAATGTGTGGGAATCTCTGCCACAGAAAGCGGTTGAGGACAAAACATTGATATTTTCAAGGAGATATAGTTTGTAGGGTTTGAGGGATCAAGGGGCATGGGGTGAAGGGGGAACTGTGCACTGAGTGAGATGATCAGCCACGAACACTTTGAATGGTGAGCCAGGCTTAAATGACTGAATGGCCTACTCTACCCATACTTTCTACACTTTTTCTGTTTCTGTTGTCCAATAATGATGGAGGATGGGGTCTTGAAGCTTGTTGCTGCTTCGTCGTCACTGTCCTGGTCTTTTCACAGTTGATGAGTTCACCAAGCTTGACTCCACTACTCTCCAGCAAAGTGATGTTGTCCACAAAATCCTGTTCCACACTACCATCACCTTCCTCATGATGCATTATAGGTAAAGGAAAGGGAGAGTATGCTTTATGCCATATTCTTGTTGATGATGTCGATAGGATTAGGGTTAAGGTGATGATGTCTGTGGTGTACCTTTTGGTCTACATGCAGCAGCTAGAGTTGGGGTGTATGCTATAGAATATGGATATGTACCACTCAATGGTGCTGCACTGTCTTATCATCTATGTGAGTAACTGCCAATGATTGCAACTGAACCCTCTTGAAATCACTGAATCTGATTACAAGTGGCTTCTGATATTCCAGACTCTGTTCTCTATTGCTCCTGAATGTAAAAATTTACTCATAGCATGATCTACCACCCTAGAAACCTGCCTGTTCTTTATGAAGGGTACAATCTACTTCTGTTCTCAGTCTGTTGAGGAGTAACCTGTTGAAGTCAGCAATGTTATGGCCCTCCAGTCATTGCAGCAGTTATAGCACAAAGAAACATGATTTATGGCAGGGGAAGGTGATTTGACCCCACTCACCTTCTCCAGCATTCATGGCTGATTTGATTGTGGCAAAGTCCACGCTTCTTCCAACTCTTTGGCTCCTTTCATTGATAACTTGGCTATTACTCATTGTATTCAATCATCTGGGATATGCTGTGCAGTCCAGATCTTAATAACATGTCTATGAACTCTGTTAAGACAATATTTTTGCTGTATTTGACCAGCCCAACTGTTCTCTCAAATAGATATTAAAAATGCAAGGGGTTATTTCAATTTGCTTGGAAATCTGAGCTGATATTAACCTTGAATCAGCATCATTAAAATAATTATCTGACAAGTGATTTTACTGCTAATTTTGAGATCTTGCTGTGCATCACTTGACCACTACATTTCCTTAATTTATGACTGTGACTACAGTCAGTAAGCAATTCATTCGCTTACAAATTGTGATGTCCTGAAGATATGAAAGATGCTATGTGTATGCAGGACTTTTCTAACTTTAATTTTGGAAATGTATCATTCTTAAAATATTGCTTGTCAGTTTGAAGTGTATGTTTGAAGTGAAGGGAGTCATACTTGTAAAACGATAGAGAACCAGAGGACACAAATGTGGTATGAAAAAAAATCTTTTCACACCGTAACTAATTCAGATCTGAAATGCACTTGTTCTCGAATATTTTGTTAAATGCCTTTTCTAGTAGTCTGTAACTTCAAGGCACATGCTAAGTGCATAAGCTTTGGTTTCTGTACATTTGCTTCTGTTTCCAAGATATCTGATGCATTCAGATCTTTTTGCCTGGTAGAGGATATCATGTGGAATAAATATTTGCATATTTCACGGTTTGTTTTTAAGGGTTGTAATATCCATTAAACATTTTCATGTGTACAATACAGACCCTTGCCAAGCAGGTCTGCCTTCATGAAATGTTATTAGACCTTTCAAGGCAAAGCTTTTTTCTCTGAAGATTGAATGAGAATGCATGAAAAACTGCATCTAGATTTACTTCCTGTCTCTATAATCTTTCAGCACTGCACTTTGTCTTCTGGTTCAGCCAACTGTTTGTCAAAACATGAGCCAGTTTGTCACCAAAATAATTTCAGTTACTTCTTTCTAGAGTGAAGAAGTTAAAGGTGGTTACTTATACGAGACCTTCAACAAATCTCCCCCACTGTTGTTAGACTTCTGAATGAGCTTCTCAAATGTTAAATTTAATGTTGATCTCGCTCTTTGTGAATCTTGTCTGCAGCCATACATTGTATTCTTTGCTCTCTTCTATTACCCTTTTGCGCTTTGTATGGTATGATCTGCCTGTACTGCACACAAAACAAAATTTTTCACCCTACTTAGATACATGTGGCAATAATAAATCAAATTGAATCAAATCAATTGTCATCTGTTAAGAATATGCTACTGATTTAATGCACACTGGGCATTCTCACGCAAACAGGATCTTTAATTTAAAGATTTGGTTAAAATAAATAAACATTCAATTTTGATTGATTTTTTTTGTGCACTTTATTTTTAACTACAATGACAAATTTGACCGAGAAATTCCATGCAGCTAATTTCTCATTGTGTTCCTCAGCTGCGAACAATGTCTGCCAAAATCCTGTCGTGGCAGCAGTGTAATTTGTAACAAGAGCTCATTTGAATGTCCTGTACATTGGCACAAATCTCATGTAATTTGGGAGCATGGAGGGGGTTAGATTTGAATATTAGCAGTACAGCCTTAAAAAAAAATGAATTGAAGTTGAAGCAGGTTAGGAGAGAAGTGCAGAAGCCATAAACCATCTCCAGTACTTTAGACATCCACCTCCTTCCTTATGCCAGTCCCAGAAACTACTCCTAATCCCTAATCTCTGCTTGTTGTTTTGCATCCAGCATATTTTGATACATATACCCTAACTCCCATGCTCTTATAGTCAAGAGTCTATTTTTAACTTTTCAGATATTTTTATACAAATCCAAATTTGTCACAACTACTATGTTACCCTGTCTACTCTTTCTAATACTCCTTAAAAGGATTGAATAAGATTTGTTAAGTTTGGACTTCTCTTTTGAAGGCTATGTGGACTATCCTTCATTATATTTTTGGATTTCAAATGTTTTTGATTACATTTTTGAGCAAAGACTTTATTATCCTCCCTATATTAATGTAAGTGGTTTAAAGTTCTCCGGACTTCTGCTGCCTTCCCTTTTAATTATTTAAATTATATACAGAAATATGAGTTGTATAAATGTGCAAAGCACTTGCTAGCCTCAGCTGGAGTTGAGTGTACAGTTCTGAGTGCCACATTATAGGGCAGATGTGAATGTATTGAAGAGAGCACAGCAGAAATAAGAAACTTCAACTAAAAGGATAGATTGAAGAAGGTGGGGGCTATTTTCTTTGGAGAGGAGGACGCTGAGAGGAGATTTGACAGATGTTTTCTAGCAGCCTGGATAGAGTAGTTAGGAAGAAGACATTCCCACTCGTAAAAGGAAACAAAAACAAGAGGGTATGGATTTAAAGTGAAATGCAAATGAAGCAAGCTGATGCAAAATTTTTATTTTGAATACTGAGAGTATGGAATGCATCGCTTGGAAATGTGATGGAGACAAGTTCAAATGAGGCATTCATAAGGGCATTGAATGATTGTTTTGATAAAAATGGTGTGCAGGGGCATGGAGTAAAGGCAGGAGAATGGCACTAAGTAATAGACCCAGTGCAAGCACAATGGGATGAATGGCCTCCTGCACTGTAACAATTCTGTGCTTCTGTGAGAAATATTAGCTGTCCTTAGACACTATTCCTTTTCCTAATTTAGGTGCAATTCATTTTGACCGGGGTATTATTCTCCCACAGTCTGATAATTTCATCAAGCAAATCTCCTTCATATCTTTCTTGATTTTTTTTTGCCAATGACAGGTCCATTGTGTTAGTCAACCTGTTAAAAAGCATGACAAAATAACTAATCAGTACTTCTGCCTTTTATCTCATCAAGTGTGAGTTATCTGGAAGTCCTAATGAAAAGAAAAATAGTCTCTAAATTTACATGAATTATACCTCACTTTTTTGATGCAACGTTCATCACGGTTCTATTTACATAATTTTGGGTGCACAATGTATTGCCAAACTTGCCTACATATCATGTTGTTGTTCTATTTCATGCTTGGGGCCAGACTGACCAACAAGCATGCATGTCAATGTTGGGAGACATACAGTTCCCAATCTTCATTCTATAACCAGAACCCTGGACCCATCTTGAACCCAGTCGAAATCATAGCAAGGTGAGCAGGCCTGACCAAAAGGATAAGTGTACCTTGATGCCTAAGCATTTTTGCAGGTACTAATTTAATTGCATTTAGCCAAAGCAATAGTACAAATACAATGCTTATTCAACATTTGATACGCATCTCATCAAGAACTTTGAAAAACTCAAAAGCCACGCCCTATTTTCCAGGCCTGTGAAGCCTCCAATGTAGCTGGCAAGAAGTTCATGCCCATTACGAATTGGTCATGTAGTTTTGCCATATTGATCTTGAAAGCAGTGAACTGAAGCAGACATTAGGCCTTTTCAAATATGAGGCCTAAAGTCTGTGTGAAGAAGCCGCTTCCACAATGTTTGGTTACCTACATGTGATCTAACAAATGTTTCTCAAAGGTACTACTGCAGGCTACACAAACAACAAAAAAGTATTTCAAATATATTCACTTGAATGGAGGCATAAAATTCACATAAAACAAGTCCAGGAGCATCCACCCCTCTCCTCCATTGCGATCTCAACCTTCCCCAATCATCACTCAAACACCTGCTTTCTTCAAACATCACAGATCTTAAAGCATCTTTTCAAAATAGCACTATCCACCTCCTCCAGGCATCACTAACTTTCCAACATTACTGCTTTCCTTGCTAATCTGTTCACCCAATGCTGTTGTCCGCTTCCTAATTGCCCTTCTTCACCATTATCCTTCTTCCCAAGTGTTCCATTCTCCGCTTCACTTCCAACTCCCTTTTAACAAATTGAGAGGCGCGTCTATTTCCCTTTGGCAGCAAGCTGTCTGGGACACCTCATAGGCAACCACAGCTCAACAGTTTGATGATAAAGAGACTGGACATTATGTACTCCTCTGGACGACCTACTCAGGTGGAAGTTGTTCCCTAAGCTCTCTGCAGTTCCAATTTTGTCTTAGAATGTAGGTTGGATACTTTGTACTTGGATATAGAATACAGATTTCCCTCAATACGTTTAGATCAGTAGAATCTGGATTCTGTGTGCTGGGCAGGAGAATTAGTTTGCTGTGTGTTAGCATCAAATGTGAAAAACAACATAAAACTACTCTCTCCAAGTGTTCTGCTCTCTATGAACAATGTAAAATTGATATGGTGCCATTAAAGGGTAACTGTTAGTCTTGCAGGATATAATATTCTTTGCAATATCCAACAAGTTACAGATTTCTAGATAAATAGTGGGTTCATGGAGACTATCATTTTGCACTGAACTGTAAAAGGGGTTGAGAAAACATTGGGTTGTAGCAGTAAACTTGTCATAAGCGTATTGACAAAATCTTGTATTTTTATGATTTGTTCAAAAACCTCTCTTATCAAATGTTTGACTCCAGAGTCTAAAATTCAACTGTTTAAAATTATTTTTATTTCATTGGTTTAGTTAAGTCATATTTGAGCATTCTTAAGGAAAATGGAGACTGTCAAGCAACACGACTCAATTTGAGATTGTGCTTCCAGTAAATTGTATGTCAATCTGCTTTGAAATTGACTTATGATATTTTCCAATTTTACTGGTACTTAAACATAACAAGTTTTGATCCCAGTTCTTCAAGTTATTGCTGTCTAGATGCCAACTCTCTGTGTGGAAGTGAAGGAGCAGTCTGAAGTCTGATTCAGTACACATTTGTCATATTTGTATAATATTTCTTCTGCTACTTCCGGTTTTATTTTACATTTCAATATTTGGTTTGCTGTAGCCATCTGACTCAGCTAGAATGACAAGTTTATCCCTGTTGGCATAATATCCCTAATTCCATCAGGTATAAACCAGTTAGAATCCAGCATTTAAACCACAGACTTAATCCATAACACTTCCATTGAACAGAAAGTGAAGTTGCAATGTGGAAAACGGTTGCATAACCATGAATTTTCTATGATCATTTTATTATTGCTGAAATTATAGTTCTAATGTTCATTACACTTTGGTTAAGTAAAGTTAAACACGCTTTGGGGAATCTGATTAGACCCAATATCAGATGCCTTTGATTCCCAGCCGCATTCATTCAGGTAGCATAAAATCAATGTGCTGCCTTCTTGTCGACATGATTATAGTATAGAGCCCAGTGTACAGACTGTCGCCTGTTTAATATGGGAAGACCAGCATCCATACATAGCACAAAGTGCAGATAGCCTGCACACCTTATAGACAGTCAGTTTCTCTGACAGGGAAGGTGCATTCAGACAAATGGCAGAAACGAGATCTGGAAGACGGAGGAGGAAGAGAACAGATCACCTTCACATTGAGAATACCCTCCATCGTGTTATGTGGCACTATCACCACGCTAAATGAGACAGACTTCAAACAGGTCTAGCAACACAAGACTAAGCATCCATGAGGTGCTGTATGCCATCAACAGCAGCAGAATGGCCCAGCATATTCCCCACTCAACCATTGCCATCAAGCCAGGGAATTAACCATGGTTAAATGGAAAGTACAAGATGGCATGTCAGGAGCAGCATGAGGCATACATAGAAGTGAGGTGTCATCCTGGTAAAGATAACAAACAGGAATAGTTGCAAGCCAAACAGAATAAGCAGCGAATGATGGACAGAGTTCTGCCATCTCACAACTAATTGATCAGACCTAAGCTCTGCAGTTCTGCCACATCCAGTCAAGAATAGTGGTGAACAATTAAACAATTCACTTGGGGAGGAGGTTCCACAAATATCCCCATACTGGTCTTCAATTTGATTCACTCCATGTCATATCAAGAAATAGTTGGAGGCACTGGACAGTGCAAAAGCAATGGGCCCTGACAACATCCTGGCGATAGGACTGAAGACTTGTCCTCCAGAAATTGTGCTCCCCGAGCCCAGCTCTTCCAGTACAGTCACAACACTGGCATCTGCTGGGCTGACAAGTGGCAAGTAACATTCACATCACACAAATGCCGGACAATGACCATCGCCAATAA
Source organism: Ginglymostoma cirratum (assembly GCA_024137785.1). Taxonomy (NCBI): domain Eukaryota; kingdom Metazoa; phylum Chordata; class Chondrichthyes; order Orectolobiformes; family Ginglymostomatidae; genus Ginglymostoma; species Ginglymostoma cirratum. The sequence goes on from JAHRHZ010000223.1 coordinate 17,338,166, forward strand.
AAGAGAATCCAATCATCGCTCCTTTCCGGTTAAAATGGCAGCACAGTAAGATGCTCCAGCTGGTGCTCCTCTGCTCGCCAGCTCCTTTTCCTCTTTCTTCCTTTTATTTCTCTCTTGCAGCAGCTTTTCTTACACCCCGCTCCCAACTTTTAACTTCTTAAAGTACCTTACCTGGCGAGAATGAAAAACGGAGTGCAAGGCCAGCTGGGGTCAGGAGATGAGTCAGAGCCGGAGTGGGAGCAGAGCTATCGTGATCCGAGTCCCGGGAGTGGGTTCAGCCGGAGGGGGAGCAGAGCAATCACGGGCGGAGTCCCGGAAGCGAGTCACAGCCGGAGTGAGGAGTGGGGAGCAGAGAGAGTGCAGGCTAAGCTGGGAATCGTGACGCAGCTGGTGCCAGACCAGGAGCAAAGCAAACTCAGGCCAGCTGAAGTGGTCGAGCCCTGGAGGTGAGCCCTGGACAGAGGCCAGCGCATGGAGGCAGTGTGCCCTCATGTTCTGAGGCCTGGTGGGCAAGAAATTAGTGAAGAAAGAACAATAATGAGTACTTTAAAGACACTTTTTATTCTCGTTCTGGACTATTGAATCTCGGTATGCCCATGTTAGATTTTTTTTAAACTATTTCAATTCTGTAACAACACGAAGTATTTGTACCTAGGTACCCTGCACCTAAGATGGAGACAAGAGGCGACATTTCAAATTTTTCACTGTAGTCATTCAAGTGCATGTGGCAACGAAGGCTATTCCATTCTATTCTATTGGCATTCAGTGGTGTTACTATCACTGAATTGCCAACTATCAACATCCTAGAGGTTATCATTGAGCAGAAACTCAACTGGACTCACCGCATAAATACAGTGGCTACAAGAGCAGATCAGAGGCTAGGAATACTGTGCCAAAAACTCACCTTCTAAATCTCCAAGGCCTGTCCACCATCTACAATGCACTAGTGAGGAGCATGATGGAATACTCCCCACTTGCTCGGATAAGTGCTGCTCTGACAACACTCAAGAAGCTTGATACCGTCCAGGACAAAGTAGCCCGCTTGATTGGCACCACATCCACAAGTATCCATTCCATCCACCACCGATGCTCAGTAGCAGCAGTGTATACTATTTACAAGATACGCTGCAGAAACTCACTAAAGATCCTCAGACAGCACCTTCCAAACCCATGACCACTTCTACTTAGTAGGACATGAGAACTCCACCACCTGCAAGTTCCCTTACGAACCATTTACCATCCCGACTTGGAAATACATTGAAATTCCTTCACTGGTCCACCATCACTTGCTGGGTCAAAATTCTGGGATTCCCTCCCTAATTGAATTGTGGGTCAATCAACAGCACATGGACTGCAGCAGTTCAAGAAGGTAGCTCACCACCACCTTCTCAAGGGCAACTAGGGGATAGGTAATAAATGCTGGCCAGCCAGTGACACCCACATCCCACAAGTCAAATTTTAAAAAAGACCTTAGTCAGAAACATGCGAAGGAGCAGAGAAACAATGTTTCCAATAGGGAGTAGGAGGGCAGAGGGTAATGGGTCAATGTTTCTCAAGGCACACTCTGAAATGGGAATGGGAGCAGCTAGAGAGAGACATCAAATCTAATGCAGTTGTATTCCTGAGGATCTGGTTGATCTGCTGGAAAGATTTCAACAACTGAGATTTTCTAACAATTTCTGGTTTTTTTGTTGCTTTCTCATTCTGCTTGTCTCCAATAAGAGTGAAAACAATGAAGAACCCTCTCTTTCTGTACAAGGCCTAGGTCACATCCCTGATGTATTGAAGCATGATGAACTATGAAATGTTGACACTTGTTCCTGGTCTAAATGACCCAATGGTGTAGAATGTAGCCCATGATTCTCTTCAGGTCTACTAACAGGGCTTTCCTCAACCCACAGTGCAGCAGTGCAGGTCCAGTTGCAGGAGGTGGACCATCTCCTTAATGAAATGTTGGTCCCTCAGAAACTACTTCTGGCTGAGGTTGGAGGAAGGAAAAGTTCCCCCAAAAGTCTCATGATGCACGTAGAGTCTTCTATTGACAGCCTTCCCCTTCATCCCTTCTGTGCACGGCTTCCCCTCTCCACTGCTGGTGTTCCACCTCTGAACAATGCTGAGGTCCAAGAAGGTTAGTAATTAAAACTCTCATCACAGAGAGAAGACTTTCTCCTGACGACAGACTTTCCAATTTCTCTGATTTCCCTGGCAGAGTCCATCAGTCTCCCTTGTGAATCAGAAACATCTGTCAATGACATCAATGCAGCACCTCCACTCAATCTGCTTGAGAGAAAGCAAGTCAAAAGTGCCTCAACTTGAACATTGAATGGTTAGCCTTTTAAATGATGTTCATGGAGATTCCAATGCAGTTAAACATATGTTTAGCTGGGACTGATTAAGAAAAAAATGTTCATTGTATTTGAGAAGTCCCATATGCAAATCGTATGCAAAATAAGCTTTGGAATTGTTTGATATACAGTAAAGAAAACATCATCATTGTCCCAGAAGACCACAAGGCTGCTCTTTCATTAGAGAGAGGCAACTGGTGGTGAGTTTATTATGAGGGTCACTACACCTCAGGTGAGATGTGAAGTTGAGAAACCAGGATGTTCATGGTAACCTCAGCCAATGTGGGAATTGAACCCATGCTATTGGCATCACACAGCATCACAAACTAGCTGTCCAGCCGAGTTTAATATTATGATCCACTTGGCATTAATAGTGCTACAGAGTTTAATTTCACAGCATATATACTTTGTGTTTCATCGGGTGAATGGTACTAATACAGGGAACCTGGTGGCCCAGAACAGACTTTTCCATTCACAAATATGTGTATTAAATTCAATAATACATAGCCAGGCTTATTTCTGACAGCCATTGCTTCCGTATATTGTCATTTTAACTACAAGACCTTGAAAAAAAACCTAATAACAATGAGTCTCCTTGCATCTGTATGACTGCTATGTGAAATATATTGGAACTGTCTCAATCCAACTTCTAATCTAAAACTCACAATTTTCTTAGAGTCAGCATAAAGCCAACATGGGAATTGGAAATATGTCCTGATTCAGTGGAATATTCTTTACGAGAATAGGTTATTGTCAGAATCTTGCAAATCACAGCTGTTTGTTGCTAGATGATAGGTAAAGCAAAGTTGCCATTGGTGAGAGCTCTCTTCAATCACTCACCTCAAACATTCCAACACACAAGTTAATCCATACACACCAACAAAAAAGGAAATGTAGAACTAACAAGGTGAAGAGTAGGATCTATGCTAAATAGAAGAGAATAAGTTATACACATGGAGTAAAATGTCTTGCTGCTGCTGAGTAGACCCTTGGTGAGACCATACCTGGAGTATTGTGTTTTCTTTTGGACCCTTATCTAATGAGGGATATGCGTGTCATTGAAAGAGTGCTACAGAGGTTTGCCAGTTTATCATTGGGAAGGTGAAATTGTTTTATGAGGAAAGATTGAAAAAATTGGATCTGTGTTCCCTAGAGATCTAAAGAATTTGTGGCAACGTTGAAATTTAGAATTCTTAAGGATGGGAGGCCAGCAGTGTGCTGAAAGAATTGGTGCTGGGTCCACTGCATTTTGTCATTTATATAAATGATTTGAATGTGAATGTAGAAGGAATCATTAGTAACTTTATAGATGACACCAAAATTGATGGTGTAGAATGTTATCTCAGAGTACAACGGGATCTTGATCAGATGGACTAATGGGCTAAGGAGTGGCAGATGGATTTTAATTTAGATAAATGTGAGGTGTTGCATTTTGGAAAGGCAAATCAGGGCAGGAATTATACACTTAATGGTAGGGTTCTGGGAATGTTGCCAAACAAAGAGACCGAGGAGTGCAGGTTCATAATTTCTTGAAGATGGAATCAGGGTAGACAGGGTAGTGAAGAAGGTGCTTTGTATGCTTGCCTTTATTGGCCAGTGCATTGAGCATAAGAATTAGGATGTCTTGCTGCAGCTGTACAGGACATTGGTTAGGCCACTTTTGGAATACTGCAATCAATTTTGTTCTCCCTGCTATCGGAAAGATTTTGTTAAGCTTGAAAGAGTACAGAAAAGCTTTACAAGAATGTTGTCAGGATTGGAGAGTTTGAGCTATATGGAGAGGGTGAATAGGCTTGGGTTATTTTCTCTGGAGCATCAGAGGCTGAGGTGACCTTATAGAGGTATATACAATCATGAGGAGTTGGATAGGGTGAATAGCCAAGGGTCTTTCCCCAGGATGAGGGAGTCTAAAGCCAGAGGGCTTAGGTTTAAGGTGAGAGGGGAAAGATATAAAAAGTACATAAGGGGGGAATGAGCTGCCAGTAGAACTGGTGGAGATTGGTACAATTACAACATTTAAAAGGAAAATACCTTTGGACACAATCAGATTGCAAATGGCTTTATATAAGTGTAAATCCTTTATTATTCATTATTCAAAATTAAATGATACTGACGATGCTCTCTCAGTTGAGTTTTTAGTAGTTTATCTGTATTGTAACCAAATATTGTGTCAGATTGGTAATTTCAGAATTAAAGCATGATCTACACTACCCTTAAAGGAATGTCTGGGTATTAGTTGCGGCAGCAATGAACTGGAATTTGATCCAGGTTGGAACGTAATATTCTGCATTGACATTGACGTACTTGACTTTGGTGGCTGGGTAGTATACTATTCGCAGGTTCAATGGTGTTTTACTACCCCATAAATAAAGTAACATGGAATGTGAAGAATTCAAAACTGAAATACATAGAGAAGAGTATGAAGGGATATTCGGCAGTGGCAGGTAAATGGAATCCAGATTCATATGAACCATAATCTAATTAAATGGCAGAACAGGGTCTAGGGACTGAATGACCTACTTCCATTTATGTGTTCGCAAAAGAGGTCTACCTCTTGGATTCACCTAAGTCTAACTACACAACTGGAATTGAACTTGCATACTATGAAATTATAAATTGAAAAATTTTCTGGAATAGTTTACATATAAATGAGATAAATCAATGGTTCTCTACAAAAGGTGATATGATGTGGAATTTATATATTTCAGAGAAACTGAACAGGTACGGTCAGAAAATTCGTTTAACTTCTGATATGCATTCTGGGAAATAGTTTAAGAAGTCTCCTTTCCCCATTTGAAATGTGGTTGTTGTCAACAATCAGCACCTGTAGTTGACATCTCAATGCTGCTAATCACCCCGCGACAACATCTCTCTGTCACAGGTTGGCTTATACAGAATGTCTCTATAAAATGTTGGTGTCTGACTTGGGTTTTCACACTTCTACTTGTATGTATTGAGCTATATGTTTTTGTCTTAACGCTTGCAGACCATTTGCTAGAGGGAGGTAACAGTCTAGTCAATGGAACCTCCACCATCGGAACAACCGTCACATAGTGCAGGGTCGATCCAATAATCTCACAAGAGTGGCCAGGATAAATCAAGGCTTTGGTAGCAATATAAATCCTTCACCAATCAAATAGCTTCACTCAATTTCTTACATATCAGATGATTTCCCTTTCAGTACCCTAGCTTTCAGGGGAACCTATTTCTGCACGGGATAACCTCTCCTCTGCTTAACAGATAGATATCTGTACATTGAATTAGGCAGCAAGAGTTTCTCGGAAATTTATAAGCCTAATATTGTAAAAATATAGTTTAGCACAAACATCAGTTTCTACCTTTTCCTTCTGGACCCATTCCCTGTAAAAAAAAAGCCAACCCCGTTGAACAGGGAAGCGCCCAGCTTTTTTGATTTGTAAATAAGCTCATCGCAAAATGAATCACCCAATTAACAAACACAGTTCACCAAGGGCAGTGGTGGTAACACTTGACCACTTGATAAAGCTCAGATGATGGTAAGCTCTCTTGTAATCTGGATACTGAGACAGTCACTTGTTATTGCTGCAGTTTTCCTTCCTTAAAAGCAATAACGCTATTTCCCTAAATAATAATTTCTATTGTATTTGATTCTTGCCTTAGTTATTTAATATGCAAGTAGCTGTCAAAATCTGAAACTTTTTCTGTCAAAAATTGTTACAGCTGAGTCGGTTGAAGAATTCAAAACTGAAGTAGATAGAGAAGGGTATGAAGGGATATGTAACAGTGGCAGGTAAATGGAATCCAGATTCATGTGAACCATAATCTAATTAAATGGCGGAACAGCGACAAGGGGCTGATTGGCCGTCTTCCATTTCTATGTCACCAGATTTTTTTTAAAAATCAGCAATTTATCATCAAGCTGTAAACTGGGAAAAAGGTGAAGTAATACTTCCTGATATTGAGTCACACTTTGTGTTTTGTATTATAGTTAATAGCATGGTTGTAATATGAAAGTGAGGCAATTGCCTTGTTAATAAATTTACGTGTAAAGCAAACAGTAAGAACAATTCATTTTTCAGTCTATCTTGTAAGGAACCTGTTTTCTTTCCCACAAGAAACACTCATTGCTCGTAATTCCAATAAAAATGTGCGCAGTATATTGGTCAATTTGAATTGTTTCATCATTGTTTTGTATTCCTTTCCCTGTAAAATCACTTGGGGGAGTTCAATCAAATTCAAGAATCCCTAGCAATCTGGGCTGAGCTTTCAGCAGGTGTTCAGATTAGTTGTATCGGTCATTGCTGTAGTTATTCATGTCAGCTAACAGATAAAGACAAAAACTGGGGGAGATTAATCGTCTGTATGGTTCTCATGGAATAAGTTCATTGTACCAAGGTAGGTAGCCACTTCCAGATAGCAAGTGTGCACAATGATGTGATGGCAGGAGAAATCTATTTGGACAGAATAATATTTGAAAATCAAAGGTCCTTATTCAATTTGGCGTTATAGTGAAAAATGGATGATAGCAAATCTGTGACTTAATTTGGATGTCTCCAAGTATTTTTATGTTCAGTGAAAGCAAGTGAATTAGTCTGCAGACAAAGCCTCGTGTTTTACAACCTGCAGTGCCTTTGACACTGATACATAGCAATGGAATTTAGGTCACGAGTCAGAGCCCAACTACAGCAGCCAACAACTTTCAACATGCACCTGCATTTCCTCTGTAGACACTGGCAATGGGCGAGGATCCTCACTTTTAATGCTCACTAAGTAAATGACCCCTTCATAATATCATAACAATGTGAAAACAGGCCATTCGGCCCATTAAGTCCACATTGACCCTCCAAAGGGCATCTCACCCAGGCCCACCCCAACCCTATCTCTACATTTCTCACCCTAGGCACTACAAGCAATTTAGCATGGCCAATCCACCTAGCCTGCACATCTATGGACTATGGGAGGAAACCGGAGCATCCAGAGGAAACCCACGCAGTCTCGGGGAGAACATGCAAACTCCACACAGACAGTCACCTGAGGCTGGTATCAAACCCAGGTCCCTGGCGCTGTGAGGTAGCAGTGCTGACCACTGAGCGACTGTGCTGTTTACTTTGTATCAGTTGGTTATAACGTGTCGTAAATGTTACCTTTTGTTGATCAAAAGTTACACCATGTGGCCCTGGCTGATTGCTAATTCTGCTGCTTAGGACACGCTGCACAACAACCTCTTAAAGTCCAGGGATAGAAAAGCCAACTCACGACTGTCAAATTGGACATGGTTACAAAGGCATTAAGGGACATGTAGAATTGACCAGCTAACCAAGATTGTTAGCCACTTTGATGAACTTTTTCTGCAAGTCATTTGATTAACATTACAATTAACAACAGTCAATGTATAATCTGTATGTCCATTCAGGCATTTAGCTACATTGCAGACTGCTGTTCATTCAGAGTTATTTAACACTATTTATCTGATATTTCAATTATTTTCAAGACCCAAAATTCCAACTTGCCTGTATTATTTGCCATGACTCCTTAACATTATAAGCTAAATTGATCTTTCATACAGGAGAATAACCTATGATTTCCAGTTGAAATATTATAAATCAATATAAAATAGCTTCAGCATGCCAGAGCCATTGAACAAAAATTGAATATTAAAGCGTTCATATAAAGTATGTAACAATGTTTATTGTGAAAATCCACAAAATATTCCAATGTAGATTACTCAGTTTGGAAAAGAAAACAATGAGAATCATAACAACGAAAACAAAGTTGCTGGAAAAGCTCAGCAGGTCTGGCAGCGTCTGTGA
>JAHRHZ010000223.1:17346699-17363634 GCA_024137785.1 Ginglymostoma cirratum
TCACAGACGCTGCCAGACCTGCTGAGCTTTTCCAGCAACTTTGTTTTTGTTCTTGATTTACACCACTGCAGTTCTTTTGGTTTTTATTGAGAATCATAATAAGCTGAAATGTGTATTAAAAGGACAATGGATTTAGTTACTAAACTTCGAAGCTCCATCAAAGCTGGATTGCGATTTAATTTCAGTCAAGATTTATGAGGTATGTCACAGCATAGGAGCTGGCCAAAGCAACTGCATATAATTCAAGTAGGAAATGATAGTAACTAAAATGCACCAACAGAATTAGCTAACATTACACAATTCTGAAAAAGGGTTAAACTGGTTACAAAGTGAGGAGCAAAAGTGGTGTATTTCTTTTGTGTAGATGAGTAGATTTCCTGCATCTATCAAGAAACACTTCTAACCACAAAAAAGATGACTAATTTGTCTCAGTTTCTTTGTGTTCTTCTGAAATAGCACACACAAAATGTATTGCAACACACAAGCTTCTGTGGCAATAGTTACTGACTAATAGGTATTAAGAGAACATTCTGTTATTTAATGGTATTGTGCCATGCAAAAGACAGTTTGATCACTAAAATTAAAAATTTCATTACTCGCTGCTGCTAATACTATATGTACCAGGGAGTCAGAAGAACACAATGGTTTAACAAGCACAACAAAGACTAACTAGTTGGTCTGCAGCAGGATATTGCACTGCAAGCTTGCATAATGGTCATTCTTCTTCAGTATTTTCCCACTTAATTTTCATTTTTCAGAGGGTTAAGTATAACCACACTACGACTTTAAACATTTGTGGTCAAGCAACCACGGGCCCAAAATTGGACATTCTAAATTGACCCACACCTAGAGAAATTGGGCCCAAAAGAAAATTGGTCAAACTAAATTAAACAGCAGACAGCAGCTGTTGGCTACAGAGAAACCGAAGTCAAAGAGGTTACAAAAGTTCAAGGGGAATCAATTATAACCAACCCAAGGTTGTGTATCGGAGCAGTATCAGTCAGACTTCCAGGTACCTTGATCCCCAACCAGTGCCTGAGGCCATGCACTTTATGTCTCCCTGGCATGGCAATAGTACAGGGTCTTGGCGTGATCCCATTGAATACTTTGAACTCTGATCATGACCATTGGCTAAAGGTCCCCGAACATTTGGGATTGTCCGGGTGAAGGGGATGGTGGATTTAAAAAATACACCCAAAAGCCACCCTCTTAGTGAAGACTAGTGGCAGAAGGCCATGTGACAACCCAGGAAGACACAGGAGAAGATCCACCATGATTGCGAGACCACCTTTGTGGAAGACAGCCAACCCTATGTTGGAGAGGAAGAAGATTCCAACTTGAACACATGGATGATTGTGGGTAATCTCCTTTCTCAGACTGATCATAGATTCATAGAGTCATAGTGCATGGAAACAGACCCTTTGACCCAGCTTGCCCATGGCAATCATATATCCTTAATGAACCTAGTCCCATTTGCCAGCATTTGGCCCATATTCATCCAGATGCCTTTTAAATGTTGTAATTGTAACCAGCTTCCAATACCTCCTCTGGCAGCTTATTCCATACACACACCACCGTCTGCATGAAAAAGTTGCCCCTTAGATCCCTTTTAAATCTTTCCCCTCCCACCTTAAACCTATGCACTCTCGTTTCGGGTTCCCTTACCTCCCCATTTACACTATCCATGCTCCTCATGATTTTATAAACCTCTATAAGTTCACCGTTTAGCATCTGACTCTCCAGGGAAAATAGAAAGAACATAGAACATAGAACAGTACAGCACAGTACAGTCCCTTTGGCCCACGATGTTGTGCCAAACTTTTACCCTAAACCTAACATCTATCTAACCTCAACCCCTACCTTATACTATCATCCATCTGCCTATCTAATAGCCACTTAAATGCCCCTAATGAGGCCGACTCCACTACCCTCTCCGGCAACGCCCCGACCGCTCTCTGAGTAAAGAAACTACCTTTGACGTCTCCCCTAAATCTACCTCTACTCACTTTAAAACTATGCCCCCTGGTAATAGCTACCTCCATCCTAGGAAAAAGACTCTGGCTGTCCACTCTATGTATACCTCTGATCATTTTGTACACCTCTATCAATTCACCTCTCATCCTTCATCATTCTAAAGAGAAAAGCCCTAGCTCTCTCAATCTTTCCTCATAAGACCTTCCCTCCATTCCAGGCAACATCCTGGTAAATCTCCTCTGCATCTTTTCCAAATCTTCCACATCTTTCCTGTAATGAGGTGACCAGAACTGGACACAATACTCCAGATATGGCCGAACCAGGGTTTTGTATAGCTGGAGCATAACTTCCTGGCTCTTGAACTCAATCCCTCTATTAATGAAAGCTAACACACCATATGCCTTCTTAACAACTCTATCCACCTGGGTGGCAGCTTTCAGGGAACTGTGGACATGAACCCTGAGATCCCTCTGCTCCTCCACACTGCCAAGAATCTTTCCGTTAACCCTGTATTCTGCTTTCAAGTTTGTCCTTCCAAAATGAATCACCGCACACTTTTCAGGGTTAAACTCCATCTGCCACTTCTCAGCCCAGCTCTGCATCCTATCAATGTCTCTTTGTAACCTAGAACAGCCCTTCGCACTATCCACAACACGACCCACCTTCATATCATCCGCGAACTTACTAATCCACCCTTCCACTCCTTCATCTAAATCATTTACAAAAATCATAAATAGAAGAAGACCCAGGACAGATCCTTGTGGTACACAAATAGCCCCAGCCTATTCATCCTCACCCCATAACTCAAACCCTCCAACCCTGGCAACAAATTGTAAATCTTTTCTGAACACTATCAAGTTCTACAATATCTTTCATAATGCAGGGAGACCAGAATTGTGTGCAATATTCCAAAAGTGGCCTAACCAATGTCCTGTACAGCCACACATGACCTGCCAACTCCTATTCTCAATGCACTGATTAGATAAAGAGTAAATAATGTGGGAATTTGGGAACTGCTCACATGGTGTTGTTAACAAGGAATATTTTGTTAATAAATCAAGCTGAATCGCAAACCAAATTCTTTTTCCTTTTGTCTGCCTCACTGACAAGAGCATTTGTGTAAAGTGATTTTAATATACAAACCTGTCAAAGTGTCCAAAGCACAGACCACACATTGGTTTGTGATCTGTTGGTCCTCTAATTTCTAGAGTCACTGAACTATCATATGTAGGAAGAAAGCTGGACAAGTTTGGATAAGCTGTTAAATATTCAGGTTTTTTTATTTAGGTAGTGGGGAGGCAGGAAGAAATAATGCAGGATGTTTCCTCAGGAAATTAACTGGCTCTGTAGATTGTACATGAACTGCAGAAACAATAACAGAAAAAACATTTCACAGTCAACTACATTATGTTCTTATGTAGTCCATGACTCCTCACATTTCAACAGCGTTTACAATTCAAAAGTTGGCTGCAAAGCACTTTGGGATGTTTTGAATTCAAGAAAGGCATGATACAAAACATCTGCAAACTAAGGAACCAGCTCAGCAAGCGAACCAACTACAGCATCCACAACTCAAGCTACAAATCTACATAAGAACCTTAGACAAAACCAAGGTTTTTACAGAATCACAGAATTATTACACCGCCAAAGGATGCCATTTAGCCTGTTATGTCTTTGTTCGCTGTCTGAATGAGCAATGCACCCACAGCCAAACTCCTGTCTTCTACTCTTATAGCACTACATATTTTTCTTTTTCAAGTAATAAATTAATTTCCTCTTGAATGCCTCTAAATAACTTCTTCTTTCTATAGGTATGGTCATGATTAAAGAGATGGAATATATTGCTACAAAAGAGATAGAATATATTGCTACAATTACTTTTGCCCTGGTTATGTTATAGAATCATAGAATTCCACAGTGTGGAAGCAGACCATTCAAGTCCACACTGACCCTCTGAAGTGCATCCCACCCAGATTCACCCCCTCCTCTATCCCTGTAAACTTGCATTTCCTACAGCTAATCCACCAAGCCTGTACATCCCTGGACACTATGGGTAATTTAGCATGGCCAATCCACCTAACCTGCACATCCTTGGGCTGTGGGAGGAGATGGGAGCACTCAGAGGAAACACATGCAGACACAAGGAGAATGTGTAAACTCCACATGGACAATCATCTGGGGGTGGAATTGAACCTGGGTTCCTGGCACTGTGATGCAGCACTGCTAACCACTGAGCCACCATGATGCCCCCATGTCCTCCCTGACATCTCCTACCCCAAGTTTCCCCAGTGTAGATTTATACCTTACGTCTTCACAACCTTCAGGTTTAATTCTATAATTGAAGTAAGATTGTGGGTGGAAATGTCCCCTCCTGGAAAGCAGCAGGGAAGTTGGCAGGAGGGACAGATAATCAGACAGGTTAGCATCAGGAAGATATTTGCCAACCTCCCCCACCATAGGAATTATGTTCCTGGCAGGATGGCAAAAGATTGAACTCCTCACCCTGCGATCAATTGAGATGCTTGAAAGGTGAATTAACAAACACGTAAGGGTCTAATCTCTCCTTGGCAGCAATTATTTCCGCTCCAGGCCAGGCATGAAAGTGTTCACCTAATGAACTGGCTGGTAAACCAACATGGGTAGGCTCTCAGGACTGGTGGGTGTGGTACAGGGGACCCTCAATCTGAACCAATTTGGGCAAGACAAAGGGACTGGATCCAATTGAGGGGAGTGGTCTCTGACAGCCACACTCCACCCTCATCTCCAAATGTGCTGGCTCCTCTCCTCACAATCCTATACCCTAGAAAAAAGAAAACCTTGCTCCTTGAACCATACCTAGTTCTTCTAGCAATGAACCCCCATCCTGGGAGTCTGGGAGGATGTATCCTGGTTGCAATTGCCAGTCTGTTTGTTGTGAAAGTCGACGGGCCAAAGAATTCCCATTTGGAAGCTCTCCCACTCTCAGACTTAAAATGGGAAAATCACAACCTCTGTCATATTCTCACATCAGATAAGATTTCAAAGTAGGTCAACAGAGATTTGGAGCTGGACCATGATATTCAACCTGACTGGTCTGGGAGATGGCATTGAATTACTCAGACCTGCCACCACCATATTGGAAACTGTTGGGGGAGATGACTGTATACAGTAAAGCTCATGGTACCCATGGGTGGGTCTGCTACAACAGAGGGAGGGAAGAAGAATGGCAGGGCCTTAGTGGTAAGGGAATTCAATTGTAAGAGGAACAGGAAGACAGTATGATGGAATAATGGCAGGTAAATAAAGGTAAATCCTACATTATTTTCAGAGTATATTTAGGGAAAGAGTAGGGCCCATTAAGGACTACAGTGGTAATTTGTACGTGGAGCCAGAGGATGTCAGTAGGGTTCGATATGAATACTTTGTGTCACGGTTCACTTGTGAGAGGGATGATGTGAGTATGGAAATCAGGGAGAAGGACTGATGTACATAAAGTAGTCAGCATAGACAGAGAGGAGGTTCTGAGTGATCTGACAGGCTTAAAATAGATAAATAATCAAGGCTGGTTGAAATCTATCCCAGGCTGTTGAGTGAGGCAAAGAAGAAAATAATGAGGGCACTGGCAATAATTTTCAATTCCACTCTGGCCACAGCAGAGGACAATCAATGTGGTGCTGTTATTCAAGAAGTGAGGAAGGTGTAAACTAGGAAACTACTGGCCGGTTAGTCTAACCTCAGAGGAGGTGAAAGTATTGGAAGCAATTTTGAGGGGCAGAATTAATCTGCACTTGGAGAAGCAGAGATTAATTAAAAACATTCAGCATGGTTTTGTTAAGGGAAAGTCATGTCTGACCGACTTGACTGAGTTTTCTGAATAGGTTACTAGGCGTGTAGATGAAAGCAATGCATTCAATGTAGCCTACTTGGATTTCAGCAAGGCTTTTGATAAGGCCCCACTTGGGAGGCCGATAACGAAGATAAAATCCCATGGGATCCAAGGAAATTTGGCTAATTGGATACAGAATTCGCTGAGAGGCAGGAAGCAGCGGGTGAAGGTCGAGGGGTGTTTTTGTGACTAGTGGGGTCTGTGCCCAGTGCAGTCCCGCAGTGCTCAGTGATGGGTCACTTGCAGTTTTTGGTATATACCAAATAAGGAGGGTTGATCAGTAAGTTTGGAGCGGATGGCAAATAGAGAAGAGTATAGCCTTAGGTTACAAGAGGATATAGACGAGCTGGTCAGATAAACTGACCAGTGGCAAGTGGAGTTCAATCTGGTAAGTGTGAGGTGATGCATTTGGGCAGGACAAACAAGACAAGGAATTACATGATGAATGGTAGGCCCCTGGAAAGCACCAAGTATCAGAGGGATCCTGGTATGTATTTCCACCAGTCACTTACGGTAGCGAGCCAGGTAGATGTAGTGGCTAAGAAGGCATATGGGCTTCTTGCCTTTAGTAGCTGAGGCATAGAGTTTAAGACCAGTGAGGCTGTGCTGGAATTGTCTAAAAAGTTGGTTAGCCTACAAGTAGAGTGTTGTGGAAAGTTTTTGGAATCCACCTTATAGCAGGGATTTGATTCCAATGGACAGAGTACAGAGGACATATAACAGGATTTTGCCCAAGCTGGAGACTTACAGTTAAAAAGAGAGGTTGGACAGACTGGGGTTGCAGAGAAAATTAAGGGTAGACATGATTGAGATGTCCAAAATAATGACAGGCAGCGACAGAGGAGAAAAAGCCTTTCTCCTTGGTGGATGGAACAATGATGAGGCGCATAGATTTAAGGCAATGAGCAGGTTGGTTTAGAGGGAGTGTGAGGGAAAATGTTTCACCCAGAGGATGGTGGGAATCAGGAACTCACTACTTGTAAAGGTGGTACAGTCAGAAATCTTCATAATATTTATAGATTAGAATAGAATAGAAATTCATTGTCACGTGTACTTTTACATGAAAAAGACAGTGAAAAGTTTTGTACGTCACCCCACCACGGTGCCTAATCAATGACAGAAGTCATAATAATAAAAGAGGTAAAATTAAGATAAAGTTCCTTACAGTTCATTTAACGGCTTGTGGGCTCGGGAAGCCAATTAAGGATTAATAGAATACCCTGAAAATGTAGCTGGGACAAGACCACCATTCCAGGAACAAGACTGCCATGCCAGGCTGCTGGAAAACCAGGCCGGAAGTCTCCACCGAAGATGTCACCATATCAGGCCAAGACCACCACTCCTGGATGAGTCCAGCTGCCAGGCCACTGGAATACCTGGAAGCTGAAGACGAAGAAGACCTCCACATGAGGAAGCCATCTCCGCACTGGGACAAGACTGCCATGCCAGAACAAGAACCCCATGCCGGGACAAGGCCACCACACTGGGAGACTGCCATACTGTGCCAAAACCGTCACTTTTCCTCCTTCAGTTGCCCAGGCCTAGCTGTGGAGCCGGACCCTCAGCCTAGCCTGCGAGACCAGCTGAGGGAGTCAGACTGGGACCTGGTCTTTGCTCGCTGGGGGACCCCGTGCTGGGGTGGAGCCATGTTGTGTTGCTACTACTGCCACCAGAGGCCTCCTCCTTCACCCGCCACTCTCCAGACAAACATTCTTGCACATTGAAAATCGTCTCGTATGTTAACAGCAAGTTAACTCCTTCCACCCATCCTACAATTGCCTGTTCTACGCTGTCCCAGCATAAGGAATATTTAGATGAGCACTTGCATATGAGATTGTGGGCCAAGAACTGGAAAATGGAATTAGAATAATTCGGTGCTTGTTTTTGGCTGGAGCAGAATCGATGGGCCAAAGGGCCTTTTTCTGTGATGTAAACCTGTTTGACTTTATGACACCCCTGACCTGTCGTCAATATAATGGGCAAGGCCTGGAGTGGCAGGAAATCAAGGCTGCCCAAGTAATTTAATGTCCCCACCTATAAATCACTTGGTCACTTAAGGCTGCTTTCTGCTACTCCCCACCACCGTCTGCCCATTAACCCAGAAAAGAGCAGCTAACAGCTCTCTTTCCAGAATCAGTTCACTCTCGTCAAACCATAATAATGACAAACTCATTTGAAGAAATCAAGCACCAATGAAGACCAATTTAGATCAATGATTCTCCTCTTGAATAGTGAAGCAGGCTCAAGGAGGTGGGTGGCCTAATTCCTGCTCTTGGTTCTTATGTAAATTACTAGGAGGGCATTTCATATTCTGGTGAAGTTGACAAATTAAATCAAATTAACTGATTGCTCCCATTTATTCCTAATACTCTACTTATCATATCACAATTCAAACTGGACATTTGAAACAGTTTTAGTACAAAATATAGCTTCAGTATTAACATCTGTAAAGCTTGTACGGTGAAGGCCACATAATACTTTAAGAGTGAGCTGTGCCAAAGTTTATATCCTGATTGGTGCAAACTATTTAGTATTTTATATAGAAAATCTGTAGCTGGTGCAAACTGGAAAAGCAGCCAAGCAACAACCAGATCCAATTCCCTATTTTTGACATGTTAGAAATAAAACAGGTCCCATTGAAAGTACAGCCGCCTGCATATAGACTTAGTTGTAGTTCTGTCCTATGTGTGCTGAGCTGGATTGTTTCTGGCATTGGCAGCCTAAGGTATCCCGTATAAGTTATTATTTCTTTATACGTAATCCCAAAGAGTTGGCCACTCCACATAAAGGCAACACATCCAACATTGAAATACACAGTTTCTGAATTCATAATTTTGAATTGAGTGAATTAAGTTCCCAATCTGTAGAACAATCCTCTTCATATGTCAATAGTTGTGATCACACCACACAGCCCAAATGATGTATTATGCTTGCCTACAAAGTTATATGATAGAATTATACTTGCACCTTTGTCACCAATGATTCATTAGTCCATATTCTGAGGCAATGGTCAGCATACACACTGTTCCTTAATGTCTTATTTGTAACTCCCAACCTTTTCTGCATTGTATTACCATGAAACAGCTTCAAATGTTATGTTGAAAAAAACAAGAGCCTGTATTTATCATAGGGTTAAAAAGCAATGCGAGGTGTTGACTTTTGGAGAGACAAACCAGGGCAGGGCTTATGCATTTAATGGTAGGGCCCTGGGAGTGTTGTCAAACAGATAGACCTAGGGGTTCAGGTGTATAGTTCCTTGTACATTGGTAAGGCCACATTTGGAGTACTGCATACAATTCTGGTCACCCTTCATAAGAAGGATGTTATTAAATTGGCAAGGGTTTACAAGGATGTTACCGACACTCAAGGGTTTGAGTTATAAAAAAAAGCTGGATTGGCTGGGAGTGTAGGAGTCTGAGGGGTGACTTTGTAGGCGTTTATAAAATTAAGAGGGGCATAGCTAAGTTAAATAACAAAAATTCTTTCCCTAGGGTAGGTTTAAAACTAGAGGCCACAGGTTTAAGGTGAGATGGGAAAGATTTAAAAGAAACTTCGGGACAACTTTTTCACATAAAAGGTGGTGCATATTTTGAACAAGTTGCCGACATTTAAAAGACAATTGGACAGGTTCATGACTAGGAAAGGTTTGGAGGGATGTGGGTCAAATGCAAGTAAATGGGCTTAGTTCAGTTTAGGAAATGATGTCAGTGTGGACAAGTTGGGCCAAAGGGTCTGTTTCCACGCTATATGATTCTACTTCTTTTCTATGAATACATTGGATGGAATTTAATCCAGGGGACTTGATTCTCATCAGTGGCTGGAGAGTCTTCACGTCAGGTAGGCATCCTGCCTTTCACATCTCCCAAGAGCTGCCAGTCAAGCAGAGGCTGGCAATTCTCTATTGCAGGTAGCAACATCAATGGTGGCAGCAGTCAAAGCACCCAATTGAGGGATGTAGGCCATTCTTCAGTCAGGCCAGAATATGGGATCATGTAAAGGGGATTGCTCGTTAGAGGATGCAGGTAAGTCAGGAGAAAGAAGAGTGGGGGGACCTTTCAGTGAGACTCCCATCCCATTCCTAATGCAGAGTCCATCACTTAGACACTTTGAATGAAATCTCTCCCCAGGACAACACAAGCAAACCTTACATGAGTAGTCATTTTAGGCTCCATGCTTGGTGACTCCCCCTGCCTGCTGCTGGCGGTAGCAGGGTGAGATCCTTCATTTCCCAGTTTAATGTCGATGTAATGGCCTCAGTTGGTGTTGAAGTCAGAAGGCTGTTCACAAGGTACAGAGATGAGAAGCTGGTAATGTCCACACCCTCACCCTCTAACAAAAATAAATACGTCCCCATTTTCAAAGGGCGACGCGGTGACTCAGTGGTAAGCACTGCTACCTCACAGCTCCAGGGACCCACTTTAGATTCCACCCTTAGACGGCTGTCTGTGTGGAGTTTGCACGTTCTCCCCATGTCTGCGTGCGTTTCCTCTGGGTGCTCTGGTTTCTTCCCACAGTCCAAAGATATTAAGTGAATTGGCTGTGGGAAATTACGCATAGTGTCCGGGGAGGTACAGGCAAGGTGGATTAGTCATGGGAAATGCAGGGTTAGAGGGATAGGGTGGGGGAATGGATCTGGGTGGGATCCTCTTTGGAGGGTTGGTGTGGACTCAATGGGGTGAATGACCTCTACCTCTACTATAGGGATTCTCTGATTAAGAAAACCCACCTTGGGCAATGGAATTAAATTCTGCCATAAATTAATTCATTATTTGTGTTAATAATCACTTTTTTTGTTGATTATATATTTAACTGAAATATTCAAACACTAGTAATTTACGACACATTTGGCTTAGAAATGCCATTTTTTCAGCATCTATCAATAATCTTTTTTTGGCAATCTTTCTGTTACACTTCTACAGGTAAAAATTGCTTGCCAGCTCTTGCTCTATGGAATGTAATTTTTCTTCATTATCAAATTTTACCATTATGTTTTCGTTGCAAATCTGTTAATAAGAACAAGATACGCTAATGCATTTAGGCATATTTATTTATTCCTAGCCTGGACATTAAATATGAAAAAAACACAGGAAAGATAAATAGCTTTGCAGTTTCTGAGGAAAATCCACTTGAAACAAAAGTTAACTTGCTGTGCCTACTTGGTTCAAGCATGGTAGTAAATTTTCAAGCTTTTATTTGGACACGAAAATAGCTTTTAGAGTAGAAACTGTTAACATCTCTGCATGTACTTATATGGTTGTAATTTTGGAAAAATATGCGCTCCACATTTAATGGGTCTCTGGAATAAATCAGTAAATGGATGTACATCACTGAACTTTTACTGCTTGAGAATTTTTTTAACAAATTTATAACTACTGAAGCCAAATGCCAAGCTTACTTTCTGAAATCTATAAAGAAAAGGAAATTCAAAGCAGCAAAAGTTTTAAATGTATTTTCAGTGCATTTAGGCAATAATGCAAAACAATTCAATTACCTTGTGAATACTTACATAATAAAATTAATTTTGCCATAAGGCGAAATGCATTGTCAAGCTAAACTTGATGTACTTACACTGTTAATTGTTTGGTTTAGGGCTGATTTAACCAAAAAAATCACTTCAAAATTAGATTTTGCTCAGTGGGATAGATTGTGATTTTCCAGCTGAAGTTAATTATACTTTTTATCAGATTCCTTGTGAAAACCTATAACCAAGGTGACATTTCATTTTTGATATATCTATTCTGTGTACAATCAAGAATATAAACATTATGAACAGTAAAAACCACACATTCAGTGTCAGTTGGTAGCAATTTAGTCTCTGATCAGAAGGTTGTGGGTTCAATCACACTTGAGACTTGAACCATGCCATACTGAGGGAGTGCTGCACATGGAGCTGCTGTCTTTTAGATTAAACCATTGACCCAGCTGCCCTCTCAAGTGGACACAGAAAACTCCCTGACTTTATTTCCAAAAAAGGTGGAGATATCATCTCTGGTATCATGACCAATGTTTAGCCTTCAATCAACATCATTAAAAAAGATTATTTAGTCACTATAACACAGCCGTTTGTGGTAACTTGCTGTGACTCCCAAAATCATTGTAGACAGGAGTGTGAGGAACACTTTCCACCTCCTTGAATGTGTGCAGCTGCAACAACATTTAAAATGTCCAACACTATCCAGGAAAAAAACAGTCTACTCAATGACACTTCATCCACTAAGCTAAAAATCCCAGGCCTTCTACTAGTATACATTATCTATACAATGTACTGCAGCAGTGCACCAAAGCTTCTACGGTAGTATTTCAGAAATCACAAAACCCTGTGAAAGAAAAGTAAAACAGGTTCCTAGGGACACCACGAAATGCAAGGTTTCTTCCACGTAGCTCCAATGAGCTTGTCAGGTGGATGAGAATCTGAGAAGTAGCCCAAATTGGAAAGAAGAAAAGTCAGTAACAATAACTAGGAAAGCTGCCAGGAAGTCTAGAAGACAGAAGAGAAAAAGCCAAATGTTGAGGATGCTTCAAATGCAGACGTCTGCCAAAAAGGCTAAGGGTGCTCTGATTGAATGCATGCAGCCTTCACAACAAGATAGAAATAAAGGTAAATCATTATAACATAATTGCCATTACAGAAACATGGCTGCTTGTTTCCCAGAGCTGAGAACTGAATATTCGAGGATATTTAACGTTGAGGAAGCACAAACAAGAAGGAAAAGGAGATGAATTTGTATTGATAATAAGTGGTATATAGAATCAGTGCATTAACAGAGTGTATATGAGACTGGAAGGAAATATGTGAGATTTGTTTGGATGGATCTAAGAAATATTGATTGGAGTTATAGTGGTAAATGACAGTGGTAGTGTAGGACATGACATTAATTAGGACATGAGAGAAGCCTGGGCAACACGGTAATCACGAATACTTCAATTTGAATACAGACTGTGTAAACCAAGTGAGCACCTAAGCAGTGGAAGGTGATTTTCTGGTGTGTCTTACAGATGGTTTTCTACAGCATTATGTTGAACAACTGATAAGTGACATGCTAATTTAGATCCAGTGCTATGAAATGAAAATAGGGCTGATTAATAAACTCATTGTAAAATAACCTTAAGCACGAATGACCACAATATGATAGAATTTTACATTATGTTTGAAAGTGAGGCAATTCAATCTGAAGCAAGTTAAATTTGAATAAAGGAAATTATGAAGGGATGATGCATAAATTAGCTGAGATGGATTGAGAAAATTCATAAAAAGACTGAAATGTATGTAGACCATGGATAATATTAAAGAACTATTGCATGGCTTACAGTAGTGTTCCCTCTAATTTTCTTTGGTTATATGGCTCTCTGAAGCCCATGTGTGGCAGCAACTACTGGAACTGGAAGTAAATGCTGTAATCGGTGTGCTGACTTTAGTCACCATGCATGGAACCTTGCAATAGCTGCACGCAGGTGCAACCCTGCATTTTAGAGGGAACATTGACAGCAACTATACATTCCTTTAAGATGAAAAAGCTCAGTCAACCATGGTTTATAAAGGAAGTTAAGAATTGTGCAAGTTTAAAAGAAAAGGTCTACATTATTGCCAGAAATAGAAGTAAATCTTATGAACTGAATATCTTTAGAATGCAGAAATGCATGACAAATAAACTGATAGGAAAAGACAGGAAGCAATACTGCAATTTGCAAAAAAAAACAGACTGTGAAAGATTCTATCGGCGCATGAAAAATAAATGTTTGTCTAAGACATTGTGCGTCCAACAAGAGCAGAGGCAGGAGAATTCGTAATGAGGAATAGAGAAATGGCAGAAAAGCATAATGTCTACTTTGTGTCTGTTTATACTGAAGAAGATACAATAAATCTCCCAGAATTAGAGACCCAAGTGACTTGGATGAATGCAGTGTTGAAGGAAATTAATATTAATAAGAAGGTTGTACTGGAACAATTAATGGGGCTCAATGTTGAAAAGTCTTAGGGATGGTATATTGTACATCCCAGTGTGTTGAAGGAGGCAGTTGTAGGGATTGTCCATGTATTAGTGATCATCTTCCAAAATCAATATATTGTCGAATGATTACTGCAAATGTAGCAGTAAACTTGTAATTGTCACTGTATTATTTAAGAAGGGAGTGAAAAATGAAACAGAGTACTACAGCACTCATTAGCCTCATATCAATGCTAAAATTTATTATAAATGTCACTTGAATAATACTGAGATAACAAGGTGTAGAGCTGGATGAACACAGCAGGCCAAGCAGCATCAGAGGAGCAGGAAGGCTGACGTTTCTGAAGAAGGGTCTAGGCCCGAAACATCAGCCTTCCTGCTCCTCTGATGCTGCTTGGCCTGCTGTGTTCATCCAGCTCTACACCTTGTTACATCAGATTCTCCAGCATCTGCAGTTCCTACTGTCACTTGAATAATACTGATGTGTTTGGATATAGTCAATGTGGATTTGCAAATAGAAAATTTGTTTGAAGAACCTGTTGGAGCTTCTGTGGCTATGTTACTAACAAATCTGATAACAAGGAATTGATGGACGTAATAAACTTGGATTTTCAGAATGCTTTTGATAAATTCCTCCAGAGGTTTGTTCAGCAAAATGAAAGCACATGGACATGAGGTAATGTACTGATATGGATTAAAGATTCGCGAACAGGCAAAAAACAAAGACTATGAATAGACAGGCCGTTCTCATGTTGGCAAGCTGTGACACATGGGGTACCAGTGGGGTACTAGAGCCCCAGCTGTTCACAATATATAGCAATATTTCCAAATTTGTAAATGATACAAAGTGGAGATGTATTTTGTGAAGAAGATGTAAAGTGACTTTGGAAGAGTTTGGGCAGGCTTATTGACGAGGTAAGAATATAATGTGGAAAAATGTGTAGTTATCCACTTGGGAGAAGGATTGCAGAGTATTTCTTAATGGTAAGAAGTTGGAAAATGTAGCTTTACAAACAGACTTTGATGCCCTTGTCTGTATGTCACAGAAGACTAACATGCAGGTGCAACAATCTATTTGGAAGGCTAATTGAATGTTAGCTTTTATTACAAAAAGTCCTGAAGTCTTGTTTTGATTGTGGAGCAGCTAAGTTACAGTACCTGGTGTAATGTGTGCAATTTTGGTCCACTTACCTCAGGAAGGATATTATTTCCATAAAATGAGTGCAACAAAGATTCACGAGCATCCCTGTGATAGTCCTATATAGTGTCCTATAATGAGAGATTGAACAAACTGAGCCAGAGTTTCAAAGAATGTAAAGAGCTTTCAATAAAGCTTACAAAATACTTAAAGGGTAGATACAAGTAAGATGTTCCCCTTCAGAGGCTGGAACCGGGGGCACAATTTAAGCTAGATAGGGCTGAAATGAGGGAGATTTTATTTTACTCCAAGGTTTGAGAATCATTAGAATTCTTTACCTCAGAATATTGTGAATGCTCAGTCTTTGAGAATGTTAAAAGCAGAGATCCTGGTTACTGATAGCAAAAAGGGTTGTGGAGGTAGTGTGGGTAAAATGCATTGAAGTCTTCCATCAGCCATGATTGTATTTAATGGCAGAGCAGACTCAACAGGCTGAATGGCCTACTCCTATTCTATGTTCCTATGTTCATAAGTCAGACACCTTCCTGACTTAGACAAACAGGAGTTGATTTTGAAGTTGTTAAGTAGTGTGTAATAGACAACCAACTGCTCTTTAAATTTCCATTAGCTATTCCCTTATTGCTTTCAAAGTTGCTGAGTCAAAATCCTTAAACTCTAGCTCACAGCACTTTCACCGCACAACGACAGCATTACAAACATAAAGCCCAACATCAGCTTCTTGAGGACAACTAGGAGTTGGTAATAAATGGCCTGGTCATTTTGAAAATTACTATTTAAGAATTTACAGCAAAGAAAAATCATGCATATATATGACATACCACTGTCTTTTTTCTAGAAGCCTTACAGCGTGGATGTAGGCTATTTGGCCCATTGAGTCTACAGCAACTATCCAAAGACGATCCCACCCAGACCCACCCCATCCCTGTAACCCCACATTTCTCACGGCTAACCCACCTAACCTGCACATCCCTGGACATTATGGGCAGTTTAGCATGGCCAATCCACCTAATCTGCACATCTTTGGACTGTGGGAGGAAACCAGAGCACCCAGGGGAAACCCACACAGACGTGGGGAGAATGTGCAAACTCCACACAGACAGTTGCCCGAGGGGGGAATAGAACCTGGGCCCCTGGTGCAGTGAAGTAGCATTGCTAAATGCTGAGCCACTACACCACCCCTTAGACTGTAATTTTATATTATTTCTTTTGCACCATTATTTTTACAGAGAGGAAACACCAAAAGTGACACAATAACTCTACTTTCAAACTGATAGATATTTGTCACAATATTTTCCTGCCAAACAAAGGGATGAGAATAAACATCTTCCATTTGTCCATGGAAATAATCCAATTCAAACTCTGTGTTTTGTATCCCAGACATTAAACACTGTAGATGTCTACCCTAATGAAGTATCAGGTTTAAGTATTCAGAGAACTTTTTTCACCTGAATTGAGAACGTGCAGCGAATAAATGAGCTGTATGAAAACTCCTTCCTGAAATTTAATTTTCTCAGTCACTGGATTGAATCCCATATGTTTCTCAAACTTACTGCTGACAGACAGTGCTAAATAATATAAGATGTAGCAATGACTGAAGACAATAAAATGTAGTAAGGTCCCTTGGTGTTCTGAGCATGCAAATGCATTTTGTGAAGATTGAATTCCAAAATTCTTTGAAATTGAAGAGTGTTGAAAGGTTCAGAAATACACTTGAAACTGATCCTGTGTTGTGTGTTCAGCTTGAAGATATTTGCCTGGTATCAAGCAGTGACAGTCATGATCTGAATTTTTAGTTGTCCAACACCATATTACTAGGACTACTTACTGCTACTTCCACAATGTTCCCCATTACAGCTCCTAAATGAATCTGTCTAGTAGATAGATTGTCATGAGATAAAAGGTACTGCAGATGCTGGAGAACCCGAGATAACAAACATGGGGCTAGATGAACACAGCAGGTCATGCAGCATCATAGGAGCAGGAAAACTTGA
>JAHRHZ010000223.1:17364034-17374598 GCA_024137785.1 Ginglymostoma cirratum
TCAAGTTTTCCTGCTCCTATGATGCTGCATGACCTGCTGTGTTCATCTAGCCCCATGTTTGTTATCTCGGATAGATTGTCATGTCAGCTCCAGGGAT
This sequence comes from Ginglymostoma cirratum, assembly GCA_024137785.1. NCBI lineage: Eukaryota > Metazoa > Chordata > Chondrichthyes > Orectolobiformes > Ginglymostomatidae > Ginglymostoma > Ginglymostoma cirratum. The sequence continues at coordinate 17,364,132 of JAHRHZ010000223.1, forward strand.
AATATGAGCTGACCTGTCCTCTGAATTGCTCCAGCTTTCTGAGCAAGTGAACATGATTTTAGCTGTTAAAATGTAAACTGTTGATAACATTGCAAAACAATAGAAGGGGATTGCTAAGAATTTACAGTGAAACATTGCATCCTGCAGTATGAAAGGATGGAATGAAAAAGATCAGCCATGGTATTACTGAATGGTGGAGCAGGCTCAAGGAGCCAGATGGCCTACTCCTGCTCCTATTTCTTATGTTATTATGGAACGTCTGGTTGCCAAATTTGTGAATGCCACAAAAAGGAGCAGAAAAGTAATTGTGAAGATGATAAAAAGAGTTATAGTCATACAGGATGAAACAGACCCTTCAATCCAACTCATCCATGCCAATCAAGTTTCCCAAACTAAAGTATTTGCCTGCATTTGAACCGTATCCCTCTAAACATTTCCTAATCATGTACCTGTCCAAATTTCTTTTAAATGTTGCAACTGTACTTGAATTTACCACTTCCTCTGGCAGTTCATTCCACACAGGAACCATCCTCTGTGTGAAAATGTTGACCCTCAGGTCCCTTTTAAATCTTTGTCCTATCACCTTAAAAATATGCCACCCCACCCCACCCCTGGTTTTGAACTCACCTAGCCTAGGGAAAAGGCCTTTGTTATTTACTTTATCTTTGTCCCTCATTATTTTATAATCTTCTTTAAAGTCATCCCTCAGCCCCCTATGCTCTAGTGAAAAAAGCCCCAGACTATCTAGCCTATCCTTATAATCAAACTCTCTGGTCCAGGCAACATCCTGGTGAATCTCATCTGAACCCTCTCCAATTTAAAAATTTCCTTCCAATAACAGGGCAACCAGAACTGTACACAATACTTCAACATGGCCTCACCAACATTCTGTACAACCTCAATGTGACATTCCAATTCCTATATGCAATGGACTGAGCAATGAAGGCTAGCCACATGACAGAGGAAAAAGTTCTGGCAGTCTTAAACAAACATAAAGGTGGATAAATCTCTGGGACCCGATCAAGTGTATCCCAGGATGTTGTGGGAAGTTTGGGAAGAAATTGTGCGGCCCTTACCAGTGATATTTGTGTTATCTACAGGCGTGGATGAGGTGCTAAATGCCTTCCTAACCAGCCTGTCTACCTGTGGGGCAACTTTGAAAGAACTATGTGCCTGAACATCTTCACAGAATATCTATGCTCTATCCGCAAAAACGACCCTGAGCTTCCAGTTGCCTGTCACTTTAAGACACTATCCTGTACCCCGGCCAACATTTCTGCCTCTGGCTTTCTGCAGTGTTCCAGCAAAGCCCAGTGCAAGCTGGGAAAACAACACCTCATTTTCCACTTGGGGACTCTGCAGCCCTCGGGACTCAATATCAAGTTCAATAATTTTAGAGCCTGAACTCTCCCATGTCGCAGCCCCCAACCCCACACACCAGACCTTGTTATCACACTAACTATTTTAGTCACTAACAGTCCCCATTAACAGCTATTCACTCTCCCAGCCAAATTGTTACCCACTCTTTTGTCTGTCTAACTGTCTTCTCTCTCATTGGGCTCTATCTCCACCCATCATTTACTCCTTGCCCCCTCCCTCCACCCTACCTTCTGCATATAAACCAACCTTTTCCTAGCTACCAACAGGTCTGAGGAAGGGTCACCAGCCCCAAAACATTAACTCTGATTTCTTTCACAGATGCTGCCAGACTTGCTGAGTTTTTCCAGCATCTTCTGTTTCTGTTTATATACCTGAATCCCTCGGTCTTTCTGGTCTATAACATTACCCAGGGCCCTACCATTAACTGCATAAGTCTTGCCGTTGTTTATTTTACCAAAATGCAATACCTCACGTTTATCCAAATTAAACTCCATCTGCCACTCCTCAGCCTATTAGCCCAATTGATCATGATCCCTTTGTAATCAAAGAACAAAGAAAGTTACAGCACAGGAACAGGCCCTTCGGCCCTCCAAGCCTGGGCCAATCCAGATCTTCTATCTAAACCTGTTGCCTATTTTCCAAGGATCTGTAACCCTCTGCTCCCTGCCCATTCATGTATCTGTCTAGATACATCTTAAATGATGCTATCATGCCCACCTCTACCACCTCCGCTGGCAACATGTTCCAGGCACCCACCAACCTCTGCATAAAGAACTTTCTACGTATATCTCCCTTAAACTTTTCCCCTCTCACCTTGAAATCATGACCCCTAGTAACTGAATCCCCCACTCTGGGAAAAAGCTTCTTGCTGTCCACCCTGTCTATACCTCTCATGATTTTGTAGACCTCAATCAGATCCCCCCTCAACCTCCGTCTTTCTAATGTAAATAATCTTAGTCTACTCAACCTGTCTTCAGAGCTAGCACCCTCCATACCAGGCAACATTCTGGTGAACCTCCTCTGCACCGTCTCCAAAGCATTCACATCCTTTTGGTGATGTGGTGACCAGAACTTACGCAGTATTCCAAATGTGGTCGAACTAAAGTCCTATACAACTGCAACATGACCTGCCAACTCTTGTACTCAATACCCCATCCGATGAATGAACGCATGCCGAATGCCTTCTGGACCACTCTATCGACCTGTGTTGCTACCTTCAGGGAACAATGGGCCTGAACACCCAGATCTCTCTGTGCATCAATTTCCCCCAGGGCTTTTCCATTTACCTTATAGTTCGCTCTTGAATTGAATTTTCCAAAGTGCATCACCTTGCATTTGCCTGGATTAAACTCCGTCTGCCATTTCTCCGCCCAACTCTCCAATCTATCTATATTCTGCTGCATTCTCCGACAGTCCCCTTCACTATCTGCTACTCCACCAATCTTAGTGTCATCTGCAAACTTGCTAATCAGATCATCGATACCTTCCTCCAGATCAGATAATCTCAGATAACCTTTCTCACTATCAACTATACCACAAATTTTGGTGTCATATGCAAACTTACTAACCATGCCTTCTAAGTTCTCATTGAAATTATTTATATAAATTGCAAATAAAGGTGGACTCAGCACTGATCATTGCAGAACACCGTTTGTCACAGGCTTCCAGTATGAAAAACAACTCTCCACCACCACCCTCTGTCTCCAACCATCAAGTCAATTTTGTATCCAATTGGCAAGCTCACCCTGAATCCCATGTGATCTAACTTTATTAATTAATCTACCACGTGGAACCTTGCCAAAGGCTTTACTAAAGTCCATGCAGACAATGTCTAACCCTCTGGCCTCATCTATCTTTTTGGTTACGTCCTCAAAAACTTAATCAAGCTTTTGAGACATAATTTCATAGTCATGCTGACTATCCCCAATTAGTCCATGCCTCTCCAAATGCATATAGCTCCTGTCTCAGAATCCTCTCCAATAACAACGTCCACTGATGACAAATTCACAGTTTTATAGTTCCCAGGCTTTGCCTTACAGACTTTCTTAAATAAGGGCACAACATGCCAGTTCTCCAGCACCTCATCCATGTCTGTAGACAATACAAATATCGCTGGGAAGGGCCCCACAATTTCTTCCCAAACTTCCCATAATGTCCTGGGATACACTTGATCAGGTCCCAGAGAGTTATCCACCTTTATGTTTGTTTAAGACTGCCAGAACTTTCTCCTCTGTAATGTGGACTGTTTTCAAGACATCAATATTTGTTTTCTCGAGTTCCCTAGCCTCCATTTCTTGAAAAAAGATCTGTTCGAGAAAACACAGTGAAATCACAAGAAAAAAACTTCCAAGCTCAGGAGCAGCTACAAGATGCACTCTACTCTCCTTCTACCATTTTCCTTTTGTCCCACACAAAGATAGACATGGGTTAAATAAATGGACAAACGTGTGACAAATGGAGCATAAGTGCTTTCTGCTTATAAAAATAGAAAACTTGAAACTACCATGTCTGCAGTACTCATTATAATTTATTCAAATGAATTCACTCAGGCCTTGGCTTGTGGATTGCAGAAAGAGCCAAAAGAAAAGGAAAGGAGTTTTGTGCAAGATAATTTTGAATCTGAGAACTCAATAAACAGCTTTTGCCTCATTTTTGTGCCAGATAAAGTTATTTGATTGTGGGCTGATTTGACGCCAGAAATGGTGCAATTTCTCTCCCCTAATATTCATAATCATAGATTGGCATCGACTTTGCTTGCATATTGAAGAGTATCACATGGCATTATCTAAGGACAACAGAATGAGATGTTTACATATCACACTGGATCTACTCAACTCTGTAAGAAAAGAAGCTATACCCATTAGGAGGTGCAAAAATATTCAGCGGCATGCTGATTCTTTGTTCCTGACTGCAGGAAATATGATTAAAACATGGACTCAGAGAGTGTTGTGTACACTATGGGGAAGGCATGTTGAACAGATGTTGGATTATTCCAAGAGCAAGTCAAGGGACATTAATAAACACTGCTGGATAAACATCCTCCAGTTTCAATGAATATTTTGCACTCATTCACAGGATTTGGGTGTTGCTGGTGAGGTCTGTATTCATTGCCCTAATTGCTCTAATTGCCCTTCAGAAGATGACAGTGAACTGCCTTCTTGGGTCAATTTGCAAGAGGTTAGACTTTCAGTGCTGTTAGAGAGGGAATTCCAGGCATTTCACCCAGCGATAGTAAAGGAATGGTGATTTAGTTCTAAGTCGGGACACAGTGTTGCATGAAAGGGATCTTGCAGACTTTGAGTTCTTCCCTATTGGTTTACCTTAACTTTCTAGGTGCTAGAGGTCAGTGTTTGGAAGGTGCTGTTGAAGTAGGTTTGATGAGTTGTTGCAGTGTATCTTATAGATGGTATACAACTGAGATCTACCAGCATCAAGGAAGCAAACTCTCTCCTGGTTGGAGTCATACCTGGCAGGTCATGCCTGACAAATCTGCTAGAATTTTTTGAGCAAGTAATGGGCAGGGTAGACCAAAGAGAGCCAATGGATGTCATCTACCTGGACTTCAAGAAGGCCTTTGACAAGGTGCCGCACAGGAGGCTGCTGAGTAAGATAAGAGCCCATGGTGTTTGAGGCAAGGTGCAAACATGGATAGAAGATTGGCTGTCTGGCAGAAAGTAGTGAGTGGGGATAAAAGGATCCTTCTCAGGATGGCAGCTGGTGATAAGTGGTGTTCTACTAGGGTCAGTGTTGGGACCACAACTTTTCACTTTATACATTAATGATCTAGATGAAGGAACTGAGGACATTCTGGCTAAGTTTGCAGATGATACAAAAATAGGTGGAGGGACAGGTAGTATTGAGGAGGTAGGGAGACTGCAGAAGGATTTGGACAGGTTAGGGGAGTGGGAAAAGAAGTGGCAGATGGAGTACAACGTGGGAAAGTGTGAGGTCATGCACTTTGGTAAGAAGAATAAAAGCATGAACTATTTTCTAAATGGGGAGAAAATTCAGAAATCTGAAGTGCAAAGAGACTTGGGAGTTCTAATCCAGGATTCTCTCAAGGTAAACTTGCAGATCGAGTCAGTAGTCAGGAAGGCAAATGCAATGTTGGCATTTATTTTGAGAGGACTTGAATATAAAAGCAAGGATGTACTACTGAACTTTATAAGGCTCTGGTTGGGCCACATTTGGAGTATTGTGTGCAGTTTTGGGCTCCATATCCCAGGAAGGATGTATTGGCCCTGGAGCGGGTTCAGAGGAGGTTCCCAAGAATAGTCCCAGGAATGGAAAGCTTAATGTAGGAGGAACGTTTGAGAACTCTGGGACTATACTCTTTGGAGTTTAGAAGGACAAGGGGGGATCTAATTGAGACTTAAAGAATACTGAATGGCCTTGCCAGAGTGAATGTTGGGAAGATGCTTCCATTGGTAGGAGAGGCTAGGACCCGAGGGCACAGCCTTAGAGTAAAGGGAAAACCTTCTAGAACGGAGATAAGGAGAAACTTCTTCAGCTAGAGAGTGATGAATTTATGGAATTCTCTGCCACAGAAGGCTGTGGAGGCCAGGTCATTGAGTATATTTAAGACTGAGATAAATAGGTTATTGATTATCAAGGGGCTCAAGGGTTACGGGGAGAAAAACAAGAGAATGAAGTTGAGGAACTTATCAGCCATGATTGAATGGTGGACCAGACTTGATGGGCCAAATGGCCTAATCCTTGCTCCTATGTCTTATGTAGAAAGAAGGTTGTGGTTGTTGGAGGTCAGTCACCTCAGTTCCAGGACATCTCTGCAAGAGTTAATCATTGAATCCCTACAAAGTGGAATCAGACCTTTCGGTCCAACAAGGCCACACTGACCCTCAGAGTATCCCACCCAATCTACACATCTCTGAACACTACAGGCAATTTAGCATAGCCAATCTACCCAGCCTGCACATCTTTGGACTGTGGGTGGAAACCAGAGCGCCAGGAGGAATACCATGCAGACACGGGGAGTATGTGCAAACTCCACACAGACTCTCACCCGAGGCTGGAATCGAACCCAGGTCCCTAGTGCTGTGAGGCAGCAGAGCTAACCACTGAGCCACTGCCCCACCCCTAAATGCCAGCAGCAGATTTGGGTGACTTAATGGAAAGCAAGGTTCGCCAACAAGAACAGCAAGCAAGGTAGCTCTGTCTACAGCAATCCAGAAACCTGTCGCTGTAATAAATGGTGCACCACTGTTTCTGCCTGGGTTCCTCAGGTAGTGTCCTCTGTCCAACCAACTTCAGGTACTTCATCAATGGCCTTCCCTCCATCATAATGTCAGAAGTGGGAATGTTTGCCGATGATTGCACAATGTTCAGCATCATTCATGACTCCTCAAATACTGAAGCGGTCCATGTTCAAGCACAGCAAGATCTGGACAATATCTCAATATCTACTTACCTGACAGTGGCAAGCAACTTTCACACCGTACAAATATCAGGCAGTGACTATCACCAAAGATTAGAGAATCTAACCACTGTCCCTTGACATCCAATGGTTTTACCATCAGTGAATCTCCTGCTATCAGCATCCTGGGGGTTAGCATTGACCAGAAAGTCAACTGGATTCACTTTACAAATATAATGGCTACAAGAGCAGAACAGACACTAGGAATACAATGGCAAGTAACTCACCTCCTGACTCCACTAAGCCTGCCCACCAACTACAAGGCACAAGTCAGGAATGTGATGGAATATTTACCACTTGTCTAAATGAGTGAATCTCCAACAACACTCAAGAAGCTTGACACCATCAAGGACAAAGCAGCCTGGTTGATTGGCAACACACCCACAAGCATTAACTTCTTCCACCACTGATGCTCAATAGCAGCAGTGTGTACTATCTACAAGATGCACTGCAGAAATTTATCAAAGATTCCAGACAGCAACTTCCAGACCCATGATCACTTCCATCTAAAAGGACAAAGGCAGCAGATCAGCGAGAACACTACCTGTTAGTTTCCCCTCACCATTACTGACTTGGAAATATTTCATCATTGTATCATTGTCACTGGGTCAAAGTCCTGGAATTCCCTTCTTAATGGCATTGTGGGTTTACCTACAGCAGGTGGCCTGCAGCAGTTCAGGAAGGCAGCTCACCACCATCTTCTCAAGGGCAATTAGGGACGAGCAATGAACATTGGCCACCTATTCATGCCCGCATCCCACAAGTGAACAAAAGACATGAAAGACGGTATTCAAAGCTGAATAGCTACTAAACAACAGTACCAGATTGAGAGTTGATAGTAATTTGTCCTTAATGATTCAAAGAAGTCTGAAATTGGAACTATGATTTTCACAAAACTAGTTAAACAATGGAGAGAGTATTCACACTGAATAGATTCAAAATGCTGAAAGTTACCAAAGCTGTTTTAAAAATCCCGCAGATATGAAGAATCCATGACACAGAAACATAAACTGAAATGCTGGAGAAGCTCAGCAGGTCTGGTAGCATCTATGGAGAGAGAAACAGTTAGTTTTTCATGTCAAATATGACTCTGCCTCATATTTGCAGCATCTGCAAGATTTTGCTTTCATTGCATTGTTTAAAATATTGGTTAAGTGTTCCATGAAGCTGAAACTGACTGAGAGTTACTTGCAATTATCGTTCAGGGGGAAATTATCTGAGACCTTACTGAAATTAAGTTTATTGAGTGAAAAATGGAAAACAAAATTTGCTGGATAAAAAAATGACAATATTAAATGGAATTACACAGAAATATACAAAATAGAAACTGGAAGAGGCAATTCGGACCCTCAAAACTGTTCCACTCTTCAGCTGGATCTCGGTTGCTTTTTTATTCACTCATGGGAAGTAGGTATCTCTGGTTGGCCAGCATTTATTGCCCGTCCCAGCTGCCCTTGAACTGTGTGGCTTGCTAGGCTATTTCAGAGGGCAGTTGAGACAATCACATTGCTATGGGTCTGGAGTCACATATAGATCAGACCAGGTAAGGATGGCACATTTCCTTCCCTGAAGGACATTGGTGAGCCAGGTGCAGTTTTCCTAACAATCAGCAACGATTTCATGGTCATCAGTAAATTCTTAATTCCAGATGATTTTTTTCCATTTTTTTTGACTTACCTACATCAGCACCATTTTCCCACATCTTTTCCTTATCCTTGATAATTAGAAATCAATCTCTGTCTTGACTGTACCCAATGACTGAAATCAGTTGAGCCCAGGATAGAGAATTCCGAACATTTGCCACCCTCTAAGTGAAGAAATTCCAATTCATCTTAGTTCTAAAAGACTACTTCTTATTCTGAGGCTTGTGCCCCCAGCTGTAGACTAGCCAGTGAAAATATCCTTTCTACTTCAAACCATTCAAACCCTGAAAGAATTTTGTGTACTTCAATAAGATCACTTTTCATTCTTCTAAATTCTGGGGAACATGTTTCCTCTATCTCTCCTCATCAGACAATCCCACCATCCCAGGGGGTGAGTCTGGTGAATCTTCATTGCACTTCCAATTGGTAAGTATCTCCTTCCTTTGTTCAGGAGATCAAAAGTGTGCATAATACCCCAGGTACAGTCTCACCAAATTCCTACAAAATTACAGCAAGACTCTTTACTCCTATGCTCAAATCCTCTTGTAATAAACGCCAACAAACCTTTACCTTCTGAACCTTTACCAGTTTCAAAATCTCCCCAACCCCAGCCTCATTCCATGGCCAACCTCCGCTGTCAGCCCCATCTCCTTGACCTGACACAACATGACACAACCTGTCCATCTTCTCTCCCACCTTTCCACACCTCCCACCTCATTGACCAATTCCCATCACTACCTACCTGCACTCACCTATCACCATCCCACCTACCTTCTCCAGCCCCACCCCTCCTCTCTATTTATTTTGGAGCTCCCTTCCCACTCCCCAATTTCTGAAGAAGGGTCCCAACACGAAACGTCAACTTTCCTGCTCCTCTGATTCTGCCTGGACTGCTGTGCTCCTCCAGCTCCACACTGTGTTATCTCTGGCTCCAGCATTGGCAGTTCCTACAACCTCTTTACTTTCTGAATCACTTGCTGCATTTGCATGGCAGCTTTCTGAGTCTTGTGAAGAAAGACAACCAGTTATCTTTGCACTTCATCATTTCCCACTATTAAACCATTTGAGAAACACTTCGCATTTGCGTTTTTTTTCTATCAAAATGGGTAACTACACATTTTTCTGCAATATTTGAAAGAGTGTTACATAAATGGTGATATATTGGAAACGTGGATGTACAAAGTGATCTGGATGGCCTTGTAAACAGGGAAGTGCAGCAAGCAATTAGGAAGGCAAATGGTATATTGACCTTCATTGCAAGAGGATTTGAGTTTTGCACCCATTTCACGACTTTCCATTTTAGATTTTAGGTTATATTGTCATGTGTACTCAAGTATAGAAGTACAGGAGTACAGTGAAAAATGTATAATATCGCCAAATATGGCACCATTTTAGGTCCCTGGATACCTTGGAACAAAAAAGCTTAGGTAAAAAGTAGTAAGAAAAACAACAGTTAATAAGTTATGCATTATTTCATAGTAGAAACGATTAAAAATAGGTAATAGTTTGCGATCAAGTCCATCCTTTTTTAAACTAGGAAAATGAAGGAATAAATTAAAAGTTCAACCTTGACTAGTCTTCTGCTTATCTCACTCAGTTCTCGATGCCATTGCTACAGACACCATCGCTGCTGCTGAAACTGCTTCCTCTCTGATCTTCCCCGGTGCCTAGGAAGCATACCCGGGCAGGATCCACTCACGCCGAGCCAAGACACCACCACGAGCCTCTGAGAGACTGACCGATATACCGCTGAGAGACCAAGCTGAGGGTTGCCATGAGCTGCCAAGAGACCAGGCCAAGACTGGCCAGGAGCTGCTGAGAGACCAGGCCGAGACTGGCCAGGAGCTGCTGAGAAATCCGGCCTGGACTGGTCAAGAGCTACTGAAAGACTAGGTCGGGACTGGCCAGGAGCTACTGAGAGACCAGGCTGGGACTGGCCAGGAGCTGCTGAGAAACCAGGCCAGGACTGGGCAAGAGCTACTGAGAGACCAGGCCGAGACTGGCCAGGAG
>JAHRHZ010000223.1:17374608-17386796 GCA_024137785.1 Ginglymostoma cirratum
GGACTGGGCAAGAGCTACTGAGAGACCAGGCCGAGACTGGCCAGGAGCTGCTGAGAGACCAGGCTGAAAGCCACTGAGAGACCAAAGAGGGACGAAGAAGAGAAGGAAGCAGAAGGAGTGGAGGAGCTCCAGTTAGAGCATCCTACTTCACAGCCATCTTGACCAGAAATACCCTGTATTTCTGCAAGAAGGGCAGGATATTCAATTCTATGTATGAATTTCTTTGCAAAGCACTAGGTGAAGGACTTCACACAGATGAATGCAGTTCCACCGCAATCCTCATTGTTTTCTCAAGTTAAAGTGTGAGAACAAAACATGTAGATATTCGGAGCTCACTGTCACTTACCCCATCCACGGACTGTGTGTTTTCACATGGACAAAGTAGCAGAAATAATGTAAACTAAAACATGAATATGACCAAGATAAAATATATTTTGTTCTAGATTTTGAACTAAAATAATTCTTTGTTTACACTGGCAGTCAGATTGCAGAAAGAACACAGCATTTGCCAAATTCCACCATCATGCTAATAAACAAGGATGATGACTCAATCCTCTGAACTCATGGCCAGAAGCTACATACCAGAATATTTTGAGCACTTCAATGGAACATGAAGATTGATTTTTTACACAATTGTTATCTCTCTCCTCAGTGTTAACAGGTTTATCACTGTCCATGTGGTATTTTAAAGCCAGAATGGTCATAACTGGCTGTTAACATCGAATATGGCTGGTTTAAACCCACTATTGTATTGAATCTCACATTTTATTTGTTTTCAAAGTCTGTGTTCCAATTGTCTTCATGGAATTCTAAAATTCCATTTTGAGCATTCTGAATCTCTACTGATTGCCAACAGCAGAAAATTTAACTTCAAATACTACCTAGAAAGTCAAGAGCAGCAGACATATGGAAACACTAGCCCTGCAAGTTGTCCTGAAAGTTGTACACCATATTGACTTGGAACTATATCACTGTTTCTTCATTCCCACTGGGTCAAAATTCTGGAATTCCCTCCTCAATAGCTCTGTGGGTGTTGTTACACAACATGGCCTCTGCAGTGGTTATTGAAGGCTTCTCAATACCTTGTTCTCAAGGACTTTTATGAAAGAGCAATAAAATGCTGGCTGTGCGGATGATGCCTGCATCCCAAGAACAAATTAAAAATGTATTTGCAGAAAATAACATGCAGGCATGGCGCATTTTCAAAATAGATTTTGTACAAATTTTTGCGGTGTACAGACATATTTATCATGCACAGGAGAAAACTAAAATCAAACTGATGAAACTGTGTGCTGTTTGGAAAGAAAAACAGCCTAGCAAAACTTGGTTGGGATTAATGGCAGTCTTGTAAAATTTTGTAATCCCTGTTCCCGCTCCAATTCTCAGGTGAGAAACAAATCAGGATTCTGTCTGTTCCCAATTATTTTAAGTGCTACTTTGTAAACTTCAGTATAAATAAGGGTATAGTAACAGCAGTGCATTGACTGAAACCAAATGGTAATTCAGTGTATGAGTTCCTTCAAGCCTAAAGTGATGTAGCATGGATTAAGATATCCATCTTTCTGGTCTAACTAGAAAAGTATTTTTAAGTGAATGATATGAGGTTTATTGGGTCACGAAAACTATTTACAAATTACATGAATGTGTTCAGTCTTGGAAATCAATTTCACCAAGAAAAGCTTTAGGTTCATCTTCTATTGGAGACTGTTAGGCGCTATTTATCTCTTCGTGTGGCCAACCCTTTGATCCTTTACTTTTTTGTAGCTGTTTCCTGCTTCAGAATATTTATTGAAAGTGACCTCCTTCCCTACACTGAAAGCATTCAATGGAAAAAATATTTCTCATGAGGATGAGAAAGACATGGAAGCTGGGGAATGCCGGGAAATAAATAGTGATGTATTGAAAAGAGTCCACATCATAGAAGAAGGGTGCTTGAGGTCTTGAAACTCATAAACGTAGATAAATCCCCGAGACCTGATCAAGTGTATCTCACGACATTGTGGCAAGATAAGGCCCCTGGAGGAGATATTTGTATCATCGACAGTCACAGGTGAGATGCCGAGTTTTGAAGGATGCCTAATGTTGTGCCATCATTTAAGAAAGGCTGCAAGGAAAAGCCAGGGAAGTATAGACTAGTGATCCTAACGTCTGTGGTGGGTAAGTTGTTAGAAGGGTTTCTGAGACAAAATGTATATGCATTTGGAGCCACAAGGATTGATAGGGATAGTCAGCGTGGCTTTGCGCATGCGAAATCGTGTCTCACAAATTTGATTGAATTTTTTGAAGAGGTGACCAAGAAGATAGATGAAGTCTGGGTGGTAGACATTGTCTACATGGATTCAAGCAAGGCCTTCAACAAGGTTCTGCATGGTAGACTAGATAGTTATCTAAGAGTACAACAGGATCTTGAACAACTGGGCCTCTGGGCTGATGAATGGCAGATTGAGTTTATTTCAGATAAATGCAACGTGTTGCCTTTTGGTAAGATAAACCAAGGCAGCACTTGCACAATTAATGGTGGGGTCCTGGAGAGTTTTGTCAAACACAGAGACCTAGGTATACAGGTACTTTGTTCCTTGAAAGTAGCATCATAGGTCAGTGGCATGGTGAAGAAGGCGTTTAGCATGTTTGTCTTCAAATGGTCAAAGCATTGAGTAGAGGAGTTGGGATGCTATGTTACAGCTGTATAAGACATTTGTGAGACCACATTTGGAGGACTATGCACAATTCTGGTTACCCTGTCATAGGAAGGATATTACTAAACTGGAAAGGATGCCAAAAGATTTACAAGGATGTTACCTAGACTGTAAGATTTGAGTTATAAGAAGAGGCTGGTTAGGCTGGGACGTTTTTCTCTGGAACATGGGAGGCTGAGGACTGACCTTATAGTGGTTTATGAAATCACGAGGGGCATAAATAGGGTAAATAACTAAGGTCAAATGCAGGCAAAAGGTACTTGTTCAATTGAGGAAACCTGATCAGCATGGACAAATTGGGCAAAGGGCCTCTTTCCATGCTGTATGCCTCTGTGACGCTATGAAATTAACTTTAAAAGCAGGGCACTGTATGTGGCTGTGAATACATTCTATCAATCTCCTTTGCAAGTTTATCCTTTCCTCTTAGGATTAACTGGTAGCTTCTGTATCTCTGCTTCACTTACCATTTGAATGGCTTTCTCTCGAATAGTGTCTTCTGGTCTATAATAAAATGACAAAGACTCATCAGTAATGCCTCCAATAATCAGGGCTCTTCTGAATTCTGATTTTCAGATAGCCAGCATTGCATATCTCCAATAACCTGTAGAGATTATTAATGAATCACTTATGGATTCAGTTGGATGCCGTACCCTTTTGTTAAATCTACCCCATTCAGGAATTTTATTCATTTCAAGGTCGAAACAATTATAAAAGGCTTCCAAAACCTCTTAAACTTTTTCTGATGTTTAATTTATACCTCAGCAAACATCTGCTGTACTCCCAGTTATGTACAGCAGTGCATTTATTTGTTCTGTTTGTGGTTTACTATTCAATGTAAAAACTATTATATAGCTCAAGAATTGCTTTCTCCAAGATGTCCAGTTTTGTGTCCTGATTGACTGACCTGTGAAACTAAATCTTTCTGGCAACACCATTTCCGATGCTAGAGTTCTTGCCTGCAAATAGATAATTTATATTCTTAAAAGATATTTATTCTGGAATATAGCATTTTCCTGCTCTTCACTGTACTTAAAGGCTTTCCATACTACACAGCCATAATGGAGGTTTTCCAATCCTTTATGGCTGTAAAGGATGTCTTCCCGTGCTTTGGAACTTCATTATGACTCCTCATGTATTCTCCTGGAATCCCTAAATTAATTTTGTGTTTGATCAGAATCATGTACAGAGTCATATATCATGGAAACAGACCCTTTGGTCCAACCAGTCCATGCCAACCATAATCCCAAACAAAACTAGTCCCATCTACGTGTGATTGGTACATATCCCTCCAAACCTTTCTTATTCATGTACCCATCCAAATGTCTTTTAAGCCTTGTAACTGTGCCCAATTCCACCACTTCCTCTGGATGTTCATTCCAAACATGAACCATTTTGTGTGAAAAAAGTTGCCCCTCATAGCCTTTGTAAATCTTTCACCTTTCACCTCAAAAATACTTCTTTAATTTGTTCAACTTTTAGCTGCATTCCACAGCTTGTTTAGTGATCTGCCCAGCTTTCCGCTCGCAGATTATTTGGGTTTTCTCTCGTGGCCCTCTTAGATTTGTTTTTCCAGCCCTGCCTCGTGGTTTCCGTGTGCTAGGGCAATAATGCCTGAATGGATATGACTTCTTTGTTAATTCATTTTCTTTCAGCCTGAAATATTGTGCTGTTTCAAGGTTCCCCTTCTGTACAAGAAATTGAAGCAATCTCAATGTCCCTTTGGCTCTCCAGTTTAAGTGAGAAACACCACCACTTTCACAGACCACACTGCAATGTCGCCTGTACCTTGGAGCTGCAGATTGCTTCTTTCACTGTATACCTCCTGTCAGGTCTGGAATGCTTTCTGTGTCGTTATCTGAAATATTCTTCTGTGTTGAGTGTTGCTGCAAAGTACGTGGGATTCAGCAAGTGGTAATAGCCTTTTTGAAGTTATCTAGTCACCAGTAGTTCTTTCTTGCTCTATTTATTCATGAAGTCCTTATTCTAATTTCTCTCAGTTGGTACTATTTAGAAATAGTGTTGATAGACACTGTTCACCATTTTGTGGCAGGGCTCACAATTGTTACATGTTGTATATGGGTTCTTTCATATCCGAAGTGTGATAATGTGGATCAGAATATCCACCTTTCTGGTCCAAATAGAAGAATCTTGTTCAGAAAACACTTTGAATTTACAGTATGGAAGTAACTATTTAAGATTACATGAGTATGAACCACACTATCACAGAGACTGTGCACAGAGCACACTAGACCCAGGTCTGTCTCCCTCTAAACTCCTTCTTTACTCTCTGACCAAGTCCCTGTACCATTATCAAGGTGGGTGCTTTTTGCTGCACCCAATCAAATAATAAACCTTTTGGACTCTTCCAGACCCATCACACACAAAGTTTTATGGATCAATCCCCAGCCTGTGTTGAATTAACAGAACAACATGGTATTGGAGGGACATCATAATTGGCCGCAGCATCCCAGGGCTACAGGAGGGACAAGTTAAAGGTAGGCTTTCCAGACTTAATAGCCAACCACTTCTTCCTACTGTTGGTATTAATGCTAGGACATTGCATAAGGACAGAATGGTGCTCAGTAGTGATGCTCCCATGGCTGAATAGCATACAACACAAGGATCACATATGAAGAATAGCCACAAAGGCAAGTTCCCAATGGTTAGCTATGGTTAGCTAAAAAAAGAATACAGGCATGGACTATTTTCTGAACAGTGAGAAAATTCATAAAGCCGAAGTACAAAGGGATCTGGGAGTGCTAGTCCAGGATTCTCTAAATGTTAACCTGCAGGTTGAGTCCGTGATTAAGAAAGCGAATGGAATGTTGTCATTTATCTCAAGAACATTGGAATATAAAAGCAGCGATGTGCTTCTGAGACTTTATAAAGCTCTAGTTAGGCCTCATTTAGAATACTGTGTCCAATTTTGGGCCCCACACCTCAGGAAGGACATACTGGCACTGGAGCGTGTCCAGCGGAGATTCACACGGATGATCCCTGGAATGGTCGGCCTAACATCCAATGAACGGCTGAGGATCCTGGGATTGTATCCATTAGAGTTTAGAAGGTTGAGGGGAGATCTAATAGAAACTTACAAGATAATGCATGGCTTAGAAAGGGTGGACACTGGGAAGTTGTTTCCGTTAGGTGGGGATACTAGGACCCGTGGGCACAGCCTTAGAATTAGAGGGGGTCAATTTAGAACGGAAATGAGGAGACATTTCTTCAGCCTGAGAGTGGTGGGCCTGTGGAATTCATTGCCACGGAGCGCAGTGGAGGCCGGGACGTTGAATGTCTTCAAGGCAGAGATTGATAAATTCTTAATCTCGCGAAGAATCAAGGGCTACGGGGAGAGTGTGGGTAAGTGGAGTTGAAATGCCCATCAGCCATGATTAAACGGTGGAGTGGACTCGATGGGCCGAATGGTCTTACTTCCACTCCTATGTCTTATGGTCTTATGGTCTTATGATGAGACAAGTAAAGTGCATTTATTAAATAGGAGGATAAGTTTTAAAAAGTCTTTAAGAAATGTTGTATCATGACAGATAAAAGCACGTTTTGTGGAAAAGAAATAAGAAAAAAAAAACTTTTTGCTAAAAAGGAGGGATTTTGATACAGTGAATTGAGGAAGACAACTTCACATTTTTCTGAGTCTGTAACAAGGGATCATCAATTATCATTGCATGTAATACAGCAAGGTTAAAGCTTTGGGGAAGCTGCAAAGGTTACATTTCAGAGGGGCATCAGTAAATTAGTTTAATTGCTCATCTGCTGGCTTAGTTTCACACTCCTTCAAATTATGTATGGATTGAATTCAAGTTATCAATGGCTGCATTATGAGTTTACAGCATCCTGTTTACTAGACTAGTGCATTTTTCCTCTATACTATCACAACTTCAAAGAGTGTAGTTAGAAGATGTGACTCCCTTTCACATGGAGTCATTGAGGTAAATGGGATAGATGCACATATGGAGAAGCCAGGTAATTCATAGAATCCCTACAGTCTGGGAACAGATCCTTTGGCCTCACAAGTCCACACCAACCCTCCAAAGAGCATCCCACCCAGGTCCATCTCCCTACACGTTCCCTGTGACCCTACATTTCCCATGACTAACACACCTAATCTACACACCCCTGGATACTATATGCAATTTAGCATGGCCTATCTACCCTAGCCTGCACATCTTCGGACTGTGGGAGGAAACCGGAGCACCCGGCAGAAACCCACACAGACACAGAGAGAATGTGCAAACTCCACGCAGACAGTCACCCGAGGGTTGACTTGAACTCAGGTCCCTGGCACTGAGCGACTGTGCCACCCCTTTATCTGAGGGAAAAAAGAATGACGAATATGCTGATGGGGCGATGTCAAGTAAAGTTGGATCTTAAACTTATGCACAATGTGTTGGATCAAATGGCCCGAATTGTAAAATCCTATGTAATATAGCTATTCAATTGTCTATTAACACATCATAGAATCGTGGCATATAACAGATCTATTCCAATGTTGCAATGAGACCGTTATGCTGCAGATTGGTATCTTATGTATGATTGACATGTTTCTTTACAAGATGTTTGCTGTCTGGAACCTTTAGTCGGATTGAAGTGTTTTATAATCTGAAATAGTTTGAGAATATTATCACAGAAATTCTTGAGATGTGATATCAGGCCGAAAAATTGTAAACATAAAGATGGTTCAAAATTTTGAAATGTAAATAAAATTGCCCAGCTCTGTGCTCTCATGAACGATACCAAAAAAGGCTGAGAATTATATTTCTGTCCAAATTTAACTAAAGACTTAACCATTATAATGCTGCATCTTCACTGCATTAATTCAATTACTTGATGTACCACTAACATGAAAGAAACTTTGATGTGTCATCCTTTATAATGGTGTAAAATTGTGTCCAAAAATGGCAGAAGAAAGTTGTTTAGCTACAAAGTATTATGTAAGGCAATACATTCAGAATGCCCTATTTGGAAAGAGTCTTGAGTTGCTACAGAGTACGTGGATATTTGAATCCATTTTAAAAATGGGAACCAAAGAGGCCTTGCTAATCCCTATCATTTAATAGTTCTCTAGAGCTTTGAGACTACAGGTGCAAGAAAACTGAATGTCTGTGTTTTCAAAATGCTAATGCTAGACATCATAGCACCATAGAGATCTGTGGAGAGAAATCAGAGCTAGAAATCAGAGATCAGATCCAGTGATCCTTCCTCAGAAGTTCACCAACAAAAAAAAATTGCCCGTCCCACCATTTGCCATGGCTCATTGTCTCAAGCATGGGACACTTTACTGACCATAGGATGACTCAAATTACTCTGCTATCCTGCTGAGATTATATTTTTGGAAAACATGGACCTTTAGCTGCAGTGGAGAATTCACCATGTTGAAGAATTGGCTGAAGTCGAAATTTCAATGGTTCTGAAGATAAGGACAGCAACTTCGATCCCAGGAGACATTCATTGATATCTTTGAACAACCACTTTACTTCCTTCTAGTATAGGGGTAGCATCTACATGAAGAAACAGCTTCAGCAGCAATTGCAAAAGGGAAACTTATTGAGGAATAGAATTGTAAATGATAGAAAATCAAATGCTGTTAGGGTAACAAATTACTCACTTGAGTTGAATTTTCACTTAGGTGAGTTAATTTGTGGTGGGGCAGGTTTAGGTGTCAGGAGATGGATACATTCGTGTGTATGGCAGCTGTGTTCAAGAAGAGGACAGTGGGAACATGCAGTTTTCAGAGACTTCGCCAGGAATATCAGCAATGAATTTGCTGAGATAACATGAGCTTTAAATTAAACTTGTTATCTTTTAGAAGTAATTGATTTATATTTCTTTCCACAGTTTCATACAAATGATAAGTCATCAGGTTCTAACGCACTTCCTTTATTCTTTTCAGAAAATCCTATTTCCAAAAGCACCATTGTGCAGCATGCAGAACCTCATTATTGTTTTTATACCTCTTGTCTCTGGGTTACCAATGTTATGCTTTGTCTGATTCCTTATGAAGGCTTGTGCCTCATTGCACTTACTCTTAGCTGTAGTTTGCAGCTTTTGAACTGGTGCCAGAGTTCAAGTGTACATTCTTCCCTAGATTCACCAATTCAGTCTAGTTATGTTAGGAAATGGCACAAGATAAATTCAGCATGACACATTTTAACATACATGGTATCCTGCAAGCTACGTACCACTGTTATCCAATACGTGTTGTGTTGAAGCTTCAACAGTGGTGAAAATAAACAATGTTGCAATGACAGGTTAGTTGAGAAAGCCCTGCACTCTTGGGAATCCAGACTTCTTTTCTAACAATACATGCTGTGCTCTCCCTTGTAGGCAACTTTCTGGGAATGATTAGAGATTATTATGTCAGCAACCATAACACCAATGAATTCATACATGCAGTGAGGTCGTTTCAGGCATAGACATGGCCTGAGGCAGCTTAAAATCTATTTACTTAGAAAGATCAATGTGATTTGAATCACAATGGGCAGATGTGTTTCAGTCCTAGATGGAGTTTGCAGGTCAGGCCACAGCCAATGGGAAAATTCTGGGATAGCTGCCCTACTGAAATTTAGATGAAGACAGATTTCCCCAGGCATCCTCAATAATTCAGTTCTGATGTATGGAAATTTGTTCATAGATAGGAGCAGACCACAGCAGACAACTGTAATGAAAATTCATCTGATAAAGGAAAGCCTAAATATAAATCAACACAACATGTTGAACGGAAATGGCCTCAAGTGGAGGATCAATCATTATACCAACAATAACTAACACTGGTCAGCTGGAGATCAAATTGAATATCAGGATCCATTAGTTTAGTGTCACAGAAACAAAGAATAATAATGTACAGGAGGCCAAGTCAGGGCCTTTTAAACAGCAATCCAGTTAATCAGTTAACTTCTCTTGGGCTTCAATCTTACACACCAGGCTCTCATGGTTTTAAATAAAGAAGATTATTTACTCAAACAATCATCCCAAAAGGCCATGCATTTCATCAGGAACTTGTGGAGGTAAAATGGAAATTTCCAAGGTAAAAAGTAAAATCACACCTTTTGCTCCCATAGCACTTCAGAAGTAGCTGAACCTGCCTCTGCAAATTCCTGTGAAACACTTCTTTGTCCTCTACCTTCTGAGGAAGAGGGTAGGAAGTGAGAAAAGACAAGTTAACAACAAAAAAATTAAGTAAAACATGCAGAAATAACCTGGTGAGCAAACTAGGTTAAAGAACAAAGAGCATAAGAGAAGTACAGCACAGGAACAGGCCCTTCATCCCTCCAAATCTCTGCCTATCATCATGCCCCAACTAATCTAAAAACCAAACCTTCAGACCTTATTCAGTCTATATCTCTCTATTCCCTTCCTATTTATCTTACCATCCAGATACCTCTTAAATATTGCCAAAGTGCCCACTTCCACCACCTCTTCTGGCAGTGCGTTTCAGACTCCTACCACACTGCGTGAAAAACTTCTCTTCCACATCTCCCTTAAACTTTCCATCTCTCATCTTGAACCTGTGCCCCCTCACAACTGAAACTTCAATCCTGGGAAAACGCCTCTGACTATCCACAATATCTATACCTCTCATAATTTTGTAGACCTCTAACAGGTCTCCTCTCAGCCGCCATCTTTCCAGTGAAAACAATCCTAGTGTTTTTTACCGTTCCTCATAGCCAATGCCCTCAAGACGTGGCAACATCCTGGTGAACCTTCTCTGCACTCCCTCCAAAGCTTTCACGTCCTTCTGGTAGTGTGTTGACCAAAACTGCACGCAATACTCCAAATGTGGCCTAACAAGGGTTTAATATAGCTGTAACATGATTTTCCATCTCTTGTACTCCATGCCCAGGCCAATAAAAGCAAGCATGTCATATCGGAGATAGTAAGAACTGCCGATGCTGGAGTCAGAGGTAACACAGCGTGCAGCAGGAGGAGCACAGCAGGCCAGGCCACATCAGAGAAGCTGGAAAGTTGATATTTGGGTCGGGACCCTTCTTCAGAAATGGGGCTGGAGGATCTGAATGTTGTGTATGTAGAGGTTGTTGCAGGCAGAGCCAAATTGGGATAGCCTGAATGTAGATTGGAGTCCAATGGGGATGATCCGGTTCTGTAGGCAGGTACTAAGAAAGGCAATGTGGCTGTAGTACCTGGTTTGCTTCAGTATGTGGTCAAGAATTTTCAGGGCCGAAGAGATTACCAGAGGGTTGCAGTGGGAGAGAGATCCATTGAGGTCTTTCTGGAGAGAGGAGGGTAACTTCTTCAAGGTGGGCGTTCCTAGAAGAGCCTTCGCAGTGGGTTTAAAACTCACTCAGAGATAGTAGGAACTGCCGATGCTGGAGTCAGAGATAACACAGTATGGAGCAGTGTGGAGGAACACAGCAGGCCAGGGAGCATCAGAGCAGCAGGAAAGCTGATGTTTTGGGTCAGGACCCTTCTTCAGAAATGAGGGCATGCCATATGCCTTCTTAATCACCTTGGCCACCTATGTTGCCACTTTTAGGGAAGTGTTGACCTGCATGCCCAGTTACACCTGAATGTTCATGTTCCTAAGGGTTCTGCCATTTACAGTATAATTCACACCTAAATTTGATCCTCCAAAATGCATCACCTCACGTTAGTCTGGATTAAACTCCATTTGCCATTTCTATGTCGAAGTCGCCAATCTATCTATATCCTATTGTATCCTTTCACAATCATTGACACTATCAACAACTCCACCAATCTTCATGTCATCTGCAAACTAAAGAATCAGACCACCCACATTTTCCTCCAGATCATTTATTTATGCTACAAACAACAGTGGACCCAAGACTGACCCCTGTGGAACACCACTAGTTACCGGACTCCATTCTGAAAAACACACTTCCACCACTACCCTCTGTCTTCTATGACCAAGCCAGTTTTATATCCATCTAGGCAGCCCATCCCGAATCCTATGTGATTCTGGTTTTTGTACCAATCTGCCATGTGGGACTTTATCAAATGCCTTACGAAAGTCCATATGAACTACATCCACAGCCCTTCCCTCAATTATCTTTGTCACCTCTTCAAAAAATTCAATCAGATTGGTGAGACTTGACTTTCCCATGCTGCCTGTCACTAACCAGTCCACTTTCTTCCAAATGTGCATATATCGTGACCCTCAGTATCTTTTCCAAGAGCTTCCCCACCACAAATGTCAGGCTTAAATTTGTATCAGAGATAAAAGGTACTGCAGATGCTGGAGAATCCGAGATAACAAGCATGGGGCTGGATGAACACAGCAGGTCAAGCAGCATCATAGGAGCAGGAAAACTTGACATTTCAGGCCTAAACCCTTCATCAGAAATGGGGGAGGGGAAGAGGGTTCTGAAACAAATAGGGAGAGAGGGGGAGGTGGATAGAGGATGGATAGAGGAGAGGATAGGTGGAGAGGAGGCAGACAAGTCGAAGAGGCGGGGATGGAGCCAGTAAAGGTGAGTGTAGGTAGTGGGGTAGGGAGGA
>JAHRHZ010000223.1:17387196-17506945 GCA_024137785.1 Ginglymostoma cirratum
TCCTCCCTACCCCACTACCTACACTCACCTTTACTGGCTCCATCCCCACCTCTTCGACTTGTCTGCCTCCTCTCCACCTATCCTCTCCTCTATCCATCCTCTATCCACCTCCCCCTCTCTCCCTATTTACTTCAGAACCCTCTTCCCCTCCCCCATTTCTGATGAAGAGTTTAGGCCCGAAACGTCAAGCTTTCCTGCTCCTATGATGCTGCTTGACCTGCTGTGTTCATCCAGCCCCATGCTTGTTATCACAAACATCAGGCTCTCTGGCCTGTAATTTCCTGGATTATCCCTACTTCCTTTCTTAAACAAGGGAACAGCATTGGCTAATCTCCAGTCCTCTGGAACTTTGCCTGTGGTCAGAGGATGTGAAGATATCTGCTAATACCCTAGATATTACCTCTCAAGAAAGAAAGAATTGAATTAATAAATAATGATTTGCATGACCTCAGGACATCTTACAACACTTTATAACCAATTAAATACTTTTGGAATGTAGTCACTGCTGTAATGAGGGAAATAAATGACAACAAAGGCAACTAAAAACAGAAATAGTACCAGTGCACAGCCAGTCCCAACCGTATCCCGCAGGCAACCTAACTTAGTGTGAAAATGTGCTGTTAATTTAGCCTTTTAGTGAGGAGTAATGCTGATTTCTGTGGCAAAAAAAAACACTGGAGGCTAAGGAGATCTCATTAACATTATTTTTAAAACAATAATGAGGCTTACTTGGGTCTCCTATGAAACAACCGCTGCCTAGCTGTTAAAAATAATTACTGCTTTTGCACAGTAGGTACAGACTTATACATAGGATTTCCTTCCTCTTTTTCTCCAGAATCAGGCATGCACATGTGTAACCAGGCCATACCGTGGAAAAAACATTCCTATAGATCATAGCGCATCATAACCATTGTGAACATATCCCTTAAGCATTCTGTGGAAATACTTCAATGCTATGTGGTTGAAATGACTGTTTTATTTTAGAACAGCCATATAGATTGAATTAAAAAAAGTAATTCTGTCACAGCAGGTAGAGCACTAAAAAAAGTAGGCTTGTTGAATACTGTGCCTTAATGAGCTGTGTGCTGTTGGATTCTGCTTTAGGCAACTAAATTTTAACAGCTAAGATACAATGACTGGCTAGTTTACTTCCTTCCCATTTGCAAATAATTCAGGCCTACATCAGAAATTGTGGACTGAGCATTTTCCCTGCATGCGTCATGGATATGGTTAATCCACAGCATAACTGATGCCATAGACTTTCCATTATTCCAAGCAAACATAATTATATATGGGATATGCCAGTGATTATGACTCAGAAAGCTTTATCCTGAGCTATGGAAAGCTTTCTCTTGTGAGATTAGGAGAAATACAGGTTGCAGAAGTAGCAGCTGGATAGCTTGATGTTCAAATCACTGGGAACCTGAACTGACAGTTCCATAATAAATTCACTGTGTCTTGTAAAGTCCTACACTATTGTGCTAGCCTCTTCTTTGCTTAGTTAGTGATTTGAGACTGTACTATTCATAATCTGGCATACTAAGTATATAGAAAGTTCACAGGTCGGCACAACATCGAGGGCCGAAGAGCCTGTTCTGCGCTGTATTGTTCTATGTTCTATGTTCTATGTTCTAAATAGATTGTCTGCTGTTGGATTCAGATTGCAGAGAGCAGTGCACTGTTAGAATGATACTACAACAGGTTATATAGCAGCCACCCCTCTCAGATCCTCCTGGTTTGGTCTATTTATAAATGCAATGCCAACTGCAGCAGCTTAGCCTAGTCATTTCCACCCTGCCATCTGTATGAGTACAACAATTTGTAAAACACCTATTGGCCTGATGATAGAATATTGGCGCAGTCTCACCCTGTTAATTTTTTGACTGATCTGTGGAGCCCCCTAGGGTGGTAAATTGCATGAAACAGACAAAAGAACTATCTTAAGGTCACAACCAAGACCGCAAAGCCCTCTTGTATAGGAGCCACAGAATGGTTGCCTCATGAGAATGGTGGGTGTTTCAAGGCATATCAACATTGGGAATTCTGGCTCACTCTTTTCAGTTTGCTGCACCTCCCTTCTCTTCGTGGGTTTCCTTGGATGGTGGTCAAAAACCATGAATCAAATGAAACTATTTGCTGAGACATGTCAGAACTGAATAATTGCCTCAGAATAGTTATCTTAGTGCAGGGATTTTTCACATGGGTCACAAAATTAGAAATTGCTGGAAAAGCTCAGCAGATCTGAGGAAGGGTCACTGAACGTGAAACATTAACTCTGATTCTCTCAACAGATGCTGGCAGACCTGCTGAGCTTTCCCAGCAATTTATGTTTTTGTGTCTGATTTCCAGCATCCACAGTTATTTCGATTGTTTTGCACATTGGTGTTTGGGTAGCTAGAAGGAGATCACTTTGCCTGATGACGTCTACTAGATCAATTGAAAATGAAATCCACATACTCACTGTCTCTTGTAGTTTTCTATTTTCACTCTGTTTCAAGTAGATATCAAACGTTCTTTTAAATTATCTGACAATTTATGCCTTAAATACTTCATTCTCTATCAATTCTCTGGGTAAAATAAATTATTTTCACTCCTTACTCTCTTAGTGATGAATTTTAAATTGATGACTTGTCTCCTCACTGACTTCGCAAAAAAGATGTTCTTTTTTTCCTATTCTGTCAATTAACATGCTCTATTAAGTTCCTCTTAGCTTTTTCTGTTACAATGGAAATATTCCAATATTCTCCTAACTATATATTCTGTTCTAAATATCATCTAGATGAATTATGCTCTACATCCTCTACTGTTTTATTGTTCTTTCCATAATGGGGCACTGAACAGAATACAACTTACTGGTCTAACCAATAGTTTGTATGAATTCAAGATTGAAGATAGATTAATTGGGAAATGCAATGGTTTGCGTCTGAGATAAACTGTTCAGAAATGATCAAGAATCAATTTCCTCCAACTTCTGCTTGTGGATTTGTGATAATAAGTAAAACCCTAAAGGCGAGTGTAACAGAATTTATCCCTGGTTCCCAATGTAAACAATCTGCACATATTCAATTAAACAAATGAATTGCATAAATTTGCAAATGATTGAGCTCTTAATATAGTTGTATCAACATTCTTCTCTAATGAAAGCAAATAATGTGCTTAAAACAAACTATTTTGTTAAGATATTGGAGAAAAGTAAATATGAATATGTTAAGTGCTCACATCTGCCTTTGCCAAAAATTATTTTTATGAATAACTCACTTTCATTTATTTTTTCCTTTAGCTTTTCCAAAATCAAGTTTACAGGAATTGCTGTAATAATACTTTCATTATTGTGATACAGTCATAATTTTTAACAATTCAATTTTATAATGGCCTTAGTAAACTGGGATGGAAGACTGTTAAGCTAAACACAATACATATTAGAAAAGAATCTCCATAGTTTCTATACATTACCTTACACTGACTTGATTTTAAATAAAAGAAAGATATTTCTAGTATGCTTGCATTCATTGCTCAGATCATTGCGTATAGGAGTTGAGACGTCATGTTGAAGTTGTACAGGACACTGGTGAGGACACTTCTGGAGTACTGTGTACAGTTCAGATCGTCCTGTTGTAGGAAGGATGTAATTAAACTGGAGAAGGTTCAGAAAAGATTTACTGGGATGTTGCCAGACTGGAGAGTTTCAGTTATAGGGAGAGGCTGGATAAGCTGGGACTTTTTTCACTGTAGCGTAGGAGGTTGAAGGGTGACCTTACAGAGGTTTATAAAATGATGAGGGCTTTAGATAAGATGAATAACAAGTGTGTTTTCCTTAGTATAAAAAAAGGAAAGAACTGCGGATGCTGTAAATCAGGAACAAAAACAAAGTTGCTGGAAAAGCTCAGCAGGTCTGGAAGCCTCTGTGAAGGAAAAAACAGAGTTAACGTTTCGGGTCCAGTGACCTTTCCTCAGAACTGAGTTTTCCCTGGGTTGGGGGATTTCAAGACCAGCAGGCATATTTTTAAGGTGGGAGGAGAAAGATTTAGAAGGGACCCATGGGGCAATGTTTTCACACAGCGGGTAATTTGTATGTGGAATGAACTGCCTGAGGAAGTAGTAAATGCAGGCAAAGTTATGACATTTAAAAGACATTTGGACAGGTACATACATAGGAAAGGTTCAGAGGGATATGAGCCACATGCACACAAGTGGTACTAGTTTAGTTTGGGAACCTTGTCGGCATGGATGTGTTGGACCGAAGGGCCTGTTTCCATGCTGTATGACTCTATGACTCAATGGTTCTACCTGATTCCAGCAAGTAAATTGGAAAAAAAATCATATAAACTCTGTTCACAGTTATTCAACAGATTCTTTCTGAGTTGAGACACCAGCAGAATTCATGACCAAATGAGATCGAATGTTTTAAATTGATTTTTCAGAGACTCCGCAACCCAGTGTAAGTAGATGCCCAGGACCAGAAAGAAATGAATATCCATGGACTCTGAAAATTAATTTCAGATCAGGAGTTGGCCAGCCAACGGTTATTTCAGAAATACGAAAATAAAGCTTTCAGCTGACGATTTCTTGCCAGAGTTTTTTGCTATCACTATTGAACACTGCCTTCTGCTTACATAGCAATGCATGTCACTGATAGAAAAATGGGAAAAGTTGACTCAGCCAAGTTCAATTTTACAATAAATATATTGTTAATGCTAATACTTCGTTTCTAATCATTACGTTTTATGAAAGGTACAATTTTTGCAGCTTGGTGAGGAGCTTCGTTTCGTTAGGAGCACATATAAAAACAGTTAAATACCTGATTTTTGGAACATTTGGTGGCTGAATTTCCCTTGCACCGGAATTCTCAATGAGAGCAGAAAGGAAATGAGTTTTGTAGAGTTCACTATGACTTTGTTCTTAATTAATAACATTGGTCAACCCCACTCTGACTTCCCGTACATACTATGCTCCTGTTGCAACTATCAGCCATAAATCCCTTAATAATCATATTTTTATTGGTGCTTTTTTTAACTCTGTAATACCAATAGGAGAAATATCATTTGGCTAGTAATCAAAATGTGGTTGGTCCGATCTTTTTTATTGCACTGTTTTCAAGAAATGGATGATAGTCATCAATCCTAAAATTGTTCAAAATTGCACAGATTCACTACAATTCAAATCGTTATCTAATCAATTTTTTTGGGAAGCTATCAGTACAAGCGAGTTAATCCTTTCCGAGAAGAAGAGGCGGAAATTCCTTTCAAAGCCACAATGTGTTACTTTTTAGTTAGTTTTTTTTAACAAAAAAAATTTGGCACATATGTACGTTAGTGAGTCACTCTAGTAATGAGACATCAAAGTAAGCACAGAAGAGGCAGAGTGTGGGAACATCAACATGGAGGCATCTATCGTTTTCTACTAAGCTGTAACTCTGCTGGGGAGGAGAGTGAAAGACAGAGGGTTAGACAACACTGGACGGCAACTGGAATCTGGTCTTCTCTAACGCTGCTCCATGCCAGTCAGTAGATGAGTCATGCCAGGACGTGCGTTTTTGCTGTTCTCAACAGTTGCATAACTTTATTGCACGGTTTACCTTAAATACAGGCCTAGATTTTCCTTAAAAGGCATAGGGGTAGCTTGGTAAGGAAAATGGTACAGAGAAGCCCTTCACTGCCCATTCTTAAAGATCAGCTTTGTAAACAAGACGGGATTTCATTCCTGATTAAGGGACAAGTAAGGAACAGCATCCACAGTTCTTTTGGTTTTCTTTCATGAATAGCCAGGTAGTAAATCATGTTTGCCATCTGATAATGGATGTCAATACTTATCATTCATAAAGCAAAACTATTATACACTTATTCTCCTTTTCAATGTAACCTCTACTGCCTGAGATATGTACTTTTTTGTTGCTTTTCCATGGACTCCTGTGCTGAGGATGTTCTTCTAGATTGTCCATCGGAAGTTCGGACAGAGAGATCGGAGGGAAATAAGTGGATAGTTTTCTGTCTGATTTATATCAGAAAAGGGATTCCGATTCTGCAGGAGATTTGAGCTAACATCTTAACATCTACCTTTGTACCACACTGACCAATATCTGTTCAAACTGAACTATCAGGTAGAACACGTTAATAAATGTGAACCTCATTGCACTTCAGAAAATCTCTGAGCACAGTTAAAAGTGATGACGGAACTTACACAACTGAAAGCATGTTGTTTCTTGCTGTGAGTTTCTGACAAATGAATAATGTGATGGGCAAACAAGGATAATACCCAAAATAGCAAGGTGTAGAGCTTGATGAACACAGCAGGCCAAGCAGCATCAAAGGAGCAGGAAGGCTGACATTTCGGGTCTAGACCCTTCTTCAGAAATGGGGGAGGGGAAGGGGATTCTGAAATAAATAGGAATGGGGGGAGGTGGATAGAAGATGGATAAAGGAGAAGGTAGGTGCAGAGGAGACAGACAGGTCAAAGAGGTGGTGGTGGAGCCAGTAAAGATGAGTGTAGGTGGGGAGTTAGGGAGGGGATAGGTCAGTTTACAGAGAACGGACAGGTTAAGGAGGCGGGATAAGGCTGGTAGGTAGATGGGGGTGGGGCTTGAGGTGGGAGGAGAGGATAGGTGGGAGGAAAGACATGTTAGGGAGGCGGGGACAAGCTGGGCTGCTTTTGGGATGCGGTAGGGGGAGGGGAGATTTTGAAGCTTATGAAGTCCACATTGACACCTTTGGGCTGCAGGGTTCCCAAGCGAAATATGAGGTGCTGTTCCTGCTACCTTCGGGTGGCATCATTGTGGCACTGCAGGAGGCCCAGGATGGACATGTCGTCTGAGGAGTGGGAGGGGGAGTTGAAATGGTTTGCGACTGGGAGGTGCAGTCGTTTGTCGCGAACCAAGCGTAGGTGTTCCGCACAGTGATCCCCAAGCCTCCGTTTTGTTTCCCCGATGTAGAGGAGGCCACATCAGGAACAGTGGAACATGGAACCCTCTTCCGAAGCTACACTGGCCCTATCCCCCACCTCTTCCACTGTCACATCGAAGACTGTATCGGCGCCGCCTTGTGCTGTCACGAGGAGCTCGAACAGTTCATCCACTTCACTAACACCTTCCACCCCAACCTTAAGTTCACCTGGACCATCTCCGATACCTCTCTCTCCTTCCTGAACCTCTCTGTTTCCATTTCTGGCAGCCACCTGGAAACCGATATCCATTTCAAGCCTACCGACTCCCACAGCTACCTAGAATACACCTCCTCCCACCCACGTTCCTGCAAAAATGCCATCCCCTATTCCCAATTCCTTCGCCTCCGCCACATCTGCTCCTGAGATGAGGCATTCCCCTCCCGGACATCCCAGATGTCCTTGTTTTTCTCAGACCGCAACTTCCCCTCCACAGTGGTCGAATACACCCTCGACCGTGTCTCTTGCATTTCCCACAACTCATCCCTCACACCCCCGCCCCAATAACAACCAAAACAGAATCCCCCTCGTCCTCACATACCACCCCACCAACCTCTGATCGAACGCATTATCCTCCGGCACTTCCGCCATCTGCAATCTGACCCCACTACCAAAGACATTCTTCCCTCCCCACCCTTATCTGCTTTCCAGAAGGACCACTCTCTCCATGACTCCTTTGTCTGTTCCACACTCCCCTCCAGCCCCACCACCCCCAGCACTTGTCCCTGCAACCGCAGGACGTGCTGCACTTGCCCCTACACCTCCCCACTCACACCCATCCCAGGCCCCAAGCAGACCTTCCACATCAAACAGATGTTCATCTGCACATCAGCCAATGTGGTATACTGTATCCGCTGTTCCCATCAGCTTTCCTGCTCCTCTGATGCTGCTTGGCCTGCTGTGTTCATCCAGCTCTACACCTTATTATCTCAGACTCTCCAGCATTGGCAGTTCCTACTATCTGTAAAACCTGAAATGTTGACTTCTCCTTTCCTTCAGATGCTGCCTGGCTTGCTGCCAGCCTCCTGTTTGTCAACCTGTCTCTAACCAAACACAACCTGAGATAACAAGGTACAGAGCTGGATGAACAGAGCAGGCCAAGCAGCATCAGAGGAGCAGGAAGGCTGACGTTTCTGGCCTAGACCCTTCTTCAGAAGGGTCTTCTTTCTGAAGAAGGGTCTAGGCCCGAAACGTCAGCCATCCTGATCCTTTGATGCTGCTTGGCCTGCTGTGTTCATCCACCTCTACACCTTGTTATCTCAGATTCTCCAGCATCTGCAGTTCCTACTGTCTCTGAAACAAGAGGAACCTTCTTCGTCAGTCATCAGGAACTGCCAATTTTCCAACAAACTTACAATAGCCTGATGGAGGACTCTTTACAGTGAAAAGACTGTGATTGAACAAATAATTGGACAAACTGGCAAATATGTCATTTATCTTTGAGTCACAGCAATTCTAGGTGATTCTAACAGTTGGAAGTACCACTGGCAACAGTCTGTCTCTGCAAGCAGCACTTCATCTTCAATAACCGATAGGTTTAGAGAACTCACAAATTAAAACCCAATTATTTATGAAGTGTAACACGATTGATCTCTGACTTCATTTCACTTTTAACAAGGCTTTTTTTTCTGTTATTGTGGAAATTTCTGTTTGGAGCTCAAGGTCTCTGTCTATGCTCTGTGAATAGACAGTGAGATTAAAGAAATAAAGTCACTCATACAAGATACAGGATGACGTGTACTCAGTAGGGATAAGTACATAAATAGGAGAGGTTTGGACAGATATGGGCCAAATGCAAGCAGGTGGGACTAGGTTTGTTTGGGAACGTGGTCGGCATGGACTAGTGGGACTGAAGGGTCTGTTTCTATGTGATATGACTCTATGACTATGACCCTAAGATGTCAAGCTGTCTTCATGGGAGAGTAAAGTAGGAACTCATGGGAGACAGACTTACGGCAAGGTTCTCTCGACAGTCTTTATATTAATATAGCACCTTTTCTTATAAGCTGTACATCATTGCAGAGAAACAATAAGCTACACCTTGCTTACTGTACAAAGTTCTTCTGTTTTGATCAGAAGGTGAATACACTCAAACATAGTAGACCACATAAGACCCTAAAGAACCCATAACTTTGGAATATACAGCACATACAACAGTAACCAAATATTGAAGTAAATATGCAAGTTCCGTTAGAGCTGAGTAATAGCAGCATCAATGTAAAGTCATAATTCCAATCCACTGTATGAGATGAAATCGCAAATTACTTAGTGCAATTTTTGTATCAAGAAAATACTAAAATTTGGTAAAATAATTTGTTTTGCTCATTTGGGCTTGACAGAACTGATCCTATTTATAGAAGCTGTGCAAGTGGGCACATTTAGACACTGAGCACCAAACAACACAAAGTCGCGTCTAGCCTAGCCTTTTAGGATATAAAACATCAATGATCAACATTAGGAATGAAATAATTAACTATCTCTCTTTTACCCAAATGGATTACAGGAAAAGGACCAGATTTTAGTGTTTACAGAAAATAAATATGAAAGGTAGTGATTTGTAGAGTCATAGAGTCATATCACATGGAAACAGACCCTTCAGTCCAACTAGTCCATGCCAATCATGTTCCCAAACTAACCTAGTCCCATCTGCTTGCGTTTGGCCCATATCCATCCAAACCTCTCCTATTTATGTACTTATCCCTACTCTGTATATGTCATCTTGTATCTTTGTATGAGTGACTTGATTTCTTTAATCTCGCTAAGTGTATATACACAGAGCATAGACAGAGACCTTCTGCTCTTTTGAATTTTATCTTTAAGTGACCATTGTTGCATCTCCCCACTCGTCAGTACATTCTACTAATGGAATCATGGATGCTGCGTTCTCCTGCTCAATTTTGCTTTTTCAAAAATTTTATTAGTTCTGAGTTTGAAATAATTGTCAAATCTTAAGTGAATCTTTGATTATGGTTTTTGCTTCTTTTAGCTGTTAGGAGGCAATAATATCATCTGCAGTAAGCCTAATTCTTTACAGAAGTATATTTACTTCTTCTGTTTCTATATTACCATTGAGTTTAAATGTTATCTATACACAAGAGTTGTTTTCTCCAGGATGTCCAATTTCATGTTCTATAGGGCTACTTCAAAAATTAAATCTTCTTGGCAATACTATTTCCCATGTCATGGCTCCTTAAAATAGCAGTTCTCCTACATTTTACTCCTCTACTGGAGGGTTTTCCCACTCTTTGCAACTTTAAAGATGAATTCCCGCCTTTTGTGGAGATTCTTAAAAAGATTTCATTGTAGACCGGAATCATTCATTTCTTTATATCGTCCTATCTATCTTAAATAACATGATTTGCATTTCCCCTGCTCTTTGTTCCAGGATTATAGAGGTTTCTGTCTTGGCCCTGGTACAGTTTTTTTTTATCAGTTGTGCATTGATGTACCCATGTCCTATAGCAGAAGTGTTTGGTATGAGCTGTGACTTATTTTTATATTTTTTTAGCTTTCCAAGCAGAATTCCTACACAGTTTAAAGTTTCCCTTGTGTACTACATATTTGAGTAACTCATCTCTGACTTCCATTCATTCACCAGCTCAGCAGCTGAACTTTGGATTGCTCTGACTGACTACTACCTCTACATTTCCCTGGAATAGTACATTTCTTCTGTTCCACTGGGCCTCTTTGTCAGGTCTGAAATGCTCCTGTCATTCTTTGAAGTTTTCTTTAGTATTGAATATTGTCATGAGGGTTTTGGGAGTTTGCTGTCATGAGAAATTAACAGTACTCGTTTCCTTTGAGGCCTAATAGGAGTTAACAGCATCATTGGGATTGATGTTCTGATGTTCTGATTCCACACTGATCACCATGTTGCATATGTTCTAATTGTGTAGGTTCAACAGGGGTTAACTGTGTCTACACAGTCTACTGTGTGTGAGGGCAGTTATCTTCCAGTCTAACTAAAAGAATCTTAGAGAGTAAAAAAGATATAGTTTATTGCATTTCTGTAATTATTGTCAGGTTGTAAGGAAAAGTTCTACATTAATACGAAGACTATGGAGGATCGCCAGTATTATGTTTGCCTCCCCACAAGAGCCTACGTTACTCTCCCACCAAGTACTCCCGACATTGCAGCTTGTTGTGTTTACTGCACTCAATCAAGTATCAGCTTTTTAGACTTGTAAACAGCAGTTACAATGCTGTATGTGTGTTAAATTTTAAGGTTCCATACTTCAGGTAAATAGATTATGGTCATGCAGTATAACTGGATTTGTCCAGTTAAAGGGAACCACAACTCTATGATTTATGCTTGTATTCTCCTTCAACTATGAACTCCATAGCACACCTTTTCTTCTTTTGGAAAGGCCACATATGAATGGTTATGATTCATTCTCCAGATGAACGCATTGTAATGTTTCAGGTTTTTCCATTAGGCAAAGCCTCACAGTGACTGTTGCAAAATTGCGAACATGTAACTTGATAATTCCGACATAAAGGCTTTTTTTTCTTGAAGGCACAGGATAATATTGTAATAGTATTTAATACCTTGCCAGTTATCAAAGCAAATTGATACTGTTTCATGTCCTTGGCCATGGGTATTTGCCAATAATTTCTGCAAGGATTTTTCAATCATCTACTATAATTTCTATGAGAGATAAAGAACAAAGAACACAGAACAAAGATCAATTCAGCACAAGAACAGACCCTTCAGCCCTCCAAGCCTGTGCCAACACATTTTGATCTTCCATACTAAAACTGTCTTCACTTAAAGATCTGAATCCCTGTATTCCCTTCCTATTCATGTATTTGTCCAGGTGCTTCTTGAATGCTGCTACTGTGTCTGCTTCCATCACCACCTCTGGCAGCTCATTCCAGGCACTCACAATCCTTTGTATGAAAAATGTGCCTCGCACATCTCTTCCAGTGAAAACAAAAGCGGTCTATCCAATCTTTCTTCAGAGGTAAAATGCTCCATTCCAGTCAACATCCTGGTGGGCATGCGGAATGTGCTGCCGGTGGTGGTAGTGGAGTCAGATACTTTAGAGACTTTTAAATGACTCTTGGATAGGTACATGAAAGATAGTAAAATGTAGGGTATGCAGGGTAGTTTGATCTTAGTAGGAAAATAGGTCGGCACAACATCGTTGGCTGAAGGGCCTGTACTGTGCTGTACTGTTCTATGTTCTATGTTTTGTTCAATGTGCCCTCTCCAAAGCATTGACACCCTTCTGAAAGTGTGGGGACCAGAACTGTACACAATATTCCAAGTTTGGCCTAACTAAAATTCTATAACGCTGCAGCATAACATGTCTATCCTTATACTCAATGCCCATTCCAACGAAGGCAAGTATATCATAAGCCTTTTTTACTACCTTATCTAATTGTGCTGCCACCTTCAATGATGTGTGGACCTTCACACCCAGATCCCTAGGAATATTAATACTTCTAAGGGTTCTGCCTGCCATTCACTGTATAATTTACGCCTGTATTTGACCTTCCAAAATGCATCACTTCATATTTGTCCAGATTAAACTCCATCTGCCATTTTTCTGCACATGCCTCCAATTGATCTATATCCTGCTGAATCCTCCAACAAACCTCCTCACTATCCACAATACCACCAGTCTTTATATTGCCCTCAAACATACAGATGTTTTCCTTCAAATCATTAATGTAGACAACAAACAGCAGAAGTCCCGGCACTGATCCCCATGGAACACAACTCACCGACCTCTGAAAAGCATCCTTCCACCGCTACCCTCTGTCTGCTACAACTAAGCCAGTTTTTTATCCATCGCGCCAGCTCACCCCGATTCCCTGTGACTTCACCTTTTGTACCAGCCTGCCATGAGGGACCTTGTCAAAAGCTTTACTGAAGCACATGTAGACATCTTCCCTCATCAATCATCATGTCACCTCCTCAAAAAACTCAAAAACGTTAGTGAGACATGACCTCCTCTGCACAAAATCATGCTGTCTATCACTAAAAAGTTCATTTGCTTCTAAATGCATCTTGATCTTGTCCCTGAGAAACTTTTCCAATAATTTCCCTACCACCGACTTGAGGCTCACAGGACTGTAATTCCCTGAATTATCCCTGCTACCCTTCTCAGCCAAAGTGACGACTCAGCTATTCTCCAGTCCTCTGGGACCCTACCTGCGGCCAAAAAGGATACAAAGATGTTTGCCAAAGCTCCAGCAATTTGTTCTCTTGCTTCCCTCAATATTCTGAGATAGATCCCGTCAGAACCCAGGGACTTATCTACCTTAATACTTTTTAAGACACACAACAACTTTTCCTTTTTAATAGCAATTTGGCTTAGAAGTATGACACTCCCTTCCGTGAGAT
Source organism: Ginglymostoma cirratum (assembly GCA_024137785.1). Taxonomy (NCBI): domain Eukaryota; kingdom Metazoa; phylum Chordata; class Chondrichthyes; order Orectolobiformes; family Ginglymostomatidae; genus Ginglymostoma; species Ginglymostoma cirratum. Next base: position 17,400,482 of record JAHRHZ010000223.1, read on the forward strand.
CATCCTCCACCAATTCCTTCTCTTTAGTGAACACCAACACAAAGTATTCATTTAGGACCTTGCCTACCTCTTCTGGCTCCACACATAGATTCCCTCCTTTGTCCTTGAGTGGACCAATCCTTTCCCTGGCTATCATCTTGCTTTTTATAGATGTGGAAAAAGCATTGGGATTCTCTTTAATCGTGTTTGCTACTGACTTTTCATAACTCCTTTGAGCCCTTCTAATTCCTTGTTTAAGATCTTTCTTATTTTCCTCATATACTTCAAGGCCTTTGTCAGTTCCTATCCTGTTAGACACTATATACACATAGGCAGGTGTAAATGCCACAGAAACAGTCTGTACATATATACTCTTGCAAAATTTCACGTAAAGATTTTCCCCATGATTTTGGTCTAGAATACCATCATTTTTCATATATCTCATATAATTATTGACTCAGCTTTATCAGAGATCAAAATCCAAGCATTTTGGAACCAAAGTATAAATGTGAAGATATTAATAACTTGACTTCATTCTGACTGTTTAAATACTACTGAAATGAATACCAGGATTAAATGCTTAAAATATTTATACTGTTAAGTTTTGTCCTTATTTAGTCAAGATTTTAGTGATCAGGTATTGAATGACAAGCTGTCTCGTATTTATTAATTACTTTTCAGTAATTATTATGGATTATTTTATTTACTGTTCATTATGGTATTTTTCAAACTTCTTTAGGGCCCAAATCAAACACACAGGCCAACTCCTTAAAACCATAATCCGTATGAAAGTTTACCTCTGGACATTTGAACTATAAAATGGGTCTCAAAATTTGACTCTTAACAAACATAAACAACTTATTTCCTCCTGGAGTTCCATTGATATTCCACAAGAACAAACAATTGTGGGAATCCCTTCAGGAATCACTAGTGAATGTCAGTAATTTGGGAAAGCAATTTATATTCAAGATTTCAAAGGCTTATCTCTAGCAAAAGAGAAGCCTGGCATAATAAAACAAAAGGCAGTTTCTCAGAAACAGTTCTAGCAATGGAGAACAAAAACAAAGTTGAACTGAGAACTCGGAACTGAGGAAAGATCACCGGACCCGAAACGTTAACGCTGTTTTCTCCTCCACAGATGCTGCCAGACCTGCTGAGCTTTTCCAGCAACTTTGTTTTTGTTCCTGATTTACAGCATCCGCAGTTCTTTTGATTTTTATCTAGCGATGGAGAAGATGTGCAAGTAACATTTCTCTGAAGAGATAACATCAGATCGGTCAGGAAGTGAAGAAGAATTAGGACTGTTGACATCACAGTTCAGAAAGAGATCTTTTAGTTAAATTTGCAGAAAACATGAAGAGATTTGAGGAACTGAAAGAGACAAAATTCTCATTGCCAAACTGAAGGGCACAGCGCCATTTGTAATATTTCTGACAATATCGTCTCAAGAGTTCTTACACACCTGAGCACAAAGGACATGCTATCTAATGATATTAATGCCTGCCAAGTCGGCTCATCATTAAGATGATAAACAGGGAACTGAATGGGAGAACACCTTGAATCCTGGGAAAGTGGCGATTTAAATAAAATAGCAGAGGATGAGTTTTAATTTGAAATTCAGGAATGATGACTTGAGTGGGAAGTAAGTGACCATGTGGGACAGCTTGTTTAGAAGTGAACAGTGTCAGGTATTATCAATGGCATTGTGTTAGTTGAAGGCAATGAGATATGACCATGTTTAAGAACAGACAAACAGATCTGAAAAACACAGGAAAAAGAAGTATCAACAAGCAATCATACCACAAATTACAACAGAGATTGATTGCATTATGATCTTGCTGATGCTAAACATTGTATAACAGCAAGTTTTCCTGTCTCAGATTGCATAACCAAATATATCACAAGTTACATCAGCAGAAAAATAAGCTTCATGACTGGCAAAAATGTCCAATGGCATCTTACATGTAAATTTAAACAAATTCAGATTTCAACTATGCATTCTGTGCTCAGCTATGCTATGTCTACCATTACCAAATCAGCTATTGGGCCCACCACAACTACACAATCTTTAATGTATTAGATTTGCATGATGTTCCTACTGGTTCCAGGACAAGGAAACTTCACTGCTCCAAATGTGATTGTGTCTAACAAGTCAATAAAATCATATAGGGTGTTTACATCTCAATTATATCGTATTTGTCACAGTGCATTGTTGTCCTGTAATTATGTAGATGTGGAAGTGGATTTGGGTCTTCAGAGATATCTATCCAGAGAAGGCTTACTCCACTCAGATGCCACTTCAGTTTCAAACTATCACTTCATTGTGTTGAACATAGCAGGTTTAAGCATTATTCACACCAGTGGTTGCTTCATGTATTATGTTATTTCTACAAATCAAGCCATGAATCCCTCAGCAGTTCTGTGGGTAGAAGAATACTGCTATCAATCTTCATTCTTTTAACTGGGCCCAAAGGCTTCATTGATTTACAGTGGTGGAGGATAAGCCATTATTGAGTCTTAACAAGAAGAGGCTTTTGTCTTAACAAGATGTAGTTATTGCAATTAGCTATAAGTTGCATTAGTTCACTGGATATTGAGAAGACCTGTACATATAGGTCTGTATCCTATGAGATCTTCAGATGTTCTGCCTTATCACCACTCAAGCCTATATGGTATCATCAGATTGGGTGGAGTTTAACACAGTGTCTAACATTGACCCTTACAAAACCATTACCTTATGCAACAATAATGGCAGTTGAAAATATCAAGCTAAGAGAGAAGTGCTCAATGCTGAGTCCTCTGACTTGAGGGCTAAATTATTATGCCAGTATTATAAATGTTATGCCAGTAGAAATTCCAATTGCGTTAAGTACAACTATATTTGATCAGGCCTAAATATGAAGACTTTAGGAAGCTAGTATGGATACACCCACTTACCCAGAGTACTTGAGTGCAATTCTCCACCAATGGACTGTGTATAACATCAATAGAATGGTTGGAGCCAATGTATCATTCAAAAGCATGACCTTGTTCAACAGTAGCCAGAACCAGAAACCATCAGAGTCTATTGGTGTCACCTCTTGGTGCTGTGGAGATATTCAAGAATGTCATATTCTCCAGAGTATTCCACAAGGTGTTATAGATGTGGTATTGGGCTCAAGCCACTTCCTGATCATTTCAATGATACGCAGAGAATCTGTCTCCATTACCTCCAGTGAGGTGAAGGTATAGGTTCTCCCCATCCAATGTTTTCCACACCAGAGCTCTTTTGAAGATCAAAACACTGAGATTTAAGGTGCTGTGCTGCTGAGCTCTGAGTGATCTTTTATCCACACTCAATGGAAGAACCACATTCTCCCTGCCGTGCATTCACAGTTTCTCAATCTCCTTGGTGGTCTACGCTTCGTTAATTTAAAAGTTTTTCCCTTGTGCAGGTTTCACGATGTTGGTACTTTTACAAATAAAATTCTAAGAGAATGGTCAATTTGGCTTTCTTCATGTATTAATATGGAAGTTAATTCTGTATATTTTCAGTTGAATGAACAGGCGAATTTATACACTGTGCCAAAATGATTTTTAATAACTAAGATCTGAGTACATACAATGAAATTTAATGGCCCAAGTCAAGCCAAGACAGGCAGTAAACAAGAGAAAAAGGCTTCTCTGATCTGGTAAAAAGAGTTGAATAAGGTGTCTGTACATTTCCATGTGGCTAACCATGCCTGGGGTTGTTGTGTTATTAGCTTTGGGCTAGTGCTTTGGTGGTGTATTCATGCTAGTTCCCCACCAGCCCTCTGAGACAGCACATTCCACACTAGTCTCTTCCAGTTACTACACCTGCCACACAATAATGAGCATTATAAGAAGAATGTGCAGAGTTTCATGTTCCCTGCAGTCAACATTCAAAGAAAAATCTCAAAACACAACACAGCTGCTTAAAACCAACTGCAGAATGTTTGTACTTATAGCCAAGAATACCTCTGTGAGACCATGGTCAGAATATTAGACATATACCACAAGTTAACTGTGTTTCTGCTATGTTTTTGATCTACAATTATACCTGTAAATTATAACAAAGACATATGTGGCATAAATGTATCTTAAATATTTGAAATCCTTCATTAATTTTATCTCTTTAGGAAGAAAGAAGGAAAGTGAATCTATCCATCTACTTTATAGTTCCATGGAAGTATCCAGACTTATTTAACAATCTTTGCCTCCACTGCCTACTCAAGAGTTTATTTTCAGATGCAAATCTCCTGTATGAAGAGTTGTTTTTTGTTATCGCTCCCCTTTTGCCAACTCACTGTCTGTACCTATATGTCCTTCATCTCTATGTTGAGGTTTGGTATGAAATAAGCTATTTAATGTTGTGCGCCACTTAATGTATTATACACCTGCCCAAGGTCTTTTCCCAGTTACTTTCAATGAAGGCTGAAAGATAAAAGCTGGTATAAAATACGCTGGTATAAGATTACCTGGTCATTTATCTCATTGATGTTTGTGGATCCTTGTTGTAAGCGAATTGGTCGTCATGTTTTCTGAAATTATAATAGTGAATGTATGTCCTAAAAAATATGAAGCACATGAATATGTTTTGAATATGTGCAAGATATGGCAGTAATTTCTTTCTCTTTATTTTTATAAACATTCCTCATTAATACAATCCTGAGACAGTAGCACCTGTTCTCTGCATTGCATCTAGGGCCTGAATATTTCTTTCATGCGTCTACGCCCAACATAAGTTATTAATAGTGTTTTCTAGCCATAGAGTTATGCCATTTACCAAGACTGTCTCAGACTTATCCTTTTCAAAACTGCATGTAAAATGCTGCACTGTGTATTGTTTGTTGCTGCAAAGTATATTTGAAATCCTAATTATTAAAACCTCCTATTCCAAACCTCTTTCAAGATCCCTCTCACAAACTATCACTCATTGAGTAAAACACTGGGAATTTCTTTGAAGAGATGGGCATCTCACAATCATTCATCACCACAACTTCAACAGAACCACTGGTAAGTTAACAGGGTTTTCATCAAACATCTGCTCAAATTAAAGCAAACAGAAGAACACCCATGGGGATTACCAACACTTAAGTTTCCCGATTCTTTCTTCCAAAGTGTAACATGTCTCAATTTGAAATTCTCCTGGTTGTTAGTCCAGCTCCGGCTGTACAATTCCATCTGTCATCTGTGAGTCCAATCAATGTGGTGCATTTCTGGATTCTGGTGATCAATATTAATTTCTACTAAATTCGTATTGGGTAAGAAAAGGAAGAAAAATGCAATGTGCTTCAAAATAAATGCCGAAAGCAACACAAAGTATTACAGTGACTTCAGAGGAGTTTGAGGGAAGTCAAGGGAAACATTTCTCAAATGTTGTAGAGAAAAAAATGGCAGCAGGGACATGTTACAATCGGTCTTCACCTGACTGCCCCAGGATTTTCAACAAATGACTGGACCAGTGTTACAAATGCAAGGTTTTCTAATAAAAACGAAGAACTACGGATGCTGGAAGTCTGAAACAAATACGGAAAGCACTGGAGAAACTCATAGGCCTGGCAGCATCAGTAGAGAGAAAAACAGAGTTAAAGTTTTGAGACCAGTAACCCTTTGTCAGAACTGAAAATAGCTAACTATGCAAGGTATTTATATTGATGACCAGGTGGGTGAGGGAATGAATAGAGGACATAGAGTTGGTGCCTAGAAAGAAAGAAAGAGAAATGGGATAGACAAACAAAGAAATTGCTGGCGATAAGCCGAGAAAGATAAATGGCAGTTAGATGACTAATGGCAAGTGCAAATGGTTGAAAATAGGTTGGCTGTTCTGGAAGCAACCCATACAAAAGGACCCAGGGCCTGTGGAAAGGCAACAAATGTGGAGGAGGGTGTTCACATCTGAAATTGTGCAACTCAATGTGGAGTCCTGAAGGCTGTAATGTACCAAAGTGGAAGATGAAGTAATGTTCCTGCAGCTCACATTGATCTTTGCTGGAGAACTGCAGATGGCCTGAGACAGAAATTCTGGCATGGCAATGTGTTGTAGTGGCAGGCAACTGGAAGGTCAGAGTTTTTTTATTACATCCAGAGCATAGGTGTTCAGCAAAGTGGTCACCCAGTCTGAGTTTTGTCACTCCACTGTACAGGAGACTTCATTGTGATCGGAGAATACAGTAGACTCAGTTGAATGGAGTGCACATAAATCACTGCTTTACCTGGAAGGTGCATCTGGAGCCTTAAATAGTAAGGAGGGAGGAGGTAAAGGGGCAAGTGTTGCACCTTCTTCAGTTGCAGGGGAAGGTGTTGTGCGATTGAAGGAGGAGTGGACTATGGCATCCTAGAGGGAAGGGTCCCTGCAAAATGCTGACAAGGGATAGAAGCGGAAAATGCATCTGGTGGTAGCGTTCCGCTGGAACTGGTGGATATGACAGCTTTGATCCTTTGTATACAGAGGTTGTTGGGGTGGAAAGTGAGTGCTAGAGGGCCACTATTGTTGTTGTGAGCGGGAGGGAAAAGATGAGGGCAGAAGTGCAGGAGGTACATCAAACACAGCTGAGGGCCCTTTCAACGACAGTGGCAGGGAATCAGGTCAACATTTATGAGGCTTCCTGCAGGTGGTGGCATCATCAGAACAACTGCAGATAACTAATTGGAAATTCCACCTGGATTCATCCACAGAAAGCCATGGCAGATTTGGGTTACAGGCTTTCTTAACAGTCTCACTGAAGTTCATGAATTGTTCAATGTATAAGAATCCAAGGGGATAAAGCTGAGAGATAGAAGCAGTAAGTTTCAATGTTTCACCATGCAGGAATGCTAATGGCAGAATGTACACCAATTAAAGAGACCAGGATCAAGGATTAAATGAAGCTGGTGAATTCACATAACTTTGGCTAGACAGAAACATTCCTAAGGTAGCCCACACCATAAAAGTCATTTGAAGGTATAGATGTTATTTGCCTATAAAGGAAAAAGGAGCTAAACATCACGTTGGAAAGGTTCTTAGAGAATGAAGGTGAAAGACCAGAATAAAGTATAACTATGGAGAGAGACCTTTGGTTATTTTAAGCATTAAATGGGGGACTATAAGTGTTTGGAGTATAAGTTGCCTGCTGAAATCATGGTTAATCTATGGTGCTTTCAGTTTGTGTTTTACAGTAAATGTCTTAAAACTTGAAATTTTGCTGTATAATTCCTTTAGTTTGGCCATTAGAAATTCAAATTTCTTATAAAAGTTCTCTGCCTCTAAGATAATTTTAACATCAAGCATGGGACTAGGGTAGGCACGTTATTTTGGTGATAATATGTTTTCCAAACATTTTGCTTCTTCACCCCTGTCATGGGATAGCGCAAGGATCAATTTTCAAGGGCATCTGATGAAGCAGACATTTACTTTCTACCAGGACTGCCCTAGCTAAAAGGTCTAACGTTAAGAGAAAGAAGACTGCAATAGTAACTCCTCCTCCCAGTTAGCCTTCTAACAGTATTTCAGGTCTGGCAACTTTCTCCCTATGTTTTTCCATCAACAGCCGGATGGTACAAAGCCTGGCAGTCAGTCTCACAATTTCTCGGAGCCTTCAGCTGCACAATTTGTTCCAATCTTCTTTCCTGGCAGAAGGTACCATCAGTTCATGTTTATGACCAAGTAGCTTAGACAAAGGGAGTACATCTCAACTTTGGGCTCATATGCTCTTTAACGTCAGCTTTTTTATTGTGTTTTCTGGATCCCTGTTCACACTTGCTGCCATTCCAGTGCAATTGAATACAGAAGGATATTCGGCACTAACTTCTCACATATTGCAAAACAGTAAATATGTTTGTCATAAATACTTGCAAATCTGCCATGCCTTTGCTCATGATAATGAAGAGGGAATTTTTGTTTACAAGGACAGAAATGTAATGGTTGACTTTTCCACTGCTAAAACAAATGAACAATATTAATGCAGCAAATCCAATGAGTTGTCAGAGGGTAGAGGCTAATTCTTTAGATCTCGATATAGAACATAGAACAGTACAGGCCCTTCGGCACACAATGTTGTGCAGATCTTTTACCCTAATCCTAAAGTCTATCTAACCTCCACCCTTATGTTATAGTACCATATGGCAGACATAGTGCCAAATGATTACAGACTTATGGCAGGCGGTGTGGGTAACAAATTTAAAGTGGCAGAATGGAGATTTCCAGTTGATGTGCAAGTGTTTGAAAGAAGTGTGGAACAGGGCATCAGCAGATTGGGTAGTGAGGGAAGTGTTCTGGGCTTTGAGGTGCTGAAGACAGAGCACTTCATCTTCTGATTATGTATCTCACAACTCAACAACCTCAAATAATGAATTCTATTCTCTATTTTGAATCTTATTTTCCCTCCAAATGCCAGTTGTATCTTCATAGAATAGAATACCTACTGTGTGGAAACAGACCCTTCGACCCAACAAGTCCACACTGACCCTCAGAGCATCCCACCCTGACCCATCCCCCTATAACCCATCTGATCTACACATCCCTGAACACTGGGAGCAATTTATTCAATCCACCTAGCCTGCACATCTTTGGACTGCGAGAGGAAACCAGAGCACCCGGAGGAAACCCGCACAGACACGGGGACCATGTACAAGCTCTACACAGACAGTCGTCTAAGGGTGGAATCGAACCCAGGTCCCTGAGGCTGTGAGGCAGCAGTGCTAACTGCTGAGCCACCGTGCTGCCCATATTTTTGTTTTCAAAGCTGAATTTGTTTCAGCTATTAATGTAGAGTCTGAACAAACCTTTTTTTATGGGACACCACTACTGCACCACAAAACCATACATTGACACGCACAGATATTTCCTGATAAACCTGTTCAGAGATGTTATTACACATCTCTGCAGCAAGTGGGACTTGAATCTAGGCTTCCTAGTCTAGAGACGGAGGCAGTCCCACTGGATCATAAGAGCCACCACAAACCATTGACCTATACAGGTATATTTTAATTAACCTGTTCAGAGATGTTACTACATGCCCCTGGAGAAGGTGGGACTTGAATCGGGCCTCTTCATTCACTGACTTATACAAGTTGATACTCAACTTGTTTGGCTCTACTATGAACAACTTTCCTTCGCCATTAAATCCTGGAATGGGACTTGATCCTGCTGGGCCACAGGCTTTTTGCCTCTGAATTACTAGTCCAGTGACATCAGCACTCTACAAATGGTGCATCACCACTGATGATGAATCAATGTCAAGTATTGACTTGTACAAATATTTTCTAATCAACCCATTCAGAGATGTTATTACACACCTCTGGAGCAAGTGGGAATTGAATGCTGGCATCCTGGCTCAAAAACAGGGACACTACCACAACCCACAAGATCCCATTGCAATTTGGTGCAGATATTTTCTAATCAACCTATTCAGAGATGTCATTACCCACCTTTGGAGAAGGTGAGACTTGAATCTGGAGTTTCTGGCTCAGAAGTAAGGACATTACCACTGTACTACAAGAGTCCTCCATTGACATGTACACCAGATATGAACAGGTGCAGAGCACCTGCACATTGAAAACATTGTATAAATGTAAATTATCTTTAGCATTTTCACTTCTTTGTTATTAGATGAAAGAGCCAATTTTTACCTAAATTAATCTCAAATTAGTGTTCATTCTATTTCCTGGAACTCACTTCACATTATCTGATCTATTTCTGGTTAGTTCCTGTCTTTTGCAACATTCTTCTTGTTACATAGCATTGTATGGATGCCTGTGTCTTTGGGTTACTGAACTGATTTTATTTCTGGATACTAATCATCCCTGTAAAGATTTCTAGTGAATTAAGCTTAGGGCATGCAATGGAATTAAAAAGGCTAAAACTAGGCAACTGATATAATTTTCACATTATTGGAGCAAAACCGAAATTTACAAATCAGGTAATACAATGAAAATGACTTAACTGCTGCTATAACAAGAAAGAACACTACAGTGTTAAAATTCAAATTAGTTGAACAAATCACTCTTAAAATCTACTAATTATTGCTAAAACTCAGAAGATTTATAACTTAATTTTTTAACTATTGATTTGAATCTGTATATATTGCACGAGTATTTAAATTGCATACATTAAGCTCATTATTTAAAAGACAATGAGTAAAAATAAGAAACGTATCATTTTGACTTTAATGCAAGCTTATAAGTTTTGAGCTATAAATTCACCCGCTTCAGTTTCTGAATGTGAGGGCCATATTTTTGGTCTACCCATATCTCTTTCGATCAAAGTGGATGAGGCACACATTTTGTGTACCCATCTCATCTGAATGATTGGAGTGCTCGTAGGCAAGACTCCAACACTGACTTTGCTGTCCAATAACTGCCAGTGGACTGTGCGCACAGCAGTGTTGTTTGTAATTCATGTGATTCTGATGACCACATCTTTCTTAACAGCAGGAAAGGAAGCTTCACAGAAAGATTGATGCAAAGAAACTTCCTAGAATGTGAACATCAGGACATATAGAGGACCCACAGTGACAAATAGGATGCTGGAGGAAATATTGGTGCAAGTAGACAGTAAGAGAGATGCTATGGTCCCATAGGGAGCAAGGAGTGTGTTAGGACACATTCAAGGATCCTCAACAGATATTCGGCAAGATCACTTTCTGGACTCTGGATCTAATGACCTAATTCCGGCAGGAAACATCAGAGAATGCTTTATCACACAATACCTGCTATACCCTCCACTAACATCTCATGCTGCTCAAAATTCCACATTTCCATCATTCTGATCCAGCAGCAGTCCTGATCTCATGCTTAACGTGCAAGACCATCATATCCTCCTCATAAAGCTTCCAAAGCTGCCCAGTTTGGCACTGCCTTTCATTGCCTATGTCTCCAGCTATTTAGCTATGGCATTTTTCCTCTCTCCTTTGAGCTAAGCTGGCACACAATAGAAAGGCGCAGAACTAGCAGGCAATGGTTAATGCTGCCTGTACCACCTAAGCCCTATATCGTTCACTATAAGATGGTGTTTACTGCAACATGGCCTTCCAGCTCAATAACAACACTGAGAAGGCTTCGTCTTTCTGCCTTATACCTCTTCATAACTCTGGCATGATTTCACCTTTTTTAAAAACCAAAAGAATGTGTATGCTGTAAATCGGGAACAGAAACAGAAGCTGCTGGAAAAGCTCAGCAGGTCTGGCAGCATCATTGAAGAAAAAATCAGAGCTAACATTTTGGGTCCGGTGATTCTTCCTCAGAAACCTGTTCTGAACTACACAGCTTTTCCAGCCACTTCTGTTTTTGACCTCATCTTTTTGTCTGAGATGAAGAGGCAACTGCAAATGGTGCAATTATTGTCATCTCCTTTCCCTGACAACAAGCCTCACCCCCTCAGACTTCTGCTTAGAGACACCCAACAACTTCACTATGGGAGCCTGGAGAGAACTCTTGAGATGTCACCCACAGTTTTAACTCAGACAGTGGATATGACAGAGTCAGGATTGGCACCAGGCGTGAGTGTGATAGGGTTAGGATGCAACCAAGGCAGGGATTAAAATGTTTGTTTGTCAGCTCATTGCAGGCCAAAGCAACAGACTAGTCTAGGAGCAAATTGTTGCAGGTGCTGGAATCTGTGCTGAAAACAACAAATGCTGGAGATCACAGCTAGTCAGACAGCATCCATGGAGAGAGAGCAAGCAAACGTTTTGAGTCAAGATGACTCTTCATCAGAGCCGAAGCTCTCTCTATCAATGCTGCCCAACAGACTAGTCTGGCTGCAAAGGGCTTGGGAAAAAGTCCTGATGGGGTGCCGTGCAGGAGAGCACAAATGGGCAGGCAAACTGAGCTGTGGTGTATTGGCCGGCCAGCCTGCTATGCAGTCTCCTGTCACTGAGAGGAATGTTGGAAGATTCTGGCTTCAATCTTCCCCTTTGCAGGCTCTGCTCTATTTCCCTGTTGCGTTGCAGAGCCAGACACCTTGCTAATGCTGATTCTATTGCTCACGTTCTGCTGCACCCTTGGTATGTCACAGTCACCTGCTTCTACTGTCATCCTTGGCAACACACTCTGGTAAATGCAAGAACTCATCAAAACACCTCCAAAACATTTTTTAGTTCTTTCAGACAGTTTGTAATAGGAGATGTTCAAAAAATAGTGATCAGGGTTCCTGCTCTTTAAATAACATGACTTCAGAGCCCATTGTCCTGCTTTGTGCTTCTTGAATCTGAACAATGCTGAATTCTGGGACACACATCATCTAAATTTGGAATTGTGGTGTTACCTCAGCCAGTTTGGCTTCGTAATGTTTTGATAGCGCCAATTCAACATCCTTGTGCACACACAGCAGCATTTGCCATATCTATGAACAACAGCATTTGGCCTGCTGAGATAGCAAATCATCCAGCCCCTGGGGATGTCAGGTAGCAGTTTTACATTTTTGACTTCTGCACCCAATGTGTTTTTAAACAGTTTGGAGGAACTTGAGGAGACTTGCCAATTGTCAGCTGATACTTGGTTGGTTGAGTTCATTTTGCTTCTTGACAGTTTGGTGATGTTAACATTTAACTACTCGTCTTGTACGACATGGCTTACAGCTATATGCCACAGGGAGACCTTCCAGGTCAACCTATATGGTATGGTTTTGTCTGTTTATTATTGCCATGTTTTATATGTAGGAAACTACCCACTGCCCAAAACTTTTGCATGTTTTTAAATTAAAGGAAAATGTAATGCTTCACCCAGAAACATCTATCACCTCATTTATGGCTGTGACTAAATATGATCCTACTCAGGTAGTTTAAGGTGAGCTAACACATAGATTGTGTTTTATTCATTCACAGGATGAGGCCATCATTGGCTCGGCCAGCATTTATTGCCCTTCCCTAATTTCGCATAGTGCAGTTAAGAGTCAGCCACGTTGTTGTGAGTCTGGAGTCACAAGTAGGCCAGATCAGGTAATGATGGCAGTTTCCTTCCCTGAGGGACATTATTGAGCCAGATGGGGTTTTCCAACAATGGTTCCATGGCCATCATTAGATTCTTAATTCCAGATATTTCTTGAACTCAAATTCCACCATTTGTCATGGCAAGATTCGAACCCGGGTCCCCAAAACATTACCTGGGTCTCCGTGTTAACAGCAATAATAGGTATATAGGTTCTTGTAGATGGCCTTGTGACAAAATAGAAATTGTTAGAATTTTGGGTGCTAAGAAAACAGACCTGGGGATAAAGTAAGAATGTTGATGTAGGAAACCAGCCATCTTCCCATTGCATGGTAGAGCACACCCAAAAAGACAAAAGGCTAATATATTCCAAAAATTCATAATTGCTGAAAGACCCTTACTGTAGCAAAAAATGTACTCTATCTGAATTCAGCATTGAGTACAAATGGTCTTGTTGAGTTCAAATTTCCCTCTTGTTTAAATCTCAGCCAACTGACAGGGCCTTGCTGTCATTTTTAAAGGTCCCTAATACCTCTACAACTTTATGAAAATGTACTCCTCAGTTTAGCATTTCAAGAGCCAATTTGCAAAATTATGAGAAGATGAAAACCCCAGATCCTGCAAGATTTCAGTTTTAACATCTCACCCAACATTGCAGGTTTCCCTCAATGCTACAGTAGAGTGACAGCTGAGGCTTTAGGCAAATCGATGGAATGGGACATAAACCCATGGCCTTCTGACTCAGAGACAAGGTCATTCCTCAAAGATCCATGCTGATGCATACTCCCAGCCGGATATCTAGTCCATTTTTTTAATCCTCAGTCTTTTCCCATTCACCCAGAACCTTTCAAGGCTTTTATAATACACCAGATCTAAACATTGTTATATATTTTCTGAGTCCTTGACAGCAGCAAATGCACGTCATAAAACAGAGTGCTCTATCCACAGTGTTTGAGGCCAAAATTCAAATGGATAAAGCAATCGTAGTTTTGTGTTTATTTGTTCTTATGATGTGAATATTGCTAAAAAGACCTGCATTTATTGTCCATTGCTAATTGTTTTGAGTGTGGGTCTATCTTCACCAAATGGCCTGCAGCAGTTCAAGAAGGCAGTTAACCACTACCTTCTCACTGGCAAGTAGAGATAGGCATTAAATGCTAGTCAATGAATGAAGAAGGTGGAGGTGATCGAACTGAACTGCTGTATTTGATGTGGTACACCCACAGGGCTATGAGAAAAGACGTCCAGGATTTTGACTCAGCAACAACAAAGACATGATGATACATTTCTAAAATGGAAAAATTGTGTTACAGTCCTTGCTGTACCTTTCGATGTCTCTTCTTTGCTCAGTGTAGTAAGGTTTGTTAAATACAATATGAAGAACTTGTCGAAAATTGTTTGTAACATTCCTGAAATTCTTGTCCACAAGCCAGTATTTTTGAAATTCTTATGCAGGAATAGAGACATAATTCGTTACAAATATTTGTTTCCATAAATTAGAGACTGCAGATTAATAGCCAAGAAATGTTCTACGCAATGACATAATGCTGTTTGTGGAGACTCTTAGCTTCATTTCGTATTTGAACACAGTAATTTTCTTGTCTGAAACCTTTTACAACAGTATAAATAAACCAAAATAACTCCACATAGGCCAGTACCCTGTCACCAAGTCACCCTTTATTTAGCAAAACATAGTACTTGACATTGGTCCAGTTTCATCAGAGCCAGCACTCAGGGTGAACAGAACCTCTGACACTCTTGTTTATATCTGTCTGCCAGGGCTCCCTGATTGGACCAGATTTACAGCCCAATCAGGGAACTCATATTCTATGAGGTCCACCAGGCTGACCTTGTTACAATCGCTGCATAAATTATTCTAGTTGACTGATTAGTACACTCATGATGGTAAACAAAAAAAATTCCACTATTTCTGCCCTGTCCTCAGAGAGAAGTCAAATCAACCAGAATCATTTGAAGAAATTTTAATCCTCCCACCCAGTGGACCCCAGACAGCCAAAAGTTAAAATTGTTATTTGCCCCCTCAAGATGGTCAGGGTTAGTAGCTCTCAATGGCTGCTTACTGATGGGGCCCATAAAAACCTCACTCTCTTTCATTCAAAACAATGTTGGAATTGGGTCTCCTTCATTTTCCATTTAGTGTAACTAAATCTAATTGAAAAGTGATAGCTGGGTGCTAAAAAAAAAGGAGGGGAAGAAAACGCAAAATATTGGTTACAATCAAACAAGTGGGAGTTAAAATAAGAGAGGGTAGCCAAAGCTAATTGCAACAAGTCACTAATCTAGTGCAGTAAAACAGAATTATTTCACATGATATCCTTATTAAATTATCTTCCCCCTTACTAATATCCATTTGTTTTAACATAACTGTGATCTTCTTTCTTATCATTTCAAATATACACTTTTTTTAACTCATCACTCCATAATTTTGAATAGCAACAGAAGAAACGCAATTTAGCTTAAAGTAATTTACAAGGTAGTTTAAACTAATAGTTACTGATTCTAACATATTCTCCCAGAAGAACATAACTTTTATGTTTGAAGTTCACTTCCAAATCTTTTGATATCCTAATCTTTATGGTATATGGTTGCTGGTTAGATGAGCATTTATTGCCTCTTCCTAATTGATCTTGATATAGTGACAGTGAGTCACCTTCTGGGACCCCTGCAGTGCATCTAGTGTATGTATACCCACAACTGTTAGAAAGGGAATTCCAGCATTTTGACCTAGTGACAATGAAGACAATGTGATTTAGTTCCATGAACATTAGTTCATGATGGAGAGCAATTAGGGAACTTGTAGGTGGTGGTGTTCCTATGCATTTACAAGGCAGAAGGCAGGACTGTGATGGAACACTCTCCCTTTGCCTGATGAATGCAATTCCAACAACATTCAAGAAGGTCCAATCACAACACAATCCAACACAGTAGAGTTCACTGCTGGTCTTGCCTTTCCATATGGTAGAGGTCATGGGTTTGGAAAGTGCATTTGACGTACCTTTAGTGAGTCAGTACAGTGCAACTGGTATATGAGACACACTGCTGCCATTGTGTATCAGTGGTGGAGGATAAAAATGCTCAAGGTTGTGAATGGGGTGCCAGTCAAACAGACTGCTTTGTCATGGATTTGATGGATAATAATCAAATGGGTTGTTTTGGTGTCAAGCTTCTTGAGTATTGTTGGAACGATGCTCATCCAGGCAAGTGGGGTGTATTACGTCACATTCCGGACCTGTACCTTCTATATGGTGACAGACCTTAGGGAATGAGGAGGTGAGTGACTTGTCCAGCAGTCCTCATGTCATAAAAGGCTCTTTTCAAAAGTCAGCAAATGGGACGATACTAATCTAGTCTAACTGAGTTAACACTCAAGTAAAATTGATATTTATAACAATGGAGATCATTAAGCGGTTCTACTTCAACTTCCTTGATGGAAATTTTGACCAAACATCATGATTCTGATTCTGTTTCAGATTCCCAATACTGGCAATGCGTTCATTCTCATTTTATTGCATATAAACAGCATTCTAAAACTGTCTGTCAGTTAAGTATTCCTCGTAAACCACATGGATAATTGAATCATGGTGAAGGAGCAGTTCTTATGTAAAAGGGCAGCTAGTGATAACTGTTTCGTTTACTGTTGGGAGTATAGAGACAGCTGCCACAAATCAAAGTTGACTGTTGTTTAAAATAATCAACTGGTAAAATCTAAGATGGTGATTAATTTTGTTCTGAGAATTGCTGCTCACATAGTCATGAAGATGTGACCAAACATTTAATTCAAAATTTCAATAAACACCCACCTCTCAGACGTTTTAAGAGAGTTAGTTTAGCATCCAGAAAAGAAACTTTCACTGAAATAAAGCGACACTGACCCACATTAAAATGACTGCCAAGTCGTCCCACTACATAAGCCATGTTCCCAATCCATTGAAGTACAGAGTCCATCAATGTCACCAGAACTAATAAGCTCCTGAAGAAGTATAAACAGTTTCCTTCTACTCTTTTAAGCCAAAGATAACAAAAACAGAGTTAAAGCCCCAGAAAGGGAACTGTAATAAAATACAAATTAACAGCTCACAGAAACTTATGTCAGGAAATGGAAACTAACGAAATTAAAATAATTTTGGCCACCCCAACCCCTGCATTGATTTCTAAAGGCTTCTGCTGTGCCAGTGAGCACTGCATGCTCCCTCTCCAGGAACGCACAAGCACGAATGTAACTATGGAAGAGGGGTGAACAGTTAAGTACAGCAAGCACTTCCACGGTTCGCTGCCTGGGCCTGTAAATGGTCTCTTTGGCCAGACCCAGGAGCAGATCCACATGAAGGCCCTCTGACCTTCTGCCCCTCCTCATGCCGCAGGTGACTGCAGATCAGGAGTGTAGGGCTGAAGTGCAACCAAACATTGATGAGAAGCCCCTTCAAAACAATGCAGATGGTCTGCGAACAAAAACACTCCTCATAAATGTGATATCAAAAATAGAGATTCAAAATATACAACAGCTTACCAAGGTCTCTGCAACCATGGCTAAGAAGCTGACTAAATATGAACTAATTGGCCTTCCTGCTCCTATGATGCTGCTTGGCCTGCTGTGTTCATCCAGCTCTACACCTTGTTATCTCAGATTCTCCAGCTTCTGCAATTCCTACTATCCATGGATGGAAGGTTGGCTTCCATAATGTTCTGGCCTGTGCACGCCACCTTCTGTAATTTCTTACGGTCCTGGCAGAGTACTTGCCATACCAGGCCGTTATGCAGTGGGACAGTATGTTTTCAATGGTGCATCTGTAGAAGTTGGTGAGGGATCTTCTGAACATGCCAAATTTCCTGAGCCACCTGAGGAAGAAGAAGCATGTTGTATCTTCTTGACTGTTGCATTTATGGGGGAAGTTCAGGACAGTTCGCTGGTTATAATCACTCTGGGGACCTTGATGCTTTTCAATCTCTCAAACTCAGTTCTGTTAATGTGGTTGGGGGCACATTCTCCTCCTTTCTTTTCTAAGTCGATGATCAGTTCTTTAGTTTTACCAACATTGAGGGCAGATTGTTTTCATTGCACCACGTCACCAAGCCCTCTATCTCCCTTCTGTATTTTGCCTCGTCATTGTTAGATATCCGTCCCACTACAGTGGTATCAGCAAACTTGTAAATGGCATTCGTTCAGAATTTGGCAACACTGTTGTATGTGTATAGGGAGTACAGTAGGGGGCTGAGGACGCATCCATGCTGTGGGGTGGGGGCGCTCCAGTGTTGAATGTTATTGTGGAGGAGATGCAGTTACTTATCTTCGCTGATTGCAGTCAACGGGTCAGAAAGCTAAGGATCCAATTGGAGAGGGCGGAGCTGAGACCAAGGTGTCACAGTTTTGAGATCAGTCTGGCGGAGATAATGGTGTTAAAGGCAGAGCTGCAGTCAATGAGCAGGAGTCTGATGTAGGTATCTTTGTCATCCAGATGTTCCAGGGATGAGTGCAGTGCTAAGGATATGGCATCCTCTGTGGATCTGTTATGTCAGTAGGCAAAATGTATGGGATCGAGGCAGTTTGGGAGACTGGAGTTGATGTAGACCATGAGCAGCCTCTCAAAGCACTTCATGATTATTGAAGTCAGAGCGGTCTTTCAAAATAAGAACAGTTTACAAAACATCCAGGACAACATAAAGCTAAGTAAAAGGGAGTTAAAAGGTGCGGAAAAGGCAGCTGCACTCTAAGAAAACTAATACACAGAAAAATTCAGTATAAAACAATAAACAGTGTTTTCTGTACTAAAGAGATAATACCTATTTCCAATCATCAGTTGATTCCACTACTTTGCTTTTCTGAAAGAACACACAGATAAAAACTGACTTGTGTGACATTGTCACTGCTTCTTTTGACATCCCATACATTGGCTCTGTCTATCTTATGTGTCAATACAATTCCTCAGGACAGCCACCTGAAATTTCTTACACCACCGAAACAGATGCACCACCTATTATTGATCTACCTAAATACATGGATCTGTATATTCTTTTGAACCCGCAAAGTAACAAACTCATTGCAACACAAAAGATTTCAGTCTGCAACATTGATGTCATACATTTTATTCCCATTTGAACAAGCAGGTTCAGTAAGTTACGCCTGATGATATCCAGCTGCAATATCTCAAATGGATCATCAATGGTGGTGTAATCACATGCTACATGTCCACAAGCTGGTACTTCTTTCTGGTCATTCTTCGGTGAACTAGGACTTTTCAAGAATGTAATCTTAGAAGGCAAACAAGCCTACATCAAGACATGCTAGGCCATTTATATATAAGTCATATGGGCAAAGAACAAAAAAAAAACCGAATGCTATGAATTTTTTCGCTATGCGTCAGCTTCTGTGAGTTTCATGGAGGATTTTGCTTTGAGGTTTAGTGAGCTCTCTCACCGCATCTTAGCAAACTTGCCTGATTAGCTACATGCTCCATTCCATACTGCTCCTTTCACCCAATTCTAACCCCATTTTGCCACCCACCATTCCAAGAGCAGTTCATCACTCGCTGGATATCCACCAAAAAACCAGCATCCCTGCCATCCGTACTATCTTTAAAAGGCTACAGTCAAGCATTCACATCCATCATTGGCCTTCACTGGCAACAAAATGGCACAGCAGCTATAAAGCCATAGCACGTATCAATTTGGTTAATGCTCCCTCACATATACAAGTCTGTTCTCTCACTTTCATCACTATTTCACCACCAGGCCATACAGTTTACCTGTCCTTAGTGAAATCTCTGTCTGACTATCTTCTCTGAGTCACCATTACCCAGCGCCCGTTGTAGACCCACATCTTGTTATTGTCCAGGAAGGTAGCATCATTCACAGGCAAACAACCAAACAATTTCAAAGACGAACTTTAATTTACAGGCAGCAAAGGTGAACACAAACAAACAAACAAAACAAATAGAGGCTGCAATTCACCTCCATAGTGTAAAACAGATACTGGCACAATGACCAACAATTGTTTTACAGCGCAAGATTGCCTGTTGTACCCAACTCTCATCTACTGAAGCTCGATGTCAATCAGGTCTTGTTTGGCCTGTCTTTCTAGACTGAGATCTGTCAAGCACAAGGACAGGTTCCTCCTCCCTAGTGTCCTTGTCCTCTTCCTCACAAGACTGCTTCCACTTTCACAGTTCCTCAGCAGCCAGTATAATTCCTTATTCCCTGTTCCAATTGTGTAGGGTACAACATGCTAGGATGATGCAACACACTGTGGCTGGACTATACTGGAGAGTCCCTCACCCTCAGACTTGTCTAGGTAGCAGTGCCACGTCTTCAGCAGCCTTGTCATCTGCTTCACTATGGCCTTGGTTGAAGCATGGGTGACATTATAACTGCACTACATGTCATTCAGGGGTTGGGTAATCGCGTCGTAGCCATGATTGCAATGGATGACCCTTGTCCCCCACTAGGCAACCTTTTAACTCAGTTGGACCCTTAAATCATGCAGGTACAAAAGAGCACTTCAGGAATGTAGGAGTCATGGCTACTGCCAGCTAGTGGGCACTCACCTCCTGGAAGTGGTAATAGTGATTACAGATCATCTGCACATTAATTGAACCTCTTCCACTTGATGAATTCCTCAGTGTTGTGATACAACCCTCTCAGTGCCTCGTGTTGGTAGATGACAGCACCCTTCACCTAGGGGAAGCCAGCCATGTTTCCAAATCCTACAGCTCAGGCAAAAGCATCGACCTCGTCATGGGGCAACAAAATGAACTGGTGTAACTCTTGCACATTGATCACTGTCTTAGTCTATTTGTGAATGACTGAGAAATCACACTCAAGTCAACTGTTAATCCCTTAAAGGAACTAGTCATGCAGAGGTTCAGAGTAAGAGTGAAATGGCCTCCCATTCCTGGAGCCCTAAGGTTCACTCTAATATCCAGAAAAGTTCCATCACAGTGTCAGGGGACATATGAGCCCACATCCATACTGTGCCTGGCTCATCCCCAGAAAACGTAGCTGGGGGGAGGGGTTGCAAAAAGCTCTGGTCCTCCTGCAAACTCCATACATCCTGATGGGGCTGTCAGCTGTGATGGCTGCCTGACCTGAGTGCTCCTTGGCCTCCTCAGAGGCTTGCTGGTGCTCATGGACTTGCTGTTGTCCCTGGTCCTTCAACATCTGCCTTTGCCTTCTTAGGAAGACAGCCACAGACCAACATCTTACCAGTGGCAGGGTTCTGGCCGGCAATGACCCATGTTGGGAACATAAGGAACAAACAGGTACTTAGCTAGGAGAACAGTAAGTGATGTCATACCCTGCTGATGATAGCTGAACAGTCATCATACAGTGAGATATGCAATACCCCTATAAAGAGGACCATGTTTCCATCGTTCATTCAGCTTCAGTTGCAGTGTATGCAGCAACTTGGTGAAGGTGCTGTACCAGCTAATGACCAAACCATTATGTCAAAAAGAGAGTGACTGCTGCAGTCCAACCCCTTTGCATTCCAGACCCATATGAGCCTTGAAACTTATAACTGCATTCAGTCATGTCCATTATAATACTTACATGACAAGTGATGAATCAATCATCTCTACCTCCCACAGTGTTCTTGCACATGTCAGAAGTTATGGCTTGCTTTTGGCTAACATTCACCTCTTTTTAAGTCATTGCTGCTAACTTCTACAGAATTAAGATGTCAATGTTCAATTTGCAAAGACCAATGGCATTGAGCAAATTGCCTTTGACCGGCACTTAACATGCATACATCTACTGCAAATGGATAATTAAATCTTAGCAAATGAAATATAGCTGCAGTTTATAACCTTATGCTTAATTTATATGCGCCCTAATGTCCTACCATCCAGCAGATGTGGAAGGTGCACTTCCCCCCATCAAACTGACACTATTCCACCCAATGTGAGCATTGTCCTAACCATTTGCCAGTTGCAGTTAGGGTCTAATGAACAGCCAGTGATGACAGGGAACACAGCTTGTACTGAACACTATTAACATCAGGGTCTGCCTAGTCAACAGGTACCTTGCACTACTTGGCAAACCATATGGAGACCTACCAAACTGAAGTGTGCATTCAGTGCTCCTCCATACCCCCAGAACCTGATGTTATACCTTACCAATGCCCACCGTAGTCCAGTGAAAGCCAAGGTAGTGGTTACAGCCAATAATCTCCACTCCCGTAGCCTACCACACCTTCTGATTCTGTACTGCAATACCCCACCTATATACCTTGAATTTCCCCCTCTCAACCCCTGCTGTCACCAACCTCGTCCTCAACTCAACACATGCTTCTGCTTTCCCTCACCACCTTCACCCACTTTTGGCATTGACCTGTCCCCATTCCTATACACCATTCCCATTGTTCAATGCACTGATGCTCAGTACTGTATTCGCTCCAGATCTCTCACCACCTTTGACAAATAGCCCCTATACATAACTGACCAGACACTGACCACTGTCGTTGCAGCTCCTCAGCTGATGATATACAATTCCCCTAACTGCCTGTGATGACCCTCCAGGATTGACCATTACCCACTGTCCAGTCCATTGTTGGACATGTCTCCTAATGTGACTGGCCCATATGGACAACTATCCAAGGCCAAGCTCCTGTGCTCTGTGCAAACTGTGCCCATGACTGACAGTACCAGCACTCCTGATCAACAGTGGCCAATTCCCTTGATAAGATTGAGGACTAACTCGCACCTACTTTCTAACAAGTTGCATTTGCTTAAATAATCATGCCATACGTTTGTCATGCAAGCAGCTGGCATATGTTATTGCAGGTTTTAGATTGAAAGCTCAGTGTGCTGTCCAGCAAGATGTCCCCCTTCCCACCAGGGAAATACCTACTGGCAAGCAAGATATGCAGCCTTTCATCAAGGTTCCTCATGGTAGACTTGTTAGCAAGGTTAGATCACACAGAATAGAGGGAGCAGTAGCTATTTGGATATAGAACTGGTTCAAAGGTAGAAGACAGAGAGTGATGGGTTGCTTTTCAGACTTGAGGCCTGTGACCAGCAGTGTGCCACAAGCACCTGTGCTAGGTCCACTGGTTTTCATCATTTATGTAAATGATTTGGATGTGAACATAGGAGGTATGGTTAGTAAGTTTGCAGATGACACCAAAATTGGAGGTGTGGTGGAAAGCGAAGAAGGTTATCTCAGAGTACAACAGGTAGGGCAATAGGCTGAGGAGTGGCAGGTGGAGTTTAATTTAGATAAATGTGAGGTGCTGCATTTTGTAAAGACAAGTCAGAGCACAACTTATACACTTAATGGTAAGGTCCTGGGGAGTGTTGCTGAACAAAGAGAGCTTGGAGTGCAGGTTCATTGTTGCTTGAAAGTGGAGTCACAGGTAGACAGGATAGTGAAGAAGGCATTTGGTACGCTTGCCTTTATTGGTCAGTGCATTGAGCATAGGAGTTGGGAGGTCATGTTGCGGCTGTACAGGGCATTGGTTAGGCCACTATTGGAACACTGTGTAAAATTCTGGTCTCCCTGCTATAGGAAGGATGTTGTGAAACTTGAAAGGGTTCAGAGAAGATTTACAAGGATGTTGCCAGGGTTGAAGAGTTTGAGATGTAGAGACAGGCTGAATAGGCTGGTGCTATTTTCCCTGGAGCATCAGAAGTTGAGGGGTGACCTTACAGAGATTTATAAAATCAGGAGGGGCATGGATAGGGTAAGTAGACAAGATCATTTCCCGGTGTAGCTGAGTCCAAAAATAGAGGGCATAGGTTCCAGGTGAGAGAGGATAAAGATTTAAAAGGGACCTAAGGGCAACATTTTCACACAGAGAGTGGTGCATATATGGAATGAGCTGCCAGAAGAAGTGGTGGAGGCTGGTACAGTTTACAGCATTTAAAAGGCATCTGGATGGGTATATAAATAGGAAAGGTTTAGAGGGATATGGGCCAAATGCTGGCAAATGGGACGAGATTTATTTAAGCTATGTGATCAGCATGGACGAGTTGGACTGAAGGTCTCTTTCTGTGTTGTATACCTCTATGACTGTATCTGTGTGAAAGAGCATGCCAATACAGTAGCATTGATAGTCTTTGGGCTCTGGCAGAACCAGCAAGGCAAATCATGGATGCTGCAAACATGAAGTTGGGTGCCAAATGCGCAAACGCTGAGACAGCAAGAGACCAGCCCTAGTCCAGTTGTGAGTTGAATGCATGTCTTTGCAGCAGCCTTTCAAATGCTAGGTGCTAATGCATCCTGCAATATATGTCTGTATTTCCTAAACCTCCTTCAAGTGGTTAGCACTGCTGCCTCACAGCGCCAGGGACCTGGGTTCGATTCAACCCTTGGGTGACTGTTTGGAGTTTGCACATTCTCCCCAGGTCTGCGTGGGTTTCCTCCAAGTTCTCCAGTTTCCTCACACAGTCCAAAAATGTGCAGTCTAGGTGGATTGGCCATGCTAAATTGCCCATAATGTTCAGGGATGTGTAGATTAGGTGAGTTATAGGGGGATGGGTCTGGGTGGGATGCTTTGAGGTTCGGTGTGGACTTGTTGGGCCAAAGGGCCTGTTTCCACACCGTAGAGATTGTATTCTATTCTATTCTACTCTATTCTTTTGGAACATATTATGGATTTTTAAACTGCTGATAGCAGATGCAGAGAAGTCATGTGACTTTGTATATGTACTGTGCTGCCCCTTTATGATCAGCAGTGAAGTACATTAATGGGACTGGTAAATGAACCTTCCAAATTTTAAAAATGCCTGTTGCAAGCGAACAAGGCGAGGAATAAAACAGGAAAACCATTCCATTCCTCCTCACCTAAATTGCTAACACTTAAAATGTGAGAGCAAAAGTAGACTATTCAGTTCCAAGTCTGCTCTGTCATTCAATGGGATCATGGCTGATCTGATAATCCTCAAACCCACTTTCCTGCCTTTTCCCCAAAACCATTTAATCCTTTTCTGATTAAAAATCTGTCTTTCTCAGCCTTGCTTAGGCTGGGACATGTTTTCACTGCAGCGTATGAGGTTGAAGGGGGATCTTATTGAGGTTTATAAAATCATGAGGGGCACAGATAAGCTGCTTTTCCTGAGGTTGGGGAACTAGTGGGCATATTTTTAAGGTGAGAGGAGAAAGTTTTAAAAAGTATATGAGGGCAATTTTTTTTTTACAATTTTTCATGTGTAAACTGCCAGAGGAAGTGATGGATATAGCTGCAGATCAACTCACAATTAATTTCACATTAGCAAGTAGGGTTGACAACCCTGGCTGATTTTTCCCATCCTGTTACAGAAATGCTGGAATCAATTGTAATATTTATTATGATAACTGCATACTTAAAGCTTTTGTGGTTTTTAGTTTGAAAGATTGTCGATGGAGTGATTTGTAGCTTTAATTTTTCTTTTACAGCTAATTTACATCAGGCATTTTTCCCCGATTACCCCTACTGCGGGTTACCAAGTTCAAACTAGCCAATTTCACAAGCGCCTGAAAGTTTTGGGCGTGTAAGACTTACCTAACCATCCCAGAAGAGAAGTAGCTGTCCAAGAATGTTACTATCCTCCAAATAGCCTGCTTCATTTTAATAAGGCTTATCAATGCTATAACCAGATATTTTAAGGGTCTGGGATTTTTCTGTTCAGAAAATATACCTCCTCACTAAAGCATGTGTATAAGATATCAGGATTCATTTCAGTTGTAACAAAAACACATAAATGAGACAATTTACTAACTTTATTAACAGAAATTAACAAGTGACACACTTTATGTGGATAGTATGTGATTATGCTGAAAAAAAAAAGATAGAATATCAAATTTAATAGAATCCAGTTGAATGATATTCTAAATAATCCAATAATATCTATCAATATTTAAGATTAGCTATGAATACAATCTCTATCAATACTTAAAGAAGAATTTTACCTTAATTCTCTGCGTGATTAAGGCACGTTCTCTGATGGACAAAATGAGAAGTTGAGTTTCTAACACTTCCGTCATTTTCTTATTTTTATGTTACTCTGATTCCTCCCGCTTCACAAATGTGGATGTCAACCCTTTATGTAGGTTCTCCCACTTTTATGTGATGCTATAATTTAACATAATTTCTAAATAATCCAGTAAATATTCCTTTATGAGGTTATGAGTTTTTATCCAGTCAATTTTTGTACTCTTTTGATTCATCCCTTATTCTTTCAATCTTAACAAAATCCTCAATTAAAGGTTTAATGGTCACAATGTTTCAATTCCTGTCTTTATGAATATTGTCTTATCCTGATTTCTAATGCCATTTATGTGGTAAGGATTTCTGCCATTCTTATCAGTTGAATGCTTTAACCATTTCTTCTATAATTAACATTTTCTTTTCTTGCCCAGGAAGAATGTTGCCACCACTCTTTCCACGCCTCCTTAGCAGTGATTTAATTATTATTTATATTTCGGTGTTATCTGCACTGAGCACTAATTTAATTACTAGCATATCTCACTTTCCTACTAGCAGTGATGAAGTTCTTCATAGTTAACCCCTACATGATTCTTTAACTTTAATTTTTTTTAATGCTGGTGTGCTCTACCAAATTATTACATTTATTTCCCAGTCAAGCCTATATTTCTAAACATATATCATTACAGAGGATATGAGAGATAAAAGGTACTGCAGATGCATTTCTGATGAAGGGTTTAGGCCCGAAATGTCAAGTTTTCCTGCTCCTATGATGCTGCTTGGCCTGCTGTGTTCATCCAGCCCCACGCCTTGTTATCTCATCATCAGTACAGAGAATGCCTGAATTGGATTACTTTTAAACAAGACAGTGAAATGTTTATTTTAACAAGGCATTGCTTGGTAGTTGCATATTTTGCTCTACCTGGGTTTATGACCGTCTGATTACAGTTTATGCCTTGGAAATTTGATTGAAGAGCCTGCTGAGTGGAAGGAGCTCCCAACTCAGCACTTATGTTTCCAAAAAATAGGCTCTTCTTGTGAATTCTGACTGACCTCCTGAAGGGTGACTGGAAAATTTCTCAATACCATTATTTCTGAGCAACATGTGTCTGCCAAGATTCCAGAGACATATGTCAAGTAACAGTTATCTACACATGTGAAGATATCTGACTGCCATCTGAACACTTCAAACCATCCCTTTTTGCCTCTAGATCAAAGCCTTAATCACTAAGAGTGTTTTCTTCCCAAGGTGAATGTCTACAAAGAGACATTTGCATTTATTCCCTTACCTAGGCATGTGTATGTTTCTTTGCGTGTGTTTTAGATTATTTATATGCATAATCATAATATAAATTAAGTGTGACAACTAGTTTCACATCTTTATTGAATATCTTTGTTTTAAAGTAAATCAATAATTTTATGCCCATTAAATAAGTCTGTTTAATATACCTTTAGTTTATTTTGTTTAAAGTCATTTTAAGAAGACATTGAATGAAATATATCAGGAACAGAGTAAAATAATTAAATCATGAAGCAACTTGTAAAGTAGTGGGACTAGTGAAAGACAATATAATCTTTGCATCTCGATCATTGTACATCCCTAAACTTACTCTGCCTGAAAGCAGTTTGCTCATAATTCAAAGCAAATGACTGTCAGCTACTCACTTGATAAACTCACTGAATCATCACGGGAGCAGCATGAACATGATTAACAGAGTTTACAATGTGTGACGTGGTTCACGAAACTTTCGCAGGGAAACAAAGCAAGTGACACTGAATCTGTTGGGCATTTTAGATTAGCACTTTTTTTTTTTCTTTTGCAATCAATGAAATGGAAAATCAGGCAGGTCATTTAATGACAACTGATCCCATATAACCAAGTTAGCACCCCTAGTGGGATAAGAGGATTCAGTGGGTGCTTCATACCTAGAGGCTATACTAACCAATTGACGTGCCAGTAGAAGGTAGAGTTTAGATTTTAATTATTGTTTCAGGCATTAAAATCCCAACCAGACCATCAAATTTATGACCAAAATCAAAGTTGCTGGAAAAGCCGAGCAGGTCTGGCAGCATCTGTGAAGGTAAAAACAGAGTTAACATTTTGGGTTGGTGACCCCTCCTCAAAGGAAAAAAAATGTAGTTCTTTCGACTTTCATCCAATTTATAACGCACACTAGCTAGGGAGTTTTATTTTTATCATCAACAAAGTGTATCCAAGTGACTAACTCAAAGAATAAACCCAAGATTCTATAATTTTGACCAAACGGTAATAAATTTTACTATGAAAAATTTGTATAGTAATACACCCTAAATGTACGATATTCTAAGACTCAGAACTAACATTGATGAATATGGTATTAGATAGTGATTGAATACCCCACAACACACATTAAGTAACAAAGGCAATCAAGAGAGATTTCACTGCTTTCATCAAAATCTCCCCAGCAAGTGTTAATAATGTGGTGGGCCATCGAATCTCATTAAACTTCACAAAGAATTGTAATTCTTCACTTTTGTTAAACTAGCTCAGAAACGCCCTCTCAAGAGCTGCTCCAACATGGACTGTCTCAATGACTGCTTCTATTCTGATCAATTAGCTTCCTTTCCTATTCTGATTTCCCATGTTACCAAAACAATGCTTTGATACTCATTGGCAAACATAACTGTTGCCTTTCAATGATAGCTAGATTCACCAAGCTAAGACTGCCCTTGGAAATTTCCCTGAGCTCTAATGCAGCTCACTTGCATCCAGCAATTTCTGCTTGCAGGTTTTTGCCCACTCATGTATCTGTCTAGATACATCATAAATGACGTTATCGTGCCCGCCTCTACCACCTCTGCTGGCAACGCATTCCAGGAACCCACCACCCTCTGCATAAAGAACTTTCCATGCATATCTCCCTTAAACGTTTCCCCTCTCACCTTGAAAGTAATTGAGTCGCCCAGTCTGGGAAAAAGCTTCTTGCTATCCACCCTGTCTGTACCTCTCATGATTTTGTAGATTTCGATCAGGTCCCCACTCAACCTCCGTCTTTCTAATATAAATAATCCTAATCTACTCAACCTGTCTTCATAGCTAGCACCCTCCATACCAGGCAACATCTTGGTGAACCTCCTCTGCACCCTCTCTGAAGCATCCACATCTTTTTGGTAATGTGGCGACCAGAACTGTACGCAGTATTCCAAATGTGGTCGAACTAAAGTCCTATACAACTGTAACACGACCTGCCAACTCTTGTACTCAATACCCCGTCCGATGAATGAAAGCATGCCATATGCCTTCTTGACCACTCTATCAACCTGAGTAGCGATCTTCAGGGTACGGTGGACCTGAACACCCAAATCTCTCTGTGCATCAATTTTCCCCAGGGCTTTTCCATTTACCGTATAGTTCGTTCTTGAATTGGATCTTCCAAAATGCATCACCTTGCATTTGCCTGGGTTGAACTCCATCTGTCATTTCTCCGCCCAACTCTCCAATCTGTCTATATTCTGCTGCATTCTCCGACAGTCCCCTTCACTATCTGCTCCTTCACCAATCTTAGTGTCATCTGCAAACTTGCGAATCAGACCATCTATTACCTTCCTCCAGGTCATTTATACCAGATCGTATATCACAGACGGCAGTGGTCCCAACACGGATCCCTGTGGAACACCACTGGTCACAGTTCTCCATTTTGAGAAACCCCCTTCCAGTACAACTCTCTGTCTCCTGTTGTCCAGCCAGTTCTCTATCCATCTAGTTAGTACACCCTGGACCCCATGCGACTTCACTTTCTCCATCAGCCTACCATGGGGAACCTTATCAAACGCCTTACTGAAGTCCATGTATATGACATCTACAGCCATTCCCTCATCTATCAACTTTGTCATTTCCTCAAAGAATTCTATCAAGTTGGTAAGACATGATCTTCCCTGCACAAAACCATGCTGCCTATCACTAATAAGCCCATTTTCTCCCAAATGTAAATAGATCCTATCCCTCAGTATCTTCTCCAGCAGCTTCCCCACCACTGATGTCAGGCTCACCAGTCTATAATACCTGGATTATCCTTGCTACCCTTCTTAAACAAGGGGACAACATTAGCAATTCTCCAGTCCTCAGTCCTTATGACAGAATGCTAGCATTTTGTCACCTATGTCACAATTGAAAACCTTAATAGATTAAAACCCAATATCATTCAGCCACATTTTAACATATTGAGTTGTGTTGAGTTCACTGCCATTCCCTAATATCAAATTGATCTTGCTGTCCTCAATATATTCAAATCAAAGGGACTTCTTTTGTCCCAGAAACACTTGTGAGGAGTTCTGTGCACTTATTCTGAATAATTATTGAAAACTACATGACACAAAGCACGTTTGGAGCACACAATGCACTAAAAGGGACAAGTTAGTTAAGGATTAAAGCTTTAGCCATATAGTCTGTAATGAACAAAGCTAGCAAACTAGGTGGGTACTACTAATATACAGAGAAATGAGACTTTCAGACTGTCAGGTTAGTAACATAGAAGCCATAAAAGGCAATGTCTAAGAAAAATATGAAAATCAAAGATCAGATTGGACACATGGATATTCAAGTGTGGGGATTGTAAACTGCATGCTGTAATCTGTATAAATCTTAAACAGACAAACGTTTGCAGCAAACTACCAGGCGGGGGGGGGGGGGGGCACCGATCATAACAGCATGCAACTCTGTCATTGCAACCTGTGCACGACCCGTCAAATCATCGACATGGATACTACCATCGCATATGGGAACACCACCCACTACGTACATGGCAGGTACTCATGTGACTCGGCCAATATTGTCTACCTCATACCCTGCAGGCAAGGGTGCCCCATGGCATGGTATATCGGTGACACCATGCAGATGCTACAACAACAGATGAAAGGACACTATGCAACAATTGCCAGGCAGGACTGTTCTCTCCCAGTCAGGGAACACGTCGGTGGTCAAGGACATTCAGCTTCCGACCTTCGGATAAGCATCCTCAAAAGTGGCCTTCCAGATACACAACAACGCACAATCACTGAGCAGAAACTAATAGCCATGTTTGTACCCATGAAGACAGCCTCAACTGCGATCTTGGATTCATGTCGCATTACATGAAACTCAACCATACTGTTCTATATCTGTAAAATCTTCCTTACGGTCCTATTTTGACACCATCGCCTTGATAACTTGTTCTGATCTCCCTACCTTAATTAGTTTGTACAGTTTTGGATTACTCATTACTTTGGTTAGACCCTCGGCATGTGACTCTTATACTTATCATGGTATTCCAGCCATTTGGTTTGTATCCAGCACCCTCTTATTTTTAATTTTTTGTAATTATCTCTCTATCTCAATTAATCAGATTATCAGTCATCCTTTCATTTGGTATTCAGCTGTTGACTCTTTACTCACACTGTCTGACACTCTTGAGTACCTGCAGACACCTATCATACGACCTGTTGACACGCCACTCACACTATTTGTACGATCTTTTGATCTCTCTGCCTATAAATTCTGTGCCTGTGTACTTTTCTTCACTGCACCTGACGAATGAGCAATGCTCCGAATTTGTGATTTCAAATAAACCTATTGGCCTATGACCAGGTGCAGTGTGACTTTTAACCTTGTCCACCCCAGTCCAACACCGACACCTCCACATTATATATAAAGCTTCAAAATATTCTGTGACCCACCAAAATGAGCCTCAAACTTCACAGCGCTAAGGCTTCCACTCCATATGTGTGTATAAAATAAACGACTGTTGTCCCAGTTTCCTGAAGCACTTCTATGTCAAGTTAACTCCCACACCATGCTCCAACCAACAACATGGAAAAGTTCATCCTAATTGAATCCAACTCAGAACACAACATGAATTCAGAATATTTTTGGAAACAATTCCAGCTTCTTGGACTCAAATTCATGACCACCAAGTTGGAGATTGTACTTATGCAATCTGTATGTACATTGACGTTATAGTGTACATAAGAAAAATGACACGCCAATATAACAGCTGGTTAACCAAAAATCTGTCGGTAAATGGAATTTGAGTTATGAATCACCAGGAATGATCACTTTTTTCTCCTTTTCCCATGATTAAAGATTAGCCAATGCATTGTTAGAAAAGCCCTGAGAAGTTACGTACTAATGATACTCTTCAATGGCATCTACCAAATGTGCAACCTTGTACCACCATGTATGCTTCTTTACAATGCAAAGATATATGTCTTGTCACAACCAGAGAGTATAACCTGTTATTGCGGGGATGCTCATGTTCACAAACTGCACTCTAATAGTTCACCTTTCCCAAAGGCAAATGGGTACCAATTTCTTTGAAATGATGGGGGCCTTCACAATATTTGTTCTGTCAGATAGCCATGAGGTAAAAACATTTTGTCAATTTGTCCAGATAAGAGAAAGAGAAATGTCAAATATTCCACTGTATATCTATTTTTAAAATGTATTGCAAAGTTCTGAATAAGTTTTAAATTTCCTTTTTTTAATTGTTACTGATATCATGTTTTGACATCACATTCTATATTCCATGTTGTCTGAGGCTAAAAATTGTAATTTTTTCTATATTTCTAAAGCAAAATACAAGTTCTGCAGTTAAGATATCTTGCAAAGTATTTTAGTTAAAAAAGTCAGATGTTGGAGAATGGGTATAAAAACAGAAAATGCTGATTCCATGAAAGGGTTACATTGGAGTTGAACTTTGTTTCTTTCTCCACAGATGCTACCAGAGCCATCGAGTTTCTCCAATAATTTCTGTTTTCATTGCACAATGTATTATTGGGCTTCGAAAGCAGAGGCAGGAGCAAATAATTCACATCTGGACTACAATTATGGATGTTTGATGCAGATGAGCTGGAAATTAAAAAGAAACTGTTTTGGAAAGATTCATGGTTTAGTAGGTAGTCAGTTCAGATAAGAGATCCTCTTATCAATATGTAACATTATTATTATGAATAATTGTTGAGAACTACATGATGCAAATCAAGTTGTAGCACATAATTGCACTGAAGGGGTTAAGTTAGCTAAGGATTAAAGCTTTAGCCATATAGTCAATAACAAGCAAAGCATGTGGGAACTTCAGATGTAAAAAGAAATGAATAATTTGATGTTTGATGTCAAAGTGGAGTGTGCAATCATGGCAGCGAACATGTAAAACATCACATGAGGAGATTTAATGCCATCTCCTCACCTTGCAGACTTGATCCCTCTCCAGCCCTGCCACTACCCCCTTACAATAGTGACTATTGCTTGCCAATGTTGCTGAGGTTGGACTTGGGTCTCTATCTCAGTTAGGCCATTGCCCATTGGTTCCTTAGGCTGTTGTGGAGAAGTTGACCGTAAGGATCTGGAAGGCAACAGATTTTAACACCATTCACAGTTCTACCACAGTTCGCCTAACATACGGTGAATGGCTGAGGATCCTGGGATTGTATTCATTAGAGTTTAGAAGGTTGAGAGGAGATCTAATAGAACCTTACAAGATAATGCATGGCTTAGAAAGGGTGGACGCTGGGAAGTTGTTTCCGTTAGGTGGGGAGACTAGGACCCGTGGGCACAGCCTTAGAATTAAAGGGGGTCAATTTAGAACGGAAAGGAGGAGACATTTCTTCAGCCAGAGAGTGGTGGGCCTGTGGAATTCATTGCCACGGAGCGCAGTGGAGGCCGGGACGTTAAATGTCTTCAAGGCAGAGATTGATAAATTCTTGATCTCGCAAGGAATCAAGGGCTACGGGGAGAGTGTGGGTAAGTGGAGTTGAAATGCCCATCAGCCATGATTAAATGGCAGAGTGGACTCGATGGGCCGAATGGCCTTACTTCCACTCCTATGTCTTATGATCTTAACACCCCTTTGAGGTGAGGGGTCTTTACAGTGGTCAGATCTCCCTCTGGTTTGGGTTCCAATACTCCCGACTGAATATGAGAATTCTGAGCCGGCCGTACAATTGCTGCGGCTGCAATAGCAGCTTGGTGACTGAGTGTTCTCTGGTGACTTACTCACCTCTTGACTACCTGAAGTCTATCCACCCTCTACAAGGAGAGTGATAGAATATTCTCCACTTTCTTGAATGCGTTCAACATGAGCAAATTTCAAGAAGCTTCACGGTTAATGCCCATTCATGATCTTTACCATGCTCTCCCTCCAACTTCACTGTACAGGGGCAACAGAGGAGACTATCTACATGCTGCACTGCAGCAACTCACCAACACTCCTCAGGCAGCTCTTTCCAAAACCACGGCACCCACTATCTTGAAGGACAAGGGCCATGGTAAGGCCTCCATCTGCAAGTTCCCTTCCAAACTATTCACTATCCTGACTTGGAAATACTTGATCAGTCTTTCAATGCTGCTGGATCAAAAGTTTGGAACTTGCTCCCAACTAGCAGTTTGAATGTACTTACAAAACATTGACTGCAACAGTTATAGAAAGTGGCTCATAAACTACTTTACAAGGGCAGTTATTGATAGGCAATACAATTGCAAGAATAGAAGTGGTGGCTTCCATTGGTATTGCTGCAATGATCTTCAGGGTGTCTCTATCCTTCTTAGCTAGTTAATTAAAGCTATAACTGTGACAGCACCATTAGCGCTCCCTTTACCTCTCAAGGTGGCACAACCTGCCATACACCTCAATTCATCCTCATGTGGAAAAGAAGGTCAGGGAGGTCAGAATCAATGTAGTAGATGGAGGTCGATTCCTTCCAGACCCCTGCTCCAAAGAAGAGGAACTAGGCGATGAGTTAATTGTACTGCAGACACTCTGCTGTGAATAATGTACAGGATGTTCCCCGCTGTTCTTGAAAAATATGCTTTCTCCAAGTTTGTAACAACGAATCTTTTGACAATACTTTTATGCGCACAACCGCGGCCAACAGGAAGCACGCAATCTTTTCGCTGCTGCCTGAAGCTGGAAATATAAATGTCTGATTTACATTGTTCTAGCGGGAATGAAGATTCAGTTCTTTGTGGATCTTACAATGGCCTGCTGCCATTCCTCATCTGTCTGGAGCCTGGATCCTGGGGGAAAACGACGTTGGATGAAAATGAACAAACTGTACAAACTTAGCAATGCAGTAAGAAAGAAAGATTGTATTTGGAAAGCTCCTTTCAGAATCCCAGGACATTCTAAAGGGCTTTATAGACAATGAATTTCACTAAGGGTCTTCAGACAGCACCTTGCAAACCCGCAGCCACTTCTATCTAGAAGAACAAGGACAGCAGATTAATTTAAGCCATTCACCATCCTGACTTGGAAATATATCATCATTCCTTCAGTGTGACTGGGTCAAAATTCTGGAACTCCCTTGCAAACAGCATTGTGGGTGTACCTATAGCACATGGACTGCAGCAGTTCAAGAATGCAGCTCTCCACCACCTTCTCAAGGGCAACTATGGATGGGCAATAAATATTGGCCCAGCTAGTGACATCTATGTCTCATAAATGAATAAAGAAATGTACCATTTTGAAGAGTAGTCTTTGTTGGAATATTGGAACCACAAGAGCAAATCAGCAAGTAATTACAAACATGATATTGTCCAGATATATTTAATGAAATTATTTGAGGGATAGATATTCTCTGAGATATTAGGGTAATTCTTGAGAATGTCTTCAAATGGTGCTATGGAATTTTCTACATACAACAAATGGGAGATGAGATTTGATGAGATCTGAAAGACAACAGCTCCAATCTCATTGAAACTTACAGAAAAATGACATGTACGGCACTCTGTCCCTCTAATTGAGTTGTCAGCCTAGATTTTGTGCTCAATTCTCTGAAGTTGGTTTTGAATCCAAAATCTTCTGACTCAGGTGAGAGTCCAACCATCGAGTCAATGCTAACCCAGTGAATTTTCTTAAGAGAATCTTATTGTACTGGCCTTCCTAGACATCCTACATCAAAGTAGATACATTTCTAAAGACATTACCAGGTTTCAAATGAGCTCCAGCAATCAGTCTCTTTCAGCTGCCTGTGGCAATGTATTATGAAAAGGGCAAAATAGAAAAACCACAATACGGAAACGACGGACGGAGCTATTAATAAACACAACCCTCAGTCTACTGTATAGCTATACCAAAGTAGATCCTGTAAGAGAGAATTTTAAAATACAGCAAAAACTACTTTTCTTAAAAGGGAAGCGCAGCACTAAAGGTGACCAAAGTATTCTGAAATGTTGAGGTTGGTTGGCTCGCCGAGCTGGTTTGTTGTTTTGCAGACATTTCATTACCTTGTTTGGTAACATCCTCCCTTGTAGATACATTTCTCCTCTTGAGTTCACAAAAGAGTGAGTTTTTTAGTTGCTAAACATGAAAAGATGAAATAACCCAACTTACTTACACACTGACTAGAAATGAGAAGTTAGTCCAATAAGGGTAGAAGTTAAAATATACACAAGTCAATTTCTGCATTATTTACATAAAAGTAGATTGTAGGACATTGATAGCAAGGTAGTTGTTTTTTGATTTCTTGTGTGGACAAATTGATTGAAACCTGTTTCCTTTTGATGGCTAACTTCTAACACAGACAAAGCTTCTTTCACATGAAATGCAGAAGTGACTGGTGGGTGGTTCTTTGACTGTGATATGCACAGCATCCTATTGCTTAAACCTCAGGTTGGTATACATAAGACCATAAGACCATATGACATAGGAGCAGAACAGCCTTTCTGCGCATCAAGTCTTCTCTGCTATTCAATCATAGTTGATATGTTTCTTGACCCTATTCTCCTGCCTCATCCATAGCCCTTGATCCCCTCACTAATCAAAACTATATCTATCACTGTCTTAAATATGTTCAATGACTTGACCTCCACAGATTTTTGCATAGTGAGTTCCACAAATTACATGAGTACCTCTGCCAATGGTACACAACATCAATTCACTATTATACCTTTTCCACTTGTGTGCACAGACCAGATTTGAACAAGCATTCAATCTCCGTTCTTGTGTACTATTGAAAGGGGGAGACACAAAATACATCTCCCACCCAACCTGTTTTCTTTTTCCCCATCATGTTCAATAGATAATTTCCATGAAATTATAATTTAGTTTGTCAAGCAATCCATTTTAAGTCCACCCTATTGGAGTCTCCTTGACAGCTCATTAATTGTGACATTCTTTCCTGACAACCTCCAAATTCACATCCACAGTCATATTTTGGCTCTATGCCCTTTAAAAAAAATCCACATTGTAATTAAATGCAATATGTCCATAAGCGATCTGGCATTATGAATCATGATATTGATAATATTTAAACTGAAATTTAAGTCCTGTTACACAATAATTAAAAATGACCTGGTCTTATCACAGTCTTCAAATTCTTCTAACTATCTTCTTCCTCTAGGCTCTGTCATCAACACCTTTCCAATTGCCCTTTTATAGAGTCATAAAGTCATAGCGTCCTACAGCACAGAAACGGACACTTCAGTCCAACTAGTCCATGCCGACTAAAATCCCAAACTAAATTAATACCACTTGCCTGCTCCTGGCCCATACCCCTCTAAACCTTTCCTATTCATGTACCTATCGGAATGTCTTTTAAAAATTGTACCTGCATCCACCACTTCCTCCGGAAGTTCATTCCACACACAAACCACCCTCTGCGTAAACAATTTGCCCCTCATATCTCTTTTAAACCTCTCTCTTCTCATGTTAAAAATGTGTCCCCTAGCCTTTAAATCTCCCATTCTAGGGAAAAAACAAATACCATTAACTGTATCTATATGCCTCATTATTTTATAAACTTCTATAAAGTTGCTTCTCAACCTCCTACACTCCAGTGAATAAAGTTCCAGCTTATCCAGCCTTTCTTTATAACTCAAACTTTCCATACCCGACAATATCCTGGTAAATCTCTTCTGAACCATTTTCCTTTCTAGTCTTAAATGCACTTAAACATACAACTTAACTGGGTCTATCACCTCGGAATAAAATAATGCTCTGGCACATGGTCTGTCTATCATAGCTGGGACTCATGATGGTGGCAAATCTTGTTTTGAAGGGTGTGTATTATTTCATACTTCTATCATTCCCAGCCTAGTATTTTGATCCAGTGTTTTTAAATTTTAACTTTTGCCCAAAGGGGTTTCTAACTTTACCCTAAAGGAATCTTTGAACTTCTCCCACAGACCTTTCCTTTGTGAGGATTCTGTAAATTTCCAGTGTGACTAGTTATTACTGTATTTTCAGCCATATTATATCCCTGCACCTCTTACCAGCTCTGAGGTGAAGTTTTTTTCTTCTGGAATTCTGCTTTTGCCCTGCTGCTGATCCCACTGTTTGCTGCTGACTACTTCTTTGGTCAATCACTTACTGCTGCTGATTGACTGCCAGAGTATTTTTACTGGGGTAATATTCCTAAATTGGTAAACTCATGTCACAAACTTTCTTCTCCTGGGCTGTATGGATTTTCTTTTTCACCATTATTCTTTGAGGTATTTAAGCAATGATCTCCAATATTGATCACCATACTGTGGGACCAACCACTGGTGGTTTGTGATAATGTTAGAATACTCTCACCAATCCGCTTTCCTAAATAAAGAATCTGGATGTCATGTTGCAGCTTTATCAGACTTTGTTTAAGCTGCACTTGGAGTATTGCATTCAATTCTGGTTACCACTTTACAGGAGAGATGTGGAGACTTTGGAGAGGGTATAGATGATGTTTACCAGGATGCTGGCCGGATTACAGGGTGTGAGCTATAAGGAGAGACTAGAAAAACTTAGGTTGTTTTCTCTGGAGCAGCAGAGGCTGAGGGGTGACTTGGTAGAAGTCTATAAAATTAGAAGATGCATAGATAGGGTTGACAGTAAGAATTTTTTTCCCAGAGTTGAAATGTCTAATACTGAGGGCATGCATTTAAGGTGAGAGGAGGAAAATTCAAAGGAGATGCGAGGGGCAAGATTTTTACACAGAGAGTGAGAGTTTTCTGGAATGTGCTGTTCGGGGTTGTGGTGGAGGCAAATGCAATAGGGGCATTTAAGGGGCTTTTAGATGAGCACATTAATATGCAAGGAATGGAAGGATATGGACCAAGGGCAGACAGAAAGGATTGGGGATTAATTTGATGTCATATCTGGCACTACATCACGGGCCGAAGTACCCATCTGTATGTTATACAGTTCTATGTTCTACTTTCCAACCTGTTCTATATGTATTATGATACACGCCTGGAGCAGAGGGGACTTTAACGCCGACCTTCTGGCCCAAAGATACTACCATTGCACCACAAGGCCCCTAATCCTCCTTTCTTTGCTGAATCTAAAAGCCTTTCTAATTAGTGGTGATAAAGGATAAACCAATATTGAGCTTTAAAGAAAAGAGGCACTTGTCTTACACAACAAGATGGAGTAAAATACATGAAAGCCTGATTGCAATTTACATCGACTAGTTTGCCCTAATAACTGAGATTAACAGGAGCTAGACGTGACACATTTATCTCCATCAGGACTTCATGCTAGACTGCTTCTTCTCCACTCAACAACTGTGTGATATCATCAGCCTGAATGGAGCTTATTACAGCTTCAATGTTAACTCATATAGAAATATTATCTTATACAGCAGTCCTCACTTGCCAACACTACTAATTAAAATCCCAAATACAAAATGGTCACATGCAGTGGAGTTAGCTGGTTATCCATGGATATGTACTGACTGAAGTCAATGCATTCAGAGAAAGATATGAGAAAAGCTGTTCAAAAACAAAACCTGTGAACTGTGGCTCAGCCTGCCTGTGGGATCATGATCATCAAATGCTCACAAAGACAACAAGCAATTCTTGGAAATCTTGAAGCTGGAAAGACACAGCAGATCAATCAAACTCTGGGCAGAGGACAAGAAGCTACCATTACAGGCTTGCACCCTCTCTTCAGGAATGAGTAACAAGATATAATAGCAAGAAAAACAATATAACCAACAAATACTTTAATATAGTCAAAAACAGGATGAGAATGATTTGTACCAGGGCTCCTGTCTCTGTGGGTTATGTTACTCTCATAGCCTCAAGTCTGCGTTATTCTATCCTCATGAATTGTGCCTGCTAAAGTCACTGGCATTGGGTGTCTGTACTGCACTTTTGGGACTGCTCCATCATCCTTACTCCAAGTATATTATATCTCTATCTCTACCTTATTTAAGAGTTACTTGTCGTCTAACACTCAGGGGTCCCTCTACACTATTTACATTCGGATATATCTAAGAGTGATGGCAGCTCTGTAGTGGAGCTCTTTGAATCTTGTCTTCTCAAAGGCTTGATAACACTTGACTATTGATGTCAGAACAACATCAGTGTGCACATCCTCCTCATCAGCATATTAATTTCCACTATGGCACAGAAAAGAGAATATCAATCAAGTTGGGAAACACAAGCGAGAGAACATCAGAGCAGAGTGTCTACTGGACAGTTCAATCATTTTATTGGAAAGATGTTTTCAAAGACAAAACATGATCAACCAAAGGTAGGAAAATGAGAAAGTGGTTTCCTTGTGTTTCTCTCTCCCAGTTGCCGTTTCTCACTTAATTAGCACTGTTGCAATGGGCCAAATGTCCTCTTTTGCCACTGGAGCATTTTACAATTCTGTATCACTCTGTAATGTACTTGCTCAGTTATTTATTTACCACTTCTGACGAAAAGTGGGAGCATAAAATGTGTACTGTTTTCCTCTGCAGATGATGAGAGGCCAGCAGTGTGTTTCCCGATGTTCTTATCTGAGATTGTTAGGTTTGTTCCTTTGCATTTTTTTGTATAAGTTACATTTTATTTCATATCATGTCTCAACATTTCTATCAACAACATAACTACTACTAATATGTGCAGTTATTTTTCTTGTCGTTCTGTCATGACAAGCCCTTGTCTACCCTGTTGAAACACATTATTGTTTAGATATGAGTATACATTTACATAGATATATAGATAAATAGGCAGACAGACAGGCATGACTCTTTATCCATATATTATGTTAAAAAGTGTTAAAAGTCAGCCTGTTAGTAAAAGATCATGCGTATGTTAATTGAATTTGGAGAGAAAAGAACTTAATATTGCGCACTCCACAAAAATCTTTCAGAATTGAGCTCAGATTATACTACCCCTCCACATTAACTACATGCTTCACATTTAATTACACACGAATTCCATTGGAAATCACCTCAGGCAGTCGTGAAAAACAGCAGCACTGCCATAAAGACAGACAAGAAACTTTCCTTTTTTTTTTTAGTTTTTTCTCTTGCTGGGGTGCAAAGGAGAGCAGCGTTTCTTTCTGTGGTAAATTCCACAGCTGCAGACTTAATAACACATTCAGGTAAAGCCTTAGTGTAAAATTGATGTAACTGAATGACACACTCTGTCAAATGCCTTTTCCCTTCTGAATTTGTGTAGTCACTTATGACAGCTCCAGACTTTGTGACCAAATTCATTTTTCTTTAATTATTATCCACTCTTAATCAACTCTTTTCTAGGCCTCAGTGATCTCTATGACAATGGCCTAGTGATATTATTGCTGGACTGTTAATTCAGAGAGCCAAATAATGTTCTGGGGACCCCGGTTTGAATCCTGGTGGAATTTAAAGTCAATAAACATCTGGAATTAAGAGTTTAATGATGGTCATGAATTTTTTGTTGGTTGTTGGAAAAGCCCATCTGGTTCACTAATGCCTTTCAGGAAAGGAAACTGGCATCCTTACCTGATCTGGACTAGATGTGACTCCGGATCCATAGCAATGTGTTGACTCTTAAATCAATTAGAGCAGAGCACTAAATGCTGGCCTAGCCAGTGATGCCCATACTCCATGAATTATTTTTTTAAAAACCTCCAGTCTGAAGACTCTCCGAGAAATCTGTATTCTTCCACCTCAGGCCTACAGTATATCCTGCTGACTGTAGTTTCAACTACCAAAGCCCTAACATTCTGAATATCCTCCCTTTCTGTCTTCTTCTTTAAGACAATGTTTGAAACATTCCACAAGCTGGTCACATGTCCTAATGTTTTTGGTGCGATGGCAATTTGTTGTCTGCCTACACCCCCATCGACCGCCTGGAATGTAAATTGTTGGTATGATCTGTGTACAAAAGGGAATATAATTCAGTCACTCCACCCCAATTGTCAGGGGCCACGCTTTTCATTCATCGAAGCACAAAAAACACCAACAAAAGATAACTTGTGGTGCTTCGTTCAAAGAGTCTCATATAGAAATATTGTGCAGTAGGTTTTTAACTTGCTGTCCAGAGCTCACCCCACTATGCAATTGTGATTTTATCAAATGTGATAGTGTAAATGGCAGTAAATTTGCCACCAATAATAGTTGTCCACAGATGCCTATTTTCTTAGGAAAGTTAAAATTGGCCATTTTGTGCTTTGTGCTCAGTAATGTAATCAGAGACAAAGAGTTCTGAGTTTTTAAGTACTGCACCGACCCACAAAAATGCAATGGTTTATACCATTTATACAGAAATCAGAACCATTTTTTTTAGTTTGGAGCCTGAGCCTTGGATTGCGGACACTATGCATTCAAACCTTTCAAAAGAAGTATGATCATAGGGTGACTCAGGATGAATTTCACAAGCTGATGAGCTCTCTGGGGTGATCACAGTATCTCAATTCAGTTAATGGATAAACCAAAGGCTCATTGGACTACAGACTCATTCACAAACTGGATGTGAGTTGAACCCCTCCATCACAGTAGGGACGTTCCAGACTTTGTGATCATCAAAAGCCCATCAGGAATTGGACCTCAGGCATTATTAACATCAAAACAGCAAGCTGTGGTTGGGGGTGTCCACAAGCAGTTCCTTAAATGTCAGGCAATGGCAGTTTTGCACATGGATTTCCCAATAGGGGAGAGGCAGGAATCGAACTCTAATAGGATGGAAGGGGCGAGCAATAATTTATGAGACGCACACAGTCTTCTAACTTGAGCATAGAAAAGCATTTTGCCACTCTTGGCTTTGCGTTCAGATTTGTTTTGTTTTTAAACTTAACTTTCTGTTGGCAGGGATCTTTTTAAGAACCAAGTTTTACACTAAACATCATCTTAGAATTCCAAAACACGGGCTGATTCACCCTGGCTGAAATAAAAACAGAACGGACTGGAGAAACTGTTCATGTCTGGCAGCCTAGAAACAGAGTCAACATTTCAAGACAAACGTGATCCGTCTTCAAAACTGAACTGTGTTGGAAAATGATAGCTTTTATACTGTTGACAAATGGAGAAGAGGAGCAAGTGAACATATGGTGAGGATTTCCTGAGCAAAAAGCAAAGGGACTGCCAAGTGCGAATGGTAGTAGAGGAAAGATATAGACGTAGAATAAGTGTTAATGGTCAGTGTTCATAGCAGAAAATAGGTCAGCTCTACTAAGAGTAAACCCATGCAATGAAACATTGGAGCGGGAGGGGACAGGGATATAACAAAAATGGTGACAGTATTCACTATCTACGTCATTGAATTCAATTTTTATTACTAAAACTTCTGAAGTGCCTGAATGGAAAATGGAGTGGTATTCATTCAGTTTGCACGGCATTTTGTTGGAACACCCAACAGCAAGCCTAGGACAGAAATTGTAGCATGACAACAAGATTGTGTATCAAAATGGAAAGCAAATGGGAAGTCCTGGTCACTCTTACAGATAGAGCAGAGAATTTTGAAATATGGAACTGAATACTAACTCTAAGCAGGAAGTAAGGAAGCATAGTCAAGGTAACTGTCGGAGTCAGTGGTTTTTAATGGATATTGGTGTACAACCCATCCCCCTAGAAACGGAAACAAAGAAGTTAAGCGAGAGAAGGGCAGAGTCAGAGATGGATCAGGTGAAGCTAAGAGAAGGATGGGAATTAGAAACTTTTCCAATTCCATGTGAGACCAGGAATCATCACTGATGATGTTATTGATATGCCAGACGGAGGCTTTTGGGGGGTATCTTGTGTAGAACTGGGACAAGGAATGTTCTACAAAGCCAACAAAGAGAAAGGCACAATTGGGACACATGTAGTTCACCCAGGCCACATCTTTCATTGGAGAAAATGAGATGAGTTCAGCAAGAAAATGTTCAAAGTGAGAATGAGTTTAGCTAGGCTAAGGAGGGAGGTGGTTGATGGGGAGGGTTCAGATCTCTTTTCAAGGAAGAAATGGAGAGTCCTCAGACCATCCTTTGGGGGCTGGATGTGTAGAAGGATTGCGTATTCCATGGTGAAGAGAAGTTGGCTGGAGCCATGAAGCTGGAATCAAAGTGAACTGTCAGAATAATCAAGAATGTAGAGTTTGAAGAAAATGACAAGAGGAGGAGAATTGTGTTCAGTCCAGCAGGAACAGGAACCAGCCCAGCTCGTCCCCCCCTCCCAAACCTGTTCTTCCTCTCACCTATTCCCTCCTCCCACCTCAAGCCTCACCCCCATCTCCTACCTACTAACCTCATCCTGCCCCCTTGACCTGTCCGTCCTCACTGGACTGACCTATCTCCTCCCTACCTCCCCACCTACACTCACCTTTACTGGCACCATCCCTGCCTCTTTGACTTGTCTGTCTCCTCTCCACCTATCCTCTCCTTTATCCATCTTCTATCCGCCTCCCCCTCTCTCCCTATTTATTTCAGAACCCTCTTCCCCTCCCCCATTTCTGATGAA
Source organism: Ginglymostoma cirratum (assembly GCA_024137785.1). NCBI lineage: Eukaryota > Metazoa > Chordata > Chondrichthyes > Orectolobiformes > Ginglymostomatidae > Ginglymostoma > Ginglymostoma cirratum. Next base: position 17,444,901 of record JAHRHZ010000223.1, read on the forward strand.
GGGTCTAGGCCCGAAACGTCCAGCTTTCCTGCTCCTATGATGCTGCTTGGCCTGCTGTGTTCATCCAGCTCTACACCTTGTTATCTCGGATTCTCCAGCATCTGCAGTTCCTATTATCTCTGAACCAATAGCCCTGCTGGGAACCACCATATCAAGTTGCTATGACAACTTTGTTATGACTTGTGTGACCCAAATATCCTTATGGGAGAATTTTCTGCAATTGTACTCCCAGCATAGGAAAGCATGCCCAGAGATCTTCCATTCACTTATCCTGATGTGAAGCTTTTTGTCATTCCCAGCGACAGAGCTTTGCTCCACAGCCACCAAAGCTGAAATGTCTCCCTCCGTTTGTAGTGTGACACGGAAGTAACCGTAGCAGCTCCGAATGCTCCAATCAATGTTTATATAATTTCATTCTTGTGTAAAAATGTGTCAATGTTGACTGGATTTTTTTTCAAGGATTAAAACATGCTCCATCAGATTGTAAAGCTGAATAAATGGCATAAGTGCAAGACCAATTGTAGAATCTTCAACTTTGCAGTGAAGAGGAAAAATACATTTTCATCTGGTAGAAATTGTGAGAAATTGACTAGCACAAAGGCTCTGTATACTTCAGGGAAACTCCATGGAAACACAGGGACAACGGTAGGCCATTCAGCCCATTGAACTATTTAATGAGATGATGGTTATACTGTAATAAAAGCAGAAATGATTGGAACAATGTAGCAGATTTGGAAGCCTCCATGGAGACCAAAAAAGAGCTAGCATATTAAGTCCAATGATTCTTCAAGGAATCAAAACTATTAACTCTGTTTCTGTCTCCACAGATGCAGCTAGTCCTGCTAAGTTCCTCCAGTACTTTCAGTTTCCATTTCAGATTTCCATGATCTAAAGTGCTTTGATTCTAAATTAAAGATTTGTTACAGAACAGAAGGAGGCCATTCAGCCCATCATGTCTGTACTACCACTCTAAGCATTTTCAGTTAATGCCACTCTCCTAACTGTTCCCCGTAACCCTGCATATTGTTTCTAGTTAAATAATACTTCATTTGAACCTGCCTCCACTGTCCTTCCAGGCAGTAAATTCCATACCCTAACAACCAGCTGTGTGAAATATAATTTTTCTCACCTCATTTTTGCATCTTTTCCAATTCACTTTAAAACTTCATCCCCTGGTCCTTGATTATTTTATGAGCAGGAACAGCTTTTCATTATGTATTCTGCCTATACCCCTCATTATCAAGAAAATCTCTATCAAATCTCCTCTGACCCTTCTCCCCTCTAAGGAAAACAGTCTTAAATTCTCTAATCTATTATTATAACTGAAGTTTCTCACCCATGGAACCATTCTTAGAAACCTCTTCCGCACTGTCTCAGTACATTCATATCCTTCCTATTGTGTGACACCCAGCACTGGGCACAATACCGCAGTTTCTTTATACAATAACTGGACCAGGCAGAACTCTATCCAACTCCCTTTTTCAGCCTTGTCTAAGAAAATTCAATAGTTGACAGATTTTATATCATTAATTGATCAAATATTTGCGGCTGTTTTAATGTGTGAAGTCAAAACTGTAATTGCTCCACAGTCTACACTCTTACCAGCCTTTGTGTAAAGATGTGCTTCACAGTCACTCTGCTGAGTTCCTGATAATTTTAAGGCTACAGCCCTTTATCCTAGACTCCCAACAGCAGAAAGGTTTCTATAATATCGCTTCCTGCAAAAATCCAAAGTATGGATTTTAAGGAAATTACTTAACCCCCACTTCCATCCAACTGAGAAGTCTATCAGTACTGCCTTCCTTCCACCTTACACCAGTTTCAGGTGAAACAGTGCCACAGCAAAATGAGGCACTTAAGTAGCCATTTATCATCTACTGAAGGGCCTGAGCAAGCCCAAGGACACCAGCTTCCTGGTGTTTTGCCTGCTCACTGTCACATGGGTGACAGTTCAGCGGTTGGCAGGAAGGAAGGCGGGGGCAGGCCACCCTTTTTATCATGAGCAAGACCACAACCCCCTCCCCCCACCAACACAGACTTCACCAGCATATCCCATCTACCCCCACCCCTTAGCCCCTTGCCTTCAATATGCCAGCAGGGGCTATACAATTCAGCTTAACAACAACATCCTTAAGAATACTCAAAGTTTCAAAAGAAAAGTACAGCCACATAATTTACAATTTAAATCTGGGGATATGATATCCAGTCCCTACAAGAAGCTAGCTTTAGAAACGTTGTACATAAACCATCTTGCCTCCAAAGGTTTCTTTTTTCCTTTATTCATTCATGGGATGAGAGCATCGCTGGCCAGGCAGCATTTATTGCCCATTCCTTATTTTCCAGAGGACAGTTAAGCGTCAACCACATTGCTGTGGGTCTGGAGTCACATGTCGGCCAGACCAGGTAAGGATGGCAGTTTCCTTCCCTGAAGGACATTAGTGAACCAGACGGGTTTTTCCAACAATCAGCAATGGATTCATGGTTAGCATTAGACTTTTAATTCAGTTTATTTTAATTGTATTCCAATGCCACCATCTACCTTGGTGGGAGTCAAACTCAGGTCCATAGAATATTATCTTTATCTCAGGATTAACAGTCCAACGAAAATAGCACCAGGCCATTGCTTTCCCACAAAGGTAATGATTCCAAATCCAATGGCCACTTTATAGCACACTCTTATTAAAATCTTTTGCTGTATCTATTTACCAAACAAGAAATGTGATTTGTTTACTGAGTTTATAACCCTAAATAGTGGGGTTGTATAAAAGCCATGACTCCAGTTTATATTACAGATGAATAATATTAGTCTTAGTTATTTTGTCAAATCAGTGTTTTGGGGTGTTTGTTTTAATGTCCCATTTCAATTGCGTTTTACTACAGTTCTCAGTAAAATCTGAACAAGTATTGCCAAAGTAAACATTGATGTCTGCTAAAAGTGACTGTGGTTTCTCAAAATCTGTATTAATGAACAAGATGTTGATTTACACATAGCAAGTGTCACAAGGTTATAGAAACAGTTCAATAATTCAAAGGTTGCATTTTGGTTCTCCTACACAATGGGAGAGGTGAACGATAGTAACTTCTCTCTGCCTTTGGAAACTCAGATTTACTATGTTTGCTACTTTTCTCACAGAAATTAGAAAGAAGTACCACATGTATTTGTGTTAAAATTAAACTTTTAAGGCTACATTCTTATTCAAAATGTAAAGTGTTGACCTTTACACGAATAACATTTTGGAGGACATGTAATCTATCCTCTGTCTTGCTATCACAGAGTTTGCCAGGATCAGGTGTATTCTTCCCAACTCTGCCCCTCAAAAATAATAGAAAGAAGTCAAAAAGTATTTTTATTATTAAGCTGAATAGCCACTTTCAATGAAGGGTTATTCTATGATACTGTCAACAAGTATGTTTGCACCAGAGCAAGTTTAACATCAGCAGCAAACGGGTAGTGAGTACAAAAACTTTGAATATTTTTGTCTAAAGGTTATGTATTGACTAATACATGAGATAAAGGAGAAATGCATGTTTTTGGGCCAAAGTTTAGGCATCAAATTGTATATGAGATAGACAATTATTCAAGTATGTTTGATAATCAGTGGCAGTGTCCCTGATTTTAAGTAATACTTCACCATGGAAGAATAAGACCAGATATAGAAGCAGAATTAAACCATTCAGCCCATCGAGTCTGCTCCATCATTTGATCATGGCTGATATGTTTCCCAGCCCCATTCTCCTGCCTTCTCCCTGTAACCTTTGATCCCCTTACTAGCCAAGAACTTATCTACCTTTGTGTTAAATACACTCAGTACCTCAACACAATATTGGTTATGAGTTAATGCAGAAGCATTTACTTTGTAGAATGACTGTCAGATTACTCATTTCTCATTTGATCTTTTCTCTATTGAGCAGCATGTTCATAAAAACGATGGCTGGTGGATCAAAGGAGCTACAAACACATTTGGAACTGTTCCATAGAATAATTCAATTCCACAACACAGGCTAATAATATTAGTGCAACAAACCTGCACCAGGGCCTTTCTCTACAGGAACTGTTTAAACTCATATAACTTTCCCGCTTGCTACTAAAACCCTTCAATATTGCTCTTTTCTGTGTTACTAAGATGGAGTCTACTTCATCAAAAGCTTGCAACAGAGAATGTTGTACTCTACACACTCACTCAAGAGAATTTTTCTCTGCCTTTTGTAACTTCTTGTGATTATGTTGATCATCCATTTATTGCTATGTTGCTAATCAATCAGTATTCAAAACCTTTCCTTTCTTGAAGGCAGATCACCCCTCAATCTTTACAGACATAATGAAAATGTTTTAGATTCTTCAACATTTCTTCAACATTGTGTAGCTTCCTATTTCTGGAAGCATCCAAGTGAACCAACTTACACTTATTCTTTTGTTCCTTAATGGTCTTCTAAAAATAAGCACTTTCATGGGACAATAGCAAGTAAATAGGGCAAAAATGGCCGGGGGAGGGAAGCATTCAGAGTACTTCAAACAGAAACTATAACGTAAATCCTTTAAAATAAATGTATGGTTGCATAACAGGATCAAAGCAAAAAATATAGCCAATGTGAGGGTCTCTAGAATAAAATTAAAGCTGAACCATAATACCAGGGTATCAGCTTAGTTATTCTTGGAATCTATCGGCAGGATCCTCAAGACCAGACATGACTGTTGGAGACCTGGCTACATTTGTGAGACACGAATTCAACCACAATGTGTACGCTGAAATGGTGCATTTGGAACAGGATTTGTGACCTAAATTCGAAGCAGAAAGCTGACAGCCTCAAGGTTTCTAGCCACTGAAGGAAAATTCCTCCATTTTTGGCTATAAAGCTAACGACTGCAGTCAGGATTTGTCATTAGAATGAGGCTGACTATTGCTGACAGAAGTACAATTAGACATAGGATGAAGTTTTGCCAGCCCTTCACAGAAGGGTGGGGATGTGGGAGCGATGACAAATGGAAGCAGGAAGCCACTGGCTGAGAATGCCAAATGCTACCGCCACAATGGGATATAATAAAAGCCAGGAAAGGAGTAGCAGGGTGTTACACCAAGTGGAGCACAATTAATTGGCTTATTTTACCAGTGTCAGAATGCAGCCCCCACCCCTTCCCACTAATGCATTGGGAGGCCACCATTCCCATTGAGGCAGTCTCCCAGTGGCTTCTCAGAGTGGGGTCTTCCTTCTTGAAATTGTCACTTTCCATGGAGGGGGCAGACCTCCCAGTTCCTTGCCACTAATGGAAGATTGACCCCTCCAATTGCCAGGACCAGCCTGCCTGCCTGGTGCCAGAAAACAAAAATGTCTTTTTTACCAGGTCTGCAAGGACCCCTCAATATGTAGGCACTTAGCCCTCCCCTTCTAGGCTGCAGAGCTCCCAGCAGCTCAGAAAGACAAACTGCCGTCCTTAATTTGATAACAGTAGCACATGGTCTTTTAATTGACTGCCACAAGTAAAATTTACAGCATCTGTCTCACCTTCCACAACTGCACCAGTGAAATTCCAGCCATGTTCTTATTCTTTGGTTAGAAATCGTCTGCAGCATATCTTCAGTTTTCAGTGTCAGACCTCAGGAAAGATAAACTTACCTCAGAAAAGGTACAGCCCTGAAATGACCAAAGTTCTACCTGGGTGCTAAAATATGAGAATGGGGTTCATCAACCTGGTTTGTATTTCCCTGAATTTAAGTGGCTGAGGGGGGATTTAACTGAGATATTCAGAGCATCCTCAAAATCAGAGCTGGGCAATTCCGGAATAAAGTCTGAAAGTGCTGTGGAAATATGAGATTCTGCACCACTCACATTTGCAGCCAATCATTGCCCCATTTCCCTTCCCTCACCACAAATCACCATGGGTGGTGGATCAATTGAGATTTTCACGTCAAAGAATAGGAGATTTTTGTTAGTATGGATCTAAGGCAGATAAAGGGATTTGAGCCATAGGTCAGACACAACCTAATTAAATGCTGCAACAGTCACAAGAGGTTAAATCACAGACAATGACAGTGAGCATCAAATATTTGTTTTTATACAATATTGGCTGATAGAAATGAACTTAATGGCGTATTGTAATTTCGTATAATCAGTAATATTCTCTATTAAAATAGTTCTTCATCTGAAAGATAAGCCTGTAATAGGCAACGTACGCTTGTCTTAGATTTATAAAGGAGATTTTATCCTTGTCCTACAAGTATTGATATTGTAAAATCAAATTGTTATCAGTCAGTTCAAAATTTTGTTTTACAAACATACAAAATTAATCTTTCTTTGGCATTAATTCTTAGAATCCCTACAGCATGGAAATAATCCCTCCGGCCCAACAAGTCCACACTGACTCTCAGAGCATCCCACCCAGGCCCATCCACCTATAACCCACCTAATCTACACATCCCTGAGCACTATGGGCAATTTAGCATAGCCATTCCACCTAGCCTGCACATCTTTGGACTGTGGGAGGAAACCGGAGCACCCGGAGGAAACCCACGCAGAAACGGTTGGGGAATAGGCAAACTCCACACAGACAGTCGCCTGAGAATGGAATCGAATCCAGGCCCCTTGTGCTGTGAGGCAGCAGTGCTAACCACTGAGCGACTGTGCCACTGTCAGTTTCTATGTTTTTGTGACAAGATGTAAACTCAAGAATACATTTTATGTAAACTATGGTTGATTGAGCATTTTTCAGAACTTGTGTCTATGTACTGAGAGGAAATGTTTCCAAAAATCTTGCGCACGATTCCAAACGAGTTTTGGAATGGTGTGTGCCAGTTCTTCCATGTCAATCACTTTAAAAACTAGTCATTAAATCAATTACACCACATCATAAAATATTCAAGAACAAATTTGCAAGTAGGTATATCATTCAGGTTGTGAAAAAGTTTTGCAAACTTGTAAGAAATTGGGCAAGTTAAACCTGTCGTTAAGAAACATGTATTGAATAATATGTTGAAACATTGAAAACAAATTTTGAAGTATGAAATGTAGTAACAAAATGTATTAATTACTGGCAACTGCATTACCTTTTTGCCTTCTATCTTTACTAAGAAGTTTTCATTTGATTTAACAATGACTACATTGAGATTAACATCCTTAACTAAGGGACTATTCCAAATTTCTTTACAAGGTACTTTACTCTGCAATGACTGTCATAATTTGTATCATATTAACAACAACTTGCATACATAGACTTTGATGTAATAATGTACCCCAAAATGATTTACAGAGGCAAAAATAATCAGACAAGGATTATGAATTGTGAGACACAAAAGTTTGAAAACACCTACTGACAAATTCAAGAACTGCTTCTTCCCTGCTATGATCAGACTTATGAACTGAGGAGCAACTTCTCTGTAGCTGTAACACTATATTCTGCGTTATTACCCCGAGGTACTTATGTAAGGTATGATTTGCCTGGATAGTACATAAAGCAATTACTTTGTGCACATAGTACACAATGCAAGCACTTTTTACTGTATCTCTGTACAATTTTTTTTCCTTTATTCATTGACGGGATGAGGATGTTGCTGGTAAGGCAGCATTTATTGCTCATTCCTAAATTCATAGAGTTAAATTCAACCACATTGCTGTGGGTCTGGAGTCATGTGTAGGCCAGATCAGGTAAGGACAGCAGTTTCCTTCCCTAAAGAACATTAGTGAACCAGATGCGTTTTACCCTCCTAACAATCAACAATGGATTCACGGTCATCATTAGATTCTGAATTCCAGATATTTATTGAATTCAAATTCCACCATCTGCTGTGGTGAGATTCAAACCCAGGTCTCCAGGACATTGTCTGGGTATTTGGATTAACAGTCCAGTGATAATGCCACTGGGCCATCGCCTCCCCATCTTATTTGCTCACCTTGGATGCTGCCTGACCTCCTGTGATTTCCAGCATTTTTTGCTTGCAGTTCAAGTTACCTTTATTTCAGCTACTTTTAAGAAATCTCACAAACAGTCAAGTACCAAAACAATAATTCAAACTTTATTGCATGTACCAACTAAATATTAGACCCCTGAAGTAAGCAAGTATAAACCTGCAACCCAACTTGGCTATTGTCTGATTAATGGTGAAATCTGACCAGGATTTCAACCAACAGTGAGCTGTTTCTGGGAGGAGTCTCCAGGGTACAGTCCTTCTGCAGCATTGTTCTTTGAAGTTCTACTGTTAAGTTGCTCTGGTGTTCCATTCTTATACAGATTTTCGTCCTTCGGTCTCTGTGGTGATATACTGATGATTACTTTGGAATCCTTCATCCGAGTTATTGCAAGACTGAAGCTGGCTTTCTTAACAAAGGTAATTTCTTTGTCTCTTGTTACATTTAGCATTAAACTGTTCAAAGACTGTTCAAAACTGTTCCTGTGATTAACTCCTTAAATTCTTTTGCAAGGCAATAGTTTATCTTTTGTTGATTCATTCATTCCATGAACAGTTTTTAAGTTCTGAAATTTAAAATATCACAGCCATCACACTCTACGATGGCCCTGTAGAATAAGGACAACTGTGACACTAGCTTACAGAAAAGTCCCTCGTGGCTATCACTGGCAGTAGGAGCTTATGCCAAAGTTTAGGCAGAATCTTTCTGCTCAGCATTACGAACCAATATCACAAACATTGTCACATGTTGTGTAACTAGCGACTGGTAATTTGTAGTTATGTTAGGGTGCTGCCAACAATCCTCCTTTCTATACTAGGTCTAAGAGTCTGTTTGGTTAACATTGGCAAAGGACAAACCACCAGTGAGTCTTCATATGGAGAGACACTTGTCTTTACATGTCTTTTGTTGCATGACAGCAAGAGGTAGAAGTTACATTGGCTAGTTAGGCATAATTACTAAGATTATCACAATCCAGAGGTGACACATCCGACTCCGTCAGAACCTAAAGCTAGACTTCTCAATTGTCCACACAAGACTGTGTGATAATCATCAGCTTAAGTGGAACCTAATGTAGTCTCTAATGGTTCTTTCAACAAACACAACAGAGGTCAGTGAACAATTTTGTGAGTAACCACAGGCAGATATGTAGCCCTGTGTACCCCAGGGATGCTGGGTTTCTGCTGAAATGGAGCAAAAAACAAATGAAGACATCTGATTCTTGGTTGCATGCCTCTAGATTCCTGCACATATCTTGCAACTAACTCTCAATTTGGGGCCTCAGGGTGTATAATTGTCTTGGACCCATACTTTGGAATTCCTCCTCTAAACCTTTCTCTTTTATTACCTGTCTTCCTTCCTTCAAATATTTCCTCAAAGCTTACCCCTTTCAATATGCTTTTATTTGATTTGATTTATTATTGCCACATGTACAACATACACACTCCATGCCTGATAAAAGGACACTGCTAATTGTTTCATTTTGCCATGTTAACAGAAGAAAATCATGATGATTTGAAGAGAAACCACAAAAGTTGAACAGGCAGCTTACACCAGGACAGGAGGAAGCAGGCAGGATATTTGCACTCAAGCCAGCATTTGGAGATAAAAGGTACTGCAGATGCTGGAGAATCCGAGATAACAAGCATGGGGCTGGATGAACACAGCAGGTCAAGCAGCATCATAGGAGCAGGACTCCCCCAACCGCATCACAAAACCAGCCCAGCTCATCTCCACCTCCCTAACCTGTTTTTCCTCTCACCTCAAGCCACACCCCCATCTCCTATCTACTAACATCATCCCGCCCCCTTGACTTGTCCATCCTCCTGGACTGACCTATCTCCTCCCTACCCCCCTACCTACACTCACCTTTACTGGCTCCATCCCCGCCTCTTCGACTTGTCTGCCTCCTCTCCACCTATCCTCTCCTCTATCCATCCTCTATCCACCTCCCCCTCTCTCCCTATTTATTTCAGAACCCTCTTCCCCTCCCCCATTTCTGATGAAGGGTCTAGGCCCGAAACGTCAAGTTTTCCTGTTCCTATGATGCTGCTTGACCTGCTGTGTTCATCCAGCCCCACGCCTTGTTATCCAGCATTTGGAGTGTTGTTTGTTTTCTGATTTAACAATTAGATAAAGAGCTATTCTGTGAAACATCCAGGCTAATAGTAATGAAATAACAATATGCATTCTGAAAACAGGCATTCATTTCAGTGAACAATGCCTGAAGACCAGCAGGAGATTCACAGCTCTATCGTCTAATCCTTAGGCAGGAAAGGAGTTGGTTGACGAAGACATCAAAATACTAACATAGAAGTGAATGCACACGATATGAGCCTATACTAAGTCAGCTACAAAAGCAAATTTTGGGTCCAAACGTCAACAAATTGTTGCTGTTCCAAGGCATCAAAGATCCCCTGCAGTGAGCAACATGTTGGAAAAGAGTTCTGAAGAAAGATCACCAGACCTGAGACATTAACTCTGCTTTTTTCTTCACAGATGCTGCCAGACCTGATGTGCTTTTTCAGCAACTTCTGTTTTTGTTGCTGATTTACAGCATCTGCAGTTCTTTTGGCTTTTATGCTGGAAAAGAGGCTGGATTACAGGACGTTCCGGCTGACAAGTCCACAAAAAAGCATGCAGCAGCTGTCAGCAATGTGAGTACAAGTACATGTTGATGCCACTGTACACTGCCTTCGAAGTGGCTGCAGGGGATTTGAGACTGTCACACATCTCCCTCTAGAATGTTCCTTTGCAAAGGAAGTTTGGTGGAAGATGCAGTGGTTTGTGTCGAGGTTCATCCTGAGCAGCTCCGTGATGCAGGGCGCCCTCCACCTCCTCCAGAACTTCCAATTCCCCGGTCCCCAACACCTCATTTTTACTATGGACGTCCAGTCCCTTACACCTGTATTCCCCATGCTGATGGCCTAAAGGCCCTCCGCTTCTTCCTGTCCCGCAGAACTGACCAATCCCCCTCCACCGACACCCTCATCCGCTTAGCCGAACTCGTCCTCACCCTCAACAACTTCTCTTTCAATTCCTCCCACTTCCTACAGACAAAGGGGGTGGCCATGGGTACCCGCATGGGCCCAAGCTATGCCTGCCTCTTTGTAGGTTACATGGAACAATCCCTCTTCCATACCTACACTGGCCCTAAACCCCACCTCTTCCTCCATTACATTGATGACTGCATCGGCGCTGCCTCGTGCTCCCACGAGGAGCTCGAACAGTTCATCCACTTCACCAACACCTTCCACCCCAACCTGAAGTTCACCTGGACCATCTCCAAAACTTCTCTCTCCTTCTTGGACCTCTCTGTCTCCATCTCGGGTAACCACCTAGAAACTGATGTCCATTTCAAGCCCACTGACTCCCACAGCTACCTGGAATACACCTCCTCCCACCCACCTTCCTGCAAAAATGCCATCCCCTATTCCCAATTCCTTCGCCTCCGCCGCATCTGCTCCCAGGATGAGACATTCCACTCCCGTACATCCCAAATGTCCTCAGTCTTCAAGGACCGCAACATCCCCCCCACAGTGGTCGAGAACGCCCTCGACCGTGTCTCCCGCATTTCCCGCAACTCATCCCTCACACCCTGTCCCAGCAATAATAACCAAAAAAGAATCCCTCTCGTCCTCACATACCACCCCACCAACCTCCGGATCCAACACATCATCCTCCGATACTTCCGCCATCTGCAATCAGACCCCACCACCAAAGACATTTTTCCCTCCCCACCCTTATCTGCCTTCCAGAGGGACCACTACCTCCGCGACTCCCTTGTCCGCTCCACACTCCCCTCCAGCCCCACCACACCCGGCACTTTTCCTTGTAACCGCAGGAAGTGCTACACCTGCCCCCACACCTCCTCCCTCACCCCAATCCCAGGCCACAAGAAGACTTTCCACATCAGGCAGATGTTCACCTGCACATCTGCCAATGTGGTATACTGCATCCGCTGTACCCGTTGTGGCTTTCTATACACCGGGGAAACCAAGCGGAGGCTTGGGGACCGCTTTGCAGAACACCTGCGCTCAGTTCGCAACAAACAACTGCACCTCCCAGTCGCGAACCATTTCAACTCCCCCTCCCATTCCTCAGATGACATGTCCATCCTTGGCCTCCTGCAATGCCACAGTGATGCCACCCGAAGGTTGCAGGAACAGCAAATCATATTCATCCTGGGAACCATGCAGCCCAATGGCATCAATGTGGATTTCACAAGCTTCAAAATCTCCCCTCCCCCAACCGCATCCCAAAACCAGCCCAGCTCATCTCCACCTCCCTAACCTGTTTTTCCTCTCACCTCAAGCCACACCCCCATCTCCTATCTACTAACATCATCCCGCCCCCTTGGCCTGTCTGTCCTCCCTGGACTGACCTATCTCCTCCCTACCTCCCCACCTACATTCACCTTTACTGGCTCCATCCCCGCCTCTTCGACTTGTCCGCCTCCTCTCCACCTATCCTCTCCTCTATTCCTCCTCTATCCGCCTCCCCCTCTCTCCCTATTTATTTCAGAACCCTCTTCCCCTCCCCCATTTCTGATGAAAGGTCTAGGCCCGAAACGTCAAGTTTTCCTGCTCCTATGATGCTGCTTGACCTGCTGTGTTCATCCAGCCCCATGCTTGTTATCTCTGTGCTCTGCAGTCTGTTCCCTGGAACTCACACTGAAACTAACATCAACTGTGCCTGGAGGACCATCAACTCAGTGAAAGACACTCTTTGGTCTGTCCAAAACTTGTTGGTTTTCCAGAGCAAGGAGTTGGCCCTAACCGAGTGCTGCAGTTTGGCTCATTCCAAGGTCCAGGACTATGTGCTGAGGGAAGCACTAAATCTTGGGGGAGCTGCCGCCAAGGTGCTGTGGGGAAAGATCATGATGTGAGGCCTTTCGACTGAAGGTAAATGGGGTATCTATTCCGTTATTGGACCCTCCCAGTGCTTCAAATAAATGTAAATATTAGTATTGTGTCTGTAAGACAGATCTTTGGTTTTTTGGATAGGGTCAAAGTCCAATGTTTTGTTTATTTAACTGATATGCAACTGTACAGAACCGAACTGCTTTTGTGACAATGTATATATGCAAAGAGATTTTGTTTATGAATAAAGTATATTTTTGAAATTGAGAGAAGCAGACCCTTTGCTACTAATAGCAAAACTCTGAACCCATGCATTAAGAGGAAAGTGATTAGTTATGTCATGTTTTCCTTTCATAGAGAATTAGAGAGTACTTGAACATCCTTGCAGTTGACAGGCCACCACTTTTGTTGCTAAAAGCAATCTGCTATCTTGAAAGTAAACATAAAGTAGGAAGGCACTAATGAACTTTTTAAGAAAGTAGTGTTTGGTCATTAGGGTATATAGTGTAGATTTTAAATTTTATGATTTTAAGTGTGTTTTCTGATGCTGCCCAATAAAATTTTAGAACTATACTTATACTTCCAATTGTTAACATCTGATACAATGCCTGGGTACCAATAACTGGTGAGTTATGATTGTGATGGAGCACTGATACCAATCCAGTCTAAGACGCTGTTCTGTAATCAGTAGTGGAGGATGGACCATGAATAAGTCTGAGCAGAAGAGGTTTTTGTCTTGGATAACAAGATGTAAGTTATTACATCTCTCTACTGATATACAAGTTACATTAACTTAGGGGCATATTAAGTACAGCCAACTTTGTTTTAACGAACCCTCCCGATAAACTGGCAAAAATATATACTGTACAATTGGATGTATAAACATAGTTCTAAAGTTTTATTAGATATCATCAGAAAGCATATTTAAAGTCATAAATTTTAAAATCTACACTGTATAACCTTAGTTTACTGTGGTTTATTGCATTTCACTGTAGTTCACTGCGTTATTCTGTGCGATTATTAAAGTTTTTAAATTTATTTCCCTCAATCTAAATATACTTGTTGGTCAATAGAATGGCCACACGAAATATCAATAGTTGATTCTATTTTGAGACAATTTCTCCTCAAATACTGAGATATCCAAGTCGTCAGTTCAGGATGCCAGTGAGAAGGTTCTCTGCCAGTGAGTTTTATTTAAAGCAAAATTGCATTATTATGTAATTTTTGCTGTAAATCAAGCATAACAATGGTGTGCATGCTCCCTGCATTACGTTTCTATTACTTGGTGTGTGTTTTTGCATTGATTAGGTGAACCTCTTTGTTATAAAGTGGAGGTCAACACTCCGCACCCCCCTCCCCATAACTAAAAGTGAAACACCTGGAGAGGCTCACCTTACCCCATAATCTGTTAAAAGAAGTGTGAAAAGTGGTGTAACCTGCCTCTCACCCCCAAGGTGTTATAAAGGGGAAATTAAGTAAAATGACTTCCTGACAGCCACAATATAATCAACAAGTAATAATTTATTTATCTAACTCCAACAGTGAACAAGTTAACAGATCTACTAATAAACCGAACAATTCCTCCTCAACTACTAATTACCCACAAATTAAATAAAATTCTAATGGTATGCTGTTCCAATAAGTAGAAGTCCCACCTGTATAAACCAAAATAATAAAAAGAACTAAAATTTAATTCCTCAAAATTACATCCAAGGTATATGTTCCAGAATGCTCTGCACCCTCAGGCTGATCCTCAGTCTGCAATACCTTTCTCTGCTGAATTCTTGTGTCAGAAATGCTTCTCTCTGTCAAATTCTTATGTCAGGAATATTAGCTAAGAGTGCCGCTATACCTTTAGTTACATGAGGGTTTTTCTGAGAGTTTAGAGAATTCTGTGAGAGCCAGTCATTTTCTCTTTAGAACTGATGGTTTGTTAACTCTATTAGTTGGCAGTTGCTCTCACATCAGTTTTCAAATACCCTCTTCTTTTATACCCTTGATGACCGAGCAATTTCTTACAATAGGATTGGTCCTAGGTTATCAAAACTATCAGATATAAATTTAATTGGTTTTTAGTCTCTAAGTGCCTGGTGTCAATTAACTGACTGATTTTCAAACTGGTTGCCTAAATAAGAAAACAAACTACTGCCTGGGTTGGCAACCAAAACAACATTTTGATACAAAGTTTCAATTTCAGGAGCTCTCTGTGTACCTGCACATTTCATTTTTTAAATCTCCAAGCCGAGCAAAAACACATCTTGTTTTAAAGGGACCACACACTCTCTCCACCACTGCCTCTATCATTTTACAAACACCAAACCCTAACATCCTTCCTTCCAATCCATAACTACTCTACCCAACCTCACAACACTCTTGATTATCTGGAATATTTGATCAACACCTGGTCCTATACGATCTAGTTAATTAAATATTTGCTGCACTATGAGCATGAGGCAGGTAGGATACTTGAATCTCCAATAGGAGACAGTGTCCAATGCTACTTCTTCCAATCATAGCTGTGTAACTGCAACCGCCAAAAGTTCCCAATGCTCCATCCTATAACTCTGTTGTATGTCAGAATGGGCAGAGTTTCAGTTGAGCCCATACATTAACCCTTTCATTTCCATTACTTTTCTCAATACCAATCAGTGGCATGCTCACAGCATATTGTTCATTAAAAAAACTGATTTGGGAGAAGGCCATTGATATGTTTTTGAAATAGAACTGGATTGGGTTTTCAAGGTAGAACAAGGAGAAATAGCAGCAAAATACTGCAGCCAGCCACATTAAAAACAAAAACAAAAAATTTTGGAAATGTATCAGGTCAGACAGCATCTGGTAGTGGGTGGCACACAGTGGCTCAGTGGCAACATTGCTGCCTCACAGCACCAGGGACCCAGGTTCAATTCCACTCACAGGTGACTGTGTGGAGGTTACACATTCGCCCTGTGTCTGCATGTGTTTCCTCTTGGTGCGCAAGTTTTCTCCCACACTTCAAAAATGTGCTGATTACATGGATTGGCCATGCTAAATTGCGCTGTAGGGATGTGCAGGCTAGGTGGATTAGCCACGGGAAATGCACGGTTACAGGGTTGGAGTGGGATACTCTTCAGAGAGTCACTGTGGACTTGATGGACTGAATGGCCTGCTTCCACACTCTAGGAATTCTATGATCTACGGAAAGCAGAAAACACAATGAAGGTTTCAAAGTGATTGCCATTCATTGGAACTACAAAGAGAAACGGTTAAATTCATCATAATCTACACAGGCTCTCCATCTCTTACATTTGCGTTTTACTCTGTAAGTGTTGATGCAAGGCTGTGATGCTGACTGCGTTTATTATGGTAGAGGTACTTTGCATTCTTTGTTGTACTATTTGGCTTTCTCTTCTTCCTTCAATCAATATAAATATGTGTAGTTTGCTATAGGAAAGGCCTATCTGGGGCAAAAATAACACATTGTGACACATTGCCGCAAATCAGAGATGGAAAGTAAGACAAGTACACAAACAAATGAGGTATAAATTTTCAGGCAGCGTCTCTAAAACAAACCAAGCCTTAGCAATCATGCACTACCTGAGATGACAAATAGACAAACAGTGATAATCTCAAGTACTAAAAAAGAAATTATCTTTAGGCTCCATATATATCATTTGAGGTCATTTATATATTGAGACTGTCAAACTGGCAGCTGAATGAGAGAGGTGCCATTGGAAAATATCATGAGCTGAGGGTTTTTTTGGCCTATTTTGCCCAGTTTATGCTGGCCTGTCAGAGAGAACTGATCGGAAAATTTGGGCAACAGTTACCTACCAGTACTCACATCAAACCTTCCACTGCGAAGACTGTCTAATATTTCAAGGGGACAAATTTCCAAATGGCTCAAGTTTCCGTGGTTGCCTTGGAACTCCCCTCCCATCTGGAATTCTGAAGGAACAAAATGTTTTCATTCAAGAAATGATTCTGGAGCAGCCCTTTTACTAAAAGTGGCTGAAAATGGAAACAATTGAGATGGGAACTGTCACCCCCGAATCCTCCTTCAAACAAACAATTTCTTCTGGCCCTTGGTGCAGCTGGGCACTCTGGGGGCTGTGGTGGGCAAATTAGAAAGCCTATCAATTACCTGTTGAGTTTTTATTATATCGGGGTATATCTGCATAAGACTGTCGGGATCCAAAGAAAATAAATTGATGATCTGACAGCAGTTAAAAAAAGTGACTTTGTGAGTAAATTGAATAGGATGCCAAGAAGATTTTCAATCTGACTACATTGAATTGAATTGAATCAGCTTTATTGACACATGTATATAAATGACTATGGTGAAAAATTTACAAGTTGCCATCTACTGCACCATCTTAGGTACAAAGGTGCAGCTTCTTCAGTTACAAGATTAATTACAGTATAACAATGTCACCAGCACATGGCCATTTTAGGTACAGACTACCTGGGTACAATCTTTAGTCATAGAATAAAGAAATGACGAAAAAATGTTACATTCCAGCTATATACAGTATTGTCATAAGTCAGAAAAACAAGAAGCAAAGTTATTTTTGGCGAATTTATTAAAAAGCTTACAGCAGTTCATTTAAAACACATTTGATGACTTTCATTTTAACTGGACTAAGTCACCTACCATCCAAGCAACCATCTTAACTGGCAATCACTACAAGCAATTTGCTCCAACTTGGCCAACAGTTTGCATGTGAATGGATCCAATTTTGTAGCTTTAGCACTGGTACCACCTAGTCACCCAGTGTCCTTCTGATGGGCTTCTATCTGCCTTTTGTTCCTTTGTGGTGGGTTTGTGTTAGATCTCTACATATTTTGCAATGTCACACAGCAATGTTTACATTTTTATGGGAGTTTGCATCACATTCCTTGCTACTCTGCAATTCAATCCCTGCCAGTATGATCCCAGTCTACATTTGTGTTTCCTTATGGTCTGCTTTACGCATCTGTTAGCAATTCGGATAAAATTTGGCAACACAAGTAACTAAATTTTACAAGCACTGTACCCAACTTCATTCTCCAATCTCTTATGTGTCACATAAACATGAAACTACACTTTAAAGTCTTAGCACAATCCATTGCCAGTCAAAAAACATAAGACAACCGCAATCGAAATGCATTGACGATAACCACATCAATTCTGTTTTGTCCAGAGGGAAAAAAGAGCAATCACACTGCATACAGATTCTTGGCCTTTTTACCTGAGCAAGCTGTCATATGTTCTTAATTATATATTGCAGTATTTCTTGAAGGTCAACCTGGAGGTTGGAGCAAATGAGGTTTTGTAAAGCACCAACATTGTGAAGGAATTACGTTATATTTTATGGAACGTGATGATATTAAAGGGCCACTCACTTGTGCTTGGACCAGAAAGGTTACTGTGTATATTACCTTATATTATAGAAACTAACAAAGAGGAACCGAGTAATGGAAGTTTTGCTTTGCAACTACTCATGCTCTGACTGAATTGTGAGCAGTTGAAGATTACACTAAGTTTGTACTTCCATAAATATGTGTTGGCAAAAGGTTATCTTACCCACTATCAACACAGATACCAAGCCACAATTTTCTGACATGCATTGGCAGCAGGAAAGATCCCACACAGTTAATGCACGTTTGGCTGTCACTTTCACTTCCCAGCACTCGACAAAGTTCACTTTGGTCAGCACCACAGTTTCCAAGGGACAAAATACATACATAAGCAGGTTAATTTCCTGTAACACTACACTTCTGATAAAATGGATCTTGTCTGACATTTATTTGTTACCAAAGATTACCCGTTCCTTAATGCGTCAAATAAAGCCAAATGCAATAAAATCTGACCATGAAGTAATGCGACAATAGGAGCTATTAGCCCTTGTCAGTATTGGAGTTATACATAAAACCAAAGTAAACCAAATGCTGGAAATCTGAAATGATAGTAGAAGGCACTGGAAAAAAAATAAGCTCTGTGGGTCTTATAGCCTCTGTGAAGGGAGAAATGCAGTTAACATTTGAGTCCAATATGACTTCTTCAGAACTGGAACTTGAGTTACAAATAAGAATTAAATTGGACACAGGCAATTATTTGGTGGAATTTTGCACCAGTTTGGAGGGGATGGGAGTGGACCTCACCTGCTAGGTAGAGAGTCAGAGAGATACTTGTCCTGCTCCTTTTCAGAAAGGGCTGCTGAAGCACAATTCCAGTCAGACAGATGTCACCACTGGACTTTCCCTTGGGAGTGGAAGTCTTGCCTACTGAGATCCATGGGTCAATCAATAATTCCTGTACTCAGCAGCTCCCCAAGGGAGGCCTTCACTGTTGATGGAAAACAGAGTGTGTGTCCTCAACACAGGAGCACAAATAATTACAACTGCTATAATGACCCAAGTTAATAGTAAGCCAACAAGTCAGATCCCAAAAAAAAGTCCATAAGTTTTATCTTTTGTTACTTTGTTCACCATGGAGTTCAATCACTGAACCTATTCACAAGAGGCTACCAATGTCCTTCTACAAGAAACAATCAAAATTTGCCGCACATAAAAAGAAGAAAGAAACTCAAAGTATTTTACACTATACAAGAAGAACTTGTTGAAATGATCTTATTGCAAATATCATAAAGATTCAAACCATTAACCTTAGCAACAACGTTACATATCTTCAAATGAAAATAAAGGGTTAGCCAGTCTCAAGCTTAAAATTCATTGTTCAGTTGGCACAGCTGTTAGGGGTTACTTCTTGGAAAATGTCTACATCCCCTTAGTACTACTAATTGATTAAGATCTGAGGTCGTAAGCCAACTGCTAACATACCTCATTTATTCCATAACATGGGATTCTTAATTTTCTCTTCCACTGATTTCTGTGTCTGTAACTTTTCTCTTCCTGACATTAAGATAAATAGGACATTTTCCCTCAGTCCTGACCGTTGTGGAGACTGCTAATGTGCACTGTTGCTATTACAGTCATTTTATTTCTCAGCAACTTGCTTTTCTCTAAAAGAAACTCAGACACTCTGCCTGACAATCTGGATGATTTGGTCTTTCCATCTCCCTATGTCATTGGACACCTTGTTGCTAGACAACAGCAGATTCTTTTTCTCTTCTGCACTAGTTTCAAATGCACCCATTGTAAGCTCTACTCCAATGTTGTAAACTCTTATTAAAAAAACACGTATCAACAAACTTCAGACACTCTGGCACCATTCACAGATCAAATCTAAAATGAAGCTAAAACCATGCTCTTCCCTTCTTAACATACATAATCTAAAAATACAAACCAAACTGAAAGCTATGTATGGTCCTGTACACTTTAGAACCAATTTTCCAAAGAATAATATAAAATTTTATCATGATCCTTCATCATACTCTTATGATCTACCCCCTACACATTAACCCCTTCAGCTCCTAGCACTCCTTTTATAAAATCTGAGCCCGCACCTGCCATACTAGACAAACCCCATCCACCTCACCCAGCAGTACCCATGACTATATCCAACCCTACCAGATCTAATCCCTTCCTGACCAACCAATACCCCTCCACCTCATGTTACCTCACCAGAAAAACCGCTTCCCCTGAAATGACATGGCACCACACCCCTGCTCCCTACCATTCCAATACCTACCTGACCCAGCGTACTCTAAACACTCATCTGCTGACCTGGCAACTTACCACCTGTTACCATATGACACTCACTCAACTAGAACCCTACATCCCTCACCCACCTGAAGCCCCCCATTACCCTGACCTCTTCACTTACCTTACATAATTACCTTTTGCAGACTAGCTGTCAAAGCATCATCTGGGCATCTAAAAAACAGAATAGGGCACTCAGCACTGCAAAAGGTGGTGTTGTTTCTACAATGATCTTCTTCCCTGTGGGATTCCTAGATGGATTCATAATAGGACACTCCTGCCCAGGAATCTCCAGAGCAGAGGTTATCTAAAAGTATGTGGGTAGCTTTTAATCTGTTTAGGATCAAATATAGGGGAATTCAGAATATCTGCGACTTGGTCTACGGGAGTACAAATTCCCAATATGCATGTCCAGAATAGAAAAAGTCTCCTAAAGCACGATGTTGGATCACCCAACCATCACTCTGCTTTCCAATTTACTTTCCCAAATCCTTTTGTGCTTTTCATTCTCAGTAGTACCCTGCATTATAGATGAGCACCTTTCTCAATTAAACTGGCTAGCAAAATTGATAGAAACAATTGTATCAATAAGCAGCTTTCTTGATGACATAAAACATATGAGGTTCTGTGGTAGATGACTTTTATATGTAAGATTGCATCGGTCTTTGTGTTACTTGAAAAAGATCTGTTTTTATTTGTTCATAGGATGGGGTTGTCGCTGACTGGGCCAGAATTTATTTCACATTCCTAATAGCCCTGGACAAAGTGCCAGTGAGCAGCCTTCGTAAACTGTAGCAGTCCTTTCAGGGTAAAGTGACACTAGAGTATTATTGGAAATTAACAGCAAACATTTGGAAACCATTTCATGGTTATGCTTGTTCCTTTCTGTTTATGACACAAAAGAAAAACAAAATGAAATTTTAAGATATTTGCTGATGGTATTGTGCCAGTAGTTCTTCTAGACCAAGATCTGTGGCATTTTCAAATATTTCTGAAATTGTTCAGTACTTGCCATCACATGCAAAACCGAATAGTCAATGTTTAGGTTTAACACTGACATTACTCTTAAATACATTGGACTGCACAAATAGCACCATTTCAGAAATCTCATGATTGATTAACAACACTCTTGAAATTGCCTGCTCCTGCAAATATTTGATACATCTTGTAAGAGCTTATATCTGACGTGATAATACACAACACAGTTGTTAGAATGTCCCCAGTCTTTAAGTTAGGGCTCTTGAGCCTTGAGTGCTGTTGAGTGTCAGACTTGGCTGCAATGAGTTACAGTCTAAATGATTTTTTTTTTGGCAGACCTTAACTTCAAATTGGAGCCCCTTTAAATACTGTCAATATTGTCACTGCTACTGATTGGCTTCAAATTATGGGCATTTCTAGTCAGATCTTAACAACTTATCTAGATCTGGGATTAACTTCACCGTCTCATCGCACGTGACCCAACACTGCAGTATATGCTGCCAAATATCTCAAACATGTCTCCTAAGTGCAAGATGTGGCTCTACACTTCATTCCACCTGCTAGGTATACAATGTGGGCTCTACACTCATCCCAATCAAACATTCCACTACCCATGAAAACATATTAAAATAAGAGCACTTCTACGGCTACCATAAATAAAGAATACTGTTTCTTACAAGACCTGAAGGGCAGCATTTCTTTTTAGAAAGAACTCAAACTCACACTTATTTTATTTATTTATGTGGCTTCTCATCAATTCCCCCATTTGTCGCCCCATTCCACACAGCATCTTGACAAAGAAGGCTCTATAACAGGCCTCTTGCTTGCAAGCAGTGGATTGGATTGGCTCCCTGTCATGTTTTCCCTTTTTCCCTGTGAGTTTTACACTGACCTTAGCTATCACACCCCAATATGACACCCATAATTTTATATAGGATTGAGGAGAGTAAGAGGAGCTTGGACACAGATTTTTAAAATTCCTGAAGCCCAATTTTAAGTCACTTCTAGAATCATGTGGCCATTGATTCATAACAATTCGCATTCTTCATGTATATAAACCCCATCAGCTTCCTATTCAAACTGGTTGGGAAGAATCTAGCTAACCAGCAAGATTTCAAGTGGCAAAAGATTCTGATGGAAACCCAGAGGAACTGGCCCTGTTGCTAGGGTAAGTTGTTAGGATTTAGTCTACAATCATTATAGTCTTGTAGTCAGGAATTCACTGTCTAAAGCTTTATACCCATTACTTTCCATAGGACTTTCAAAATCCTCCTCTGCCATATCTTAGTTCGTCTCCTCACCCCAATTTCTTGGTTCCCTGTCCATTCATTCATGGGATGTAAAGGTGTAAATTGTAGATGTTTTAATATCATCCTCTAGCTTCCTGCATATTCCTTGCTATCTAGGACATAAATAAACTTCTCCCATACACCCAGACAAAATATTTGAACTTTGCAGCTAATTTCAATTGAGAGTGAGCATGTATGTCACTTTAAGGCAAAATTAGGTATCTGGACATAGTCCGGAAATCATGTCAAATTTACGAAGAGTTCCTTTACAGATGGAAGGATTACACACTTCAAGCTTTCTTCCTTATAGTTGTTGCTAAGTCAACTAGAAACCTAAACAAAAGAGAGGCATTGGCATGAGCCAATACCTTGGCAGAAGTTCCCATGTGTAACCTAGCAATTAAAGACACTGTTGTTCTGTATCAGATAATGAATTGTTCCTGAAAGTTGGCTTCAGGACTAAACAGATAATCAAACACTTGAACTGTGATCCAAATATTTGGATTTTCTCAATTGGTTCAGCTCAGGCTTTGAAACACATATTCATGAAAAATATTTTCCCCAAGACCATCCTTGCTTTATTAAGAACACAAATTAATTATTCAGTATCTTGGCTATCCTTACATTTGCTTTATCCAACGATCCTACCTCTCCCTCCCCACCCCATATCCTGCAAACAAGCATCTAGCTCATTTTCATAGTATCTCAATTGACTTTTTACCTGTGACATTCTGTGCTCAATGTTCACATTCTTTATGTGAAAATGTTATTTCTCAATTTGTTTGTAATGGGATCAGGCCACTTATTATGGATTCTATTGCTATAGGCTGTGATCCATCCCTGGAAGCAACAATCATTACAGACCATTCCTACAGGTCAGCAGTAAACTTTCATCTTCATAGTTTTTGAGACATTCGGGAATTGAGGGATATGGCAATATGTGGGAATGTGGCTTTGAGATAAAAGGTCTCAACAAAACAGGCTCAATTGTCACCTCCTGCTCCTTGTTCTTATGTTCTTATGTTCTTATATAGCTCTTATATCTAACTAATGTTACCTTTGCCTCTGGCAGCATATATTGTCATGGATTTATAAAATCTGAACTATTAATCTTTGATTTCATTGATTGATTTAATATCCAGGGCTTTTTCTTTTGAATAGGGCAGGACATTGTCTTAAAATAGCTGCAGGGTCACCAGACCAACAAGAGCCAAATTTCTAAATAGCCCCTGACACGGATCAGTAGTAGACATCTCTGAGCAGAATTTCACACTGGCCATTGATCAAAACACCTGGGGAAGAAAAACCTAAGCATAATAAGCACCATCACCTTATCTGTAGACCTTACCAAAGGAAATCCATCAAATCTTATTGTGCAAAAAAGCTGCTGAACACTTCAGTTTTGATGGCATTCTGATAACCTTGACAATGGGCTTTTGTAACTCCTTCATTAATATTGATTACTTGCATTGTCGGCCAACAGCTGATCAAAACCTGGGAAGAACCAACACTATTAGAAAAAATCACAGAGATATCGAAGGTATGTGAAAGGAACTTCAAGTGCCATAACAAAACACTCTGGGAAGGACAGCTTAAACGAGATTAGCACCTGCATAGCAATCATTGGCTTCAACCTCACTGGAACATCACGACCAACATCAAAGCATCCACACATTCTTCCACCCTTTACTACATGTGTGTCTTTGTTGTGAGATTCAGAAAGGTTTTACCTTTTAATATTTTTTAGATTTTTTTAACTGAACGATTTTTTCGTAATAACAAAGCTGTTACTTTACTGAGATAACAAGGCGTGGGGCTGAGCTGGTTGGGGGTGGGGCTTGAGGTGGGAGGAGGGGATAGGTGAGGGCAGACCAGCCCAGCTCATCCCCACCTCCCTAACCTGTTTTTCCTCTCACCTATCCCCTCCTCCAACCTCAAGCCCCACCCCCATCTCCTATCTACTAACATCATCCCGTCCCCTTGACTTGTCCGTCCTCCCTGGACTGACCTATCTCCTCCCTACCTCCCCACCTATACTCACCTTTACTGGCTCCATCCCCGCCTCTTCGACTTGTCTGCCTCCTCTCCACCTATCCTCTCCTCTATCCATCCTCTATCTGCCTCCCCCCTCTCCCTATTTATTTCAGAACCCTCTTCCCCTCCCCCATTTCTGATGAAGGGTCTAGGCCTGAAACGTCAAGTTTTCCTGCTCCTATGATGCTGCTTGGCCTGCTGTGTTCATCCAGCCCCACGCCTTGTTATCTCGTATTCTCCAGCATCTGCAGTACCTTTTGTCTCTGTTACTTTACTGGCTAACTCAGGATTTCTGGCTGACTTGTTTCTTCAAACCTTTACAAATGTTCAAGATCATATTGAATTGAATAGAGTGGATATTTTTAAACAATGGAACTTTGTTTTTGCCACCCTCAGGAATGAAGACGGGAACCTACTCAGCCTTCCAGGCTTGGTCTTAACAATGATCAGAATCAGGATTTTTGATTTTACCTTCGCCTTTTCTATTTAAGATCCATAGTAAATGTACTGTCTCCATTATGTTTTGTGTTTTACTTGCATGTTCTTTAATTCTCCATGCCATTCTCCACACTGAACAACTGATTCTACACCTTCTTCAAAATTGCCCCTGTGCACAAAATGTACTCCCTTTCGATAATAGTTACTAGTGTGCCCTGAATGCCGGTCTGTACTTCCTAAGTGTCCTGCAAGTGGATCAGGGAGGTGCCTTGAGGAATCTAAGCAGTTGGCAGTGATAAGATGCCAATGTCCTTGGAGGAGGGTTGGCATGCAGCTGGTGCCCATGGATCATGCCCTGAGATGGCATGACTTGGTAATGAACATGGAGTGTCTTCACAGCCAGCGGTGAGCTGAAGACGCTAGGTCCCTGCTCTGACTTCCATTCCAGAATTCTCAGTACCTAGTTTGTTTGTAGGAGATGATATGAAAGCTATATTCAGAAAGGTGAGATCTGCAGATAAAAAGTCATTCACAAGCATTAATCCCTGTTAATGGGCAACTCAAAACTAGTGGGAATCTCCTCATCACTCAGAACTTAGTTAAAGGCAATGAGTTGTTCCGATGTTGAGATTAGCCTCACTGGACTCCTTGCATAATTCCACTACATTTCTTGCCATAGCCCATGTTATTCAGGATCTTATAAGATTTCATCCCATCATTTCTAAATTTTTCCCAAATCCTCAAGGATATCTCCTACTTTGAACTAAAATAAAAGAAACTTTTCTCTTTTCCAGTGTCCTTCTTGTTCACAAAAACACTGACAATCGTCAAGTCTCCCTTTCAATTACTATTTACCCATGACTAAGTTGCTATGCCAGGAGGTCTTGGGATATATTGGGTAAAGTCCCTGTTTCTGAGTCAGAAGCTCCAGGTCTGAGTCCCAGGAATTGATGGCCAGCAAATTTCTGTTCATAATATGACCAAGTAAGATGATTATCAACCAGCAAATCTTTTCACACCAATGGCAGGTGGTAGGAGTAAAAGAGATTCCTGGCCTGCTGTGTGATGGAAAGAACATCGGAACATGTAACATCTCCATCCATAGCTCCAGACAATGGCGGTCATGTTGCCAAAGAAACCTATCTCCCTGAGTGAACTATATTACACCAGTAACCTACTTACCGCTCCTCTCAGGGATTCCACATACAACTAATATGGCTTTAGTCAGATATTTTTTTCCAAAAAAAACTCGTTTTTAAAAAATGTTTTTTCTGTGAAGTATCCCTGCCAATTTACATTCTGTTATTTAACTAACCTTTCCTCTCAGCAGTCTTTCACTGCAAACCACATATTTTCCCTTGCACATTTCTCAGATGTTTATTAGTTTGTCTTGTATCTACATGAGTGCAAGTACACCACACAGATGTCTGAAAACAATGGAACTCTGTGCGTAAGGACATCAAGAGAAAATATTAATATTGGAAATGTGTAAAGAAAATAGGATTCATACAAGAGGTCAATCAGCTGCTGAAAGATAAAGAGGTGGATATCACTGGAGAGCATGTTGCTCACCACCCTTGGTACAAATGTTGGTTGCGAGCCGACTGACCTTAAAAAGACGGCCACACAGCACCAACAGGCTGCAGGCAGGCAAATTGAGCAAGAGTGGGATTTCTGCCCTTCAGTGGGAGGAAGGCCCGCCTTCAAGACCTGCCATCTGCCAAATTTTTTGCACATGTGAGATGACAGTAAGCCTGAGCTGCAAACATAAAATTCCAGCCATAAAGGAGATTTATGTTTTCAGTGTGGCCCTGCTACTGAACTGCATTTCAGTTTCTTACAAATAGTAATTACTCTGTTTTTAGCTTTCCGACTCTGAACAAGCCATTGTGTATTTATGTGATTATTAAGACATAGAATGTCATTGGCGAATTTGGGAAAGGATGATGTGGATTTGGAGAATGAAATTTTATGAACCCTCTGTAAAATAAATGAATATTTCGGGCATTTTGCAGGTCCACACCCCAAATTTCATCCAGAGTATCTGCTCTGAAGCTCTTCCCAGAAGCAGCTAATTAAGGCCGAGTCGAGGCTATGTCGTTGAGGCTACACAATTGGTGGTTAGAATTGAATAAAAACAAATGTTGCTCACAGCTGTCAGGCCCTCTCAATTCCCCTGCCATCACCACCCTCTACCCTTAAGTGGAGAGGAAATCTCCCCAGCTTGGCCAGCAGCCAGATCTGTGACTTCCTGATCCTGACATCTCTGAAGGGGATGAGTTCAGGAAGCCTTGCGGAACCCTCCCAGACATGCCACACTCAAGTGGACTTCATGCAGCTTCAGGCTTGAGGCTACGTGAGGAGTCCATTCAATAAAGCTTACAAATCACAACAGAATGGCTGTTGGCTGCTGCTGGAAAGTAGCCTCAGTTGGTGGCAATACGTCTCCAAGAAAATCTCCTGGAGAAAGGAACATAAGCGGCCGCTGACCTAATGCTAATACATGGAATTCCCTCCCAGGCCCACCTTGAAGTCCACCCATCCTGGACTGGAAAATTAATCCGAGCATTAATTAAACACTCTGAGGAATTATGGGAGAGCATAAGGTTGTGCTTTAAATGATAATTTAGTGAACCACAGGAAGACAGCTGATAAGGAGAAAAGTGAAAGGCAAAATAAAAACCGAAAGAACTGCGGATGTTGTAAATCAGGAACAAAAACAGAAGTTGCTGGAAAAGCTCAGCAGGTCTGGCAGCATCCGCAAAAAAAAATCAGAGTTAACATTTTGGGTCCGGTGACCCTTCCTCAAAACTGACAGTGGCTGGGAAAATGTTGGCTTATATGCAGAAAATAGGAAGGGGCGGGTGGGATAAGGAATAAATGATAGGATGAAAGATAAAGCCCAAAGAGAGACAAGAGAATAAAAGCCTTTACTGAAGAAGGGTCCAGACCCGAAACTTCAGCTTTCCTGCTCCTTTAATGCTGCCTGGCCTGCTGTGTTCATCCAGCTGCACACCTTGCTACCTCAGGCTCCAGCATCAGCAGTTCCTACTATCTCTGAGAGAGAAGAGCAGTTGGACAGAAAAAGGAGTTGCTAACGATCAGGCTGGGAGGATGAATAGTTGCTAATGGGGACTGTTAGTGACTAACAAGAGGTGGTGTGTAATGGCAGGCTATGTGATAAATCCAGACAAGAGCAGGAAGCAGAGCCAATGATATCATTGACATATCGGAGAAAGAGATGTGGGTGGGAGCTGGAATAGGACTGGAACAAGGAATGTTCCACATACCCCACACAGAACCAGGCATAACTGGGGCCCATGCAGGTACCCATGGCCACCCCTCTGACCTGAAGAAAATGAGAGGAGTTAAAAGAGAATTTGTTGAGGGTGAGTTCGAGCTCGGCCAAGCTGGGGAGGGTGGTGGTGGGTGGTCTTGCTTCAGGTCTTTGCTCCAGGAAGAAGCGGAGAGCCGTAAGGCCGTCCTGGTGGGGAATGGACATGTAAAGGGATTGCACATCCATGGTAAAGAGGAGGCAGCTGAAGCATGCAAACCGGAAATTTTGAAACCGGCGTAAAGCGTCAGAGGAATCACGGATGTACGTGGACAGGGCAAAGAAAAAGACATGCCATGGAAATTTAGGCTCCAAACTGAGTGTAGTCAGGCTGATAGTGGTGGTGGTGGTGGGGAGGAGTATAAAGAAAGCAAAATGGAGTTTTCTTTGAAGGGTAATGATTGAAGAGTCTGTTTTGTTTTTTATTGATATGAATGACTTTGACACAGGCACAGCAAAAAACGCTATTGATTTTTCTTTATAACATCTAATTAAGATGGACAACAAACTGTGAAATAGTGCACGGAGACTTTGACACATGAACAAATTAAGTAAATACTACCACATTACCGTATTGAAGGGTCATTGATTACATGCTGTGGACCGGGACTTGAGTCTATAAATTTCTAACTTAAAGGAGTGAATACGACTAGTGAACTAAGACTGATTTTTTTAAAAATCTTTTCTTATGCTGTCGTTGTCTTTCTTAATTTAAACCTTCCATTTCTGGCATAATCATGGTGACTCTTCAAAGTAACATTTTCAGAATTCAATGTCCATAATATATTAAGATATCCAGAAATCCAAGCAACACTCTAGTTATGATTTCACCATGAAATAAACGATCGCTTCTTTGTCTTTTTTCTTCAATGGCTATGTGACTATAAGGAAGAATTGCGGTTGTATAGTCACCAGATCAATAAAACCCTGATGAAATGTTTACACCCGCTAATCTGCCAGCTTCCAAAATTGAGGGAATTCAATATCCAACAGGAATTATAATCCTGCAGCGAATTAAATATAATTGCACACGCTTTATTTTCATAAAAACCAAAAGAACTGCAGATGCTGTAAATCAGGAACAAAAACAAAGTTGCTGGAAGAGCTCGGCAGGTCTGGCAGCACCTGTGGAGGAGAAAACAGAGTTAACGTTTCGGGTCCAGTTCTAAAGAAGGGTCACCGGACCCGAAACGTTAACTCTGTTTTCTCCTCCACAGATGCTACCAGACCCGCTGAGCTTTTCCAGCAACTTTGTTTTTGTTGCGCTTTATTTTCATCCTTGGCATTGCTACACATTATCGAATGTTAACCTTAACACTATTGCATATTAGGACATTTGATGGCATGGCAGTAACATTGCTGACTAATAAGGCAGAGTCCTAGTTATTGTTCTGAGGACATGGGTTCAAATCCCACCATGACAGCTGGTGCAATTGAATATGTTCAATTAATAAGTCTGGAATTGAATGTTGGCTTCAGTAATGGTGATAAAGAAATTATTGCCTTTTGCTGTCAAACACCATCCAGTTCACTAACATCCTTTAGGGGAGGAAAACTGCAGTCTTTACCAGGTCTAGCTGACATACAATGTAGTTGACTCTTAACTATCCTCTAAAATGGCCCAGCACAAACCATTCAGTTCAATTATGGATTTATAAAGAGCACAGATTCACCAATGGTTTTTCATTATGACTATAGCATGTAGGAGCAGAATTTGGCTATCAAGACTCTACCCATTGAGCCTGCTTTGCCATTCAATCATGGCTGATGTGTTTCTCAAACCCATTCCCCTATCTCTCCTTGTAACTGTTGATCCCCTTCCCAATCAGGAATCTAATTATCTTTGTCTTAAATACACTCAATGACTTGGCCATGACAGCCTTCTGTTTCACAGATTCACCACCTTCTGGCTGAAGAAATTCCTTATCACCACAGTTCTAAAGGGTTGTCCCTTCACTCTGAGGCTGTGCTCTCAGTTCCTAGACTCTCCTACTAATAGAAAAATCTTCTCCACCTCCACTCAATCCAAGCCTCTCAGTATTCTCTAAATTTCAGTCAAATCCCCCTTCATTTTCTAAACTCCATCAAGTACAGGCCTACAGTCCTCAAACTTTCCTCATATGAAAAAGCCTTCATCCTGGAAACATTCTTATAATCCTCCTCGAGACCCCTCCAAGGCCAGCACATCCTTCCTTAGATAGGAGGCCCAAAACTGCTCATAATATTCCAAATGCCCTCAGATCTTGAATCAGGCATAATTATCTGCAATACACGCGTGCCCAATAATGCAATAGTTGTTTGTTCTGGATAATTACGATTGTTTTCCTGTGCTTTCTCACTCCCTCATGTTTTTGTCATGCTTTCACCTTTATTGTCTACTCCCATAACAATCTAAGGATGTACAGAATTTGAATAAAATGGAAGTGTGAAAGAGTGAAATTTTGACTGTTAATATGAAGTCATTCTAATAAATCTTTTGGAAAATGCACCAGCCTTCCTATTATACAGTTATTTCCAGACACAGATATATTCAAGCACAATACACTCAACTGCTGAGTGACTATTAAATAAAACTTGTGGCAATGAATGTTCTTGCAGAGGCATGTTTCACCATAAAGTAGAGAATTCATAACGATGACCTGATCTGATCATTCTTTTTCGACAGGATTCATCACAACCGCTCCAGTAATTAGTCTTCAAAGTTAGCACAGTGTTAAACATGGCCCTCTTCAGTGCATCTTTTCTGTAAAATATTTCTGTTATTCAGTGAGCTCATATTCAGATTCTGTAGTGAGAAATATTGAGACAAATTGAAGATGAACAGAAAATACCTTGGAGTGTGATTAGATTAGCAGAAGACAAAGGTCCTGGTCACATTAGCAATTTATTAAATGAGCATCTTAAGAACTCATTGATCACAGGATGAATTATGAAGCAGTTGAGAATAGCACAATAGAAAATAACATCAGGTAATGCACAAACCTATGATCAGTCACAGAACTAAGGGGGATAAGCAGCAAATTTGAATGTATAAAAAGGAATGATTCTGCCAAAGACTGATTCTGTCCACAGAGCCCCTGTCTGCTGATGATTGTAGTGTGTTCTTCGCGATGTAACATTGAACAAAGAAACAAAGACCATTATGTTAGGCCTATTATTTTATCCAACAGATTTAACTTCAGTGACCAGCACATTCTCTGCACCAAAGTAGCCTATAGTTCTATTATTCCTGGGAAATCTTGTAGAAACCTCATTTCCTGTAGGATTTCTGTTCCTCCGGGGAGTAAAAAGGCAGCAAAGCTAATGCCAGAGGTATTATAGAAGAGGAGAAGGAATGAGCAGCTGCCCATAAATGGAAGGAGTTGATCTAAAAAATGCAGGGAAAAATATATTAAAAAGTGGGAGGGAGCAGAGAGATCTGGACATACAGGAAAAATGTGAAAGGGAGAATATGCAATTAAACTGAAATTATTCTCTGATTTCAAGCAGGTTTTTCTGATTTCCTGATTTATACGTAACCACAGAAAGAATAATGTATCATAGAGAAGATGAAATATTATTCATAAATTCTTCACTGCATCTCTCCACCCTCTATTTGTAATAAAATCATACTTAAGGATTGTGGAAGAATGTGAAAAAGGGAAGGAATTGTGATTAAATAAACTAAGATATGGCCCAAATTAAGTCAGCTGCTTACTAGTTAGTATTATTCCGTTATTGATTGCACATTTCCACATTGGGAATGGCACTGATTATGAGTCAGATACAAAGAAAACACGGTTATACAGTACATGCCAGTGAGCAGGCACCATCTCAATGAGGGTATTTATTTGAAGGAAACATTTTCTTAGGCAGTAATTCATTCACTGTACATCTACAGTGTTTATCCTGCAACAGCTGGATAGAAGGAACTTTGTGCTTTCTATGGGTGTTCCCATTGAGAGGTTTTCACTGTCAGAATAGAGATCAAATGGAATAAAAAGTTAAATATGGCTCTCTGAGAAGTTATAAAGGATGGAGCAGTTTTCCATTAGTAACAATGACAAAGTACTGATCAAAATTTTTTTTAAAATTTGGAATGCATGCTTACTCTAGCATTGCAGCGCATGAAGGGCCTGAAAAAGAATTGAGAAATGAAGAGCCCATATTGCATAAGGACTAGTGTTATGTCTATTTATGTGTTGTTTCATCCTGTGGTGTGTGACACCACATTGTGCCCCCACAGACATTCCTTTGATGACCAGTAATCTTCCTCATGTCTGAAAACTTAGCCAGTTATAATTGCCCAATGTCAAAGGATCCAAACAAAGCAAAAGAAAGGACCGTTAGTTCCTGTCGTCCAGGATCAGACCACTCCCCCCACCCCACTATTCAGTTTGTCTACTTCACAACCAATTGAATTTGAGACTATGTTGCTGAACCACACAGTTTATGCTGGTTTAGGTGAATTCAAAACAGATGGCTTTTGTGTAATTGAATCCCAATGACTGACAGCTCCTTCCGTCAGTTCGTACAAATAGCTTTAGCAACTGATTTGTTGCTAGTAGCAGCTATACTACCAAAGTGAGAATTGTGTATAAATTGTTAAATGGTAAAAAGTACAACATACAAGCCGACTTTGAAATTATTTCATTCCACATTTGTAAAGCCTTATCCAACATTCTTTCTTTTTTCCCCTCCCCCGGGAGTTATATACCTTGCCTAGGAAGAGCTTGCTTGAACAATAGAAACTCAATAATTGAGCTGTACTTAGAAACTAAAGTTGCTGGTACGAACAGCAAAAGGTTTCTGAATGATAATTAGAAATACCAAGCTTCAGTCAAGTTCAGGAACAACCAAAATCTCCTTTGTATTAAGTGCGGTCCAAGTCGCAATCTCTCATTGATGAAGTTAATTAGTTAATTCTATCCAAGACGGGCAGAAGAGGGTTGAGAGGATGCTTAAATTAGCAAATTTGTGAAATGAACTCAACGCGATGTGAGAACTCCTGTTTTGATTCCAAAGGGTTTCTGGACATCCATGTAAACCTTTCTAGAGAGACTATATAGAAATGTAATGTTCACATAAGCTAAGAAAAAACATAGAGGGGCTTTTATTGTTTTTGTTCAGAGGATATGGGTGTCACTGGAAGGGCCAGCATTTGTTGCCCTTCTTGGTTACCATTGGAAAGTTGATGCTGAGAAGTCTACTTGAATTGTTGCAGTCTGTATGATGTGGGCACACCCATAGTGGTATTTGGAATGTAGGGCTGGGATTTGACCCATTGGCAGTGAAAGAACAGCAATTATCAGGTAGGTTTGTGACTTGGAGGGATCTGCTCACTTTTGACATCCACCTACTGGGAGTGTGGCTGATTGGGTTCCAGATTTCACTAGGGATCATTTTAGGATCTCTGGACTTAGATGAGCGGGATGGTGGTTGCAAGGAGGGTCTGGGTGGGGGAGGTCCAGGAATGCCATAGAGAGGATAGGGCAGTGATTTTCAGTAGCCCACCCTCACCTTCTGCCTCCTCCCAACCATGGTAACCAGCCAAGGTTTTTACAAGGTTCTTGAATCCAGACAATGGTTCGCAGTGGCCCTGACATCTTTGAGTCATGAAAAGCTGGCATGACAGCATAAACGTTACATGGGACAAGGAAATTCCTGCCTTCACAATGGAGCCAGCCTGTTCAGGAGGGCAGGTTGCAGGGTTACCATTCTATCCTATGGCAGCAAAGATTTGGAGGTGCTAGGAATTAGGACAGAAATCAAACAATTTGGTCCTGTCTACCATGTCCAAATCTCCACAAACCCTACCTCTATTCCAACTTGGTCAGAGACCTGAAAACCCTGGCCTTAATGTCCATGGACAAAATCAGTTTTGTGGTCATTTACTGTTTTGGGTTTGGTTCTTCCAAAACATCAGCACCCCTCTCAGGTTCCCTTCACCTTCCTTCCAAGAATTTCTATGAGAGGATTTCCAACAGGAAAGCTATTGGGATGACAATTGCTGCTGGGTTCTTCTCATGACCTAGCAACACACTGTTTTGACATAGGCATAACTTACCAAAGGAAAATTTACAATCTTTCCAACGCCCCACAAAATTAATATTTAAGTAAAATTTACACTTGTTTGAGCCAGGTGCTTTGAGAAATGCCGTGTCCCAGCAAAGAAAGAGAGGTCTACTTTCTTATAAGAAATATTAGAATACAGTTCCAACAACATGGAAATAATATGTCATGAAAGAAAGAAGCTGCCACAACTAACATTATTGTTTGACTATTAGTTATCATAGATACTCATGGCTGATCACCGTTAAGATGATTGACACCAAGGAGAAAGTAAACCTCACTTACCCTGATAAATTATGTCAAGAAAGAAATATGTGGATGTCAAACAAATGAAACATTGCACATAGTCTTACTGGGGTCTGAGTGACATGGGCTATGGCGAAATTTGTGACAGAATCAGATGAGATGTCAAACCAGGTCTCTACCAACATGGAGAGTAGCTCATTACATCTCTTATGTATTTGCCAATTTCTCACTAGACAGTGGCAAGTTGCTAAATAAGAGAGATTATTGCTTGCTAAACATCTTAATGTTGGTGGAACACACCTCATAACATTCAGCTTCCTATCTTAACAAATGTGTGGAGAATTATCCGAATTGTCAAAGTCAGCATGACACGTTGGACCGAAGGATCTGTTTCCATTCTATGTCTCTATAACTCTAATTGCCAAACTTCTCCAAAAGTGCCCATCACTTGTGAAACTTTCAAGGATGCTGTGGGAAGAAGGGAATATTTCTGCATCATATTTATACCAGAATGACTCTGGATTATACTGAATTCAGTGACAAATTTTATGATTGATTTGAGTTGAGACTGGGAAGAGGACTGGATTGTAGCAGGCACTCCCCCTTTGATGTTATAAGCTGGTCACTCAGCCAGTACTGCACCTTTACCAGGTTCGCGCACATACTGCAGCAAGGGTCATGGTGGAGCAGATGACTGGGCTGCTGAAGATGCAGTTCTGCAGCTTAGAGTGGGTTGGAGGGGATCCCCTGTATAGTCTAACTAGGGTGTGCCACATCATCCTAGTGTGCTGTGCTCCACACAATTGGAGCAAGCAATGTAATGGGTGGGGGGGAGTCAGGGGAATGGGAGCAGGCGTCCGAGGAGAAGAATGAGGACAAGATGCCAGATAGGTACATCTGGCCATCGTAGGATATCAAAGAGTCATTGGTCATGATTAGGCATTGTTGGAGCAATATTCAACCTCAATTGGTTTTGTTTATGTTCAATTTCATTGGCTATCAATAAAAGCTCATGTTTGGAATGATCTGATTGCTTGCCCTTACTGGACAATTACTAGACACAGATGACCAGTGAGCATTGGGATCAGAATAGTGGGGACTGAGAGAGGGTGCTTGAATGAGATGTAGCTATGGATAGGTCAGCTGCGTGGCCTAGTGGTTAGGCTGAGAGAACAGAGTTTTAGGTACAAGGGAGTGTCAGAAGCGCTATGTGCCATGGGCAGCATGGCTTCATGGTTGCTGTGCATTAATGTTACCAGTGAAGGGCAACACCAGATTGCCAACATTTGTCTTGGTGCACAGTGGTCTTTCAACGATGATGTAGCTAAAAGAGATGCCAGTCTTTTGGCAGATATTCCTTGAGTGGCAAGTTGTTCCGGAAACATGTGTGGTAAGGTGGAGTTAGAATCGGACATGTGGAATACGACAGGAGCAGGGCAGGTGTTTAATGAGCTGTATTTGGAATGATACAGTGAGAAATCTTGCTGGGCGTTCTGTCTGGAAATCCTCTAAAAGACTCGGTGCAACTTGCACTTTAGCAAATAAAGGGTAAGATTTAGCCCAAGAAGACGGGCCTAACAGAAACTGGAAGGAATCTAAAAATTACAGCAAAATTTCTCTATCCAGGAGTACCTTGCATCACTTCAATGTCCAACAAGCAACGAGTTCATGAATAAATTCATCAAATCATACAAATGCAAACATAGGGTCTCCCTAAGGTAAATGGTTAAATCCACAGTTTCTGCTATTTTCTCTTGGTTTTTAAAAGAAATTATATTGGCTTAATTTGCGGACAAGCTGGAAATTCTTCAAGTAATTAAAAATAACTTCCTGAGGTGACTCAAAACCAGGTCTTTCGGGAAAAAGATTACCATTGCACACTATCAGGAAGGAAGGTTTTGAAGTTACACATGGCTCTGGCTTTTAAATGGGTAGAGGGGTTTTCCATCTCAGCATTCATAATTTGGAACAGGATGAATGCTGAATGCGGTACGTCTGGGAGAAATCAATGACTTTGGACCTTTACTTCCCAATGGTATCCACCGCTGAGGTTTTCCTAAACTCATGTCTGGGTCTATGGCTGACTAATTGATAAAGAGTAAATGTTATATTTAGTTAACAACTCCCTTATGATCAAATTTTGGCCAGAAAATGAAATTCATGGATCTTGATCTTCCTTCATCTAACAGTTTCCATTTCCCAATGTTCAACTATTTGAACGGTCGCTAACAGTTACTGCTCAATCAGGTTTCTGAATTATGCAAGCATTGGACAGAAAGTTGGGAGAATTATGTGAGATTGGCAGTGAAGAACGACAGTACCAGTTTAGGAGAATGAGAGGTGGCCTCATCAAAACATATAAGATTTTTAAAGAATTTGACAGGGTAGATAAGGAGAGGTTACTTCCCCTTGTGGGAGAGTCTAGGACATAATGTCAGCATGAGGGTCACCAGTTGGAACAGAGATAAGGAGGCATTCCTCCTCTCAGAAGCTAGTCAATCTGTGGTATTGTTTACCACAACGGCTCTCAAGACTGGGTTATTAGGTATATTTCAGGCTACAATCAATAGATCTTTAGTCTATAAGGGAATCTAGGGTTTTGAGAAAAAGAGAGGAAGTTGGCTTTGAGGATTAACAGA
The DNA here is from genome assembly GCA_024137785.1 of Ginglymostoma cirratum. Lineage (NCBI taxonomy): Eukaryota > Metazoa > Chordata > Chondrichthyes > Orectolobiformes > Ginglymostomatidae > Ginglymostoma > Ginglymostoma cirratum. Next base: position 17,482,291 of record JAHRHZ010000223.1, read on the forward strand.
TCAGCCATGATCTCATTGAGAGGTGGAACAGATTTGATGGGCCAAATGGTCTATTTCTGCTTCTACATTTTATGGTTAATGTGGTCAATGAAATGAGATGAGTTCTTGCTAGTGAGCAGCAAGAGGCCTCTCTGCATATATTACCATGAATTCACATTCTCAGGATTAAATTGGGTCTAGTGATCCTTCCACAGAACCTTCTGAAGAAGAGTGACTGGAACCCAATGTTAACTCTGATTTCTCTCCACAGATGCTGCCAGACCTGCTGCGATTTTCCAGCAATTTCTGTTTTTGTTTCAGATTTCTAGCACCCGCAGTTCTTTCAGGACAATATGAGGAATGGAGTGACACAGAGGCTTAGTGTATAGATAATGAGGTGAGTTAGGGAAAATAGCACAAGAAAAGTCATTAGAGCTCACAGAGAGAAACTGTCCATGAAATTTGCCAAAGATGACATAGCCAATTTCCAGTAAGAATAACGCTCTTAAGGATCACAGCCTAATGTAAGTTTTCACAGCTTCAACTATGTTCCGAAGTTTAGAAATTGAACTTCAAGTAATCATTTGTCATGACAGTTAAACAGAAATTTTATTCTGGCAAGGAAAGTCATATTTTCAGGGTTTTCTTGCCAAAACAAAGAGGAGTGCAAGAAATCCAGCAACTGAAATTAAAATGCAATAAAGTGTTTCCCAATTTTTACATTTTTTTATGGAAACAGTTCTTTTCAAAGTTCAAAAGCAAAGTTATTCAAATGATTACAACATTGGGTGTTGATTAGATGTGGCCTCTTCTACATCGGTGAGACCAAGCTGAGGCCCAGAGCTCGTTTTATAGAGCATCTGCGCTCTGTTCACAACAGGCGACAACACCTTCCAGTTCTGAACCACTTCAACTCTCCCTCCCACTCCCTGGACGACATGTCCATCCTGGGCCTCCTCCGGTGTCACAACGACACCACCCAGAAACTGGAGGAACAGCACTTCATATTCCACCTTGGGAGCCTACAGCCCGATGGCCTAATTGTGGACTTTACTAGTTTCAAAACATTCCCACCCCCAGACTCGTCCCATGACCAACCCTCCCTCTCATCCCCATCTCCTTGACCTGACACAACCTGACACAACTTGTCCGTCTTCTCTCCCACCTATACGCTCCTCCCACCTCACTGACCAATCCCCACCACTGCCTACCTGCACTGACCTATCACCATCCCATTTACCTTCCCCAGACCCACCCCTCCTCTCTATTTATTTCCGAGCTCCTTTCCACTTCTCCCCTTTCTGAAGAAGAGTCCTGACCTGAAACTTCAACTTTCTTACTCCTCTGATGCCACCTGGCCTGCTGTGCTCCTCCAGCTCCACACCATGTTATCTCACACTCCAGCATCGGCAGTTCTTACTGTCCCTGAGGTGTTGACTCCCATTGGATTGGATTGAGTTCAGATGGGACTTCATTATTACTGTGATTTGAATCTTCACTAGAAAATGTATATAAAAGAACAACTTTCACTTATATTGCACTTTTAAAGCAACGAATTGTCTTAAGGCACATCACAGGTACGTTTATCAATATCAAATCATCAATTTTATTCAAAGCTATGATACAACGTTTTGGAGCATTAGTGGTCATTAAGGTAGGACATGAGTAGATGCATTTTTGAGGCCTGTTGAGTTATGTTTCTGACATGACTCTGTCAAATAGAATGACTGTTTAGGGAGATAATTGGAGGGGAAAATAATTCACTAGCAAAGCTGGAGCATACAACATACATCATATATGAACATACAAATTGGGAGCAGGAGAATGCCATTCAGCCCCTCAAGCCTAATAAGCAATTTAATGAGATTATGGCTGATCTTATTATTCCACACTTCCACTTAACCACAAAAAAATGTTATCACTTGAATTGTCTTGAACATATCTACCTTTGCCTTAAAGAAATGTAGAGACTGCTTCCAATGCCTTTTCAAGAAGAGATTTTCAAAGACTTATTACCCACACTGAGAAAAATATTCTCCTCATTTCTGTCCTAAAAGAGTGGTCCTTAATTTTTAGATACCTAATTTCAAATTCCTAGTTTTAAAATCTCCTTTAAGAGGAAACATCCCTTCCACATGCATCTTGTCATGATTCCTCATGATCTTACAGGCTTCAATAAGGTTGTGTCTCATTCTTCTGAACTCTAGTAGATAAAAGCCTAGTTTATCAAATCTTTTCTGATAATGCAAACAATCCATTCAAGGTATTAATTTAGAAAACCTTCTCTGAAATGCTTCCAACACATTTACATCCTTTATTAAGTGAGGAGGCCTTTACTGTGCACAGTACTCCACATGTTGTCGCGGCAGTCACCTGTGTAACTGAAGCATAACATCCCTACTTTTGTATTCAATTCTACTTGCAATAACAATTATATTCTATTAGCTTTCCTAACTACGTACTCACACTACATACTTACTTGCAGATCTTTACGCATCTCAGAGATCTGCAATCTCTCCCTTTTAAATAGTATGCTTCATATAAACATCGGAACAAGAAGCAAAATAGGCCATTCATTCCCTCAAATCTGTCCTGCCATTTAATAAGATCATGGCAAATCTAATTTTACCCTCAAATCCACGTTTCTGCCTGCCCATGATCACCTTTCACCTACTTACTTAACAAGAATCTGTCGACTTCTACTTTAACAATATTCAAGGACTTTGCAGCCATATCTTTTTCATGAGAAGAGTTTCAAAGATTCAAGACTCTTTGAGAGTTAGATGTTTGTCTCATCTCTGTTTTAAATGGGCAATCCCTGATTTTTAAAAAGTGACTTTAGATCTAGATTCCCCCACAAGAGAAAACGTTTCTCCACAACTACTGTTATAATCTCTCAAGATTTGATATCTTCCTTTTCAACCTTCCTGCCAAAGTGAACAAGTTCACAATTTCCCACGTTATACTCCATTTGTCAGATCTTGGCCCAATCAACTAACCTATATGTATCCTTTTGTAAAATCCTTATGTCAGCTTCACAATCTACTTTCCTCTATATCTTTGTGCCAACAGTGATTTAGCACTGGAGCTTTTGTCTCTTCAATCAATTATAATACTAATGTAATACATAAAAGTTTGAGACACACCACTCATTTCATTTTGGCCAACCAGAAAATAATCCATTTATACTTGCTCTCAGCCTTTCAATGTCATTAAGGAGAGAGTCCAGAATTTTTTCCCAATGACCATGAAGGAACTGCAACATTTTCCAAGTCAGGATGGCGTGCTGCAAGGAGAGTTACTTGAAGATGATGTTCCTATGTATCTGCTGCCCTTATCCTTCTAAATGATAGTGATATTGGGTTTGAAAGGTGATGATGAAGGAGCTTTAGTAAAGTTTTGTTGCATATCTTATAAATAATACATATTGCTGCTACTCTGTATCAGTATTGAAGAAAGTTAATGGCTGTGGATGTGGTACCAATCATGTGCCCTGGACAATGCCAGGCTTTTTGAGAGTTGTTAGAGCTGCACTCATTCAGGCAAGTAGACAGTATTCCATCTCATTCCTGACTTGCGTCTTGCAGATGATTGACAGGCTCTGGGGAGTCAAGAGGTGCGTTACTAACTACTCATAAACTCTGACCTACTCTTGTAGACACAGTACTTGTATGGCTTGTTCTGTTCAGTTTCTGGTCAATGGTAGCCCCCAGAATGTTGATAGTGGGGGATTCAGGAATGTTAAAGCTTTTGAATGTAACAGGGCAACGGTCAAATTCTCTTTTTGGAGATGGCCAGTGCCTACCACTTGGGTGGCATGGATAGAACTTGCCACTTGTCAGAGCAAACCTGGATATTACCCAGTTCTTGTTGCATTTCAATATGGAGTCCTTCAGTAACTGAGGAATCATGAATGATGCTGAACATTGTGCATCCCCACTTCTGACCTTATGCTGGATGTGAGCTGGGTAGCTCTGGCACAACTCAAATTGAGTGTCAGTGAGCAGGTTATTGCTATGCAAGTACTGCTTTATTTTGATGATGACCCCTTTCATCAGTCTACTGATGATGGACAGTAAACTGATGGAGCGGTAATTGGTCAGTTTGGATTTTTCCTGCTCTTTGTGAATAAGGGATGTCTGGGCAATTTCCCATCACTTTTCATTCACGGGATGAGGGTTTCGCTGACCAGGCAGTATTTATTGCCCATCCCTAATTACCAAGAGGGCAGTTCAGAGTCAACCACATTACTGTGGGTCTGGAGTCACATGTAGACCAGGTAAGGATGGCAGTTTCCTTCCCTAAAGGGAGTTAGTGAACCAGATGGATTTTTCCAACAATTGACAATGTGTTCAAGGTCATCAGTGGACTCTTAGTTTCAGATATTTATTGAATTCAAATTCCATGATCTGCCATGGTGGGATTAGAACACAGTCCCCAGAACATTATCTGGATCTCTGGATTAACAGTCCAGTGACAATACCACTAGGCCAATGCCTATTGTAGGGAAGATGCTAGTGTTAGAGCTGTTTTAGAGCAGTCTGGCTCAGGGTATTCAACCGCAAATCTTCAGTACTATCGCCAAAATGTTGGCTGGGCACATAGCCTTTGCAGAATCTAGTGTCTTTAGTCATTTCTTAGTATCACCTGGAGTGAACTAAATTTACTGAAGGCCAGTATCTGTGATGTTAGGGACCTTCAGAGGAGGCCAAGATGGATCATCCACTTAGTCCTTGGGCCTGAAGATAGTTTCAAATGATTTAACCTCACCTGTTGCACCTGGGCTCCCCATCATTAAGAATGGAGATATGAGGGGAGCCTCCTCCTCCAATGAACTGTTTAATTATCATTATGTGGTGACACTACAGATTTCTTATAGAAACTCAACACCCACAGATCAGTCAAACCAGGAACATTCTCATCACAAGGGATGTTTCAACACTCTACACTAGCCTCAACCATGGTGATGGCATTGCTGCAACAGACTCAGTACTCCATGCCAACAACTGCCAATTTCCAGACACCATCCTACAACTCACCTGCTTCATCCTTGACCACAAATTCTTCACCTTCGACAGCCAATTATCCAACAGCATATGTGAAAGGTTGTGGCAGGACTACACAGCTTATATTGGATCGATTAGTTGTGGAATTACTCAGCCTTGTTCATCACTTGTTGCTAATGCTGGTTTACACATAAATAGACCTGTGTTGTAGTTTCTCCAGGTTGACACCTCATTTTCATGTATGCTTGGTGCTGTCCCTAGTATGCCTTGTGCACTCTTCATTGAACCAGGATTGATCCCTGGTTTGATGGTAATGATAGAGTAAGAGATATGCTAAGCCATGCGGTTGTCGGCTGTGTTTGAGTACAATTCTGCAGCTGATTGCCCAGAGGGCCTCATGGATGCCCAGATCTGAGTTGCTTGATTTGTTCAATATCTGTCCCATTCAGTGTCACACAACATGGTGCAGCTTATCCTTAATGTGATGCGGCACTATAACAAATGACTTCTGGAAATCTAAGTTCAATGCATTCTCTGGCCCTAATTTATCCACAGCACACATTACTTCTTCAAAGAACTCTAAAACATTGCTTAAACATGAATTTCCTCTCATAAAACCACATTGATTCTCCCTCATTACTTTGAACTTCTGTCTGGGGAGGTAGTGGTGTAGTGGTAATGTCACTGGGTTAGTAATCCAGAGCTACAGACTAATGGTCTGATGACAGATTTGAATAGCACCATGGCAACCTCCTATGCTCCAATGAAAAAGTCCCAGTGTCTCTTATAACTCAAACACTCCAGTCCCAGCAATATCCTGGTAAATCTTTACTGAATCCACGCCAATTTACTAATATCTTTCCTATAGCAGGGTGAGAAGAACTGTACACAATACTCCAAAAGTGACCTCACCAACATCCTGTACATCTTCAACATGACATCCTAACTCCTATGATTAATGATCCGAGCAATGAAGGCAAGCATGTTAAATCCCTTCTTAACCACTCTATCTACGTTTAACGCAACTTTCAAAGAACTATGTATCTTAATTCCTAAGTGTGGGGCCCAGAGCCCTACCATCAACTGTACACCTCCTGCCCTCGTTTGTTTTACCAAAATGCAATGCCTCGCATTCATCCAAATTAAACTCCATCCTGCTACTCCACAGCCCATTGTCCCAATTGATCAAGATCCCTTTGTATTCTTAGATAACCTTCTTCACTGTCGACTGTACCATAAATTTTGGTGTCATCTGCAAACTTACTAACCATGCCTCTTAAATTCTCATCCAAATCATTTATATAAATGTCAGACAACAGTGGTGCCTATTGTTTAAAGCTTTTGTGATCACTGGCAACAGAATGAGAGCAAACAGTGTAATTTTCTTCTTTGTTTTCGGCACATAGATGGACAATGAGGATCAGTAAGGAAAAAAAAACTTAAAAAGTTAAGCATTAGCAAGAGTGAAACATTTTAAAAATGCTTCTGAATGAAGTAAACTGTAAGGCTGCAGTTGAATAATTTTAGCTTCCATCATCATCGATAACATTAAAAATGAAGATTAATGGGTCACAATTGTCCTGCACGATATTAAGTAACAATCATATTAATGTATTCTTATAATTCCTTTTGGTTATTACGTCAAAAATTGTTTAACTATTTACAATGTTATTTTAACAAAGGTTAATGTTTAGACATTAGACAAAGAAATAAGTTGTATTTTACAGCAGCTTTCCATTATCCCCGGGACGCCCCATTACACAACCATTATAAGGGATTCTGCCAAAATAAGTATGTTGTTTACAAACAAGAAGTTTGAACGCACTTTCATATCATGAAGAAATACGCCTGCCGTTCTTTTGTCAACAAACTCTGCCTCTTCTTACTTGCAATATTTGAGATATGCCTGTTAAGACAGCTGTTTATATTTATGTCTAGTGCCCTCAGGGAAGTCATACAACTGTTTGTTCACTTCTCCAGCCTCCGCTTCCAGTTCTTGACCTATTTCATGAGGATTGAACTCTGTCTACTCAGTTATATTTTTCTTCCTTAAGTCTCCCCCTCACAAATGGGACTTTCCTTCTGTGTGAATGTATATAGACAAATCATACAATCATGCAGTACAGAAGGAGGTTCAAGTCAAAGGAAATAGATTGGGTTGGAATTCACACAGTAGACCAGCTTACTTTATTCCGTCGTATGTAAAGAATTGCTTTCAAAGATATTCAACATTTTAACAATAGATTTGGATAGTTAACCATTGTGCATCCATGCAGATTTCATGGGGTCATTGCAGTTTCTGGATTGGTGGATATAAGGCTTTAGAATCTTTCAAAGGAAGACAGGTTTTGGCTCCAGCTGATTCCTACTGTGAGTGGTTAGGACCTGTGAATATTCAAGTTATGAATATATGCATGGAAAGTAAGTATATACAGTATATACAGTAAGTACATCTGCAAATGCAGTTACATCCCATGGTTTACACCCCCAACACTTTTCATTCTGCCTTGCTCCATCACACCACTCCTCACACCCACACAACTTTAAGCAGCACCCAACCTTCACTTTCCATGCATTTCCATGCACCAGGAGAAATAATGACCAATGAACAGTAAATGGAAACAAGAAAACATTCACCTGCCATCCTCATTTGTTGCTATTTAACTTTCCTGGAATCCTGCCTCACTCAGGGACATGACTTGGAAAGGTAATGAAAACAAAAAAAATAAATTAAATAAAGCTGCCAGAGCATATTTTCAAGCTGATCTTGATACTGCCTCTGCTTCTGAATTTTACTTGAGAGTGAGAATATTGTATGCTCCCATAATAGATTAAAAACAATCACAGCAAAATACAAAGGACTACATATTATCCAGTTATTGGCCCTTTAGATTGAGTGTCTTTTTTTCTTTTGTTCTAATTTTTGCTTTGCAAGTATTTTAGGATTGAGTTTCAAGTCATTTTGTTAATTTCCATCATCACACTCCCTGACTTCCTGATCTTAATGGTGCCTGAACTTCATTCAATCTTTCTCAAAAGGAAGAGTGAACTTTGCAGTTCTTAACGTCTGGTCATAGAACAGAATCCACGGAGGCTCAAAGAAAGTTATCTATCTGCCATAGACTAGGGAGAGGAAGCAGCTTTTGGAAAATCATATCCCCACAAAACTTTGACATCCAGTGGCATTTTGGATTCTTCATTCCAACTGCTTGCATGGGTAGAAATTATTTCAGAAACACTGGCTCACACAATAGTATTAATGCACAAGTCAATCTGTTCTTTTCACATGTGTCAGGGGAAGGATAATAAGTCCAATACTAGTCTATTTTTCACATGTATTAAATAGTGAGTCATTAAATTTAAAGTTCTATGATTAAGCTGTTTATCACATTTATTAAACTCATTTTGCTCCAATCAGATGCAAAGCAAAATTTTTGGCTGGAAGTATCGGAGAGAATGGTTTGTCTAATTCTCTTTAAGTTAAAAATCCAGATTCCTGATAATAATCTGAAGACTCCTCATAAGATGGGTTTAATCCAAATATTGACTGAACCGAAATGTGCAATTGAAGCAACCTGGGCTTCGCATCTCTAACCCACTCATGATTCATTTTAACTCGATGTGACGTCAACCGCATTTAATGGGACAATATACAAATGGAAATTGGAGGTGTTCATGATGAATGCTGTACCTCTAGCAAGGACAGCAGTTAGGATCAAAGATATACTGCGGAGTGCAGTCAGGAAGAGGAGACTCATTCTTATTCCCAGCTATAGGAAGAAGAAATCTGATGCTTTCACCAAGGAGGCAGCTGAGGAGATGACCAACTGGAATATTGGATGCAGTATAGGAAGTGGTTGAATGGGCTAACCAGGCCAGGAACAGTAAGTACATCTGCAAATGCAGTTACATCCTATTGTTTACACCCCCAACACTTTTCATTCTGCCTTGCTCCATCACACCACTCCTCACGCCCACACAACTTTAAGCAGCACCCAACCTTCACTTTCCATGCATTTCATTAACTCCCTGCATGTCTAACCTACTGTTACCCAATACAGCCTAATTCTAAAACAACGCAACACGATACCTCACCAAACACATTGCATCTAACATGTAAATACTCAGCCTTCACTCACTCAAAGTTTTGTTTCTTTTTTCATCCTCATAGGTGAAGAGAATACGCCAATGCAAGGAAGGGAGAGAGATAGAATTGTCAGTGGGCACAGAAATTAGTCCAGCTAGGCGGACCTGGAGATAAGTTGGAGATGAAGAAACAGGAGCTTGCAGAATTACAACCTTATCTGCTATCTATATGCTAGCTGTATTTTATGAATGACAGAGCAATGAGAATAGAGAGTATGATGAGAGTCAATCTTTGTCCCTTGCCTTTTTCAGTCTTCCAGAGCACTATTCAGCAGGTATCACAGAATACACTTAACAGTCATTCCCTAAAGAATGCCATTCTTTCTATAAGTGTGATGTCACAGATGTATGAGAAGACATTACACAAATTCTCAATGCTCTGATACATTAGATAGTGAGCTTCACACCTTACAGTGAGTGTAGGCAGATGCTGGCAGCAGTGACAAGTGTGGAAAGTCTGTATTGGAGAGAACAATCCTTCCTGAACTCTGTTCAGCCGAATACAAATAAGGGCTATTGACAAGGACAAGAATGGAAGAAGTGCATCAGGATCTAAACTGGGTATAAACTGATGTGATATGTACTATCTCCACAGCAACAGAGAATAGAGGAGCCTAATTCAAGCTCTATTAGATTAGCATTGAAGTCATTGGGATTGTGTGCCTTGGAGGAAGGGTGCCTACCACAATGAACCTTCAAATGTGGCTCTCCAATGAGTCCAAGCAGGCCGTGACTGTAGCTGTTCAAGACATTCCCATTGACTTTACAAGGATGACAAGTAATTTACTTAACATGACACTAATCTCCACAAAACTAGCCTGCAGCAGAGTAGCAAGTATGATGGACTGTTGGCCCAGAAGAGGGATGATTGCAGAAGTAGACTCAAAAAGCACCTGTTATTTTTGGGAACCCACTTGGAGAGTTCAACTTGAGTGCCTAATTGTTCTGACTATTGTTAGTACAAGTGAAATTTACATGACTCCCAGCCCTGGCAAAACAAATACCACCCATCATCTGAATTATGGCATCTGCTAACAGCTAACCAGAAAATAACTTATGATGTCTTCGCTAGCACCCTGGAAGACACCAGAGGTAAAATAATTGATGATGGTGTTGCCATTCAGTGATCCAGCAGCCAGCACGTCTTCTAGTCACCTGCACATATCACAACCGTGCGACATGACAGCCTCAGCTTGTGGAAGTACAGGTCTTCCAAGAGGCCAAGGAAGCCAGGCATTATCTCTAAACACCACAACATTGTCAAGCTTCTTCTGACTTCAGCTTCCCTTCTGCCCACTGCCTCCTATGCAGCACTTTTCTATGCACTTCCTGTCTTTAACTTTCCCCCATGCAATTCACAGGCAGGCTGCACACCTCCCTCATTGTATGTGCTGATTACATCTCAGCACTGCATCAGTACCATCGATCTTGCCAGTTTGAAAGTTAGAAAAGGCTGTAGCCGCAGAATCACTCTCTGACAAATGTTTCCCGAGGGGCACTGAGACAGAAGCTGTCATAAGTGAGTTTAATTGACATGGAGCAAACCCAATCTTAAACACCCACCTGAACTCTAGCTTAATTTCAACATTTTTCTGGATACCTTTTTTATAATAATTTATAGAATAAAAGTATTGCCCAAGCCTCATTCTACTTGAGAAGGTGGTAATAAGCAATCTTCTTGTTGGCTTTATCCTCCTTGCTACCTATTTTTGTCAATACAATGGGAAATCAGGCTAATTTTGTGATGAATGTCTACTATTTTTGTTCTCAGTGATAGCCCCTTTATGATTCCGTACCTGTCCTTCCAGGAAGCAGGGTTGGAAAGTGCTGTCAAAAGAGCCTTGGTGATTTTTTTGCATTCGTATGTGCTATGTATGTGGTACACACAGCTGCCTCTGTGGATGGTGGTGAAGGCAGTGAATGTTAAAGGTAGTGAATTGAGGTAATGTTCAATGTAACGAAGGAGGCTGTCCTGGATGGTGACGAGTCTTTGGAGTGTGGTTGGAGTTGCAGTCATTCAGACAAATGTAGAATATTGCATCACACTCCTGACTTGTACCTTCTAGGTGATGGCAGGCTTTGGGCAAACAGGAAGTGAGCTACTCGCCACAGAATTCCAACTCTGGCCTACTTCTAGCTACAGTACTTAGATGGCATTCATGTACAATTTCTAGTCAATTGTACCTTTTGGGATATTGAAGGTGGAGTATTCAGTGATTATATTGCCATTGAATGTTAAGGGGAAATGGTTAGATATTCTCCTGTTTGAGATTTTCATTGCTAGCATTCCTGTGGCATGAATATCACTTGCCACTTATCAGTCTAAGCCAGGATATTGGCCAGGTATTGTTGCATATGGAAATGGACTCCTTCAGTATCTGCGGTATTGCAAATGGTGCTGAATGTTATACGATCATGCTCATGTACCATCATAGAATAAAAAAGAACTCATTAATGTCTCCTAAATGCAGCGCCAGATCCCATCCACCTGCACTAATTAAAGAACTGGTTCTTAATGTATGATCTATGAGGGTCATTCAGGATGTTCAGAGCTAGTCCAAAATACAGGTCACTGATATGTCACACCATCGCCAAGGCTGTAGTAGAGAACAGGCTAGAGACCTCATCCCTACCACTTGTATTTCTGAGGCACGAGTCAACATCAGTGTGAACAACAACAATGTAGTATTCTAGACTGGTTCATGGAATTGCCGATTTTGTTTGATTAATATTAATGTTAATAGAAGACAAGTATCAATCATTCAGAAGATGATCATTGTAATGATTTTATAGCATAGAAAAGAATGTTTCAAATGAGTGTATTCACCAGTCATATTAACTTTATGATAGAACATGTCTATATTTTTGATGTTGGCAGGAATTAATCATTTATTTAAATTTAATGTTTGAGATACATGCATTTATTACATTTCCATTATTTTCAATGAGCGTTGGTTTGTGAAGACAGGTGAAAGCAGGTAGGATAGATTTAGAAGAAAAACAGAAATTGCTGGAGAAATTCACCAAGCCTGGCAGCATGTGTGAGGAGAAAACAAAGTTAACATTTCAAGTCTAGGACTGAAGGGGGGTCACTAGACCAGAAACTTTAACTCTGTTTTCTATTCACAGATGCCTCCAGATCTGCTGCGTTTCTCCAGCGTTTTATGTTTATGTTTCAGATCTCCAATGTCCACAGCTCTTTGTTTTATATTAGGATAGGGCTGAGGGTGGTCTGTTGCCTATTAAATTACGTAAGTGCTCTGTAGACAAAAAGGATAGAGAATGACTGAAGCAAAGCCCTGAATTCAGCAAGGAAGTTATTCACAGGCATTAAAAGGTGTCCCCATTATATGAGGAAATGGGCACGGTTATGGATGAGATCCAAAAATCAATACTTTAACCATGTACCCCACCCCAATCCAACCTATTCCTGAAATCTCCAAATAAATTGTGCTGTGTTTTCAGCTTTCAGTACAACAGCACAGAAAACTCAACCAAAGCTCTGGGGAAAACAAATATTTGACACATTTCAGTTCAATGACAGAAGCATGCAGTAATAAGAGTGCTGAAGACATTAGCACTGCCGTTTGTTTGGCTGACGAGAATCAACTTGTGCAGTGGCCTAAAATATTGCGTCTTTTCAAGGCTTGCTCAGGGGTGCTATCACAATTTGTGAATGTATTTTAGTCAAGCGTTTCGTCAAATAAAAAATAAAAAAAGTACATGAGCTAAGTGCAGGCCAGCTGTTTCTGTGCAATGGTAATTTCACGATGCCAATAGTCCTCACAACTGGGTCAGGACAGTAAGTTTACACAAGAGCTTACAATGTGCCTCTTCTCTCTGTTCTGGAGAACAGCCAGCCTGAATACAGAACACATCTGTTAAGGTGAAAGTCAAATTATATTCTGGGAAGAAGGACTGAGTGCACTAGGATCTGTACAGACAAGGATGTCTAAAAATTCATATAAATAATGCTGGAGCTCTTTGAATCTGAATTGTCTCTTTTAGGGATTAGGTTGTCACAGCCCTTTGATGCCTGTCCCATTATGCTTTCAAATACATGCAGTGTTGTTTTTATAAGTCATTTATGCAGGTTTTGCTCTTCTTTCCCGAAGGTTAATACAAGAGCAAGTCAGATTTAAAAAAGTTGACTCTGACAGAGCACATTTTAATCTGCATAGATTACTATTTATTTGTTAAAATGTTGCATTAAAGAACCTGAGATGGAATTAGCCTGCTTGAGTTAACATCAGCATTCAAATAACTAAGTTGGCATTAGTCCGACTTTCACAGGCATAATCACCACAATGCTCACTTTGCAGCAATCGTCACTGATTCTGCACATTAGAAATAATTAGTAATAAATCACCCAATCATTAAGCTCAGTATCTACCTAACTTAACATATTTTTGAGCATATTCCTCTCAATTCTAAGAAAGGCCGGGTTCACTGACACCGAAGGGATTGCACTCACTGCCCACGCAGTCAAAGGGCCTGTGACATCATTGTCAGCAACGCTGCAGTGAGCTGCCAATGTCAAAGATGAAGAGAAATGCAATTTGTGCTTTCTAAATATTTCAGATGAAATCAAACTTGGGGTCACTATTTTCTCACTGACCTACTCCAAACAGTTGCCCGCTATGCTCCTGACTTTTCATAGCCCCACTCCTGTTCACTGATTACCATCCCTGGGAATGAAGGAGAAGATGGAGAGTGAGGGAGAGGCTGTGAGGGACCCAGGAATGAGGGGAATGAAAAAGAGAAGTAGCAAGTGGGCACTGAATGGACAGAGGGCCTGCATCAGGTAAAAACAGCGGGCAGAGGAGCGAGGGGGGCCAAGTGGTGTGGTGAGGGACAGAACTATTCACCAAGAACACTGAGTAAAGCAGTAGGTGAAATGAGAGTGGCAACAGGTCATTGGGCATCAATGGCATTGCACATAAGGACAGAGTTGGCACCAGCTTCCAACTCAAGATCCACATCAAAGGCATGAGTGATGCCGACTTACTCTGAAAGTCAGTTGGCAGGATTGATTGATTGATTGATTTATTGTTATCACATGTTTTGGGATACAGGGAAAAGTGTTGTTTTGCGTGCTATACAGGCAGATCATACCATACAAAGTGCATCAGAGTAGAAGAACAGATTGCAGTATAGCTGTACGGAAGGTACAGAGAGAGAGAGATCGGAATTAACACTTGAGAGTTCAATTCAAAGTCTGATAACAGTGGGGAAGAAGATATTCTTGAATCTATTTGTACGTGTATTCAAACTTCTATTTCTTCTGTCCAACAGAAGAGGGTTGAAGAGAGTATAACCGGGCTGGGAGGGGTCTTTGATTATGTTGGTTGTCTTTCTGAGATAGCAGGAATTATAGGTGGAGTCAATAGATGGAAGGCTGGTTTGCATGATGGACTGGGCTGTGTTCACAACCGTCTGTAGTTTTTTGAGGTCTCAGGAAGAACAGTTGCCATACAAAGCCATGATGCATCCAGATAGGATGCTTACAATGGTGCGTCTATAAAAATTGGTAAAAGTCCTTGTGGACTTGCCAAATTTCCTTAGTCTCCTGAGGATTTAGTGACATTGTTGTTCTTTCATGACCATCACATTGTGAGCGGACCAGGACAGATTGTTGGTGATCATCACTCCCAGGGACTTGTCACTCTCAGCCATCTCCATCTCAGCACCATTGATGTAAATGGGGGCGTGCCCTCCATTCCGCTTCCTGAAGTCAATGACCAGCTCTTTTGTTTTGCAGAGGTTTATGAAAGATTGTTGTCTTTACACCATACCGCTAAGCACTCAAAAATCTCTTTCCTGTATTCTGTCTTGTCATTGTTTCAGATCTGACTTACAATAGTGGTGTCGTCAGCAAGCTTGTAAGTGGAGTTGGGACAGAATTTGGCCACATAGTCGTCAGTGTATCAGGAGTATAAATGGGGGCTGAGTACGCAGCCTTGCAGGGTGTCGATGTTGAGGATTACAGTGAAGGAAGTGTTGTTGCCTGTTCTTACTGATTGAGGTCTATGGGACAGGAAATCAAGCATCCAGTTATAGAAGGGGGAGCTGAGACCTAGATCTCAGAGTTTAGAGATAAGTTTGTTTGAAATTATGGTACTCCATTTAATAAATATGTGGTGCATTTATAGACAAAACATTATTAGATTTTCTGAAAAAATAAAAGCTCTTTTGTTGAAGCTTTCTATTTTGCACTCATGAGTGAAAAACCAGCATTTATACTGTATAACAAGACAGTGATGATTGGTTGGCAAGATCTCTCTGATTCGAAGGGGTGTTGCCAAAGAGAATATGCCAAATAATTGTGAGTGACCATTAACAGCCAGGTTTTGTTTAAATTTTAAACCAGGCGTGTTGATTCTGATTGATCAAGGCATTGCACTGAAAGAATAACCAATGAATGGTTGCCACCTATTTTGTTGAGTTGAAACAGCTGCTATGCATGTACTCGTCTACAAAGAACAGGGCCCTGTGTATCAATATATGTGAGCAAGCCTCTCTCTCACTTTTAAATTGTCGTCAGTTTAAATCTTAACATACTCAGGATTATCCAGCAAATGCTGTCCAATTGTGGCATCAAATCCAATATTAGAGACTGTGTTGTGGGATTTACTATCACAGACTGGTTGGGTACGATCAGTGCCTCGTTTGATGTGAACAGCCAAAAGGATGTATTGTTTGATGAGATCTCATTGTTGAGGACAATCAGGCTCCTGGCTTTATTCCTTAGTCCCGCCAACTCTGGTGGTATTGACTGCCAGTGGCACAGGACACAGCCTGAGGATATGTCTGGGACACTGTCTGTAAGAACGACAGTGTATTAATGTCACCAACGATCTCCCCATTTTGGCGTAAATGTCTAAAAGGAGACGACTGCAGATCAATAGGCTATAATTGTCATTGTTGTTTCTGATGCCAAGATTGATGCTAGGTAGTCCATCCAATTCCATTGCATTCATTAATATTTGTGGCTAGATTCAGATGACGGTTAAGAGTAAACCACATTGCTGTTTTCTAGAGTTGTATGTATGTCTTAGCAGGTAAGAACAACAGAATCCATTCAGCAAAAGGGCTGAGGGAACCAGACAGACTTTTCCAAGAATGGTTTCAAGACTTATAAGGCAATGAGACGCTTTAATTAAAATTAGATTTTGCAAGGTACCATGGTGAGATTTGAATCCACACCCCTAGAACCTGGGTCTCTGGATTATTAGTCCACGGAGATTACCACTACATCACCACCTCCACACCACTCCCCCGACTTCAAAAAAATCTACTCACTCCATACAGTATTTCATGGTTTATATGTTATCTTAGCAAAATTGCATGAATGTTCTGCCTTTTCCATGGTCAGAGAGAACGTGATGAGTTCCTTTATTCAATCATGAAGAGTCTCAGTCATTTCCCTTATGCAGCAGCAGATTATGAACTTGCAGATAGTGCAAATGTTATGTGTTGCAATCTTGAAATATTCGAACATGAAGAAATTCATGATCATTGTCAGCTTCACAGCCACTGGCAGCATTGTCCTCACCCTGTTCTGAGATCTGTCTGCAAAACATGAGCAACTCCTATGACATGACATGGCCAGTATGTATTGCCCATTTCTACTGCCTCTTGGAAAAGTAATGACGTGAAGTCTTGAGCCATTATAGATTGTGTAGTGTCGATAATCCCATGTGAGAGGGTATGCCAAGATTTAGATCTAGAGGCAGTGAAGGAATAGTGAGATATTTGCAAGTCATGAAGGTGCATGAGTTGAGAGGAAACATGCAATTAGTTTTCATGTCTCATCTAACACTTTCCTTCTAGATAGTAGAGATCACCAGTTGGTTGGCACTGTCAAGAGAATCTTAGTAATGCGTCTTGTACGTAAAAGGTCTTTGATGAACTAGTTGAGTTGCATTTGTAACATCATGGGCGTCAAATGCGAGGACAAAATGCTCAATATTGAAATACTTCAAAAAACAGAAATGCCAGGAATTGAAGGTTGGACCTAGAATACTGCTCTAACAAACTCATGCAGCATTGTCCTGGAGTTGAGATGATTTATTTCATTCAATCACAACCATTTTCCTACGTTCTATATGTTACTTCAACCAGTAGAGAATTTTAGACTGATTCCCATGGATTTCAATTTTAAGTCAAATGGTACCTTGGTGTTAATGGTAATCACTCTGATTTCACCCCTGGAATTTAGCTTGTGTGTTCAGTTTTGGTCTAAGTGTATAATGAGATCTACAGATGAATGAGATCCTGGCTGAACCCAACTGAGTATCAATAAATAAGTTATTTGTAATTAAGTGTGATTTTTAGATGACTTTTCAATGTTGAAAATGGCCATTTCTTGCAAGCATCAAGGTGTCTGTCTTCCATTCTACTGTTACAGTCGAGCCTGATTGCAGACTTACATAGCTGTCCACAGTGTTGGCAAGGATGAATTGTCTGACTTTAATGGAATTGTATGGCCTTTCTAGCTTGCTTTTAGTTCCTAGCTGTCCACATGTTTTGCTGTTTGAAGGAAACAATGTCAATATTTGAGATTGCTCCCTGGTCATTCTTCTTGTACAGTTTTCTCGCAGTCTGTGATCAAGAAGTTAGGTTTCCTGAAGTTCACCTTTAAACTTTCCTTGAAACTTAATTTTGGTTTATCTTAAAAGCAGCAACCTCTTAGAGGTCATCATCACCAATGTTATGCATTACATGCTTTCACCATTTGAGGTGATCTCTGATTCATTTCCAGGCATTTCTGCTCTTTGTATCTCAATATTGGGCATTTTGTCCTTGCATTTGATGCCCATGATGTTACAAATGCAACTCATGAAAACTGTCCAGCTGTTTGTTATATCCAAGGTAGGTAGTCAATGCTCACGGGCATATAGGAGGGTAGATATTAACACAGCTTTGTACACAGCACGTGTTATTATATGATTGATACTTGATTTCCTCCACAGTCTCTTGCATAAAAGGGCAAATGCTGGATTTGATTTGGCACTTCAAGGAAGACGATTTAAGAGCTTGTGCTTCCGAGATTCTATGTGCTTCAGGATTCTGTTATTGATAGCTATGGTCTGTTCAGGTATAGTTAGCATATTGTAGTTGGAGTAACCAACTGTAAACTGAAAATAAGATCATAGTTACAATGGTTGCACAATGTTCAGAACCATTCGTGATTCCTCAGCCACTGAAGGTGCCCATGTCCAAATCCAGCAAGACATGGACACTATCCAGGCTTAGGTTGAGAAATGGCAAGTAACATTAATGCCACACAAGTGCCAGGCAATGACCACCTCTAACAAGAAAAAAAAAACTTGACAGTCAACAGCATTACCATCATTGGATCTTCCAATATCCTGGGTATTAACATTGACTCGATGCCATATAAATTCTGTGACTACAAAAGCAGATCACAGGTCAAGAATCTGACAGCAAGTAACTCACCTCCTCACCTAAGCCTGTCCAACATGGAGAGGATATGACTCAGGAGCGTGATAGGATGCTCCCCACTTGCCTGCATGAGTGCAATTCCAACAACACACAAAGAGCTCAGCACCATCCAGAACAAAACAGCCACTTAATTGGAACCACATCCAAAAAACATCCACTCCCTCTACCATCGATACTCAGTAGCAGCTAGAATATGCACTGCAGAAATTCACCAAGGTGCCTTAGACAGCACCTTCCAAACCTATGACCACTTCCATCTCAAAGCACAAGGGAATAAGGTATGGGGAACATCACCACCTCCAAGTTCCCCTTTACTTCATTCACTACCCTAACATGGAAATATATCGCTGTGACTTCACTCTTGCTGGGTGAAAATCCTGGAACTTCCCCCTTAGCAGCATTATGGGTCTACCTACACCTAATGGATTGCAGTAGTTTGAGAGACAGCTCACCACCACCTTCTCAAAGATGCCTAGGGATGAGCAATAGGTACTTGCCCAGCCAGCAACACCTACTTCCTATAAAATATATTTTCTTAAAACGTCATGAGCCGCTTTTGAAACAGTCCCAGATCCTTTGAAAGCCAAGCTGACAGTGCAACACAAACAGCAATTCTTGCATCAACATCTCTGAAGCATCAGCTGAGGTTTTCAGTTCATTTCATATTGAAGAGATTGCTATTTGTTCTGAATTGTTTGAGAATTCCACCAACATTTCCACCAAATACATTAGAAAGCATGGAAACAAAGAATATATTGAAGAACTCAGGCTGAAATACCTCCAGAGTTATTCCTCCCATCACTAAGACACGTGGAAGTTCCTTGACACTGATCCAGCTCCCTTGGAGCTAAGTCTCAGAGTGAACAGGATGTCTGACACTCCTGATTATATCTGTCAGCCAGGGCTTCGTGATTGGACCAGATTAATAGCCCCAATCAGGGAACTCATATTCTATGAGGTCCATCTGGCTGATCTTGTTCCAATCCCAACATTTCTCCTTATTGGTCTTCTATGTTATTAGCATATTATCTAGATAAACGGTGACTTGGAGTAGACCTTGCAAAATGTTCTCTGCTGTCCACTGTAAAATTGCACAGGCTGACGATACCCCAAATGGCAATCTTGTATTTTGGTATAAACCCTTATGGGCATTAATTGTAACATACTTCAGGGAATCCGCATCTAACTGCAATTGCAAGTATGCGTGGCTCATGTCCAGCTTCGTGAAGGACAGATGCCCTGCCAGATTTGCGAATAAAACTTCTAAGTGACTGATTGGGTATTTATTCAGCTGCGAAAAGTGGTTTATCATTTGTTTAAAGTCCCCAAAAATGCAAACTAACCCATCAGGCTTCACAATTGGTACAACCATTGATGCCCATTCACAAACTAGACTGGTTTGGTGATTCCTTCACTTTCCAGCCTTCTGATTTCTTCCTCTACTTTTTCCCATAAGGCAAAAGGCACTGGGCAGATCTTGCAGAATCATGGAATAGCTTCCTGGTCAACATGTAGGTGGCTGTGGCTCCTTTGAGAAGCTTCCTGAAAAGCCTCTCGGTATTTAACTAAGTCTTCACTCAGGCAGCCATTTTCTAATTGAAAAATGTTGAGTCAATCTGGGTAAATCTTTCTCAACTAATTTTGCCCCATAAAGCTTGGGCCTGAGCCTTTTACTAACAGTCTTTGTTAAATGAACCAGCTGCTTCTGTTGGCACCTTTCAATTCCAGTGAAAGGGTTTGCTGATTCCCAATTTGGGGTCACTCAGATTTGGACATTTCTCCTGGGATTCTATCTGAGTCTGGGGCTTTCCTTGTGGGCTGAGATCTGATGCTTTATCAAATTCCACAACTGAGGTTTTGCTGATCAGGTTTTCATATTTTGGCTTATCAGGAAACTTGTCAACAGCTACCTCATTTACAGTGAGTAATTAGTTAAGCACAACTTAAAGGGCTCAGGCTAGCGCTTACCTGTCTGTTGAGAGAGATTTCCCATCAACACCAAGAACAGGTAGGTAGTTCTGCAAAGGAGCTCTATAGACAATCTTCAGGACTTAAAAGAAGTTCTTCGTGCCATGCTAATCAGAATGGACTTGAACCTTTCTAGTTTGTTTGGCTTACCATGCACTTTGCATCCTACCCAGCTTCTTTCGCAGGTAAATTTTGATCTCCTAGAGTGATTTCTTGGTATTATCTTTGTTTTCCAGTCACATGCTATATTTCTGTCCCGTCATAGTTCCTTCATTTGCCCATTGTTTACATCAGACTAGTCTCAGTGACCTTTTCAGTCTCGCCAACTTGTTCCCAACTATTTCTCAAGTCAAGATGAAGGGACATGAGGTTGACTGTCATGGTTAATCAGTAGCATATTCAATGCCAACATTGCTGTTCTTGTGACACTTTGAGCACCAAGAAGAGGATACCATTTATTCCGTTACATCTGCCAAGGCAGCCTTTCCTGTATGCTTGTAAAGGAGGTTGAGTATTGGCTTTCTTCCTTACATGTGGATACCAACTTGAATGCTACCCTCACGTGTTTTAGCCTATGAGCAGATGCAAGTGCCAGAGTGTGCCAACACTGAGCTCCAACAGCCACTTGGAGCCACAGGTGACAGATCATTGAGTGTCAAGGATCAGATGCGATTATCCATCCAGCTGGAAAATAGAATGTGGCTGACTCCTGAAGAAGGGAATATCTCTGACACTTACCCTGCACACCTTGGGAAGGTCATACCGGGGCAATTTTCCACTTTGTCAGGTAGATGCCAGTATCATAGCAGATTGGTAGGAGGCACAGCTGATAATGAAACATAGGTTTTCAACACCGCATACAGCATTGGGTCAAATAAGACACAAAGGTTGAGAACAGTCTGGTTCAGCCTCATCCAGAGAGTGGAAAGGGATTGACAGTTAGGGAATGGTTCTTGGAATGGGGGCCAAAAGATAACAGTTTTGATCTTCCCATTACACTTTTGAAGGAAATTTCTGCTCATCAGTTCTGAATGTTGGATAAGCATCAATTTAACAACAGCAGAGGGGTAATTCATGGTAAGGAGGATATGGAATTGGTGCCTGTGTGCAGGCAAAAGCCTACACTGCGTTTTAGGATGATGTATTTGGAACATTTCTGAGCTATTTAGCTATCGTTTTAGCTAACTTAACAAGCAGATTTCTCACAGTTTCACTGTTTCTTGGAAACAGCTGCATGAAAAATGTATTTTTTCTTCTGCTTTACTGTAAAGATGCAAAATTTAATTTGACTCTTCAAGGCCTCAAAATGTAATTGCTGATTAGAAGTTAATTACCATTAGACAGGCCATGAAGTGCATCGAAGGGCATATGAAACCAGCAGGATTGCAATCATTTATAAAAGTGGCACAGAAATGTAAAATCTTTGCAAAAGTTGTGCTTAGAAAGGGAGATATTTAGACAGGCATATTGATATTTAATGTTAAACTTATGCAAAAATAATTGCACTGTATGAGGTATTGTTGCTTGGCGTCGTATATGTGGATGGTTGCTTTGCATTTACACACAAGAAGCCACAGACTATACAGATACACTGTAGTCATGTCTAACTCGATCTTAAAGTTGATGACAGAGGCCAATGTCTCGATCAGGAATGCCCGAGAAACCAAGGCAGTACATTTGATCGCATTGTATGCTTAGTGGTAAGGATTTAAGTTTTATCTATCAGATCAGTAATTGAGAATATTATAGTATCTCATTTCTATGGGTGAAACTTAACAGAAAGCCCAGAGCATTTATTTGCTATTAAACAGCAGCCCACTCAGTTGGTGCAAAGCTGTGTTTATTTTTTACTTTCAAAACATGAGTCACTGTTCAGTGAGTAATGAGCAAGCACACAGACGGAACCTGAGCACAGAGCACGTATGTTTAAATGCTGCCCACAGTCCCCCGAGGCCACAGTATCATGCAGGGCCCAGTATCGTCTAGTGACACTCAAGTTTATTTTTTTAACCCCAACATTTTCGACTTTTTACTCTTTGCCATTACAACCCAAGCCTTCATATGACTTCTCCAGCCAGGAAGGTTAGTACACAAACATCATCAACCACCAGTGATCGCTGACACAGTGCCTTCCCTTGTTCAGCCCGGAGATCTCTTAGATTTAAGCCAGAATTTTTGCGCTTATCACAATTTCACCTGCAAAGCTCTATTATGAACCAACAAGACTTCTTCTTCAAATTGATCTCTACGGGAGTCAGATTTGATCTGAGTCATTGGGCAGATTCTTCCCAACCCCTGTATGACATGAGCAATGGTGAGTCAGGAGGGAAAATGTGATGAGGTTGGGAAAATTAATTTTTCGACATCAAAGAGAAAAGACTGATTTTCTACCCAAAGTTTTAACATCAAGATGGGAATCTGAATAATTGCTTACATTAACATATCATCATTACCCAGTCTCACCTCATATACATGCAGTTTGCTAATTTACCAGGCAATGGAGAGAAACGGGATGATGAGAGTTCCCAACATTAAAGTTTTAGTGGATACTTGGTGTCTCCAGCTCGTCATTTGCTCCTTCCCAACATCTCAGGGCACACTCCATGGGCAGTGACAGCCTGTAATTTTTATCCATGGAGGTTCGCATCGGAGCCACACCTGCCTCACCACATCATCATAGCACGTCACTGAGTCAGTTACAATACAGTTGACCACTTCCATTGTGTACGTGGGAACTCACCAATCCTTTTTCATTGCAATGTTGCTGCCAGGCCATTTTGCACACAGGAGCAGGTACCAATCTCATGCACCACAATAGGCTCTTAACTTGCTCCCTTGGTGCACATTCACTTTGCACTTACTTAGATGCTCACAGCATCCTCATCTTGACTTGGTTTTTATCAAACTGCAGTATCATTCAGAACTTAACGACTCACAATATCCCTGTCTTGACTTACCTTTTCACACAGACAAAGCCAGACAGCGTTTCATGGTTGTCAGCAGTGACTAATCAAGGGGGCGGACAGGTTGCTCTACCGCATCATGGTACACCAATATCAAACCAATACACCAACCTCAATGCCAACAGCCTGCACAGTAAACACACAGAGTATGCTTCAATCAAATCACCCTGTCTCCAAGTTTAGGGGGATAGGTCCTCAGTCATCAAGGAAGACTGATAAAGGTCAAGGGGTCAACATCACATTATGTCAAAGGTATCATCAATTTCAGAGGGGAGCATGGACATGGTCAGTTGATCATTTTGGGCAGACAGAGTCAGGACTTCCATATCATTATAATCCATGAATTGAGCCACAGTCAGACTTGGGAGTCCAGTGCCACCAAATTGTGACTTAGCAGTAAGTCAGCCAGGGAGCTGCACAGAGATCAACCCCCAAGGGTCTGTGTACTCATCAGTTGGGGCTGTCACTCCTAGTTGGTCAGGGGGTGGGGCTATAGTTAGTCCTGACGGTCAGTTCACTGCAAGTTAAAGGGTGTTATCAGGGTCCACTCATGGTGCTGGGCAAGTTGGGGAAGTCAATTGTAGGATTCAAAGCAATATGTTAGGATGCAGAGAGGATATTAATTATAATAACTGTGAAGGGTGGCAGCTCAGCATAAGGAAGAAGGCTCAACTTGTGAGCAATGTGAGACCCTTGAAAGGGCAATTACATTCATAATGCATTTACACAGGACAGGCTTATGATATCTGTTACAACAGAACGCAACATGCAAAATGCAAGCAGTCACCAACTATGCCATCTGTAAATCCTGGTCACAAGCAATCTTGACTATAACAGTGGTCATTACAAATTGATCATAATCATTTCAGTGAAGCATAAGGAATCACAGGTGACCTTCCAGGTCTCACTTGCAGGCCACATTTTAAAAAGGCAATCCAAAATCTCAGAGGCTGTACAAGGACACAGAGCTGATTCCCTCTCACTTTGAATGGTAAGAATTTGACAACAGGCTGTTATACGCAATGCTGCTTTTTCCTGGGTGATGAGAAAAACAAGGTATCAGTCATTCTTGTATCAGAGGTAAAAGGTACTGCAGATTATGGAGAATCCGAGATAACAAGGTGT
>JAHRHZ010000223.1:17507345-17568084 GCA_024137785.1 Ginglymostoma cirratum
GCTGCTTGGCCTGCTGTGTTCATCCAGCTCCAAACCTTGTTATATCAGTCATTCTGTTGGCATTTATAGTCTCCTGCATTTGTGTGACATGGCTTGTGCTGCATAGTTCAGAATAAAGTTAGCTACGTCAAAGATCCATGTTGTGGCATTCCAGGGCACCTCCTTATAAGACTCCTCCATGTCTCACTGTATCAGGGGGTTATGGTAAACTGTAATTTGTGTCTGATATGACTGCTGATTTTTATTTTAGTAAAGATCCATTTTTTTCCTGATATTCCCACATAGGTTCATGAAAACCATGATCAATGGATCTGGTTACAGTGGGTGTTATCATTGCTGTTGCTGTGATGCAATGAAGGTGCAGAGATATTAAGGAGGAGTAGATGCTGCAGCAAGTCAAGGACCAGCAGTAACCTCCAGCAGCTGCTGAAGAATTTGTAGCTGAAGATCTCCTCAAGAAATCAGAGGAGCTGTAAAAAGGCCAAGGTCTATTGCCCTCAATGTCATTTCCTCCTGATGAGAAAGGTGCCCCAGGTTGATACACCAATCACAGTGTGTCAACTGGTGGAGCAGGGCTTACAACCTGAAAGGGTCAAGGATTAACCTATTCTGGTAGCCAGCAAGGTGAAAGTGGCACTAGATTTTAATGCAACTCTCTGCTTCCAAAAATCTAATGCAGGCCGACACGAGATCTCTCAATCTTCAACCTTCAAATGCTTCAAGGCTGTTAGTGATGCAACTTGTGCCATATCACACTACTTCATCTCCTTTCCCCATGGCAAAGTTAGTGCTGCAGCCTAGGTTTTGCCAAAATAGTTGGCTTACTTTAGGTGCAGAGTGCTATAGACTGTATGTAGGTCTCCTGGAGAGCCCTTGTTTCCTAACATGACTGACTTCGGCAAGAGAAAGGGCTTCAGTTTGATTAATGTCCAAGTCACCTGTGATCAATAGTACCACCTCCTAGAAGTGTGGGCCAGGTAATCTGGGAGCTGCAATGAGGTCAATATCCTTCATAGCTCTTGTTTCATTTCAAGTGCTGGTTGCCTCACAAGGATGGTTTCTCAGAGCTAAAAACTACCCTCTGCAGCCAGCGCTCCATTAAACAACCCCCAGATGAAGCCAGGTGTAGAAACAAAGTAGCCTATTCTTCCACCAAGGCCATCATGGAACAGACAATAGGCCTACTCAAGATAAGGTTCTGATTCTTAGGTTGGTCTGAGCAAGCATTGCAGTCCACTCCAGAAAGAGCATGCCATGTAATTCTTGTACACTGAGCTCTACACAACTGCAACAGACGAAGAAGGAACGTAGAGGATACTGAAGATCTAGGATGGTGGCAGCAGTCTTCTGAGGAGGAAGATGAGGATATTGTGCAGGAGAACATCACCTTCAGCACAATAGCTCAGTGCTGCATCAGGCACAACAAGCCAGAAAGGACCTGGTTAAACAAAAAAAAGTTGAGAAGCACAGCAGGCCCGGCAACATCTGTGGAGAGAGAAATAGAGCTAACTTTTCACATCTGACATGTCTTCTCCAGAGCATCTTCTCAGTTCTGAAGTATGACTCAAGACATTAACTATATGTTTTTCCACACATGCAGACAGACCTAGTGAGTTTCCCAGCAATCTGTGTTTGTTTCAGATTTCCAGCATCCATAGTATTTTGCCTTTATCCAAGGATTTAATTGACATCTGCTTCCAATAGATGGGAGTTGGATCTATTCCTGAGCCCTAATGGCATGCGTCCAGAAGGCCCTGGCAGCAGCGAATACTTTTATCGTTGGCAAGCACCCAAGACTGTCATCATGCTTGCATACCTAATGAGATGGACAGCACATAATTGCTTGAGAAAACTCATTCGGGCTCTCAGAGAGAAACCTTCCAAGAAACTCTCTGAAAGTGACTCTCAGCCAAATTTTGGAAAAGTTCAGCTCACAAGTTCTGTTGTTGGTCCACAAATGCTGCCAGGCTTGCTGAGTTTCTCCAGCTTTTTTTGACTTTATTTCAGATTTCTGGCATCTGCAGTATTTTGCTTTTATCACTCTTATTTTTCATAGATGTCCTAGTTTTCAGCTCATTACACTCAAGCCTTTATCTCATCAGGTCAAGGATTTGATGCCTGTTCCAAAGGCTAATATCACAGACATTTCAATGCAGTATAAAGGGAGTGCCAAGTTACAAGATGGACCACAACTTATATACACATTAAAGTGAAACTGCAAATGCCTCAATTAAGGGTTAACAATTGCATGGATAAAATTGAGCAGATCCCCCTGATATATTGGACAAATTTTTCTCCTTCAGTTAGCACAACAAAAGCATCTTCATTTGACTTTGTCTGTGTGCAAAGTTTCTGTGTGATGGCCTACATAGCAGCAGGGTGGCTCAGTGGTTAGCACTGCAACCTCACAGCACCAGGGACCTGGGTTTGATTCCAGCCTCAGGTGACTGTCTGCGTGGAGTTTGCACATTCTCCCTGTGTCTGTGTGGGTTTCCTCTGGGTGCTCTGGTTTCCTCCCACAGTCCAAAGATGTGCAGGCTAGGTGGTTTGGCCATGCTAAATTGCCCATAGTGTTCAGGGGTGTGTGGGTTATTGGGGGATGGGTCTGGGTGGGATGCTCCAAGGGTCAGTGTGGACTTGTTGGGCCAAAGGGCCTGTTTCCACACTGTAGGGATTCTAATAGCAGCCATGCTGTTTCAAAACAATATGAGAACTTTGAAGGCAAGTTACATAACTCCAAGCTATTTTGTTCTAATTTTCTTTTTTTTAAATCTGAACATTGAAAGACATTGAATTTTTTTCACGGTGATCAAATTTTGTAACTCCACTGGAACGTTATCAGAAGAGGTCAAAAAAATTTAGAGTTAATTCTAAAATTCGCAGTGAATCCTCTTCATTAGTAAGAAAAATGTTAGTGTAAGACAGTGGTGCCAGGGAACCTAGAATCCCTATTGTGTGGAAGCAGGCCATTTGGCCAATTGAGTTTACACGACCTGGAGATACTAAACAAGTATTTGCATTCGTGTTTATTCTGGAGAAGGATATGGAAGATAGAGAACGTGGGGAAATAAAGAGCGACATCTTGAAAAATTACCATATTAGAGAGGAGGAGGTGCTGAATGTTTTAAAACACATAAAGACGGATAAATCCAATTCCTGATCAGGTCTAACCCAGAACTCTGTATGAAGTTAGGGAAGTGAATGCTGGGACTCTTGCTGAGATATTTGTATTATTGATAGCCATAAGTGAGGTGCCAGAAGACTGGAGATTGGCTAACGTGGTACCACTATTTAAGAAAGATGGTAAAGAAAACTCCAGGAACTACAGACCAGTGAGCCTGACATCAGTGGCGGACAAAAGTTGCCAGAGAGAATCCTGAGGAACAGGATTTAAATATATTTGGAAAGGCAAGATTGATTAGGGGTAGCCAACATGGCCCTGTTCATTGGGAAATCGTGTCTCACTAACTTGATTGAGTTTTTTGAAGAAGTAACAAAAAGGATTGATGAGGGCAGAGCGGTGGATGTGATCTATATGGACTTCAGTAAGGTGTTCAACAAAGTTCCTCATGGTAGACCGGCTGGCAAGGTTAGATCACAGGGAATGCCGAGAGAACTAACCATTAGGATACAGAACTGGTTCGAAAGTAGAAGACAGAGGGCAGTGGTGGAGCATTGCTTTTCAGACTGGAGGCCAGCGGTGTGCCACAAGAATCGCTGCTGGGTCTACTGCTTTTTGTCATTTATATAAATGATTTGGATGTGAACATATGGTTAACAAGTTTGCAGATGATACCTGGACTGCAAACAAGGTTATCTTAGAGAAGAATGGGGTCTTGATCTAATTGGCCGGTAGGCTGGGGAGTGGCAGATGGAGCTTAATTTAATAAATGTAAGGTGCTGCATTTTGGAAAGGCAAATCAGGGCAGGATCTGGAGAGTATTGCTGAACGAAGAGACCTTAGAGCGCAGGCTCATAGTTCCTTGAAAGTTTTGTCCCAGGTAGACGGGATAGTGAAGGAGGCTTTTGGTATCCTTGCCTTTATTGGTCAGTGCATTGAATATCGGAGTTGGGAGGTCATGTTGCGTCTGTACTTTTGGAATATTGCGTGCAATTCTGGTCTCCCTTCTATAGGATGGATGTTTTGAAACTTGAAAGAGCTCAGAAAAGATTTACAAGTATGTTACCAGGGTTGGAGGGTTTGAGCTGTAGGGAGAGGCTGAATAGGCTGGGGTTATTTTCCCTGGAGTGTCAAAGGCTGTGGAGTGACCTTATGAAGGATTATCAAATGCATGGATAAGGTGAATAAACAAGGTCTTTTCCCCAGAGTGAGGGAGTCCAAAACTAGAGGGCATAGGTTTAAAGTGAGAGGGGCAAGATTTAAAAGGGACCTAATGGGCAACTTTTCATCATGCAGAGGGTGGCACATATATGGAATGAGCTGCCAGAGGAAGTGGTGGAGGTGGGTACAATTACGACATTTAAAAGACATCTGGATGGGTATATGAATAGGAAGGGTTTAGAGGGACCTGGTCCAAATGCTTGGAAATGGGACTGGATTAATTTAGGATATTTGGTCAGCATGGATGAGTTTGACTGAAGGGTCTGTTTCCGTGCTATACAATGCTATGACTCCATGACCCTCTGAAAAGCATCCCACCCAAACCCACCCTATCCCTGAAACCCTACATTTCCTATGCCTAATCCACCTAGCCTGCCTACCCCTGGACACTATGGACAATTTAGCATGGCCAATCCACCTAGCCTGCACATCTTTGCACTGTGGGAGGAAACCAGAGCATCCAGAGAAAACCCACGTAGACAAGGGGAGAATGTGCAAACTCCACACAGACAGTCGTCCAAGAGTGGAATTGAACCCAGGTCCCTTGTGTTGTGAGGTAGCAGTGCTAACCACTTACCTGCCTCCTAGATCCTGAGGTTACATACTAGATAGTAGTGCAAAAATGTTGAAAACATGCAGTTTGTATACTTTCTCTTTGAAAACAAACCAAACTTGAGTTTGGTTTGTGCACAAAGTTTGGAGAGAAAACAATTCAGGCAAGTGCATTCATGGTGTAATTGCAGGACGTTATACATGCACAATGAGTGTTATCCATCTTGTGAAAATGGGTTCTAGCTTTTAAAGGTGAAGTTGCTGACACAAACAATGAGTTAGAATGATTGACTTGGCCTGTTTGATACAGCCAGACAGAAAGGTGAGTAGGTTTTCTGCTTCCAGCTCCCTAGGAACTGATACACCGAGTCTCAAATCAGCTATGAGAAGACTCAGTGATCCGGTAAGTTTTGACTCACTCAGAAAATTTTTCTTTCCTGTCTCTCCCTTCCTCAGAGGAAATACTTTGCCTATTGTTGGCACCTAACCTTAATTCCAGAGCAGAATTCAGAAAATCGGCAAACAGAGCATTGCGGTTCTGAGTCTGTGTTTGACCAATTTGAGCCACACCACATTGGTTCACCAATGTTCCACACTACCAGCCCACTAGACATCATGCATATTGAATGACATCCATTTCCTTGTCCCTCTGAAGCATGTCTGAATTGACTAGAGTTGGCAAAAGAGGTCAACACAAGTTCAGGCTTCGAGGCAAAAAAGCTGCAGATGCTGGAATCCAAGGTAGACAACAGGAGGCTGGAAGAACACAGCAAGCCAGGCAGCATCTGGAGGAAAGAAGAAGTCAACACTTTGGCTACTACCCTTCTTCAGAACTGTGAGGTGGTAGGGGGAGCTGCAGATGAAGAGAGGGGGAGGGGGTAGTGGAATGGTGGTGATAAATGGATTCAGGCTTAATGGATTCAAATTGAGCGTCAGCTGCCAGACAGGTAATCTACCATTAGTCACAATAAGCTTTATCAAATACCAATTTGTTTAAAAAATCAGCTGTCTTTCACAACTGAAGGCCGAGCGTTTAAATCTAGCAATAAGTTACATTATTTTACCTTGAAGCTACAGTGCAGAAGCATTATATTCAGACTAATGGCTGCATGTTAGCATTTATGAGCTACATGAACTGCCTTTTGTCCTATGTAGAAACATAGAAACACAGAAGATAGGAGCAGGAGGAGGCCATTCAGCCCTTCAAACTTGTTCCGCCATTCATCACAATCATGGCTGATTGTCCAACTCAGTAGCTTAATCCTGTTTTCTCCCTATTACTTTTGATCCCATTCACCCTAAGTGCTATATCTAGCCACCTCGTGAATACATTCAATGTTTTGGCATCAACTATTTTCTGTGGTAATGAATTCCACAGGCTCACCACTCTTTGGATGAAGAAATGTCTCCTCATCTCCATCCTAAATGGTCTACCCGGAATCCTCAGACTGTGACCCCGTTTCTGGACACACCCACCATCAGGAACATCCTCCCTGCACCTAGCCTGTCTGGTCCTGTTAGAATTTTATAAGTCTCTATGAGATCCCCCCTCATTTGTCTGAACTCCAGCGAAAACAATTCCAACCTAGTCAATCTATCCTCGTACGTCAGTCCCACCATCCCCGGAATCAGCCTGGGAAATATTCGCTGCACTCCCTCGAGAGCAAGAGCATCCTTCCTCATAAAAAGAGACTAAAACTGCACACAATATTCCAGGTGTCGCCTCATCAAGGCTCTGTATAACTGCAACAACACATGAACCTCCTTCTGCCATTGTCAGTTGTTTGCATATTATGTAAAAAATTTGAGAACATAGATCTACTGCAGAAAAAAAAAATTCGGAATTCTAAAATAATATTGAACAAGCCACTCGTTATTTTGTTGCTGCAATAATTTTGAAAGTCTTGAATAGGACCCAAAACCAGTATATTGATCTGACTGATTTGTACCTAAGTACAGTGAAAAGCTTTGTTTGCGAGCAGTACAGATAGATCATAGTCAGCAAGGACGTACAGATCATAGGATGACAAAAACTTGGACAGAGTGGAACATACAGGTTACACTGCACAGGATGTACTCTTCACAGACTTAGGATTTAGGTTTAAAAGTGTAAAACAGTTATAACAAATGTTAGAGTTAGATCTGTCGTAGGGAGCTTGCAAGGAGTTGCCCAGTATCGGCGCCATCTTGAATCATTCTCTTTATTCCAAATCAAAGCAGATTTATTTGAATCTTTCTCATTTAGAAAACTGCCCTTTGCTCCAATTCAACCATTCAATTCACAAAGAAAAAAGTAGGCTTAACCTGACAAAGACTGGCTTTAGACTCACTTTCATAAAACTAGATGATTTTAAGCAGATTTGGTTTTATAATCAGCTGTACGCAGCACTGGTCCCCAGTAATATAAATACCAAGTAAAATCACGCCTTGATTTCAGTACCGGTTATAGAAGGTACGTAATTTTGAATATACAAGAATTTTTAGAATCTAATGAAGAATATTAAGATGAGTGAATAATTGCGACTGTTTTTTGTTTCAAAAATTTCTCTTCATCTGAATGTAAGTAGTTAGGCCAACTCACCCTCATTGACCTGTAAAAGATAGTCTTCTTGAAATTTGATATTTAGGAGTGGACTGGTTAGACAGCTTAGGAGAACAGTTAAGAGTCAACTGCATTAACCTGGGATATGATTCACACAGAGATCAGCTACGTAAGGAGAATAGGTTTCCTTCCCTGAAGAACAATACAGTTGTACGTTAGCCAACAGCTTCATAAGTAAATCATAAAACGTTCTAAAAATTTAAAACAACTAAACACTCACTACCATCATTAACAATAAAATGATAATTTATTTAAAATTTCTCTGTTTGACAACACTTGAAAATGATTACTAATGTATTTGTTCAAAAGGAACGTGCAGAAAATGCAGACTGGTTATCCATTTGTTGTACCACAATAATAATAAGATATTTAAACTTTTATACAGAAAGTAATCACTTACAAGGAACAACAGAACACCAGGCTGACGTAGCAAAGAGCTCAACACTAACCAATACCCTGAAAGTGCTTGAGAACAGAAAAGTAGACCATATGGTATGGTATTTCTTACAATTTTCATGTGTTTTCTCATCAGTTTATATAAATCCTACTTCATACCATTGAAAGGATTGTAGTTTCACTCTGAATAGTTCACTATTTTAAATGATAGAATAGCTCACATCTTGAAATATGCTTAAGCATAATATGAATTACTTAAACTATTTGTAATGAATCATATTAAGGTCCTTCAATTAAATAACAGCCTTTTTAAAGAGCCAGAAAATACACTCATTGTAAACTTGCAGTAGCCTGGCATTTTTAAACTGTCCACTCTTGAAGGCTGGAGATTTCTAATTAAATTGATTTTTTTAATGGAATGATGTCAATGGCACTGAATCAAGCTTTGACGCAGGACAGCAAAAGGGTTCTGTTACTTTTAACTTATATTTACTTGGGACAGATCCAGCAGAAATGTCAAAAGTATCCAAACACTTAGCAGAGGAGCGGATAAAAAAGCAAACCTGTTGGGAACAGCCAAATGCAATTTTGGGAGTGATGAGTTTATAGGTGGGTAAATTCATGTCTAGTGGTTAAGATGGTGACTCTCAAATAGTAACGCTACTGACTACTACATTGCAGCCAACAGAGGTAGAATTATTCTGAAGTGAAAAAAATTTAAACACTGTTAAGAATGAATCATCTCAATCCACAATCTCCCTTGGAAGTGTGCATTTTCCTGAAGTTTGGGCCGGACACAAGTTGTGGGCTCCTGTTTTCTCAGGCAGTAAGGAAGAACTAGTAAAACTTGCAAATGGATCCGATTTGGTCTGACTTGTTTTCTATACTTCAGAACAGTGCTCCAGTATGACCAGTACATCCATTTCCAAGATTTGCTTCTTTTTTAACTGGTTTTTCCCTCTGGTTAGGTGCTGGCAATGGAGGATGGCTGTACTAAAGCCACAGGGAGGGGAGGAAATGTTGGCTGGTGGTCGGGAATAGGGAATTCCTACAATTACGCAGCCAGAAGAATGATTCACAACTTTGGGAACTAATCATACCTCGCATCCACATTCCAGATCGCAGGGGCCCTCAACTTTGGGTGATACTTTTACATGCTTTGTTCCCACTGTCAGTCTGCTTTAGCTATTTACACTTCCACTGGGAAGATAGGTTTTGTTATTGTCCAGTTTGAATGAAAGGTCATCAATCTGAAACGTTAACTTTGTTTTCTCTCCACAGCTGCTGCCAGAACTGAAGAGTGTTTTCCAGCATTCTCTGTCACTCCAGATTAAGAGTATTTCACTCGTGTTCTCATTTAATTAGTTGATTTATGTCAAGAGGGAAGAGTTTCAATGGGCCTTCCCTCAACCTAGACGTCTTTTTTGTCAGTACATTTTTAGAGTGTGACAGGATAGAAAGTAGTACCTTCCCTACCCTGGTACATTTGGTGACAGGTTGCGGAGAGACCAGGGTTGGTGGGGAGGGGCGTGTGGCAGTGATGGGGTTCTGGAGGTGGGGGTGAGCGTTGAGGCGGGTGCAAGGATGTTGTGTGGTGATAATCCAATCATCTTCCCAACTCCACCCTGATTAAGTCTGAGACAACGGGCCTGTAGTTGGGTTTGCTAACTCACCACTAAGTGACATCAGTGACAACTAACCACGACTGATTCACCATGTGAACAGTAAACAGGAAGAAATCTGCCAGTGTTGCTTGCAGGCTCCCAAGAGCAAGAGCAGGAGATGCCATGATGCTGCCTCCTCCATAGGCACTCAGTGATTAAGGGACCCGGCATTAGAAATGCAGGTGAGATGTGGGCGTAGTCTGTTGAGAACCACTCCCGTGGCCTTGAAGCTGAAACATCTCCCTGTCCTTCCTTTTGAACACTCATTCTATGACACCCCCTCTGGACATCACTCACCTCCGGCCAGAGACGAGCCTACACCTCGGCTGGGCATCATACCAACAGCAGTCAATGCCTTCCAAGTTGCGCTATTGCCACTGGCCTATTTTTAAATTCTTTTACAGGGTGTGAAATCTAAATCTAAACCCAAACAATCTAATGTGGGCAACATTGGCATGGTCAGCACTTATTGCCCATCTCTAATTGCCGAGATGGTAGTTAAGGTTCAACCACATTGTTGTGTGTCTGGTGTGAAATGTAGGCCAGAACAGCAGATTTCCTTCTTTAAAGGGCAATCGTGAACTGGATAGATTTTTACAACAACGGCTATATGGCCACAGTTAGCTAGCTTTTAATTCCATAGGTGTCTTTAACTGAACTCAAATTTTAACTTATGTCCCCAGAAAATTAGCCTGTGGTTCTGGATTACTTAGTCCAGTGACATTAGCAACAAACGCACTGCTTCCCTTCTGTTTGGCCAACAGCTCCTGTTGTTTGGGATTTTGTCTCTGGGTCCTTTATCCCTGTGAAAGGCCTACCTTCAACTGCCTGATTGAATAACAA
Source organism: Ginglymostoma cirratum (assembly GCA_024137785.1). Taxonomy (NCBI): domain Eukaryota; kingdom Metazoa; phylum Chordata; class Chondrichthyes; order Orectolobiformes; family Ginglymostomatidae; genus Ginglymostoma; species Ginglymostoma cirratum. Next base: position 17,517,745 of record JAHRHZ010000223.1, read on the forward strand.
TGTGGAGTCCTCGAGATAACAAGGTGTGAGCTGGATGAACACAGCAGGCCTAGCAGCATCAGAGGAGCAGGAAGGCTGATGTTTCGGGCCTAGACCCTTCTTCAGAAAGTCCTCACCTGCTCACTAGCCAGCAGTTGAGATCTTGATTACCTCAACAAGATGCAACCCATCATCTACTATTATCAAAGGTAATTTGGTAGCATTTTCAAAAAAAAAGGACATTCTCTCCTGAAGCAGCTTTAACGCAGAGATACTGGGTAAATTTAAAAATGAACTGTTCAACTAAGACTTTAGGTAATTTTAAACTATATTTCCAGCAGTATTTTCTGAGCAAGTTCAAATTGAATCTTCCATTCAGCATCTACGAGCAACTAAATGGGTAGATTTCCAATACATTCCACTTTACATCATGTTTATGTCATTAAAAATAGTTTGAAGAGAACCCATATAAGCTATAGCTAGATTTTGTTTGTGTGAAAATTTCAACAATCATTGCAGATTAAAAGTAAAGGAATTATTATTAAACAGTGAATACCATCCACACAGTTACCATTGTTTTTTGGAGGTGAATCACCAAGTGTCCATGAAAATTAACTTATATTAACTAGGGAAAACATGGGAAATGTTGAACAGAAATGACAAATTTTCTTTATTTTCCAGATTTTTCTTTCAAATTGTGCAGAGTATTATATGAAGTAAGATATGAAAAGTGATTCCAAATTAATTTAATATGCTTTTCTTAAGAAAGCAGTTACAAAATAAATAAATGTGTTATTTCAGCATAACATTCTTTTGGTCACGATAAACCTATTTGTCACACTGAATATTTGAAAATGATGCACTGTTTGTTTTTGTTTGTTCATGGAACATAAGCATCATTGGCTGGTCCAGCATTTACTGCCAATGAATGGCTTGTTAGAATCATTTCAGAGGACAGTTAATATTGCTATGGATCTGGAGTCACACTTGCCAAATTAAGTAAGAACAGCAGAATACCTTCCCCGATGGACTTCTGTGAACCGGAGGGTTTTTTTTTTAATTACAACGGTCACCATTAGGCTAACTTTTAAGAGCAGACTTTCTTTTAAGGTTGAATTCAAATTTCAACATCTACTGTGGTGGGATTGAACCCTTGACTGTAGAGTATTAAACTGGATCTCCAGGTCATGAGTCCAAAAACATTGCCTCCTAACAGTAATATTGAATGTTAGCAGAGGCTAAGTAACTGGATCATTACAACTCAATTGACCACCAATGCATAACGCAATAATGTGCTAGATCACACATCCTACACTTGTAGCTGTGCACAAATTTCCCACAGGTGGATGGAAAATGAGAAAAATTGCCCATGCATTCCTGTGCACTTCACAATGACTAGTTCAGAGCTGCACTGGCATAGGGTAATCTCCTGGTTCCCTTGCCTGGAATTAGTGTATGCCCCAGAGACCATTAACAAGGGATGTTTTGTTTTAAATAATTGTAGCCTCTGTCAAGTGGTAATGGACAAAAAGTACTAAATAGAGACTAACACCAGCAGGGAGTCTGTTAGAAGACTGCACAATTGGAAAGATTTGATGACATAAACATAGCAAAGTACTTTATGTAACCAGATGTCTTGAGCTCCCTTCCAAACACAGTTTAGTTTCATAATATGCAACTTGCTATCTGTTAACCCTTCCACACTTTCTGTTCACTCTGAAACATTACAACCAACAAATATTTCCTTTTAATTCTCATTAAAGCTCATAAGACTGGTACAGGTGTAAAAATTCTAAGCCAAGATACAAAGCGGTTGGTTTACAGAAAAATGACATTTTATTGTGAAATAATGCACTCTATTTTATAATGTATTAAAAATAGCTGTTGCGGGTCGTAAGTCTATACAGTTTTTTTTACGTATTTATTAAAAATATACAATGTAATGCCATAACAAAAATCAAGTGGTTGAGCAGCTATCCTCATCCCTGTTGTCACAACACAGCACAATAAATTATATTTAATAGTAGCATCAGAACTTGCACATGCAAAAATAAATTCCAGAAACATCTTGTAGATCTCTGATGGCTTGCAATAGAGGGAAAGAGAGTTTACATTTTTATATTGAAGAAATAAAAGAAAATAAAACTACAGTGGTGAAACCAATACATGAATCCAATATTCATTTAGTATTGTATCTGTTTGTCATCACATTGTCATTGTGTATTTTCTTAAAAATTACTCATGACTGAGAACTTGGTTTTGAAATAAGGTCCTGCTATCTCCCCCTCACCCTCAACCTTCCAACCATAACAACAGCTTCAGTTATATACATGAACTGTTAAGTCCATAAGGGCATCAATTACAAATAATTCTTTGCTGGAAAACGGTATGACAGGGTCTATATGACTGAGCAAACTGTGCCGTAACTACGCGTAAGAAATTTTTGACAAGCCAAGTAATTAAATAAAGTAAGAAGGAAAGTTGTGAAAAGAATATTTTTGCATAAATAGTTCCGATGAAAGATCACAGGCCTAAAATATTAACCCTTTGTTCTCTTCACAGATCCAGCCGGGCCTGCTGTGTATTCCCAGCACTTTCTGTTTCTCCTTCAGATTTCCAGCATCCGCAGTATTTTGCTTTAGCTTGACTTCTCATAGATTCAGTTTACCTTTTAATCAAGTTTACGTGTGGAAAATTAGATGAACAAGGTTGAAGTTCAGACCTGTGTGTGGTCCTCAATTAGCCTGAGCCAGTATTTACATAAGTGGCACAGCCACAGAACACTCACAAGCTCCAATGTTATGAGGCACCCACCCATACATCTGTGCAACTCATTCCTTGTTCACTGTAATTTGTACAATTTACAAATTTCTTCTGTTTAACTCAAATCATGTGCCATGGCTGTGGTATTAATAATATCATGACCTCATGGTCAGCAAGTTCAAAAATGAGCCTGTGGATATCTGACAGTTCGAGGCATATTCTGATGTAAGTACAGATTGCAAAGATACAATTTCTCTGAGTTCATAGACTGAGAATAGAGTTTACATACATTAGAATCCTACAGTTACATGATACAATAACCTTTAGCACAACTGGTTATTTGTCACTTCAAATCATTCAAGCCAAATGCCATGCTAATGACTTTGGAGGTTCAACTCAGGCTTCAAATATCTTCAAAGGAAAGACTAGCTGGGCAAATGGAATTAGTATTATTAACATTTGGGTAAATTAGCCTGGATGTGCACCAATTTTACCAGGCTTCATACCTTGTGTACTTGCAACTAAAGGAAAAGCTACCAAGGTGTAAAACCTTTTTGAAGTCCTAAAGGCTTTCCCTTTAACTGTTCTCAAGAATTTGTTTCACGAAATGAACACACATGGTACTGAGCCAATTCGCAGTGAAGCAAACAAATATAAAAGAGACACACAAAATCCTAGTTCCAATAGATTGCACCAAAATATATTTCAAACTAAGAGTAAATACAAACTCTATTAATAATGAGCAATTTTAAGTTATAGACTTACCAGCACTGCTGTAAATAACTATATTTCTGCCTTTAAACAAAATATTAAATTTATTATGTACAAAAAAAATGATAGGAATGTTCAAACGAGAGTCCATTTCTTTTTGGCAGATGAGATGCAACAATGTAATCTGAGAATGTTGTTTAATTCTTCATATTATGAAGGTGATCATTATTGTCAAGTGTGCACAGTTTTTGTTCGTGTTTATTTTGCCCGTGCTTTCTGTCCTCGAAAATCAGTTAAACAAACCCAGAAGAGTTCTCTTACAATTGATTTTTAACTCATGCCACAGCAAATATTCTGAAAGCTTTCCCATCAGGAGGATTTTTTATACTGGAAGAAAACAAATGACAGGATCATCAGCATTAATGTCAAAGGACATCTTGAGAAATGAGAAATGTCCCTAAGGGTAAGACATAGCAACACACTATCTTCACAGTGAAAGTGAAATCCTATTTATGCACTAACAGAGTTTCCAGTACAATTCCTGTAAGGTGCAGTGACAAGAGTCCAAAATAACTCAAGGACAATGTTGATTTTTACAAAAAACAAATTTATTTTGTCCCACTAACTTCACATTATTTTAAGACCCATTTAGTTCTGTTTCTTTAACAAAGCCATTATAGATTTGTTAAGCCCAAATCATCTCAACTGATTTCATTGGCTTTCTCAATCAGGTAACTGGTATTGCTCTTTAAGATTCATTCATGCAACGTGGCTATTGCTGGCAAGATCAGCATTTACTACCTATCCCTAGTTTCTGCTTGAGGTGATGGTGGTAAGTTTCCTTTTTCAATACAACTAAGTTGCTTGCTAGGACATTTCAGACAATAGTTGGAAGTTGACCACATTGCTGTGGGTCTGAAGTCACCTGTAGGCCAGACATAGCAGGTTTCCTACTAGTCACATTAGTGAACCGGATGGATTTTGTGGCAATCCAATAGTTTTTCTGCCACCACAGAAACACAGAAAACAGGAACAAGAGTACACTATTTGTCCCATTGAACTGGCTCCACCATTCAATACGGTCTTGGCTGATCCTCTGTAACCCCCTGCTCTTTCCCCATAATCTTTGATACCTTTAAGCCTCTAAAAGTTTATTTCTTTCTTAAATATATTCAGGGACTTTGCATCCATAGCCTTCTCTGATAGAGAATTCCACAGAATTCCCCACCCACTGAGTGAAGAAAATCTCCTCATCTGAGTCCAAACTGGCTTCCTGCATATCCTGAGACTATGACCACTTGTTTGGAATCCCCTGCCCAGGAGAAACGTCATTGCCAAAATTCATAGTGTTCTACAGCACAGAAAAAGGCCCTCCAGCCCAAGTCATCCCTGCATGTAATCTGTCCATCCCTGTCAGAATTTTGTGAGTGTCAATGGGACTCCCTCTTGTTCTTCTAAACTCCACAGGATACAGACCTTGTCAATCCAATCTCTCCCCTGATGACAAATCTGTTCTCCCAGAAATCAGTCTGGTGAAATTTCACTGCACTCTCTCTATACCAAATTCCTTAGGTAAGGATATCAAAAACTGCATGCAATACTCTGGGTGTTGAGACTAGCTTTTTATTCTGGCTTTGTTTTATTAACTGAATTGAAACTCCCAGAGCTGCCCTGCCTGGATTGGAATTCATCTCTCTGGATCAACAATCCTGGTCTTTGGATTTCTACCTCAATAACATAACCATCATGCCACTGTACTCCTGAGGATTGATGAGAGTAATGTGATTGATTTGATATACATAGGCTTCCAAAAGGCATTGGAAAAAGTGTTGCATAACAGCAAAATCAAAGCCATGGAGAAATGGGGAGTGCAGTGTGAATACATAGTTAGCTCAGTGACAATGAACAGCAAACACCTAGCCTGCACATCTTTGGACTGTGGGAGGAGAGGAAACCGGAGCACCTAGAAGAAACCCACACACACACGGGGAGAATGTGCAAACTCCACACAGATAGTCACCCAAGGGTGGAATCAAACCCAGGTCCCTGGCGCCGTGAGGCAGCAGTGCTAACCATTGAGCCACCGTGCTGCAATTCTCCATCAATTTCTGTTTTTATTTGTGCTTTATTCATATTAATGACCTGGAATGATTCTGGGGTAGAATTCCAGCTGACACAAAACTCAGACAGATTATGAACCATGTGGAAGATAGTGATGGATTTGAAAGGAAGGACTGACACAAAGGTTGACAGAGTGAGTAGGCACATGACAGATGAAATGTAATGCAAGGAGTGTAAGTGGAACATTTTAGTAGGATAAATGAGGAAAGATAATCTATAGTAGACTATAATTACAGAGGGAGTGCAAGGGCAGGGAGGGAGTGTATGTGCACAATTGTTGGAGATAACTAGGGAGGTTGAGAAAGTGGTCAGTAAGGCATCTGGCACTCTGAGCATTATAAATAAGGACATAACTTTAAATACAAAGAAATTATTGTGAACCTTTTAAAAATGCCAGTTAGGCCTCAACTGGAAGGCTATGTTTAATTCTCGGCCTCAGCAAAGGAAGGATGTGAATGCGTTGGTGTAGGTGCATTAAGGATTTGCATGAACGATTCTGAGGATGAGAAATTTCAGCAACATGGATAGATTGATAAAGATGGGGCTGTTCTCCTTAGAGGAGGTCAAGGAGGTTGAGAGGACATTTGATAAAGGTGTTCTAAATTGAAAGCCTCTGGGCAGAGCAGATAGGAAACAACTGCGCGCATTGGTAGAATGATCAAGAACCAGATAGCACTGACTTTAGGTGATTGACAAAAGAACCAGACATGACATAAGTAAAAACCTTTATAACCAGCAAATGATTAGGACCTGGAATGCACTGCCAGAGAATAAAGTGGAAGTAAAATCAAATATGGGTTCCAAATGGGAACTGGATAATTTTCTTAAGAAAATAAAACCTGCAGAATCTTTCGTGATGTAATCATTCTATGATTTTATGAAAAAACACTCCTCCTCAAAGAGCCACTCATTAGCCAGCATGGACTGGAGGTGAGGCCTGGTGCAGACTGCTGACAAGTCCTGGCATGGTCTGCTAGAAGGACTGTAATGCTGAGCTTTTGATTTCTTTATTTTTCTAATTTATTCCAAAGGTCATGTACCTGGTTACCTTTGTAATTAAGATGGCAGCATAAGAGCTGACTTTGTAAACTTTTGTACATGTGGTAATAAACCTAATTCTAACTCTTTCCTACAAAACAGTGAAACTTTCAACAAACTGTAGTGGACAATTAATTACAATTTGTTTTCTTTCTATCAGAAGCTTACCTCTCTGACTGAATTCCATTTTTGGAGGCTGCTGTGTATCGGTTCTTCTTTTCTACTGGTTTCACATCCACAAGTCCTCCAATGTGGTTCTTAATCACACCAGCATGTACCGCTGTTCGACAGATACTGGACCTCTAGAAAATTAGAGGAAAAATGGTATGAATCCTTCAGTGCCTTCTGCAGCTCAAATCTTGGCCACATCTGCATTTAGAAATTCCATCTATATACAGCAAAGATAAAACAAGCCTTCACATTAGAATTCACTCTCAGGAAAGAAAATTTCTTAAAGACATTTGTCTCTGATATATCTGTTTCATTGCTAACTGAGTCAGAAAGACTTCTATCAGTTTTGGTACAAAACTGTTGGGGGTTCTTTTAAATCTCATTTCCAGTAGACAGTTTTGTTTCTCAGCAGTACTATTCTGCCACTTTATCCTCTCAGCTCAGTTAGTAGTCGAGACAGTTGTGGCTGGATTGGGAGCAGAAAGTTAGGAGGAAATACCGTTGGCTTTCTTCAACTTGGCTGGTAGAATAAGGGAGAGTAAAAGAGAACTGAGATGTCCTCTTTCCAAATCAAAAAGGTTCTCATTATGTGACATTGACAAAGAGCTTACCACTGCTGTTGGGTTGAAGGGAATGAATGATATTGTTATTGGGCATTGATAGGTTTTATGCTTCATGTCAACTGAAGCCAGCTTTCTTAGACTGTGCACCATTTGTCAGTCTATCCTTTGCAACCACTTTCCTACAGCAAGTACAAAAGCCATTGCTCCAACCCCTACATTTGTGTTACACTCCAGCTGAATCACCATCTGTGAGCCATGCACTATCAAGAACCACACAAGCTAACAGGCAAGTCAACTTTGCAAGGCTCAGAACTACAGCATGTAGCTATTTAAACTGCTGCGTTAGCAGGCTGCCAGATCAATCCATTTGTCTAAGCTTTCGCTTGCGTGTATTAATGTAAATTCTGTACATCTGGACTCCTTCTGCTGCATCCAGGGAGCAGTATGAGCCTAGTTGGAACTGACTAAAGTTGCTCTAAATATGAACTCTAATCCATTTATGTTATGCCTTCCTTACAATTCTGACCAAAAAGGAAGAACATTTGCAATTAATTTGTTAAAAGTTACTCTCAGTGCACAGAACAGCTCATTGATCACAAAAGTCTGAGAAGGAAGACAAAATATCCCTGTAGCTACTTCAGTTGAGCAAAGTTTTAAGCTTGAAAATTAGAACTCTTAAAACCTAATCCTCTGCAAAATCTGAAACAAACAGCTAATTTTAACATGGAATTCCAGCTTTGAACAGGGCCTTCATTTCTAATTTCAATTTTTTTTCTTACACTTGGGTATATTTTACCACATTAAAGGCATAAAAGGTTGATGTTGTATTGTTACAGAGATAAGGAAAGGTTCTGACTGTGAATCTGTACAGGACAATGAAGATTCTGTATTTGGCAATTTGGGAAAGAGAGAGTCAATGGAAATGACATGACAGACATGGGACTCAGGCTTAGCATGAGATGAGATGAGATGTAAACAGCAAAATTTTGGATGAGTCATCATTTACATGAAGCGCTGCTTAAAATGCTAAAAGACCAAGGAGCAAACTGATGCAGTTAGGTTGAGAAGTGATGAAGACTTATATCAGTGTATCTACAATCTATCTGTGTTAGGGATTGCAGTGGACAATGCATATCTGAGGAATTAAACGGCTTTGCAGCTGGTTGGGATATATGAGATTGGAAATTTCGCTCTGTCTCAAACTGCACACTGAAGATATGCAGTATCTGATTCAACTTGGCGGAATTTGACAGCTCCCTCAGAAGTGGACTAGCAGATGGGGAAGATGTACATTTAGGTGCAATGGTGAGGGGGCACCCATGCCCGTCACCTACCCACACCTACTGAGATTCTTTCAGCAATATGGGAGGGTCAGACACCTTGCCTCTGCCTTAAATACCAGATCCAAATGCTCATTTTCACAAGTAAATCCATTAAATTTCACCTTAAATGTAAAACCACACCACCTTCATTATTATTATTAATAAGCATTTTGTAGTATTTCTATCCTCCCAGGATCAAAACCATCCAAAATAATTGTTTTTCTTAATCACAGATTTACCTAACCAGTGAACACTATAGGGTAGCTAACAGTCCTAACGTTAAAATGATAAAGCAAACGTAGTCTTCGGTCAGCATGACACAGGTCTGTAAGTACTGCAATAAAAGTACTGGGTGTATCCTTAAAAATGTTATTACACTCAGGCTAGACAACATTAGTGCCTCATTGTTATTTTTTTATCTTGGACATTGATGAAGACTCTGTACTCCATAGTTGGCAATGTTCCATCTGTCAGTCTTAATTTACTACTACTGTATATGGCAGAGCTCTCTAGAGATGTGCAGGAATGTGTTTATTTTAGTCATAGTCACACAATGTCTCCATACATTAACGCAACCTTGTTTGTTGAAGAGTCAGAAGGATTTATCACATCCAGGCCCTTTCCCTAAGAGCCACATAAAGTTTGTATGATAAACTGAGTTGCATCTTAGCTCAAACTCTTGGTTTTGCAAAGTGACAACCCTATCTTCTGCCACATCATTGGGATCATTAAAATGATCTGTTTAAAATGTCACAATAATTGCTTTTCAAGCATCAGAGTACATAAAAGAATGACATTTATCCATCTATTACTCAGGTATGATACATTTACTGTTGTAGTTTCAAGAAGTTAATGCATGTGTCCACTTTGAGATAAAGAATGTGATTTCCCCTTCCTGGAGCTGGTAAGAAGAAGAAATATCATTTACTCTTTATCCCTTCCTCCCCCCACCCTATCTTCTTCATAAAAAACAACATTTTCCAAGCTACCATCAGCTCTGAGGAAGGATGACTGGTGCCGAAACAAGAACTCTGACTTCTCTCCACAGACGCTGCCTGACCTGCTGAGGTTTTCCAGCAATTTCTGTTTTTGTTCATGATTTCCAGCATCTGCAGTTCTTTCGGGTTTTAAATAATGGGTTGAATTGGCCGTGGAGAGAAACTCACATGCATTTCATTTTCTTACTAATGAAATTCTGCGCAAAAAGGTCCATGGAAGACCTTCTTAACCAGGCACCAATTAAGATCCTTAGGTAGTCAACTAATGGCATCATAAGGGCCTCAACCCTTCGCCTTTGAGATTACCTGCCTCCTCAGGAGGTGATATAAGTGGCTACTCTTCTGGCTGGGAAAATATATGAGTCCTGCCTGCTGTGTTTGGTGGTGGTCGAGGCCTCCAAGCTGTCCCAATTTGGAGGCAGAGAGAGGGGGCAAAGTACTAGCCTTCGAACCCCCTGAACAAGCCCCTGGCTGTGACCTGCCTCCTCACCAGCCCACCAGAAGAGTATAAAAAGTACTAATTTTCTTACCATAACATTTCCCCAGGACTAGCCTCAACTGGTCTCTTAGTGAGCTCTTCTCGAGGTGATTGGGCACACTTTCTCATCGGTGGAGATAGCATGTTAGTTGCCACAATTACATTCAATGCTACACTTAAACACAAAGAGGGAAACATCTGCCCATGGAGCGAAATAATACCTCTTTTAGAAATTCCATGCTTGGCATTTTCTGAATTCACCCCTTGTTCATCCAGGCTGTTGCTAAATATATCAGTTGGTAATCTCAAAAGTTTGAACTTGCGACACATATCTGGTCAACGGGTGGCAATTAGCAAATGCTGGGACTACTTGGTCACAGCAACGGAATATTAGTCAAAGAAATCTATGATCAAACCTACAATGCACTCGTCAGATCACAGTTTGAGCAGTGCGTCCAGTTCTGGTCACTGTGACACCAGAAGCACTGAAGATAGTAGGGGGATGGGGGGCAGCCAAAAGGTCAAACTCTTGTGTAATGAGCCAGTTATGAAGGAAAACTGGGGATTGTTTAACTTCACGATCCAGAAAGGAGAATCAAACCAAGTAATGAATGGAATCGAATAAATGGAATGAATAAGAAAGAATTTTTAATAGGAGAGCAGCTAGAATGTGGAATGTTCAATCAAGTGTAATGTTTAAGGCAAATAACACAAATGCATTGCGGGAAGAACCCTACATAAGTATGAGGGAGAAAGGAATTGACAATTATTCTGATAAGGTGATGTGAAACAGGGAAGGAGGAGATTCATGTGAAAGCACAGGCCAGCTGGGCCAAATGGCCTTTTTTCTCTGCTGTCACTTCTATGTGATTGTATGAATGGTGAAAATAAATCCGCAATTTAACTTTAAATTTGAACAAGAATGCACAACCAGCTCCAAAACGACAAAACATAAATTAGGAACATTTTCTACACGCAGGGAGTGGTGCATATACAGAAGAATTTTCCAGATTTGCCAGCAGAGATCCATGGGAGCACATGGCTGTTACAAGGGGAGAACTTTCAGATGTCTGCAGAAGGACAAATTTAGCTGGGATGCATGACCAGGTGCAATATGAGCTTACTATCAGCACAAAGCTGAGTTGAAGGATGATATAATTTATCCAGTTGATCTTTATACTTATGTTTCCAGGAAAAGCTAAACAGTGACATAAACGTTTATTTATGTCTACCCCATGCACCAGTGGGAAATCATGAAAACATCCAAGTTCATGTTCTTTCATTCTAATGAGAAGAATTATTTCACCGCTAAAACCAGGCACCTTGGTTTTCTCAAAGCATTGTGCAACAAGACGTACTGAGCTTCACTTCTAATGTAGTGTATGGATAAAATGTTCATAACGCATTTACAGGTAAGCCCATATATAAAATGTGTGTCCCATGTAGTTTTAATGTCCTTGCGAAAATCCAGTATCATTATTTCAACCCTATTCTTTGTCACAGGATGAATCCAGTGAATGGTAAGACACACAGGTGATTCCTCACCCCTCCACTTCTACCTCACTCATCCACCATAGCTCTAATTCTTTCCTCATCATTTAATGCTTCTTTATGGCAATGCTTATTTAGTATAATCCATCCATGTGAAACTTTTATTGCTTTCTTTGTTCCTTCTTTTCCCTTCCAGTCACATTAGCTTGCTTTCAATTTGATGGTCAAGTGATTTGCCCTTCCTCTTTCTTTGAGTTCACAGCTACGCTCATGATTTTCTTTCGCAAATCGCCACTTTTGAATTGCGTCCGAGATTTGGTAAACTTTTCCTTTCATCTCCTTCGAAATTAATGTATTCTGACACATAATTACTCAAATCCTGTTAAAGCTGTTCATTAAGTGGAACATAGAGATTGACTCTGAGACCTTATATGGTTATGAGTATATGGTTGAGACAAGTGCCACCCTAGTTGTCCCTCTCAAAGTAAAATTGGCCCTGCTGGCATTATCAGAATGTGTGATCATTCATGTGGTTTCCACATTCAAGCAATTATTTTGTTTATGGTTCTGGCTGTATCACAGTCAAGTAGTACAAGTCGAACAGAAGTTAATAATAAAATGGCAAGAAGACATATTCAACAAAGGACCCAAGGCACCTCTATGAAAGGGAGAGATAACTAATTATGTATAGCCCTGAGGGGAGCCAGTCCACAAGCATGAGGTAAAGTTAGGAATGAGGTCTCTATGAACTATCACAGCCAGAACGTGGACTGAACCCACTCTGGTTGGTTTTATTCTGAACTCTACTCTAGGAAGCCAGCCAACTGAGCAAACTGACCTCCCAGCCCTATTAAACTAAAATAGACTCAGGCTAAACCTTAAATTCTGGGTTTTTAACATAATTGATTTGATATCTAAAAGAATCAAAGAAACCATAAAAGCTACTTAGGTAAATTAACTAATCTAACATGTAATCTAATTAATCAACTTTGACCATTAATGTTGCCAAACTGATTTGTTAAAAAATGTCAGAGATTATAGAAATTTTTGGTCAGAAGTTCATTAGAGTTGACTATTAAATCAAAGCTCATTAGCATTACCGCCCATAAAAATATTTACTAAGTTCCAAATTTGGTTTTTCTGTTTCTACTCTGAAAGGCTTCACTTCCAATGCTCTAATGAGCTTTTTGTGGCTTTGTTCTATCTACCATCCAGCAACATGATTGTTAAGCCTAATTCTGAATTTTCCTTTACATTGAAAAGTGGTTCCTGGAACAAAAAAGGAACAAAAGGGTCTAGGAAGCAGCACACCATCTGCTGGAATGAATGATCACCAAAACCGCAACTTGTCATCAAACAGAAAACAAAACTGAGAAAGCGATTAATCCACAGGAGGTTGCGAGCTTTCTGTGGTGAACGAAGTAACCACAACAGAAATATCTCGCACTGGTTTTTCCTTTTCTTATTGCTGTTATCCAGCTTTTAGAAACACTGTTATGACATCAATGGAAGTATTGTACTTAATGAAAAACAGAATAGTCAGCGAACTTTCCATTTGGATGAACAAAATTTTCTTTTCGCAATGGGTATTACATTGACTTAGTGTCAGGCATAGCGAACACAAGCTGCACAATCCAGCCCACAAAGCTGGTATCTCGGTTTCCACTCATTTTGCTACTACTTGATCCAAACATTTCTTTCCTCGCTGAACCCTGGTAACGTACAGCATGCAGAAGGCAATAAACACTTACGTCAGAATAAATCTTGTTACCGATGACCCGTGCCCAGAAGGGAAACTCATCCAGACAGTTTGGTGGGCAGTTAATTCTATAGGATCAAATAAATTAGTCTATACTTGGGAAGTTCACAATAAAACATTAATTATAGAAATTACTTATCAATTTATCAATACAAGCTTGTAACTGCAAGTATAATAACGATGTAAAAATTATACAAATTAATTACATACGCACAATGTTGAATCTAGTTTCTACCAAGAACTTAACTGGTGTAGAAGGATGATTTAAAATGAACAATAGAAAGTGACAAGTGGAAACAAGGTCAAAGACAGGTATATCACACGAAGGATCTAAAAAAAGGTTGTGCCTACTTAACCATGTATTACTGCCAAGCTGCAGCATTTTATTTGTGGCTTAGCTTACAGGATTGCAGTCTTTGTGTTAATTGGTAAAGCCAAATATTTTACAGTGATTGATATCACTTCCATGTCACTGTGTACTGATCTGACATCCCTAGAATGGTAAATGGATATACGTAAGGGAAATGGATGTCCAGCTTTTCAGGAAAATCTTAGTCAAGGTGAGCAAAATTTTGATCAAATAGATCAATTTTGAGAAGTTATGGGGTGAGAACTGGGGTGAGAAATGATCCAGGGAAGGAGTTTTGGGGAATGGGATTGAGGTTGCAAAAAGCGCTGCTGAATTACAGTCACTGGACACTTTGTTCTCCCAAATACATTACAAAGCACAGTTGCTGAGGGAGACATTCATGACTTGGAAATAAATGTAATTCTCAGTTAAGAAATCTCAGGTATGTGTTAACAAAACATCATCGCATTATCAGTTAATTTAAATGACATTTATGAATTTACAGGAATAAAATGCCTGCTAAGCCTTAACTGTCTTACCTGGGACAATGAGTAGCTGGCTTGCTGAATGGACACAGTTGAGCCACTGTAGTATAACAGTCAACTGTTTGAGCTAGCAAAACAAAATCATTTAATTACATTCAGTGCATGCTGTTAAAGATTGTCATCCTGCATTCGTCCGGACAGATGCAAGAATGTCAACTATCAATGGGAACAATCATTTATATTATGTGAGAACTAGGCTGTTTGGTTTGCAAGTGGACGCTAGTCAAATTATTGTCCTTAAAATTGCATCAAGGAACAATTACCCCAAAGCTTTTATTTAAGTTCAAAAAGGACTAGTGAACTCTAGTCAAGACTATACTGTGCAGAATGTGCCAAGGGAACAGTGTCCATCCAAGCTTCTGCTTAATTGAAATGGTTCAATGCCTGGACAAAGACACCAGGCTGACACGGTGCCTCACAGCGCCAGGGAACTGGGTTCGATTCCACCCTCAGGCGAGTGCCTGTGTTGAGTTTGCACATTCTCCCTTTGTCTGCATAGGTTTCCTCCAGGTACTCTGGTTTCTTCCCACAGTCCGAAGATGTGCAGGTTAGGTGGACTGGCCGTGTTAAATTGCCCACAGCTTCCAGGGATGTGCGGAGTAGGTGGATTAGCCATGGAAATGCAGGATTACAGGAATTGGGTAGGTCATTGGGGCAGCAGTATGGACTTGATAGGCCAAATGGCCTGCTTCCACAATGTAGGGATTCTATGATTCTAAATTCCTTTTGTCTACAGAGGACTGGTCCTGCATTCATATATATGCAGGTTCTAACAGGTATGAATGAGCCACATTGTGAGACAGTGGATTATTTTAAATTAGTTACTAATGTAATTCTAGCCACCACTTAAAGTGATTGTTTTACCCAATAAAATGAAACATCTTGGTCATATGAAAATTTGAAGAAATACACTTACTAGTCACTTTGGATACGCTAAATCCATTTGCTGACTTGAACTTGCTGTAAACAAATACCATACGGAGATTAGTGATCGATTTTGAAAATCAATAGTCATCATTAATATCACATTTTTGACCTCAATTAATCAAATATCATGTAGCATATTGGAACACAACCGAAACGAAATACGAAAAAAAGTGTAAGTGGTTAAAAATAACCATTTATCCAGCTTTTCCAGAATTTTTTGACAAGGTAGTGCCAAGCAATTGGAAGAACTGCACAACATTGTGTCCTAAAGTTTTTGCTTGCTAATGATGCACCATTTAAGTAAAAAAGTTTTTTTTCACTTTAATTTGTTCCCAAGGTGATAGATTAGAAACTTAATTTCCTTCATCTCCATCCTCTGACCTACCTTCATGATTTTTTTCTCCATTTTAATACCATATTGCACCGAGCTTGTGCTCATATCAGATAGTTCAAGGTGCACCATGACTCTTTTTAACAATCCTGTCTAGACTGTTTACTTTGACATCTGAACCAATTACATAGCAATACATAGAAACTACAATATGAAAATAGCTGGTTCAGTCTAACCATTCTTTTTTAACATTTATTCTCCAAATTAGCAGTAATTCAAAGCCACTTTATTTTAGAATTTTAACTTTTGTCTTTATTTCTAAATCTCTTGAGAAAATTAAAATATCTGGTTAACCCTGGTTGATTTTCACAAAACCTTTAAGGTATTCCTGAAGCATCAATACTAAGTCAGTAAACATCACCTTTGCGCTGCATACTTTGGAAACTCTCACCTCAGAGACTGAATCCCATTTCGAGAAGATTTAACGAAAAATGGGATTTTTCCTCTTCGAGTGATATCCACAAGCCCGCCTTCGTCATTACTGATAATCCCTTGGTGAATTGCAGCCCGACAAATACTGGATTGCTATAAACAGCAAAAGAAATGTATTTTCCATCTGCTGCACTACTAGACTAAGCACCACAAAGTGACAGGCCTATAAAAGATACCATCCGGTTCCAGTAAACTCCATCGGGAGGCTGCAGAAATGACACAAACTTGGCCAGGACTCAGTGTCTTAAGTCAGGGATTCATAATGGTCTGGTTTGGATGCAACCATTGTCTGTTTACATATGGGCATCAGAGAAAATTAAAACACCAAACAGCAGGTGTTCCCACACCATGACCTTCAGATAGGATCCTGCATTATTACAGCTCACCTGGAATGCCACTGGGACAATGAATCGATTGTTCAAAACTACATTTACAAGTACCCTCCTTACAAAGAAGAGGGGTGGGTGTAAGGGTGAGAAAGAGAGAAGCAGCCAAGATGTATTTGTTTCACGAGAGCTCCAGGGGCATGGTGATTGGCAGTCTCGCCTTACTACCAACTGACTGCATACGCCACTTCTACTTGAAGTGGAGTAGGCATGTCCGGACCCCCATATAATCAAACACCAACTTCTCCTGGCCCTACCCATAATCCTTAGCAGGGTAAGCAGGTATGGGTAGGGATTCTGAATGGATTTTTAACATGATATTTTTTAACAGACAATCCCTTACCATTTCATAATAGAGTGTTCCAATCACTTTAGCCTTTGATGATTCACAATATCTTGGGCACATATACCTAAACAGCAAGAACTCCATTAGTCAATATTTCTACGCTACTATACAACATGGAGCATTTTGAAGGTAAACAAATGACTTGAACAGAAGAAACTTTTAATATAATTCATTGTAATAAATGGTCTCACTGTCTATTTAAAAGTACATATTTTCTGGCCTTTGCGGTTGTATAAAAACTTCTATTCAGCAGCTAATAGATCAAATGTCAAGCTCTGGCACTTAGCACTGTGCAACTGTTAATGGTAACATCAATAGCCAACTTCCTTTTAAAAGTTTTAGTATCTGAGTAACAAAAGTAGAATTGCCACAAAAATGTGTGAAAAATGACAGATTTACTTGTGTTACAAATCGACAAAACACTCAAAAGATTCCAATGTGGTCCATCCATTTGCAAAGGTAACCATCTGAGTTTTGCACCTCCCACTAAAACAATCTCATTCTCCAAATGCTACAAGTGCCATTATGGCAGCCAGCTTTCTCTTGAAAAGGAGAATTTTTTATTTTTTATATGATGACAAAATAATGCAGCGTGACATTACTAATTATATAATTGCATCTTGTAATTACACAACAGATAATTGGTCCCTCTCTACATCAGGATCGCCAAGTAAATCCCTTAACTTGCTGCTAAAACTTTTAACATTGTGGTCCAGTTATAACAGGATAACGCTGAGACACGGACAGCTAAAGCAAGTTCTTTGGGTCAAGTTCTTGCTGAAGGTATGCAACATAATGAATAAAACAATAGCCAAAGAATATGGTGATGAGATTTTTTTAAATTAATTCACTGGCTAGGTCAGCATTTATTACCCATCCCTAATTGCCCAGAGGGTAGTTAAGAGTCAAACACATTGCAGCATGTTAAGAGTCACATATAGGCCAGACCAGATAAGAGCATCAGTTTCCTTCCTTAGTGACCCAGATGGGTTTTTCCTGACAATCGACAATGACTTCATGGTCATCATTAGAGTCTTAATTCCAGATTTCTCCTCGAATCCACATTCCATCATTTGCTATGGCAGAATTCAAGCCTGGGACCCCAGAACATTAGCTTGAGATTCTGGATTGATAGTCTAGTAATGATGCCACTATTCCACCACCTCCCCACTGAGATTACTTAATTTCAAACATTTAGTGTTGAGTTTATTATTTGCTTCCAGGATTGCAGTTGTTTGTCTGGTAAAGTCTGCTCCAGTCCTCTTCAACTACTGAAACAGATTTCTAACATTTTACTAATGTAGATATTTGCAGTTTAGTCACGAACCTTATGCTTGTTATTCATGTCTCTATTGTACCCTGGAAAGTCATTCATTGGAAACACAAGAATAACAGACACAAATAATGCAGAAATAGAAATCAACAACAATACCTGTTACATGTTGTTCCTTTGCATCTATCTCTCATTTTAGTTTCGCACTTGATGACTTGAGCTGAAAAGTAGAAAGGCAGTCAAATGTTATACGACAATCCGAAAGCAAAGTAATGTAAGTCAAGTGGGAAATGAAAGCTGGAGCATTTAACATTGACTTGTGCTGATGAATCTATATAAAATCTTAGTAAAACCACTGTTGCTACATGGTGCTTTGGATTGAACACTTTAGGAAAGATGTTGTAACCATTGAGAAAGCACAACACACGTTCACTATGATGCTGCCTGACATGAGAAAATCCAAAGAGAAAGAATAGATTAAAAATTATGGCAGGTTTCATTAAAGAAATTCCAGGTGATTTTAGAAAGATACTCCAAATTATGAAACAATGAGACAGAGTATTTAGAAATTGACCATTACTTTAATTCCAAGGTATAAAAGACATAGATACAATACGAAACCTCAGAATGCTTACAGCACAGTCATGTCTGTACTAGCCTCCCCAAAGGAGAAATTTACTTAGTTTTGCTGGCCTGCCTTCTCTTGTATCCCTATACATTTTCCTTTTCAGATAATAATCCAATTCCCTCTTGAAAGTCTCGACACCGCACTCACAAGCATTACATTTCAGATCCCAAGACGCTTGTTGCGTGAAAATGAACATATGGAATTTGGGAGACCGCTTATTTGGAATATGAGCAACAGGATATGCCAAGATCAGTCATGCTGATCAGTTCATGTATTGGACTTTTTGGCTTTGTTAGATTAGCCCTGTCTTTCGGTGAGGGCTGTCTAATTGATCCTGTAAACCTGAAAAGAGAGACTTTACAGAGACAATTGGACAGTATCACACCTGGTGGATAATCGGCTGGACTGAACTGCCTACCCCTTTGTAGAATCCAGTGACATGAAGTCAAGAGAACAAAAACTGGGCAGCTTCTACGAATGGGCAGATAGATTTAGATTTGTGAAAAAATCAGTTAGTGTATTTTAATACTTCCATCTTGTCACTGCCCTGTCCATGTTGATGAATCACAGAATTGCTACAGCGCAGAAGAAAACCATTCAGTCCAACATTACCGCACAGTTCTGTTACCCGGTGTCAATCTCCTTTTCCCCAAATCCCTGAATAGCAGCTCTGTCCAAATTATTACCCAATACCGTCTGAAGTGCCTGAATTTAACGTGCCACCACTACATATTTAGACAGTGCATTCCATACCCTAACTACTCGCTGGGTGGAAAAGGTTTTTTTTTCTCACATCATCCTTGCTGCGTTTGCACATCACCTCAAATGGTGCAATGGAGACACAAAAGTCAGCCACAACATCACATTTCTGAGTGCCAAACATTACCACTCTTACAATGTTTAAAAGCTGCTGATCCTGTGGGAAAGGCTGACGGGTATAATTTTGGTATATTTTGCGGACAATCAGATGAGTAGGCAATTTGTGAATGAACAGTCATTCTTAAGGCATTCTATCTTTTCTGGCTGCAGGCAGTAGGTGTGTGAAGAGATCACTGTCTCTCATTACATTAACCAAATTACAAGTTTAGGTTTGTGGACCTAATTGATCCTTACATAATTGATGACATTTGACCAAAATAAGCTATTCATAACATAGCATTCATTTGCACAAAGCTTCTTTGATCTGCAAATAACTCCACAGTGCAGATCCTAAAGTGTCTTTTAACTGTATGCTATAATACAAAAAACTTCTATATAATCACACAGTCTATGGAAGTGTGTGTAGGAAATAAAATATTTTTAGATTGGCAGCATTTTAAGAACAGTTGATTGCTAATGACAAAGCAGGCCAGATCCTATAAATGAATATACATAAACAATAGTTACTATCGGAATGTTAACCCATTATGTAAAAAGTAGTTTACAACAAGCTATATCTATTTTAATATCAGGAAAAGCTTGGCTAAATGTCTCCACCATTTGTCGTAAGATTTCCTCTGTTCTGTGCAGGGAGTATTTGATGATTCTTTTCCAGGGTCACTTGTAGTCTTTTAAACTTGAATCACTGTCTACAACACATTGTGTAGCCATAGTCAGGGAAAAGGGATAAATATTGGATTGTAAAGCCCAGACCAGGCATTGGATTCCTTTAGGCAATCTAGGGATTCATCAAGCAATCAAAATCAAAGTCAAGTGCCTTATTTTCAATCTTGAGTACTGTAAGTGAATCTATTTGACTCAGAAATGCCAATGGCTCCCAGCAAGTCAGAAACTCGCTGCAGAATATCTTGGTTCTTCTTGAAAACATTGCATTAATGGAATTGTGCAATAAACTGAACACATACTGATCTGTTCCTCAATCAGGAGCAGCTTGAGACCTCCGACGGGTCACAGGGATAGATTTTGTCGTCACAGGCATGCCCCTGCTCTGAGATCGTGGAGAGGATACCCTAGCGGGGTAGCACTGGACTCACTGGCAGCTTGCTATTAAATAGCGTGGGGCAATGTCGGTCCCAAACCACCTGTGAACCTTAGGAAATGCTTTTAGTCATGATTGTTGGGCAGACCAGGGGTGAGTATGCACCATCAAACTCAGTGCTGGCAGGGGAGGCAGTTAAGTCTAACACAGGTAACTATCGATGACTGTGTGGGGATAAAAACAGGAGGCTGTGCAGAGAGGGTGGTTGGCAACTTGATTTCATAAGGGTAAAGAGAAGGGAAGCTAGAGAGGGAGCAATGTGTTGGAGCCTGGGGAATGGTGGGAATTGAAAGATGGGCTGATTTTTGTGGGTGTGGAGTAGTAAGGGGGACAAAGATACTATGCATTTGGGGATGGTAAGGGGAGAAGGGGTAATTTTTGTATGTGGGTGTGGGAGGGAGAGGAGTCCCACTGTTACTGGGGAGTCTGCAGGGTGTGGCTGAAACCTACATTAGTACATGAAAGGGTAATATTTTTACAGGCACTTTGCAGGCTTTGAGAATTGCTTTAATTATATACCGTGCGTTGGTAATCTACTTGGCTGCTATTGTTTTTGCCAATGTCTGGAATCATTTTAATTTTCAAATGTTAAAGTAGGGTCTCATTGGAAAATAATACGGACAGCACTACTGAGTCAGGGCACCTGATGAACACAATGGTGAGTTAATCGATCTGAAATAATAGGACCATTTTAATATTTCAGGAAGAAATTCAGTTCAGTCAGTATTTGTGAGTGCTGGATTTGTTTATTTAGCATATATTTTAAAAGCTATTGAGCTTTTGTTCTTCAGTGTTCCACAATCTGCCCTGGTTAGCAGCTGAAAGATCAAGCAAACAGTACACTGACTCCCTCAAACATTCCAAAACCACAGGCTACCCTGAACATCAGCCAACAGTGAGATTCCAGCTAGAAGCAATAGGATTGGATAGCTATCTTCTCCTCAAAGAAGCTGAATGCTGTATGTTGCTTAAAACTAAGTAAGATTCTTCACAAAAATAACTGTCCTATATAGCATTGCAGAGTACTAATTGTCTAAAAGATTACTATATTCCAACAGGTAGAGGCCATGCAAATAACACAGAGGTGTTATCTGATAATGGATCACTGTTAATTGTCAGCAGCCAAAATAGAAAAGTTAGACTATTCTGTTAGCGAGTACTTAACTTGACATGACTGAGGTTCATTAAACATAAGGTGGAATGGAAATTCAGCAACAAAATTTGCCCAGGCCTTATAGAGTGACCTCTTCAGGAAGCTTAAGACATTGAACAGCAAGACAAAGTCCACAATGTACAAGGTGGGGAGGTGCTGACATACTGGTACGTCACTAGTAATGCAGAGGTTGAAACTAATACCCTGGAAACACAAATTCAAATGCCACCATGGAAGATGGTACAATTTAGATTTGTACGTTGTGCCTGTGCTTATTTGAGTTAGAGTAATGATAGGTGACATCATTGACATGTGTTAAGATTCTTAGGGGTCTTGACAGGGTAAAAGCTGTGAGATTGTTTCTCCTTCTGGGAAAGTCTAGGACCACAGGGCATTATCTCAGAGTAAGGGATTGCCCAGGTGGATAAAGGGGAGGAGGAATTTCTTATCCAGTGAATCTGTGGAATACTTTACCGCAGATGACTGTCAAAGCCAAGATAAACAGATTTTCAATAAGTAAGAGAATTAAAAGTCAAATGGGGAAAAAGCAGAAAATGAAGTTGAAGGATTATCGGATCAGCCATGATGTTATTGAATGGTGGAGCAGACTCAATCAGCTGAATGGGCTACTTCTGCTTCTATGTATTATGTTCTTTTGGCCTGGTTTATGATAGTAAAAATTCTTCCAGACCAAATGTCCAAAAAATGATGAAGTGTAAGAGATTTGAGAATCATTTAGCTTCACAGGAAACAGAGAGCATGGTTGAGAAATGAAAGGAAAGACTGAGCTGTGAGCTCAATGTTCCATTTTGTGAGGAGAGCTTATGAAAGAAATGTGAGAACAGGAGGAATTATAAATTCCAATTGCAAATAGAGGCAATGACAGGTTGTAAAGAGCTAAATGTTAGAACAGAAAATGGAGTTAGCAGAAATCACAGGCACAGTTGAGCAGAATATGGGATCCGGGAATAGGTAGTAGTAGCAGTTCAGAGAGTAAGAATCTGGGACTCTTGACTGATGATGGAATCCCTGAATGGTTACAACACAGCCCATTGGGTCTTTGCCAGCTCTCTGTCAGGGCAACTTGATTAGACCAACTTCCTCACCCTTCACCCACAGTCTTTGTCTTCAAATGCTGATTGAATTCCCTCTTGAAGTTGAAGGATTGAATCTGCTTCCAAGACACCCTCAGACAGCACAAACTGGATCTTAAACATTCACTAAGCAAACAGGTTTATCCACATGTGACCACTCTTTATTTTGTCAATTTATTTTGTCCACAGCCCTTCAACAATAAGATCAAGCATCTCTTTCCCAGCTTTCTCTAGATCTCTCATGACTAAGAGGAGATTTAGCAGAGGTGTTCAAACTTTACTTCTCTGAGGGGAACAACTGCAGCTTCTCCATTCTATCCTTGTGACTCAACTCCTTCATCTCTGACATAAATCTTTTCAGCATCCCCTGCAAACCCTTCAATCTTTCCTGAAGAATGGTAAGGAGCTATGGTCCACAAAGAATCACAAGCACCTCTTTCCATTGGAGAGACAATTGATTCTGTATAGTTTGAGAGTAACCAATCTGCAAGTACAGTGCCCAGATTTGGACACAATGCTGTAGATGGTTCTCTGGCATCCCTTCCCTCCTATTCTCAAACTTTTCTTCAAACTTTCTTCAACTAATAAAAGAGAAAGAGAAACATTTTAGGAAGAGTCACTGCAGTACTCTCATAACTGGCAAAGGCTGTCTTATGTAATGCAAAGAACTCTAGGTCGATTTTACTGACTACAGCTAATATCAGATATTTAAAGATTAAATTGAAATTGGAGAAAAAGAATGAATTAATAAGTTACAATATTTATTTGATTCACAGTTGTCTATTTGAAAATGTGTGTGAAACTCCATTTCTTAGCTTGTAGTGACATCTGGCTCAGACTTTTTCTAAGCTAAAGCATTACCCCTTTTTTAAGCCTCAATTTAGTTAACTTGAAAATTTTGAGCAAATATGCGAATGTTTGGTTTTCCTACAAGACAAATATTTCAAATTTTAATCTTTGTCTTCCTGTACTGTGTATGTGTACACACGCGCATGCAATTTTGAGCTACTGACTTCTTGTATTTTGGATCAGGACTGAATTGCAGTAACTGAAATTAACTTAACCAATTTTACAAATTGCCAAATTATGAATACCAGTTTCCTGTAATGACTATTGTGAAAACTGGTCAAGGAAATTATCTGAATATTCTCTGGTTCATAGTCTAGGACTGTCACTTGGAAAATGGCACTTTTAAGTTCATAACCATAACAAGGAATCGATATTCTACAGGGTGAATGAGAACAAATAAGAAGTGAATGTCATGTGATTAAGATAACTTGGATTGGAGTGTCAAACAATGTGAATAAAACAGTGTTTTATATTCTCAAAGCAATTAACAAACTAAAATTCTGTCTTTGCAACTTTGTGTTATATAGAGATAATAGGAACTGCCGACACTAGAGTCAGAGATAACACAGCGTGGAGCTGGAGGAGCACAGCAGGCCAGGAGGCATCAGGGGAGCAAGAAAGTTGACGTTTCGGGTCAGGACACTTCTTCAGAAAAAATCTGAAGAAGGGTCCCGAGCCGAAACGTCAATTTTCCTGCTCCTCTGATGCTGCCTGGCCTGCTGTGCTCCTCCAACTGCACTCTGTATTGTGTTATATAGTGTAGGTTAATAACAGTTGATAAAGTATTTAACCAACAACTGGTTTCTGTTTATTTTAACAGTTCTGCGTTTATTAAGGATGCATCTTTTTCAGTTCTGGCACATTTCCATTAGTTTAAATATAAAACCTAAGGTACTGTTGCTTATGTTTAAATGTTAGAATTTCAAGAAATCCATTGTTTGAAAATCAAACATATATTTTAAACTAAAGGTGAGTAGCCCAGATTAACTGAGGTTGAAATTTATTTGGCAGAATTCATTTGCACTTCATGAAATAAATCATATTTTGCTTTCAAGATTACTGTGCAGATTTAGTTGGACCTAAATTGACTGCAGATTTAATTAACTTCACAGGAAACATCTTACACTGTTAAATGCACAAGAAATTAATTGATAAAGGGAGTTTGAAGAATCACACGGTTATAGGGCTACATCATTTTTTTTTACAGCTAGCAAAGAGGAATTGTTTCCTTTCCAATTTGGTAATGGTTCTTTAAATTTACTTGCTATCTACCCAGGCCTGGAACATGTACGAAACTGAGTCCATCCTTTTTTGCATTGTTTTTGCTGTAGAGAAGTTAGCTTCGTTAATTCCATAAACAGTGTGATTTTTTAAAAAAATGTTCCTATTACTATCGCTAAGCAACCACTTTTGCTAAGTTGTCATGCTGAGCATAAAGGTATAATGATTTATTAAATGTTAAGTTTCAGAACTTGATTCAAGTCAATATTTAGCAACTGCATTCCACAAGTGACAGGAGAATATCAGAAAATGAACAAAGGCATTGTGTATCATGCGAAGTAAACCATTTAAGGTCTGTTCGGAAGAGGTGCAATAGATTTTCAGACTTTATTACAGGCGATTGTGCTTCTCAGCATTTGCAGTGTCAGAGTACCGCTGAGAGCACTTCTTCCACACGATAGTAGCTCTATAGAGTCACAGAACAGACTTTACCAGAAAAGGTATTGATGCATGCAGCAGATCCAATAGTATTGACAAAAATGATTGATAACCAAAGAGCAGATAAATCAGAAAAGCATCAAACAACATTTTGAAGAATGATCAAAAAGGAAGGATTGAAACAGCAGGTTTGGAAACTGACTGATTAGTTAGCATAAGTAGTGGACATGGGCAGAGGTTGGACTCAGAAATCTGGGTGATTCTGGAAGTGGACCAAAGAGTGGACATGAAGTTATTAAGTTAAGCTTCAACATTGTTCCAGTTTTGTTTCATTTTCACTGCTGCTAGAGCGTGAAAAGTCCTGTGTTCTCAAATGTATGAGCAAATGTATCTGCAAATGATTAAACTTACAAAGCATCTCTCGAGTCAGCATAATCTGGATCGTGGGCCAAAGAAGGAAAATAAGGAGGAATTTAGGAGAATGAATAGGAGTAAGAATAACAACAGATACCGCAGCTTGGAACAAGACCAGCATTGAATCACTGTCAGAGCATAACAAGGTGATGAGAAAGTAAGTAACTAAAGCAGAATAAAAGAACGCAGTCCAGGAACAACAGAATGTATTCATAACATTGAAGGGGATAGCAGATGAGATGGGCAATGTTTAGGATAACATTAATTAGCTGATTATACTCAGTATTATTCAGTATAAAGCAGTGTTTCCCAAACTTCTTTCTGTTTTGACCCTATTTTAATGCTCCATACTAGGTACGACCCCTGAGTGAAAATTGTTAGGAGAGTGCCGCATGGTGAGTTGCTGAGCAGGGTGGGGATTCGAAGAGCAGCATGACAGGCACAAAAAAAAATCTAAGATACACACTATTTGCAGGCTGTTTTGGTGTGAGTGATAGAGCCTCAGAGCTCATTGATTCAATGGCCATAGGCAAAAATGAAGTGCTCATTTAAACGGGCCTCACAAACGACTACAGACTGTCAAATCAGTGTCTCCACTCCAATTCCATTGCAGCCCACCCTAAACTTTCATGCCAGGGACCCAGAGGGGGCAAAACTCACAGTGTGGGACCCGTTTTTGAAGACCGGAATACATAAAAACCCAGAATGCATTGTATCAATGAAAGGTTGTTCCAAAATCCGTCTAAAATGGGTTTCTAATTGACACAGCAGACAATTGGATCTCTTTTATAACAAATAAACATGATCGGGTCGAAATCAATGTAAAAGAAAATGGTTCAGAGCTCCTTATTTTTCATGGAATGCTTTTAGTCAGGTTATTAATGTAACTGGAGCACAATGCTGGTAGCTATTCCAATGCTGACAGGGAACAATACATGTTTAATGTCAAGATTGGAAAGTTTCTGGGCATTCAAGGCTGCAAAATAATTTGTGAATCATCCAGTAAGAGGGAACTGGGGAATCTGAAAACCACCAGGTACCTCATACTGTCTCACAAAAGAAAGATAGAATTTCCCCTATCTGCATTGGCCAAGTTATGAAATCAAATAAGTACTGATACTCAGAACAGGAAAAATATCTGCACTGCTCAGACATACATTCAGTCTTCATGGCCATTCACCTAATTCACAAAACAATGTTTTACATCACACCAGATGAAGTGTCCTAAATTGAGAATGGTACCAAGTATAGACCCATAATGCAACTAAAATTCAGTTACAGATGTGTCTCCGAATAAAGGCGTTAAGGGAAACGGTTAGATTTGGACACCCAGTAACCAGATTTCTGAGCCTTAAGTCTGTCCTGGATGTAGCAGCACTCCCATTTATTGCATTTGGCAATCCATTCTCCACCCGAAAGAGCCTGCATGGAGGTAGGATATAAGCAGAATCCTTTGATCACGATCATATTTTGTGAGTTCTCAGTGGGGGTTACAATACAAATTTTAATCATCTTAGTTGCCTGGTTGAGCAGCCCTTAAGATGGATGCAGTGAGGGAAGAATGTCATGTAAATTACTGCTTTAATAAGGAACAGGTGGCACTGAGGAATATAACTAAGAGATTTACAGGTGACCAGGAGCTGAGAGGTCAAATGGAGATAGTCGAACCTTTAGGAAAGATCCCAGAATTCCAAGCTGGAGAATGCTGGCAGTAAATAAATTAAATGAAGTACTGGGAAGAATATAGCATTATAGAAAGTTACAGAACAGAAGGAGGCCATTTGTCTGTATTAGAATATTAGTAAATATCCAATTAGCCCTAATCCCTGTTTCTCCCCCATAACCTTAAAAATGTTTTCTTTTCACTCAGTTACTCCCTATTTGTTTGATCATATCCATTGAGAAATTTGAGCACCTCAATTAAATATCCTCGTAACCAGCTCTGTTGCAAGGAGAACAATCCCAGCTTCTCTAGAATCTGCACTTGGCTGAAGTCCCTCATCTATATGAAAACAAAGAAGAACTCTGATGAAGAGTCATCTAGACTCAAAACTTTAGCTTGCTCTGTCTCCAGGGATGCTGCCTGACTTGCTGTGGTTTCCAGCATGTTTTGTTTTCAGTACAGATTCCAAATTCTGCAGTAATTTGCAATAATAATCCCTCATCTACATCACATTCTGATAACTGTTTTCTACAATCTGACCAAGGCTTTGACATCCTTCTTGTATTTCCTGCTTCTATTTATAAACTCCAAGGATTATGCATTTTTTTCCAAAAAGTAGGAAGATTTCACAATTTAAACATTCCTACTGTTCTCAGGATAAACACATGATGAAAAACATTGTGCACTATTACACAATAATGTCTAGAAAGCATCAACTTGTGCCTATTACAATGAAAATGAGCAAAAATTACTGAATGCTATGGAAATGCTGAAGGGTTGACATTGGAGGAAATTGGATGTAATCAAGAATAAGTGAAGAAGCACTGACCAGCAAATGAAGGCAAAAATATGAAAACAAAACTAAACAAAGACTGGCATAGACGAAGGAGAAGAGCTGACATTTCTGGGTAATAATGAATAAAACAACATTTGTGTTTCTTTACTATCTATAAATAGAATTTGCAGACAAGCAACTACGGGGTCCATATCCTAAGGATCCTTGAAGCCGTCTGCCTTAAGGTTCCCATCAAACCGTTGTTTCTACAGAGATAACAAGGTGTAGAGCTGAATGAACACAGCAGGCCAAGCAGCATCAGAGGAGCAGGAAGGCTGACAGTTCGGGCCTAGACCCTTCTTCAGACTAGGCCCGAAACGTCAGCTTTCCTGCTCCTCTGATGCTGTTTGGCCTGCTGTGTTCATCCAGCTCTACACCTTGTTATCTCAGATTCTCCAGCATCTGCAGTTCCTCCTATCTCTGAAAATGTTTCTACAGAAGCAGCTACAGTCATCTCTCACTACCCTGGTGAGAGTTCCTTTTGTATTTAAATGGATCAGCCATAAAAATGCTTATTGCTACATTACTATGAGACCCTTTCAGCTTCTAAATCTTATTTGCTATTATGCATTCCAACAAAGACTGATGTTCACTTGCGCTCCTGAGACAGAAAGCTGGAGAGATTTTCTTTTCAAAGCAGCACATTACACTCCTGGTGTTTTCTGCAGCATTTAAGATTTCTAGTCATACAGCTCAAATGCTTCCTTACTCATGTACTCCACGTTGTTAGGTTCCTCCTTTGGCTGCGGTTGTGGTTGGGAATATGGCACTGTCCATGGGTTTAATGTATCTGTATTGATCTGGGGAGGCTCCACTTCATTGGTTTGTTCATGCTGTGGTCTTCTCTCTCCATTGTCTGAGAACATATGTTGAAATAAAGTTAAATAACATTTTGCACGCACAAGAGCAGAATTCCAATTCAGATGCAATGAATTAAGATATTTTTTCTGCTGTTCCTTTTTGTCTGTTTCTTTGTAAACATCCTAGTTTCCACCCTTTCATTTCCAAGCTCCTCCTCAGTAGACTGAATATTTAGCATTTGGCCTCATCCAATTTGCACACTGACAATACAGCTCACCCAAGAAAATTGTGGTCTACACTTTTGGAAAGCAAAAGAATTGCCCTTCTTTCCTTCAAAGTTTGGGAAAGACTAACACCAAAGACTACTTGCAAAATATACACAAGTATTAGCAATTAGATTTCTACATCAGACTCTTTTTGTCCCACTGGCTAAATAGGTATCTTATGATATGATATCTGTGACTTATACACAACACAGTGACTAATTATAATGATACAATTCCTGGCTGAATCTCTCCTATTTTAGCTTTACACATCAAAAAGTAAATGTTCTTATATGGAAGTACAATGTTAACAGTCTAGTTTAACAGCCAAAATGCTGAATGGAAATACTTGAAAATCTTCAAGGAGCAGAGTCTTTTGTCTGAATATTTTTGAAATATTCAGTATTAATTGCTAATATAGAAGCAAGTACGTGGTGCTAGCAGTATATTAGGTGAGGTTGTCAGTGTTAAAGTTGTGCCATAATATATCAGTAAACAGAGACATTTCCGATGGTCAGTTCCCAAAAATTAGATCCCTCCTTCTATCTCCATCGACAATAATAAAAAAAGTTTCCCTTCATTTTCTCTCACCAGCTTTCTCCCACTTCTCCTGAAAGCATTAAGTTTTACCTGGGCCAAGGTCTGACGAATACCGGCTTCTTTCCAGCACCCACCTTCCCTCAGTCGGTTATATAGCCAAGACACTGAAGTCTGAGATTATCTTCTTTATGGATGCAGCTTTGCAGGCCAAACAAAAAGCAGAAGAGGCCTTTCTTGATGGGCTCTCTGATTCTACAACTGTCCTGGTGGACATGGGGAGCTTGTCGGGGAGAGGGTATCTCTAGTTAGCATGTGGTTTGGAGGTAGATGTCAACAAGTTTTCTCTTGTTCTCAGATATGGTCCCGTCTGTCCTTTGTCAGAAGTATAGTGCACAATCCTGGCCTCAGTGGAGTGACAAGAGTCTATTCAACCATAGGAGGCATTATATCCAATCTCAACCTTAACTACATCCACTTTCAGCAGCGATTTTTGCCCAACAAAATGAGGCCGAAATTTAAGTGCCTTATCTGATAAGTAAGGGCATAACACAAACTGGGGACTGGGCCTCAGACCTTTCTGGTTATGTAGTTCTATCTGGTCTGATCCAATGAGAGAATGCAGGAATCCTTTTGCTAATTAATTCCTTGAATTTTGATGTCACCTCGCCTATCCCCAGCAGAAATAAACTAAGAGCCCCATAGCCTCTCAATTCTGCTTATAAAGTTCATTTAATGCCGAATCAACTGTTAAAAAGGTACCTGGCAGCTTAAAATGAAAGGTTCTGTTTAGAAACAAGCAGCTATTCATCACAGAAGTGGATTACACAGGCCAAAATCAACTGGATTAAGAATTTAAAATTAGTAGACCAAAAGTTATATTAATTTAGGCTGAATTGGGAGACATTGAAATCTTTTACTCATAGCAAATACAAAAATAAATTGGAAACCGCATAATGTGATGTTAACTGTGTTAGTTCTAGTTTCTTGTGGCCATATTTATGTGTGAACTAAGGTAAATTTTAAACTCCTTTGGTAAACTAGATATTGTGTAGCCAATATAAAACTGCTGCCTATTCCAATGTCTGAAAAAGTGAACCCTTTCTATGAAACATAGTCCTGTAATAAATTATTAGAATGTTCAACTCAAGTAAATTTATACTGACAGAAAGAAGAAATAACTATAAATAATTACAGCTATTTATGATTTTGATTAATGCATTTTTAAAATTTCTTTCTTCAGCCCCTTTGCACAAATGCTATACAGAATTTTCCATTCAAAAATCTTATTTGACTACATTTGAGGATATAAAATGTTATCCTTTTTCTTATTCGTTCGTGGAATGTGGGTGATTTGGTCTAGACCAGTATTTGCTGCCCAGAGTGCAGTTAAAAGTCAATCATATTTGTGCCAGTCTGGAGTTGCATCAGGCCATACCAAGTGAGGATGGCAGATTTCCTTCAAAGGATATTAGTGAAACAGATGTGTTTTTAGAACAATTGACAGCAGTTAGCCTAATAGCAACCATCTATATTTTTATTCCAGATTTTAATTTAATTAAAATTTCACCATTTTTCACAGTGGGATTCAAACTCAGGTCCCCTACATAGCCTGGGTTCTGAATTACTGGTTCAGTAAAATTACCACTTTGCCACTATCTTGCCTAATCTCTTTCAATTAAACTTCCCATTTTCTGTTCTGTTCTCTCACTTTGATATCCTCACATTGGTATGAAAGGGTCAGATTTTAGTCCCAAACAAGATAGTTGGCCATTTCTCATTTTAAATGTTAGATGTTTATTTTCGCATCGTCGCTGAAGGCTTGAAGTCCATTGTGAGTTTTCCCACTTTACTTGTTCCCATTACTCCATTGTTTCAGGTTCTAACTTAGAGTCATAGAGTAACTTCTTTGAAACTGAACCTTTCCACATCCACCTTCTCTTAGGTACTTTGGTTTCAGATTTCCCCTCAATCTATTCATCCAAAAACATACTTTAACTGGGACTTTTTGCTCAATTTATGGGATGTCAAGTTCCCCACCAGCCCTTAACCCAAGTACAAGGCTAGTTAGGAACCCTCCCACAAAAACAGTAAGTATGGCAGTAAATAGCGTAGGCTGAACCTTTCGCCTGGATGTGAATTCCTACCTTAAGGGTGCTGTTGGCCATTTGATTGGCTTGCAGCTCAGTAGTTGCTGCAGTGCCAAGTTCAAATTGTTTGAACTTGGTGTTAGAACTACAGGCAGAACCAAAGAAGGGAAAATTACAAAAGGCCAGCCTGAAGGGTGGCTCAGGCCATCAGTGAGCCTACAGCAAGGGTGTTTGCATGGGGCTTGGTTTGAGAGTCATAGGTGGGTTACAACTCAACAAAGGGCCCTTTGGCCCATTGAGACTGCACCAGTCAAAAACACACCCTAGATATTTTAATCCCATTTTCCAGCACTTGGCCCATAGCTTGTATGCCTTGGCATCACAAGTGCACATCTAAATACTTCTTAAATGATATGAGGGCTTTGGCCTCTACCACTCTTATAGGCAGTGAGCTCCAGACTACCACCACACTCTGGGTGGAAAAGATGTTTTCCTCTTAACTGCTCTAAACTCCTGCTCCTCACCCTAAATCTATGCCCCCAGTCATCGATCACTCCATCAATGGGAGAAGTTTCTTCCTGTCTACCCTGACTATGCTCCTCAAAGTTCTATAAAACTCAGTCATGTCCCCCCATCAACCTCCTCTGCTCCAAGAAAAGTAACCCCAGTCTACTCAATGAGTGGTCAAGGTTGAGAGAAAATCTCTGATGAACAATGGGCCCGCATCTTGGAACCAGCTGACAGAGTAAAAATACCAGGCCCTGGCGCAGGCAAAATAGTGGCAGGCCAATATGAGGCACCTAAGTGACCATTAATTGGATACTTAACAGGTTCAACAATCCTAAGAGTGAGTGGACCACCCCATGCCTCCAAACACCACCACCAACCCATCCAGCCCAATAATGGGACACAGGTTAAGGGCATTGGAAGGACAGCAAACAGGCTGCAGGTTGCATTTTGCAAGCTCCCCCCTCGCCCCCATCCCAGCTTCAAACACACAACTGGAGAGCCATTCAGCCTAGCTCCTGTTGATAACGTTTGCAGCCACATTGATGACTCAGCCACACTAACTCAGGGTTCCATGTTGTTTTAATGACACAAAATATTAGGCTCAGCAAAACACTAATGAACACTCATCTCCATTCAAAAACCTCTTATGAAAGAAAACAAAGATTATTTTTAAATGTTAGAGAGTAAATTCTTTTAGCTGGTCCATTTTATTGGGAGCTGTATGACAGATTTATATACCTTTGTAGCAGACATTATTTTTACAGCCTCCGCCATAGCTGGGTGGGCACTCTGAGCATGGCCGACCGTGTCTATAGGGAGCTTCTCCAATCCAATTGCCCCTGGTTAGTTAAAAACAGAGATAAAAAACAGTTTAATCCATTATCAGCTCAGTTAAATAATCTAAAATAAAGCTAGCCAATGAACACACATTTCCTTGATTCTTAAATGAAAGAGTTAATAACCAAATACAGGTTCCAAACTTGCGTATAACCCTGAGCAAGAATGGTCATGTCATGTAATATGAAGCAATGCACCAACCATCAAACGCAGTGATAAATGGGAGTGGGATAGAAGGAAGAACTCTCATTTTTCATTGCTTTAAGACATGGTTCAAGGTGACAGGGGGACAAGGGTCTTACCGGCTATCTGCTAATTGCTGCACTTGTCCAAGTGAAAAAATGAGTCTATGTCGAAACAAAAAGTGAAGGCAGCTGTTCCCAAGCGTTTTCTTTCTTCCTCTGCAATGACTCATGCTGAGCTCTAACTCCAGTTCAGCAGTGCTCTGACACCTTACCCAAATGGCTATTGGTTCTGGCAGTGTTGCAAGTCATTCAGCCATGAAAAGTACCACTTCCAGGACCAATCTGGTTCTTTGCCAATCTAAACATATGCAAATTTTCAAGCAATGTCACTGAAATGTTAATGGATCCCTGACTAATTTCCAGCTCCCTAACATGCTGAAGCTAATGCTTGCACTTCCTCCATCAGTGTGGGTGTGTCATGGACTCCAGCAATTAATACAATTGACTTAGCACCACTGTCTCAAGAGCACTTGGGGACGCGTAAAAATTCTCATAACCTCTTAGATGTTTACAGCACAGAAGGAGGTCATTCAGTCCATCATGTCAGTGCCAGCCAATAAATATCTGACTACACTAATCCCATTTCTCGGCTCTTGGCCCATAACTCTGGAACCTCTGGCAATGAAAGTGAATTTCTAAATAGTTCTTAAATATTATGAGAGCTTCTGACTTAACCACCTTTTCAGGCAGTGAGTTCCAGACTCCCAAATGGGTGAAAAGATTTCTCCTCAACTCTCCGCTTAGCCTCTACCTCTTATTGCCTTCCTATTCATCCTATCTATGCCCCTCATAATCTTAAACACTTCTATCAGGTGTCCCTTCTCAACCTTTGCTGCTCCAAGGAAAGCAAACCCAGCCTATCTAATCTATCCTCACAGTCAGACCCTCTAGGGGCGGCACGGTGGCTCAGTGGTTAGCACTGCAGCCTCACAGCACCAGGGACCCGGGTTCAATTCCAGCCTTAGGTGACTGGCTGTGTGGAGTTTGCACGTTCTCCCCGTGTCTGTGTGGGTTTCCTCCAGGTGCTCTGGTTTCCTCCCACAGTCCAAAGATGTGCAGGCTAGGTGGATTGGCCATGCTAAATTGCCCATAGTGTTCAGGGTGTGTGGGTTATAGGGGGATGGGTCCGGGTGGGATGCTCCAAGGGTTGGTGTGGACTTGTTGGGTCGAAGGGCCTGTTTCCACGCTGTAGGGATTCTAATTCTAAATCTCTTCTATACCCTTTCTAATGTAATCACATCTTGCTTAAAATGAGCTGATCAGAACTGCACACAACACTCCAGTTGTGGCCTAACCAGTATTTCATACAGTTCCTCATAACCTCTTGTATTTTAATGTCTTAGCTAATAAAAAGCAAGTATCCTATCTGCCTTTTTAACAGCCTTATCTACCTACCCTGCTACCTTCAGAGATCTGTGGATGTGCACACCATGGTCCTTCTGATTTTTCTTACTTTCCAGGGTCCTACTAGTCATAGTGTAATCCCTTGCCTTGTTAAGCCTTACCAAGTGCATTACCTCTCACTTCTCCAGGTTGAAGTTTATTTTACACCATCTGACTGGACCGTTGATATCACCATGGAGTTTACGTCTGTCCCCTTCCTATTTGGTACCCTACAAATTTTTGTGTCGTCTACGGACTTCTTGATCAAACTCTCTGCATTAAGTACAATAATGCACATTACAAACAGCAAGGGCTTTAGCACTGAACCCTGTGGAACCCCAATGGAGACAGTCATCCAGTCACAGGAACATCCCTGTGCTATCACCCTCCACTTCCTGCCCCTCAGCCAATTTTGGACCCAAGTTGCACTGTGCCTTGAGTCCCATGGGTATCTTATTTTCCTAACCAGTCTCCCTGAGGGACGTTCTCAAAAGCTTTGCTAAAGACCACGTAATCCACATCAAAAGCATTTCCCTCTTCTACATGCCTTGTCGTGTCCTTAAAAACATCAATCAAATTTGTCAAACACAACTTTCCCTGGACAAATCTATGCCGGCTTTGGCTAAAGTTGCAAATTCCTGCCTTGCCACCGATGCTCATATTCCAGCAATGGTTAAAAGATGTGTGCCACCATAAGGATTTTTCCCCTCGCGTGTTTCTTTGATCAGGTAGGTGAAGCACTATAAAATTTGGTACATGCATAATTCATCGAGAGCAAATAAATTTTAATTACTGGTTTAAATAAAAATGTATTTGCCCATTCCGATGTTAGAAGTAACATAACTGTTAAAAAGTTCCATAGAATTCCATAATACATTTCCAGTTATCAACTAACTGGCAATAAATCTAAGTAAATGATATGATGTTCAACAGCTTACTTTGGTGAATAATTGCAGACTAAGTAGACAGCATTCTCCCAAATTTCTCCCCATACGTTCATTCTTCCACAGACATTAACAGCACAGCCAACTCTGTTTGTTGTTGCCCACACCAACTGAAAATAAATACAAAATGAATGTTCAACAAAGCACCGAACTTTACGAACATCTCGTGCACAGAATATGGCCGACTGCTAACCATGTGAAAATAAACATTGGTAACTTTATTATTTTGGTTTGAAAAAGGAAATGCAATTTGGTTGACTAGCTTCACTCATTTAAGACACGAGGTTGATTTAGCAGCTTGCAAAGTAATCAACAATGTACAATCTTTACCAAGTGACGATCACAGGAGGAAATAAGAGTTGAGGGTCAGTGAGAGTACAAAGTACATGCATGGGCTTAAGAAAGACAAAATACTGAATTATCCTTTGATAGGGGGCCAAGTTGGAAGATAACTGAATGGTTAGTGGTCAAATCTGGGAGTGTATGGTCTGCAGCTGTTGCCTGCAGATGTTCCAGATAGTGCACTGGTGAAATACGAAGGCAGATGGATCTGGTGGGATCTTAGTTTATGAAATGAGCAAAGATATAGCTGATGGTAAGAAACAATAACTTTTGGATGATGTATATGTATAAAATACATATACATTGATGTTTGTACACTTGGAACATCAGAACACTACTGCCCAACCTTTGTTTTTAAAGTTAAAGAAGAAAGTTTTCAGGGCAAATTTAATCTCAAAAATCTGACACCTGCAAAACATGCTTTCACCTCTGCCTTGAGGGAGACAGCAGGATGTCCAGAAAAATATCATTTTAAGATTTAGTACCCAGTTCTGTAGGAAACTGTCTCATGTGAAATTTACTCTTACGTGACAGTAAATGCCAAGTCTATGTTCTTTGGAGCAGTGAATGTGTCTGAAGGTCTGTGGTAGGTTTCATCTTAGAGTGGGATATTGTGGCAACTAAAATATCATTCACATTCTAATAAAGGTTGATTAGCTACTTAAAGAACTGACATTAAATTAACAACTTAAAAATAACTTCGCTAACCAGAATCCTGTCTGGACACAGCACCAAGTAAAGGATTGTACTTGTTTTATCTTATAACCTGGACTGGACAGCCACGACCAGATGGTCTGAATTTCAGTATCTCCTCCACACTCTCTGATGGTCTGTACCCCATTTTGTGCTGATAATACTTATTCCATATAGTGCTGCCCGTCCTTGCATATCACTTTCTTTGCCCCAATTTCTCAAATCAGTAACTGACAATATCGTATTTAACAACCCTGTCACATACATATGTGCACAAAAATATTAGAGCAGATTTGCTCAGTATGTATAGCAGGCACTCACATTCACCAACTTGTGTAAACTGATCAAACTTTAAGTTTAACAGAAAGCCTTAGTCAACTGTCCAAAAACATTAATGTTGTCAGAAAATAATTTTGAGGCTCCCTGAGAACTTACCACAGCTAGCAAACTGAGGTAGTGCTTCATCAACTGATCCCATGTCAGTAGGCTCAGACTGTGGCAATTTCAAGTCCAAATTATGAAGCCATTTATATTGTTGTGAAACCAAAACTGTTTTGCTTAATAATCACACACAAGTCATTACTTTCAGCTCTAAATCTTTGCAATAGATAATTTCACATCTCTCCTGAAGTTGATTTTTCTTGCTCACTTATCCATTATATATATATATAGCAACAAAGACTAAAATTCAACTGCTTCTAACTAATAAACCATGTGTTTGTCAGATGTTATGTAATTCACGTTCCCAAGCAGAATACACAAACATTTTCATTTTCTCAATAACAATTCTGTAAAGCATGTGTTTTTGTTTTGAATCAAGAAGGGTTTAGAATCTAAGAATCCCTAGAGTGTGGAAACAGGCCATTCGGCCCAAGAAGTCCACACCAACTCTCCAAAAAGCATTCCACCCAGACTCACACCCCTATTCTATCCCTGTAACCCCATGTTTCCCATGGCTATTCCACTTAACCTACAATCACTGGACACTATGCACAATATAGCATGGCCAATCCACCTTAACCTGTCCATCTTT
This sequence comes from Ginglymostoma cirratum, assembly GCA_024137785.1. Lineage (NCBI taxonomy): Eukaryota > Metazoa > Chordata > Chondrichthyes > Orectolobiformes > Ginglymostomatidae > Ginglymostoma > Ginglymostoma cirratum. The sequence goes on from JAHRHZ010000223.1 coordinate 17,555,739, forward strand.
GGACTGTGGGACGAAATCCGAGCACCCAGAGGAAACCCAAGCAGACACAGGGAGAATATGCAAACTCCACACAGACAGTCACTTGAGGCTGGAATTCAACCTAGGTCACTGGTGCTGTGAGGCAGCAGTGCTAACCACTAAGCCACTGTACCGCCCCAAAATCATGTGTGTGTTTGCGTATTTGTTTTGAAATGTATTCTCATACTTGGCCATTTCACTTACTTGTGTGTAGTGGGTGCACATTGCACCAGAACACCTTTCAGGGCACCAAGGATTACATTCATGTGCATATGGGTATGTGTAATCTTTGACTTCATCATACCAAGCTTGCACATGAGAAGCTGGAGAACGATATCTGAAACAACAGAAGCACAAATCTGTCACAGCCACTACTCGCAAGTCATATTGCTGGTAATCAGATTCATAAATACCTATTTAATCCCATGCAAACATCTTCAAGTTATAAGAACTTAGAAAATAGGAGCAGGAATAGGCCTTGCAACCCTTTGAAACTGCTCCACCGTTCAATAAGGTCACGTTTTATTTGATCATAGCCTCAAGCTCCTTTATTGCTTGTTCGAAATAACCTTTGATTTGCTTATGGTTCACAAATCTGTCTATTTCAGCTTCAAATATATTCAAGGATTCAAGCCGCATGGTTCTCTGGTGTAGAGAATTCCAAAGATTTACAACTCTCTGAGAGAAGAAATTCCTCATCTCCAGTTGATTTCTGATGGTGTTGTATATGGTGAGTCATGATCAAGTATAGTTTTCAAGTGAATTAGAGTTGTAGAGCATGGTATAATTTGAACAGGGAAGGTGCAAGAAAAATTGACTGCCACATTTAAAGTCTTAAATTTTGCCTTTAATTTTATGTAATTTTAATTTTATATTATTATGTAGTTAATGAGCAAATTTTGCAGCAATTTGTCATTCATATTAGACCTAAGGAACTGAGAAACAAAACTGAGAGTCTACAATTTCACATTGATGATTACAGAATGACAATTGTACACGAAGTGTTTCCTTTGTTAAGGGAATAATTTTTAAGTTCATGCAAAAGCAAGATTTTTAATACGCTACTCATTGATCACGTTGTGTAACAGATAGGAAGTCAGAAAATATAGACTCATGCTTACCTGTCTCTCTTACTTTGTTTTAATCTTAGCATGAGGGAATGTATTGTCTATTGCTCCTTGCCTTGAATTGTCTTTAGCAGACACAAAAGGCAGTAAGAAGGGTAATCATGTTGGAATTGTTGTTATATCTAATCTGAACTAGCTAAGCATGATGGATTTCTTTCTCAAAGGACACTAGTGAAACACTTGGGATTTTTCAATTTATAGCAATTCTAGCATTTTAATAATTCTTCTAGCATTCAAATTCTTAACTGTAAATAATAGGATTTGCAATCATATCATCTCAATTACTAGTCCAAAAACATAACCAGTACACAACCCAATCTTCTTCTCCTGATTCTTGCACTCTAGATCTCTACTTCTCGTTGTTCTTTATTTTCTTCTCTCCTTTCAGATTGGTGGTGATGGATGGTAGGGCCCGGTGTGTCAAAGAAATGAGTAACCAATAGGTGGAAGCTACTTGTGGGCTGGGAGCTGGAGAAAAGCTGTGCCCCTCAGCAACTCCTTTTTCCTTCCCTTCACTAACCATTCATGTTTGCATCTCCGTTGTGTCTCACCCATCATCATTTTACCACCTGAGCTTTTCTTCTTATTGTCACTCTCTCATCTCTTTGTCTTTGATATACACAATTTGCCTCATGTAACTTCCTGCTGTCCACTGTGAATCATCTTATCATTAATCCTCCATCTAGACCTTCCCCACTCCAATCTTGAGATAAGAAGCCAGAAATCACTGATCTCCTCTTTCATCTCATTTGTTTCCTTCAATATACTTTTATTTGTTTTCACAAATGAACTTGCATCTCTCTGACTGATTGGCATTAATAGTTTCAAACACGGTAACACATTGACAGTTACACAAACCAGTTTAAATGATTTGCAGCCATCTTTTCTAATGTCAGAAAATATAGATGTTACAATTAGTTGGCTTCAACAAAAAACAAAGAACAAAAAAATCAAATAACAATACAGGACAGGAACAGGCCCTTCGGCCCTCCAAGCCTGCGCCGACACATTTTACCCTTCCATATTAAAACGGTCTTCACTTACACTTCACAACAACTGTTTCTTTTTGCAAAGATTAGCACAATGAGATATGACTTTGTACGCAATATTGCTAGTTCTTTATCATTTATTTTCTAACCTCAGTCTCCCTTCCTAAGTTTAATGTGCTTTGAAGTTGATTGAATCCAAAACAAAAGCTACAGCCAGAATGCAGTCATCATTCTGATTGTCTCATTCACACAACCCCTATTTTAAGAAGAAATAACCAATATAAACTTTCTTCTTTTCTCAAGCCTAGTAGCACATGAGGCAAACAAAGCTGTGTCTATTTCCATAGCTTGCTTTTCCCGAAACAAATCACTGGTCTGTCACCAGAGGCACGTTCCACACCAAACACGGCTAACCAAGAGTCACATCTTCTCTTGCTGCCAGCACTTGGCACATAAGGAGGATTTACTGGCTGATAATCAATCTACATGGTCATGTTATGACAGCACTTTCCATGGCCATTAGCACCTTTAAGGGGACTTGAACCGGGAGCTTCTGGCCCAGAGGCAGAGATACTCCAGCTGAATCACAAGACCGCCCCCAATTTTTTCAAAAAGGCATAAGGCCAAAAAGTGCTGGAAACTGAGCGAAAACAGCCCAACAACACATCTAGCAATGAATTGTAGGAATTTGGGTACATTGCGAATTAAATTGCAATGATTCAAATAGCAGCATCAACTCTCTGGTCAAAAATATCAAATTCAATTCTCAGCTTTTAGGAGGAATCAAAGTTTTCAAATCAAATCTTGCACAAGGGAACAATCAGTAATTTTGCTGGGAAATTAATTGTTTTTATTATTTATTAAGATCTTTGTTTTGGAGATTAGTATTTTCAATGATTATAAAAGACAATGTTTCAATTGAAAATTATTCAGAAAGCATTTCATATAATTTGTGAGGCAAAGCCACCAGCTGGTCAGATGGTGCAGGTACAGGAAGATTAATTCATAATGGAAAAACCTATTACAGATGTGAATATAGAAAGCTATCTATGATGGTTAAATATTCAAACGAAAGTGTGGCAATGTGTATAAGTTGGTAGAAAATGTGGGCAGTATGTAACCGATTTGAAATGATTTCTACTTAAATAGCAAACGTTTATGGCAATTTGGGATGCAGTGCGGTGAAGTTGGTGGAAGCAGAAGCAGAGCAGGTTGAGGAGTTGCAGGAAATGTAAAACTGAGATGCTACTCTGCCACCACTAGATGAGGGATTTCATTACAGAATTACAAGCTCATGTTTGTAGCTTTCATTATGCATGCAGAAACAAAAATATGCCGTGTTACAGAAACAGCTGACAAAACTTACTCAGTTTTGATGGCAGGAAGTGTACACTGACATGAGGTTTTTTTAAATAATGCAGAGCAACAACTGGATCCCAACATTTTTCCATAGAAGAATCATCAACAGGAAATTGCAGAGAGGAATTTTTCTGACATTATTTCCCACAAATTAACTTGAGTTCTTATCTGTTTATTTGTTTGCTCCAAGAGATCTCATACTTTTTAAAGTTAAATTTTGTGAACATAGAAAATAGGTGCAGGAGTAGGCCATTCAGCCCTTTGAGCCTGTAATGTCATTCAGTACGATCAGAGTTGATCATCCAACTCAATAACCTGTTCCTGCTTTTCTCCCGTACCCTTTGATCCCTTTGGACCCAAATGTCATATCCAACTCCTTCTTAAAATCATACAATGTTTTGGCATTGACTGCCTTCTTTGCTAGTGAATCCTGCAGGCTCACCACTCACTGGATGAAGAAATTTCTCCTTATCTCAGTCCTAAATGGTATCCTTAGACTTTGACCCCTGGTTGTAGACTTCTCCATCTTCAGGAGCATCCTTCCCACGTTAATCCTGTTTATTCCTGTTAAAATCTTGTAGGTTTCCATGAAATTCTTCTGAATGCCAGTGAATATAATCCTAAACAATTCAACCTCTCTACAAATGTCCATCCTATCATCTAACCGCTGGCTAACTAATAAAGTGACACATTTCCCTGACCTACCTCTGGCCACCTCCACACCCACAGATCGGACACATCCATGACCCAAAATCCAATTCTTTACCTGACCACCCACCTCATCCCACATAGACACCCACTCCCATCCTCTTCTGACCCAAATCGTGACACTCCAGGTGAACTAGACCAATCTGTGGCACCCAACCCCCATCCAGCAAACCCCTAAGGACAACTAACCACCACAAACGCAACCATGCCCTCCCTTTGCTGCACTCCCTTTATAACAAGAACATCCTTCCTTAGATAAGGAGATCAAATCTGCACACAATATTCCAGGTATGATGCAAATAGTGTTCATCAACCTGGGTGTGCTGACCATAAGATCAGATCCACTATCCTAAGAAATATCCTGAACTTGTTTTGGAATGATCCAAACTTTGAAATGTGGGATCCGTGTTCAGAAATAAGTACAATACAATGAGCTTGTGTAAGACCCTTACCTTCCCCAGTGTACTGCCAGGTTCTGACCTATTGACTTGAGCAAATGGGAAGGACCGTGGTCCCAAATGCATTGCTGGGCCCAGCTCTCAGCAGACCGTTCCAATTCATAATCCCATTCCTACAAAGGAACACATCACGCATTGAATAATAAATCATTCATTATTTCAATAAATTATTCATTCTGAGTCAGGAATAGCACTTAGAGTTAAAACATTCCATATAATAGCCCCATCTTTAAGTTTTATTACAGACTTCTACACGTACTGTTCACTCATTCCCACAAACTAATCCACTTCAACGCAGTAATAATGATTCAAGCAATCTGAATTAAAAGTTGAAAATGCAGTAACTCCTAGAATGATGATGTTAATAATTTAGATCCCTACTCCCAGACCAAAGATCCCTTTTTCTGTTGTATTCATTTTGTGTCTAATTTACTTAAAACTCCAGTTATAAGAAATTTAAGATTACATTTTGTTGGTATGGGAAAGGAGAAATAAGAGGGGTTGGCAGGTTTGATTGAATATTTAGAATCAAAATGACTAGTTTTCTCAATTAACAGCTCTGAAAATAACTGCATTACTTACACAAGCACTTATCAATTTTCCCTGTTTTATTTATCCATTGCCTACTCCTAGTTTCTTCATGTTAGTTAAAGTCTTGCCCTTAGTCAACTTGAAATAGTCACAACAGGAAAAAAGATCTTCAGGAAGATGGAAATCACACACATTGAAACAGTGTTGTAAGAAGTGATTTAGTGGATGTCTCTTCCAGAAGCCAATAAATAAAAAAAGTTTCTTCACATTTTCCTCAACTCGTAGTCTGCTGGGTTTACATCATCAGCAGGCTAGACAAATCAAACACATCAATGTAGTGCTTCCATCCATATTTATAGAGTGGAAGAAGCCAGGTTCCTCGAGCTACAGGGTAGGCCAAGTCTTGTGGAGGCTTGGTTCAACATTGCATAGAACATCCCAACAAATCAGTGCATTGAGCATCCCAAGACAAAGCAAGAATGCATGGAGCACCCCATGTCATTTTGCTGGAATGACTGATAAAAGTGGTATACACACACACACACACACACACACACACATACACACACACACCATGCTGGGGACAGAAAAGGAACAAAAGCACAGAAGTGAACTTCTTTTTGTATCTGAGATGATGCCTGTTTTAAGTTATTAATTTGAGAAGTTCCTTGCCCCATGATTACCAATAGAGTATCCAATGATGGTGAAAGTTATGGCAGGGCTTCCTAAGGTAGGGATGGACACCCAAAGGAGGTAACAAGCTGAAATTTCAGGGCTGTCAATTTCAGGGCAGGAATAGCTGTCACAGAGCTCTGACCGAGTTATAACAACCGTGTCTGGTGCAAACAGATAGCTCCCCCTCCTTACACACTACCCCCTGCTGTCCCTCCACATAGTCCTCCCTTTGGGATTACAGCAATTCCCATGCCTGCAAATGAGATCACAGCTTTAAACATGACGGAAAGCACTGACCTCTGGCATCTACTCACCATGTGTTCCATGTTGGAGGATGAAGGATAGACCTCTCCCCTCAGGTGGTTGTGAAGCTGCAAAATCTCATCTTCGTCAATCTGGGAGATGGATCTCTTGGCTCTGGAGTGGAAGTTTTTGAGCAAACGTTCGAAATGTGTGGCATTGGGCAAATTCCGGCAGCTTGAGTCTTGCACCAAGACTATTAATGTGGCAAATAGGATCCAGGAGTGGCAAGGACTCATGTCTTGAGGAATGGTAGGCCTCAAGCAACAGACTGACGCCAAACACTTAATGGGCTAGGTCTGGAATGATAACAAAAAAAGGGGTCAGACTCATCAGCTGTTAAAGCAACTGGGCATAAATTTCATAACTGCTATGTTAATGCATTGTGAAGTTAATTCTGAGCCTAAAACTGTGAGTAAGTACTGATGCTGAAAGATAAATGACTAAAATATTGAATATAAATATATTATTATCTTGGCTCTAAGAGCTGAAGGGTTCATAGTGCAAAATCAGATGCAGCAGTGAGGTTAAGGAACAGTATAAACTGGAGTCTTTGCTACTTGAGCTGTTTCTACATGAACGGTACAACGAGTTTGGTATCTTGGATCAGAAGGTAGAGTGAAATGCGATCATACAAAGTCAATTCCAGCTTCTCGGTTAAAGATTATTGTTTGATGAACGTGTCTCTAGTCCCGTCTATCAGCCAGAATCCAGAGAACGGTCCCCGATAGATGCTGAATTATGCGAAAGGTATCTCCCGGAGTGATCCGCATATACATCCAGAAAACGACCGGGAGGCGGTGGGGGAGGGCTCAGCGGCTATCGGACATAAGGAGCAATTTTAAACCCTCTGAACTCAGAACTTAACCCTGAAGGTAGTGAGAACCTTTCGCGTCCGGGATTGTGTCAGTAAATGATGCCAAACAATTCAGCAGCTGTCTGTGTTTATGTTCTGCCTAAAACAAGAGTATTTTGGGCGGATCAATGCAAATTAACCAGCGGATTGTAAACTAAGAAACCCCCCGCACCCAGTCCGCACTGTTACTCACCTTGCAACAAGTCCAAATGCGGACCAGAGGCAGAGGGAGAAGTAAGAAGAAAGGGGGTTGGGGGGGGGGGGAACCTTAGCTTCCTTGCGCCGCCTCGATTTCGCTGCTCAGTGTGTTCCTTTGAAGCGGAGCTGGGCTGTTGTGGGGTAGTTTGTAGCAGTCTGGTCCTTGGTCAGTTTCCCAGCCGGGCACTGAATCTCAGATCGATAGCGGCTCTCTCCGTCTCTACAGAAACCGGTTGCTGAATTTATATATTTCTGCTGGGGGCAGGAGTGGGGTAAAAGCCAGGATGGTCATATCCTGTAAAATGATGTTGTTGGCTCCGGACCTGCCTGTGACGCTGCTCGAGGTGACGATTGGGCTCTGATGCAAACATCTTTTGTCTTAAGTTTGGACTTCTTTCTCTCCCTCTCTTTCTCTCTGTTCCACTGCATCCATTCACATGTTTCACCGATGTTACTGCAGGTTCGCAAAACAAAAATAGAAAACAAAATCGCGTCTTGTAGCTTCCATGTGGACAGTAGCAGGCTTTCCCCAGAGTGTGTAGCATTGAGTTTGAGTATTCCTTAGTTAGACAGGGTAACCAGTACTGCATGTTTCTGGTCTGTCCCCACTGCCCAGGCGGCGAATTCACTGAAAAAGCAAACACTCTCAACCCCATTCATCTGAAAAGGGGAGAAAGGAGGCATTGAACACTGCAGCTAAGTCATTTTTTAAATTCAACCAAAAAGAAGCAATGCCCTTTCACAATACATTGTTTTAAATGACAAACAGATAAATCTTTTTCTAACGTGTTCTGAGGAAGGATTACTCAACCCAAAACGTTAACTCAAATGTCTATCCAGACGTGTTGAGCTTTTCCACTAATTTCTGGTTTTGTACCTTTTTTTTCTAACTTGATTTTCATCCAACAATGCAACTGGGCAGCAGGGAATTCTTTTGCATCGCACAGTATTGTAAATCTGATTTGTGAGTATTTTCAGGTTTAATGCACTGTAAGTTGTTGTTCAGTTTCATTAATAGGATGGTCTTTACATTTCGCCAGTGCCGATTTTTAAAGGAATTTTCAATGCCCCAGTCTGCTTTGTTCCCCTAATGCAGGGGTTAACAATACCTACATCAGTCGGCGTGAAGAGACTAGGAGGGAAGATGTTTTTTGCACAGTGATCGACTCAAATGATCTTACGGCTAATTCACAGCACCCCTTATCCCAAAGTGATATTTGGAAGTTTGTATCATGTTTTACAACAGCAAACGGATAACCAACTTGAAGTTTTACTGTTTTCCTTTCCTTAAAATGCGAAGTTGTTTCTTTTTCAGACTTTCACATTTACATTTTTAATTCCATATCTATTTATCTATCATTAAAAGTACCATTTTATAAATCTTCTGGTCTTTCTCCATTTAATCATAGGTACTGAGATAAATAAAACGGAAAGTACTGATGTTTTATAGAAACAAGTTAAAACTGAAATAATCATCTGCTTCGTGATATGTTGGCTGAAACATTTTTGCATGGGTAAAGTTACATTTAGATCAAATATTGTCCAATCAGACAGGTCATTTCGATGGACGGGTTATTACGAGTCCTTCAATAGTTTTGTTGAACTATTTCTGCAAATTTCCATTGGGGTGCCCTCTAGCGATAACTCACGCTTTAAACTGGAACTTTGAAAATAAGTCAAAGATTTTCTGGTTGTTGACTGTGCATTCCTTATATGCTCAGGTATGACAGGTCCAAAGAAGAATCATATCAGACGCAAAATGTCAATTCTGTTTCTCTCCCCACAGATGTTGCCAAACCTGCTGAGCTTCTGAAGCACTTTCTGTGTTTTTATTACAGGTCTACTTGTGTTACAAGGCTCTGTGAATCTCTGAGTAATTGTTCTGTTGTGCTTATTATCTCAGTCCACTGCCCTAAGTGGAGTTATTTGTTTTGACTTTAACAAGATTTTACCCACTATTTATCTCTGATTATTACAGATTAAAATTTGTAAAATCAAACTAGTATAATACATGAATTAAGAGCAGGTGTAGGCCATTTAGCCCTTCAAGCCTGTTTGACCATTCTACAAGATCATTGTTGATCTCAATATGGCCTCAAATCCACATTTCTACCCCCAATGCATAGAAAACAGGGGCAGGAGTTGGCCATTCGGCCCTTCAAGTCTGTTCCTCTATTCAGTATTATCATAGCTGACTATTTAACTCAATACCCTGTTCCTTCTTTAACATCCTTTTGATCTCTTTAGCCCTAAGAACTATATCGAACTGCTTCTCGAAAATGTTCAGTGTTTTGACCTCAACTCCATTGTGTGTAGCACAGAACTCCACAGGCTCGTCACACTCTGGGTGAAGACATTTCTCCACATTTCAGTCATAAATGACCTACCTTGTGTCCTTAGACCATGACCCTGGTTCTGCACTCAACGATCATCAGGAACATCCTTCTAACAATATCCTTCTAAAGAATCAATTTACCTCAGCCTTAAAAATATTCAATGATCCAACCTCCACCATTCTCTGGAGTAAAGAATTCCACACGTTCTCAACATGCTGAGAGAAAAAAAATTCTCTTTGTCACTGCCTTAAATGGGAGACCCATTATGTTAAAATGGTGTTCTTTAGTTCTAGTCTTGCCCATAAGGGACAACACCGTCTCAGCAGGCACCATATCAAGTCCCCACAGGACCTTATCAATGTCAGTAAGATCAACTTTCATTCTCCTCAAAACATATCTTTGTGACATTTGAAAGAACAAAGCAACCCACCATTTATAAATATGCTCATGTAAGTACTAATAGTGAATAATTAGACAGGGAGTCTAAAAAGTCTTGAAAGCTTTTATAAAATTTGGGATATTTGACATTTTTAGACTGGGACTGTATTTGAAAAATTACGCATATTAAGGTTCAGTGAAAAAATAGTATGACTATTCTCTACACGAGCTGTACCCCATTTGCATAGTACCATATTCCTCTTTTTCCTTTTATCAGTCATCTATCTAGGCTTTTCTCAATAGTAACATGGTCACTGTGTCATTCTCTGACATCAGTAATTCAATCAGCAGTGTCACAATTTTTTGCATAAATATTTTCCAATTACTTGTCCTATGTTTCTTGCATTAGGTTTATGCCTATATATTAGACATTTCAACAATTGGAAAACATTGTTTTTTTTTGACTACTGTGTCTCATCCTTTCATATGTTTAAATATCTCTGACAGGCATAATTTTGCAAGAGTGATTCATGGACTTATTTGCAAAGCCTAAATACATGCCAGTGACTAATTCAAAATACTTACTATGCACCCAGTGTCCTGCACAGGGGCATCAGCTTTGATGCATATCAGCTATAGACCTGACTGCTCGAGACTATGACTGTAAGATCTTACTGGCCCCACAGAGACTAGATCAAAATTAAGGTTCAAACTGTTGAACTGTATATAACTTCAACACAATTCACAGTGCATGGACATCTATAACTATTATAATGACATGCCAGCTGCAGCATAAATTTATGCAGTTTTAACTATTGCAGAAATAAATATAGTTCCATCAAACTCTTGAGTTCAATCTTCAAACAGCTTATAACTTATATCTTCAGGCATGTCTCCTAGATCCTATTCCTGCACGTTCATATCCAGCTATCTCTTTGTGAAGTACTTTTGAATGTTCTACTTCATTAAACATGCATTTTAGTAATGAAGATGGTAGCCATCATGTGGAGATATTGGTGTTGGACTGGGGTGGACAAGGTCAAAAGTGACATAACACCAGGCAATAGTCCGGGATAACAAGCATGGGGCTGGATGAACACAGCAGGTCAAGCAGCATCACAGGAGAAGGAAAACTTGACGTTTTGGGCCTAAACCCTTCATCAGAAATGGGGGAGGGGAAGAGGGTTCTGAAATAAATAGGGAGAGAGGGGGAGGCGGATAGAGGAGGGATAGAGGAGAGGATAGGTGGAGAGGAGGCAGACAAGTCGAAGAGGCGGGGATGGAGCCAGTAAAGGTGAGTGTAGGTAGCGGGGTAGGGAGGAGATAGGTCAGTCCAGGGAGGACGGACAGGTCAAGGGGGCGGGATGATGTTAGTAGATAGGAGATGGAGGTGTGGCTTGAGGTGAGAGGAAAACAGGTTAGGGAGGTGGAGATGATGAGCTGGGCTGGTTTTGGGATGCGGTTGGGGGAGGGGAGATTTTGAAGCTTGTGAAATCCACATTGATGCCATTGGGCTGCAGCGTTCCCAGGCTGAATATGATTTGCTGTTCCTGCAGCCTTCGGGTGGCATCACTGTGGCATTGCAGGAGGCCCAGGATGGACATGTCATCTGAGGAATGCGAGGGGGAGTTGAAATGGTTCGCGACTGGGAGGTGCAGTTGTTTGTTGCGAACTGAGGGCAGGTGTTCTGCAAAGCGGTCCCCAAGCCTCCGCTTGGTTTCCCCGATGTAGAGGAATCCACAATGGGTACAGCGGATGCAGTATACCACATTGGCAGATGTGCAGGTGAATATCTGCCTGATGTGGAAAGTCTTCTTGGGGCCTGGGATTGGGGTGAGGGAGGAGGTGTGGGGGCAGGTGTAGCACTTCCTGCGGTTACAAGGAAAAGTGCCGGGTGTGGTGGGGCTGGAGGGGAGTGTGGCGCGGACAAGGGAGTCGCGGAGGGAGTGGTCCCTCCGGAAGGCAGATAAGGGTGGGGAGCCCTCAGTAAAGGGCTCTCCTTTGTCCCCCTCCACCCACATATCAATGAATACCGCTCACGCTTGGATATTGAGCAGTTTTTCCGCCGCCTCCGCCTCCACGCTTACTTCTCCAACCGTGAATCTAACCCTCCCTCTACTGACCCCTTCTCCCGTCTCCAACACACGCCCTCCTCCTGGACACCACCCCAAGGCCTCCTACCCTCCCTCGACCTCTTCATCTCCAACTGCCGTCGAGACATCAATCGCCTCAACCTCTCTACCCCTCTCAAACACTCCAACCTCTCCCCCGCAGAACGTGTAGCCCTCCGCTCCCTCCGCTCCAATCCCAACCTCACCACAAAACCCGCGGACAAGGGAGGGGCAGTCGTAGTATGGCGCACTGACCTCTACATTGCTGAAGCCAGGCGCCAACTCTCTGACACCTCCTCCTA
>JAHRHZ010000223.1:17573084-17586958 GCA_024137785.1 Ginglymostoma cirratum
CCCCCTTGACCTGTCCATCCTCCCTGGACTGACCTATCTCCTCCCTACCTCCCCTACCTACACGCACCTTTACTGGCTCCATCCCCGCCTCTTCGACTTGTCTGCCTCCTCTCCACCTATCCTCTCCTCTATCCCTCCTCTATCCGCCTCCCCCTCTCTCCCTATTTATTTCAGAACCCTCTTCCCCTCCCCCATTTCTGATGAAGGGTTTAGGCCCGAAACGTCAAGTTTTCCTGCTCCTGTGATGCTGCTTGACCTGCTGTGTTCATCCAGCCCCATGCTTGTTATCCCGGATTCTCCAGCATCTGCAGTACCTTTTATCCCAGGCAATAGTCCAACAGGTTTATTTAAAATCACAGCCTTTTGGAGCACTGTTCTTTCATGAGGTGAAGGGACAAAGGAGCAGCACTCCAAAAGCATGTGATTTTAAATAAACCTATTGGACTGTAACCTGGTGTCATATGACTTCTGACTTGGCAATGAAGAAGCAGTAAGATATTGATTTGAAACACCAAGGTGAGAGAAGGTATCAATACGATTATTTTGTATTTTATTCTGTTCAAGTCCTTGGTTCAGTGTTGACCTTGCCTACTAAGTTATAAAATTCTAAGTTAAAGGTTGTAAACCCTGGGTGCTGAGGAAGGGTCACTCAGCCCGAAATGTTAACTCTGATTTCTCTCCACTGTTGCTGCCAAACCTGCTGAACTTTTCCAGCAATTTCTGTTTTGTATCCAAAAACACATGACACAGGACATATGTTTGTACCTCATTCCTGTCCCACGTGGCCCTCCATTATCTGGACATTTTCAGACTGCATGTCTGGCATCCAGCACAGAATGATCAGAAATTTCCTTCAGTTAAATATTGCTGGTAAAAGCTATTGGGCTGGATATTATATGCCTCTGCTGGGTATATTTTCACCAGAAGAGCACGAAATATAGGCTACTGGCTGGCCCACCATTTTGCCACTCATCCCTGAGTTCATCCCCAAAACAGAGGGTAGGTGGGCTTGAAAATCGGTAGCTTACCCACCAAGTGCTCACAAATAATTAAACTTGTTAAAAGCTCAACTAGCCCCAATATTATGCTGCCCACACAAAAATACAGTTGGCATGGACAGTGGACCTTTTGAAAGGTGCTTAAATGGCAGGAAGGAAATAGGGTACTATCACACCCCAAATCCCCTTGCCCCAGAAGATGGCATCCTTCCTTCCTTCCCATTTGCATGTTCAGTAAGTACCAGTGTAACAAGATGTGCCTTTAAGAGGGATTTGTTCTGTCCTGCTTCTCTTGAATAGGCATGTTATAAATTATATATGGAGGTATCTGCTCCATAACAAGCAGAGTAAATAGCTTTGGGTTTTTTTAGAAAATTTAGTCAAAAGAAGCATGAGTGAGTGGAGTCAGCCTCACAAAGACCCAGGGTTTTAGTTTTTGCTTTCAGTTGTTGGAAGTTGGGGATTTGGAGTTGAAGCTGCCAGATACAGCTCTCTCTGCTGCTGCTGCAAAAAGCTTGAGTTCACTTTCTACTGCTAGATACATTCTGTTGGAATTCTTCCCCAGGAAGGAGATAGCACATGAGTGAATCTGATTTGCTGAATTTGCCTTTGTCATGGGTGTGTTTATGGGATGCTGCTGTAGTGGAACAGTTGATGAATAGTAATTAAATATATGTTATTTTGTTAGGAGATAGAGTTAGTGTTAAGTACATAGAGTTAGTTATGCCATTTTTTGTTTGTATTTTAACTGTGGTTGAAGAAGAAAGTGTGTTATGCTTAAAATCTAGTGGTTTGACCAATCGAACCACACCTGGAATGCAGTGCTTTACACCTGCCTCTAAATAAGTTAAAAGTTAGGGTCTAAGCTATCTCCTTGATACATTTTGAAGGGGTTTAGTCTGGTCCACAACAACACCCCCTTTTCCCCCTTTCTTAAGAGACTAACACCACCTCCACCCCACACCCAAAGCTCCTGAACTTCCATCAATCAGGTTTCCATCGGACCTCCTGCCTATGGCCTCAGGAATGCCCTCTATGGAACCCTAGCACTACCGATGGAGCTGCTGGCCAAGAGTTCCAGGAGTTGGGACTTACTCCCAAGTGAGGGACAGAAGTCCCACTGTGAGCTCATTTATATTGTTCATCACACCACCCTTAGCTCATCTGCTGCTGAAACCCTCACCCATACCTTTGTTACCTCCAGACTTCAATCTTTCAAAGCAATTGTAGCAGCTGTTAGGGTCGACCAGAACTCTGCTGCTCAATTTTCATTCAACCGTCATCCAACCTGCAATGGTTCCCAGATAAGCATAATAAAATTCTCATCCTTGTTTCCAAATACCTCCATGACATTCTCCTCCCTATCTCTGCAACCTTCTATAGCTGAACAAACCTTTCAGATACCTGCTGTACTCTAACTCTAGCCTTTTGGTCACCCCTGATTTTCATCACTTTTGCAGTCATACCTTTGAGTGCTAATGCTCCAAACTTCAGAAAATCCTGCCTAAACCTCTTCATCTCTCTACCTCCTTTTCTTCCTTTAAGACACTCTCTCAAATCTAACCCTTTGATCAATCTCTTTGTCATCTGCCCTAATATTGCCATATGTGGCTGAATGTCAACTTTTATTTCAACTCGCTGTTGTGAAGCACATTTTGATTTTTTGATGTGCTATACATAATTGACAAAGTTGCAAAGGGTAAATCAGGTCTCATTAAACTGTTTGAAATTTTTGAAAAGGTGGCTAAGGGAGTGGAAAGGGGAATATCTATGGATTTCATTTATATGGCCTTCTAGAAGCCACTTGATAAAGTCCCTCATAAGAAACTGTTAGGTAAAGTTGAAGCCCATCAAATTGAAGGCAAATTATTGGCCTGGTTCGCAAATTAAGTGAGCAGTAGGAGGCAAGAGAATAGATCGCAGTAAAATTGATATTGTCACTGAAGGAGTGTGACTTAATGATGTTCTGAAAGGATCTGAGTTGGATCTGAACTATTTGCCGAATGTCACGTATTCAAATTTATAGATAACACAAAGGTAAAATGATAACAATATTAAAAGATTAAGTAAATGTGTGGAATGACATTGAATGTAGGCTCATTCCCATGGAACAAAAAGCAGGTCACTTTCTAAGTGGTGAAAATCTAAAGCAGTGAAAGTCCAAAGAGGTTTAGGGGCCCTGGTATGTAAATTAAAATGCTGCTATCAGGTACGAAACTCAGAAAGGCTAATGGGTTTTTGTTTTTTGTGTCTAGAATCCAAGAAGGTTAAAGTCATGCCTCAGCTATACAAAGCCCTGATGACAGCACACTTGGCAGTATTGTGAGCAGTTCTGGGCACTTTATCTTAGAAAGAATATATTGGCCTTGCAGGATGATAGCAGGATTCTGAGTGTCAAATTAAATGGTAAGATTCCGAAGTTAGGGAACAGGCGATCAGTCTGCAGATCTTCATCATATCCGAGTTCACTAAAATGCACCAGATTCTTGTGGAGAAAGAGTAGTGTTTACTCAGAGATGTCAGGGAAGAAGAGGAAAGGACTGTAGAAATATTGGTAAAAAACCTTTGAGAGATTCAAGAGAATTTATATTCTATTGAGGAGAAACTCTCAAAGTTGCAGAAACAGATGGAGCAAAAAGACAAGCTGATATTTCTGAAGGTGAGGGAATGTCTAAGGTTTTAGAGTAGATTTGCAGCTCGGGTTGTGGATGTTGTGGTTGGTTGGCTCGCCGAGCTGGTTCGCAGAAACATCTGCGGAAAAACAACGAACCAGCTCGGCAAGCCAACCAACCACAACAGGTGGGGGAATGTATTGCGGTCAGTTCAGTGAAACGTCACCCAGTTACAAAAATAACTGTTAGTAAGTGTCACATTAATGGAGCATCACCTGAAACATAAAGAAGGAAAATTGAACTGAATTTTTGTCTGGACGATTCTGATGTTGTCATGGGACAAAATCTGCAGCCGCACTATCTGCGGAATCTTGGGATTACCAACATCCTCTCAGGAATGAATTGTGATGTTGGTGCTTGTTTTGTTATTATCTCCGCCTTGCCAAAGTTTAATTATCTCCAGGAACTCTCATTGTAATTCAGTTACCGTTCCATGTGGAGAGTGTGTGTGTGTGTCTGGTACAGTGGGAGTGTGGGAGTCACTGTGTCTGAGCTGGACTGATGGTTACTTCCAGTTCATTTTACCCTGTCTTCAATCTTCCTTCCAAAATACATCACTTTACTCTTCCAAGTTGTGTCTCCTCATAGATCACAGGGAATATCAGGGACAACTAGCCATTTGGATACAGAACTGCCTCGAAGGTAGAAGACAGAGGATAGTGGTGGAGGGTTGCATTTCAGACTGGAGCCTGTGACCAGTGGTGTGCCACATGGATCAGTGCTTGGTCTATTGCTTTTTGTTAGTTATATAAATGATTTGGATATGATCATAGGAGTTATGGTTAGTAAGTTTGAAGATGACACGAAAATTGAAGGTGTAGTGAACAACAAAGAAGATTATCTCAGAGTGTAATGGAATCTTGAGCAGATGGGCCAATGGGTCAAGGAGTGGCAGATGGAGTTTAATTTAGATAAATGTGAGCTGCTGCATTTGGAAAGGCAAATCAGGGCAGGACTTATACACTTAATGGTAAGGTCTTGGGGAGTGTTGTTGAACAAAGAGACCTTGGAGTGCAGGATCATAAATCCTTGAAAGTGGAGTCACAAGGAGACAGGGTAGTGAAGAAGGTGTTTGCCTTTATAGGTCAGTGCATTGCGACTGTTCTGGACATTGGTTCGAACATTTTTGGAATACTGAGTTCAATTCTGGTCTTTCTGCTATAGGAAGGTTGTTGTGAAACTTGAAAGAGTTCAGAAAAGATTTACAATTATGTTGCGAGGGTTGGAGGGTTTGAGCTATAGGGAGAGGCTGAATAGGTTGTGGCAATTTTCCTTGGAGCATCGGAGGCTGAGGGGCGACCTTCTGTCAGTGCATAAAATCATGAAGGGCATGGACAGAGTGAATAGCCAAGGTCTTTCCCAGGGGTGGGGGAGTCCAAAACCAGCATTCATAGGTTTAAGGTGAGAGCAGGAAGATTTAAAAGGGACACAAGGACCAACATTTTCACGAGGAGGGTGGTGCGTGTATGGAACGAGCTACGAGAGGAAGTGGTGGAGACTGGTACAATTACAATATTTAAAAGGCGTCTAGATGGGTATATCAATAGGAAGGACTTAGAAGGATCTGTTTCCATGCTGTACAGCTCCGTGCCTAATCCACAAACTTGGATTGTATTTCCTGGAATTAAGAATGCTAAGAGGTGCATAGTAGTAGCAGTGTGTACCATCAGCAAGATTCAAACCAGCAATTTATCAAGTCTCCTTCAAGAGTACCTTCCAGTCTCCAACCTCGACCAGCTCAAAAGACAAGAGCAGCAGATATTTTGGAACAACAATGAAGTTCCTTTCCAAGTTGCATGCTTTCCTGACTTGGAATGAAATCATTCTTCCTTCACTGTAACTAGGGCAAAATCCTAATACTCCCTATCAGCACTGTGGGTTATGAACTTCAGTGGTTCAGAGAGCTGGCTCACCACCCCGTCCCCCAGGGCATTTAAGCTTGGGCAATTAGTGCAGGCCCAACCAGCAACACCCATAACCCATGAAAGAATATATTTTTACAAAAACAGTATTGTTGGATTAAGTATGGAATTTGATTTGTTACTGATGACAGAAGTGATGAATAGGTGTCATGAAAAGGCAGATAATTTGGGTTGCGATCAATGAAGCAGATGGGTTTGTTGGACCAAATAATACTTTTCAGTTACCAAAAGTACTTGTTTTTTTGTGAGCTGCTAGGTGCACATGACCTCATTTACTCATTAACTGCTGGTATTTGCCATCTGGAACTAGTCTTTCTTATTTACCAAAGCAGAAACTATTTACACAAAGATATCTTTCCAATGCAGATACACATCGCTCTGATTCAGTCCATAAGAGCATACGAAATAGGAACAGGGGAAGGACATTTGGCCCCATGAGCCTGCACTGCCATTCAATAGGATTATGGCTGATCGAACACTCAAAATGTTCTGGACTCTCCAGCCCTTTCCCCAAAACTCTTGATCTCCTATTGATCAAGAACCTATTTTGTCCTTAAAAATATATGAGGGCTCTATTCCCACAACCCTCTGTGGCAAGGAGTTCCAAAGACTCACAATCCTCTAGGAGAAGCAATTCTTCCACATCTCAGTCTGAAATTGGTGCCCCTTAATTCTGAAACTGTGCCCTCTGGCCTTAGATTCTCCCATAAGGAGAAACATCCTTTCGGCATTCAGATGCTTTCTTAGTCGGCAACTGTGGTGATAAAGAACAACATCAAAATTCTGAGATGCTAGTGATTTGAAATAAAAATTGAAAAGTACAAATGCTCAGTGCATCAGGCAGAACTGATAAAATGTCCTTGACCTGAAATATTCAGTCTTTCTTTCTGCATAGATGGTGCCAGAATTGTTGAACATTTCCAAGAAATGTAGACTACTTGAAGGAGCAATTTTCTTTTCCTATGCTCATTTGGCCAGGCCTGTTACCAATAGCCACTCAGGAATCAAAATATCTGTATTCCAGTAACAGAGCAGCTCAAATCGTAAGCTGGATTCAGGCCTGCAGAACACAAACCACCTGCAATGTATTATTTATATTATAACCGAACTCAGTATTCCTAAAAGTCTAACCAGACATACAATTTCAGAGCAGCTTGCTAAGGAGCAAATATTGCTTTAAATTTGAAAACCATTTCCAAACAGCATTTGAAGTTTATTATATTGCAACATGGGTGAAGCACAGGCATAAAAAGATCAATTCAGATTTTGTAAGGGCTAACACAATTTTCCATAAACATCCCAACACTGGGTGTAACATTACGGAATTGCTGCTACAGCAAAATTAAAATAGTAGCACGGGGTGGGGGGGTAAGCAAAGAAAGAAATATCAGGACTATCTTAATGGGTCAGTTGTATCATACACCTTTCAGAGCAAAATTGTTAAGTTTTATCCCATGTGGGGAGTTAAAAGTCTTCCCCAGCACAGACAGAAGCTGAGCACACTCCAAGATAGACCAGAAAATAATTGGCAGTTTCTGCTAATTGCTGCCCAGCAGCTTCTACAGGAGAGAAATTACATACAGATTGTCCAGCTATACATTGAAACTTTTAAGTCTGGATGGAAACACAAAACAAGGCCTTTATGAGAGAAAGCAAAGTTTTGAAATTATTTATTTAAAAACTATGCTTTATCAATATTCAGATTCAAATAGCATTATAGGGAAAAGAAATTTCAATTTGTCATTGTGGTGAGGGGAATCCTCTTCAATTTGCTGGGTAGATAATTCTGGACACATATTTGGTCCTTTTCTTTCCACCATAGGGAGGTGATATTGCTCTATCGTTATATTGTTCAGAGGTTATATTTGCAGGTTTCCAACTATTTAAATCTCAGGATTAGTTAATTTCCATAAATGGCAGAGTTTCTACCATTATATACTCTGAAGGAAACATCTGAAAATCTGCTGGAAATAAAAAAAAACTTGTTTTGTGCAAATACATTAGGCTGCTGCATCACCTCGTGTTCTGAGGTTTAAGGGTTACCCGTGGAAAGCGAACTATTATTTCAAATCCACAGGCAACAGATTCTGTTGTTATCTGAAACAAATATTTTTAAAAGCTTTTTCTGTCTTATCTCAGTCTAGTTATAAAGATTTGATCTATTGCACGTCACCCCTTCTACTAAAAGAGCCAAATCTATATGATTTTGCCTTCACACATTGAAACTTATATTTTTATCTGTTCCTCTCTACCACAATGCTGCTGTTTTGTAGAGTGGCTATTGACCATATTCACCTAATCAGGGGTTTCCTGGCTTTTGACTTCCTTTTCGCTATTTTTTGCCATGCTTCAGGGCCAAATGAAAGAAATAACATTTCCTTTCTGTGAGACATCAAAGTCTGAGAGAATGTATAGGATGTCTCTGTCAACAGTGGAAGAACAATTCTGCAGTAGCCTGGAATTTCTGCTGTTTATTCTTCATGTAATCACACAGCACAGGAAGCCATTTGGTCTGTGTTACCTGTAAATAACGTCAACATAGTCCGATCAGACCAATGGAGGAATCTCTTATAGGAGAGAGATGACTGGTGGTGGTTTAACCTGAGGGTCACCATACCTCAGGTGAGAAGAGAGATTAAAAAAGGAGGTCCATCTTTCTCAAGTAACCGCACTTGATGAACCCACACTGGTGATGTCACTGTGCATTGAAAATTGGCTGTCCAGCAAACTGAGATAACCTAATGCCCACTCCTACCCTCTGAAAGAGCTATCAGTCAGTACCACTCTCTGACTCTTTCTCCATAGTCCAGCAAAACTTTCATTTTGACAATTCCCTTTTGAAAGGGATAACTGATTATTTTCACATCATCAATTCAGACAATGAAGTCCAAATCATAACTTAATAAGAAAGAAGCACTTCCCTTGGCATCTTCTAGTTATGACTTCAATTTTATGTTCTCTGCTTGCACAGACTCATGCACCTCCCTAACTACTCCATTCAAACCCCACACTATCAAATCTTCATTTCTATTTTTGTTCTAAGGTGAACAATCCCAGCTTCTTCAATCACTCCACACAACTAAAATTTCTTCATCCTGGCCACCATGCAGTAAATAACCTCTGTATGTTGTCCAAAAACTTAACATTTTTTCTAAAGTGTAACACTAAAAGCCAGAGACAATACTACAGTTGAGGTCTTACCAATTATTAATAAAGATTCAGCCTAACTTCCTTGCTTTTGTGGAAGGTTTTCCACAAAGCACCTCACAAGAAACCATTGTTATCAAAGCAGCAGGAGCCAGGGTAGGTATCCTAATTGGCAGCATGTGATTAAAGGTGACCCACAGGGAATTGTATTGGGGCCTCATTGATTCACTGTATTTGTTAGCAATTTAGATGACAGGGTAGAGAACTATGTGCCCAAGTTTACTGATGACACAACGCAGAAAGGCAGGCAATATTGTAAACAGTGTCAGTAGAAGGTTAAAATAAAGGTCAGACTACACTTAAGGTGGCAAAGTGCTGGAAGGCATGGACGTCCAAAGACGGACAACAGTCATGTACATAGATTAAAATATCACAGTCAAATACAAAGGAAAAATCAAAAAAAAAGTAAATGGGATGCTGAGATAACAAAGTATAGAGCTGGATGAACACAGCAGGCCAAGGAGCATCAGAGGAGCAGGAAGGCTGACATTTCAGGTCTAGACCCTTCTTCAGAAATGGGGGAGGGGACGGGGATTCTGAAATAAATAGGGAGAGAGGGGGAGGCGGATAGAAGATGGATAAAGGAGAATTTGGGTGGAGAGGAGACAGATAGGTCAAAGAGGCAGGGATGGAGCCAGTAAAGGTGAGTGTAGGTGGGGGGGGTAGGGAGGAAATAGGTCAGTCCAGGGAGGACGGACAGGTCAAGGTGGCGGGATGAGGTTAGTAGGTAGGAGATGGGGTGGGCCTTGAGGTGGGAGGAGGGGATAGGTGGGAGGAAGGACAGGTTAGGGAGGCGGGGACAAGCTGGGCTGGTTTTGGGATGCGGTAGGGGGAGGGGAGATTTTGAAGCTTGTGAAGTCCTCATTGATACCATTGGGCTGCAGGGTTCCCAAGCGGAATATGAGGTGCTGTTCCTGCAACCTTCCGGTGGCATCGTTGTGGCACTGCAGGAGGCCCAGGATGGACATGTCGTCTGAGGAATGGGAGGTGGAGTTGAAATGGTTCGCAACTGGGAAGCGCAGTTGTTTAGTGCAAACCGAGCGTAGGTGTTCTGCAAAGCAGTCCCCAAGCCTCCGATTGGTTTCCCCGATGTAGAGAAAGCCACAACGGGTACAGCGGATGCAGTATACCACATTAGCAGATGTGCAGGTGAACATCTGCTCGATGTGGAAAGTCTTCTTGGGGCCTGGGATGGGGGTGAGGGAGGAGGTGTAGAGGTAGGTGTAGCACTTCCTGCGGTTGCAGGGAAAAGTGCCGGGTGTGGTGGGGCTGGAGGGGAGTGTGGAGCGGACAAGGGAGTCGCGGAGGGAGTGGTCCCTCTGAAAAGCAGACAAGGGTGGGGAGGGAAAAATGTCTTTGGTGTTGGGGTCGGATTGCAGATGGTGGAAGTGTCGGAGGATGATGCGTTGGATCCGGAGGTTGGTGGGGTGGTACGTGAGGATGAGGGGGATTCTTTTTTGGTTATTATTGTGGGGAGGGGGTGTGAGGGATGAGTTGCAGGAAATGCGGGAGACATGGTCGAGGGTGTTCTCAACCAATGATGGGGGTGGGGGAGGTGGGGGGGCGGTAGTTGCAGTCCTTGAAGAATGAGGACATCTGAGATGTACAGGAGTGGAATGCCTCATCCTGGGAGCAGATGCGGCGGAGGCGAAGGAATGGGAATAGGAGATGGCATTTTTGCAGGAAGGTGGGTGGGAGGACACTGGTCTCATTATCTAGAGGATTAGAATACAAGGAGTTAATAATCATGTAACAGTAATACAAAGCACTGATTAGACCATAAGGTATAGGAGCAGAATTAGGCCTTTGGCCCTTGAGTCTGCTCCACCATTCAATCATGGCTGATGCATTTCTCAAACCCATTCTCCTGCCTTCTCCCTACAACCCTTGATCCCCTTACTCGTCAAGAATCTATCTCTGTCTTACATACGCTCAATTGGTTGGCCTCCACAGCCCTCTGTGGCAATGAATCACACAGATTCACCACCATTTATCTGAAAATAATGCCTCCTCATCACTCCTCCAAAGGGTCGTCCCTTCACTCTGAGGTTGTGCCCTTGAGTCCTAGTCTGTCTTACTAGTGGAAACATCTTCTCCATGTCCATTGTATCCAGGTGTCTCAGTATTTTGTAAGTTTCAATCTCCCCTCAATCTTCTAAATTCTATCGAGTACAGACCCTGAGTCCTCAACCACTCCTCACATGACAAGCCCTTCATCACTGGAATTGTTCTCATAAACCTCCTCTGGATCTCCCCCCAACACCAGCACATCTTTCAGGACCTAAAACTTCACAATAATCCAAATATGGTCTGACCTGAGCATTATACACCCCCAGCAGTACATTTCTCCTCTTGTATTCTCGCCCTCTTGAAATGAATGCTAACGTTGCATTAAAAACCAAAAGAACTGTGGATGCTGTAAATCAGGAACAAAAACAAAGTTGCTGGAAAAGCTCAGCAGGTCTGGCAGCATCTGTGGAGGAGAAAACAGAGTTAACGTTTCGGGTCCGGTGACCCTTCCTCAGAACATTGCAGTGCCTTCCTAACTGCTTACTGAACCTCCATGTAAACCTTAGGAGATTCACAACTGCTTTGTGCCTCAGATTTCCAAATTTTTCCCCATTTAGAAAATAGTGTATGCCTCTATCCTTCCTAACAAAGTGTATAACTTGACACTTCCCCATTCTATCTGCCATTTCTTTACCCACTGTCCTAGGCTGTCCAAGTCCATCTGCAGCCTTACTGCTTCCTCAACACTACCTGACCCCCACCAATCTTTCTGTCATCTGCAAACATAGCAACAATGTTTTCAGTACCTTCATCCAGGTTGTTAATGTATAACATGAATAGTTGTGGTCCCAACACTGACCCTGGAAAACCCCACTAGTCACCAGCTGGCATTCTGTAAAAGATCCCTTTATCCCTACTCTCTGCCTTCTGCCAGTCAGCCAATCATCTATCTATGCCAGTAGTTTGCCCCTAACGCCACGCGCTCTTATTTAGCAGTCTCCTGTGCAGCGCTGTGTCAAAGGCCTTCTGGAAATCCAATTGGATCATCCCCACTAGCTCTCCTTTGCCTAATTGCTTGTTGGCTCCTTAAAGAGTTCTGACAGATTTGTTAGACATGACCTCCCTTTGACAATATCATACTGACTCAGTCCTATTTTACCATGCACTTCCAAGTACTCTTATCCTTACAAGCAATCTTATCTATAATAATGGACCCTAAAATCTTACCAACAACTGTGGTCTGGCTAATGTACCTATTGTTTCATGTCTTTTACATGCCTCCTTTCTTAAACAGGGGTGTATAAGCTATTTTCCAGTCTTCTGGGATCCTCCTCGACTCTAGTGATTCCTGAAAGATGACCACTGTACAAACTCCTTACCCATCTCCTTCAGAACCATGAGGTGTAGCCCACCTGGGTTTGGGTGATTTATCCGCCTTCAGACCTGTCAGCTTCCCCAGCACCTTCTCCTTAATGGTGACCATTACACTCATATCTGCCTCCTGAATCTCTTGAAATTCTGGTATGTTGCATGTCTTCCACCTGATTCAATCTTCTTCCTCTCAAACTGCAGGGTGAATTCTATCATATTATGGTCCTGAGGGGTTCCCTCACCTTCAGCTCCCTAACCAAGTCTACCTCATTACACATTGATAAACCCAGGATTATCTGTTCCCTGGTGGGTTCGACCACAAGCTGCTCCAAAACAAACTATGTCATGGACATTCCATGGTTTCCTTTTTCTGTGATCAGTTACCAACCTAATTTTCCCAGTCCACTTACACATTAATGTCCCCCATGATTATTGTAATAGTACCTTTCTTATATCCCTTTTCTATCTCCTGATTTATTTTCTACTTCGTATCCTAACTACTGCTCAGAGTCCTGTACATAACTCCCATCAGGGTCTTTATTCCTTTGCAGTTCCTCAACTCTGCCCGCACAGATTCTACGCCTTCTGACTCTATCTCACTTCTTGCAATCAATTGAATTTCATTTCTTACCAACAGTGCAACCCCACCTCCTCTGCCTATCTGCCTAGCCCTTTTTACAGGACATGTATCCTTGGATACTTAGCTCCCAGCTCTGATCCCCTTGCAGCCACAGCTCTGTGATACTCAAAACATCGTGTCCACCAATTTCAATCTGTGCTACAAGCTCATTTTCCTTATTTCATATACTGCCTGCGTTTAAGTACAACACCCTCAGTCATGCTTTGACTGCCCCCCTTCTAATAGTTGTCCCCTTATCTGCTGTGCCTGAAATTAGATTCTTTTCCTTTCCATACTCTCCCTCTTATTATTAGTTCTGGGAACCTTAACCTCTGCTTAGCCCTCCATGCTCACCCCACCTCCACCCCCTTCGACTTTTTCCACAATTTTCCAAGCAACTGAACCCACACACTCACTATTTAATTTAAAGCCCTATCCACATGCAATTCACAAGGACTCTGGTCCCTGTATGATTCAGGTGGAGTCCGTCCCATCAAAACAGGACCCTCCTTCCCCATCTGGAGTACTGTGAGCAGTTCCAAGGTTACGCAGTTCAGGAAAAATACACTGAACTTGGAAGGAGTTTGGCATATACTTATTGGAATGACGACAGACAGGCAATATATAGCAGAAGCTGGAAATCTGAAAGAAGAGAGAGAAAATGCTGGAAATACTCAGCAGGGCACACAGCATGGTGGAGAATAGCAGAGGTAAACAGCAGATTTTTCCCAGGCAGTAGCTGACATGGGCAATTGTGAGACATTTGGGAATATACAGTGAGACTGGAAAGGTGACATAGTCAAACACTGAAGCAAAACGTCTGATGTTTTGCATAGGGGTTCTACATCTAGGTGAGAATTTGCTAGTGAGTGGAGAGAGCCTATTTGCATGCATTTGGAATTTATTATTACTTAATCTCTCCTTGGTTATATACAGTTTGCTACTTTCGTACACAGCGGAGAGAAACTAGAGGCACCAATTCTCAACATGACATTCAAAATGGTTAGAAATAACAAAGCGTAGAGCTGGATGAACACAGCAGGCCAAGCAGCATCAGAGAAGCAGGAAAGCTGCT
>JAHRHZ010000223.1:17587358-17689886 GCA_024137785.1 Ginglymostoma cirratum
GGGTCTAGTCCCGAAACGTCAGCTTTCCTGCTCCTCTGATGCTGCTTGGCCTGCTGTGTTCATCCAGCTCTACACCTTGTTATCCCAGATTCTCCAGCATCTGCAGTTCCTACTATCTCATTCAAAATTTTTACCTGTCTCTTTCTATTCATTCACAGAATGTGGGTCTCTTATTGCCCATTCCTATTTGCCCTGGAGATGGCGGCGGTGAGCTGCCTTCTTGAAGCACAGTATTTTAGTTAATGTAGGTAGACCCACAATGCCTTTAGGGAGGGAGTTCCAAGAATTTGACACAGTGACACCGAAGGAGCGGTGTTATATTTCTGAGTGTAGATAAATAGTGGCTCAGAGGGGATTTTGTAGGTGTTGCTGTTCCCATGTATCTGCTGCCATCATCCAATATGGTGGTGGTCTTGACCTTAGAAGGTGCTGTTTAAGGAGCCATGGTGAATTTCTGCAGTGTGGCTTGTAAATAGTACATACTGCTGCTACTGAGCATTGGTGGTGGGGGAGCAGATGTTGCTGATGTGGTGCCAGTCAAGCAAGCTGCTTCATCCATGGATGGATGGTGTCAAGGCTTCTTGAATGTAGTTGGAACTGCACTCATCCAGGCAAGTGGGGAGCATTCCATCACAGTCCTCACGTGAGACTTGCAGATGGTGGACAAGCTTTGGGAGTCAGAAGTTTTGCGCTTAGAATTCCTCGTCTCTGACCTGCTCTTGTAGCCATTGCATTTATGTGGCTAGTGCAGTTCAGTTTCTGGTTAATGGAAACCTTCAGGATGTTGATAGTCAGAATATCAGTGATGGTCGTACCATTGAATGCCAAAGGGAGATAGTTATATTGTCTATTATTGGAGATGTTCCAACCAGACATGCTGAGTTGTCTTTCATTTGCATTCCGGAGTGGACTTCGCAGTCAGCGTGGGCATGAAGGGTATCGTGGATAAGCAGGATCACCATTATTGGTGATAAGCAGGAGGAAGAACATCCAACTGCGGTGCTGAGTCATCGTTTGTTTGCATTCTGGGAGTGGGCAAAATCCTGTCTAAGGTTATCACCAACTGGGTCAGGGTAGCCCTGAGATCAGTGATTCACCCCGACCAAACCTATCCCGAACTAGGCAGGACAATCTCCGAGAGCCTCGCGCTCCTCAGGGATACGATCGCCTATGTGTAAGACATGGGGGTCAATGCCTGCCTCATCAGCCTGGACCAGGAGAAGGCCTTTGACAGGATAGTGCATATATTCACGTGGGACATACTTTCCAAAATGGGCTTTTGGGAGGGAATCTACAAATAGATTTGACTGCTGTACACCAACATCATTAGCGCAGTCTCAATCAACAGGTGGGAATCAGAAAGCTTCCCGATCAGATCCAGAGTCAGGCAGGGCTGCCCACTCTCTCTTGCCTTGTTTGTGTGTTGTATAGAGCCCTTTGCTCAGTCCATCAGGAAGGATACGAGCCTAAGAGGGGTGATTATTCCAGGCAGCAGAAGCCTGCCGGCCAAAGCCTCCCTGTTCATGGATGACATCACCATTTTCTGCTTGGACTCGCTATCAGTGCACAGACCCTTGACCATCTGCAATCAGTTCGGCCTCGGGAGCCAAGGTAATTCGAGGCAAGAGCGAGGCCATGTTCTTTGGCAACTGGGCCGACCAATCCCTCATTTCCTTCACCATCAGAACAGATGACCTGAAGGTGCTAGGAATATGGTTTGGAGGGACCGGGGCATGCAAAAAATCCTGGGGAGGAGCGTATTGCCAAAGTTAAGCAGAAACATGTCTTTTGGGAGTACTGCTCCCTCTCCATTGTGGGTAAAGCCAGGTCATCAGGTTTGGGGGCACTGTCTTTGTTGTATGTAGGACAGGTTTGGCTCATGCCCCAAAACTGTGCTGTTTCAGCCACCCAAGCCATCCTCTAATTGATCTGGAAGCCTAATGTAGACTGGGTCTGCAGGGACTCTGTGTACAAAACTCTGGATAAGGAGGGGAAGAACGTACCCAATGTTGCCCTCACCCTGATAGTCACCTTTGTGTTGGCTGCATCAAGCTGTGCATAGACCCTCGGTACGCAAGCACCAAGTCTCACTATGTACTGACGTTCTACCTGTCTCCAGTGTTGCTAAGGATGGGACTGGCCTTGCCGCTGCAGAACACGCCAAGTAGTTGGACCGTTCCATATCACCTGTCCGTCCTAAAGAAATTTGAAAACAAAAACACTTTTGACCACAAGTCCATCAGGAAGTGGTCAGCACGTAGCATCCTCGAGGGAAAAGGAGAGGGTGGATCCTGTTGCATGGTTCCCCGAGCAGACTGTCACAGTCATCAGCAGAATGCCTCATGACCAGAACTTTCCAACAATACATCACTTGGCTAATGGTCACCGCATGCTGCCCTTGCAGCGACTGCAGGGTGTTGAGACTGTCACCAATCTCCTTCTGGAATGTGCCTTTGCAGAGGAAATCTGAAGGAAGATGCAGTGGTTTGTGTCAAGGCTCATGCCAAGCAGTTCCATGACGCGGCACTCTGTGCTCTATGGTCAGTTCCCCAGGTTGCACACCAAGACAAACATCAATTGCACCTGGAGGATGCTCTTTGATCTGCCCGAAATTTGTCAGTCTTCCAGAGCAAGGAGTTGACCCCAACAGAGTGTTGCAGACTGGCACATTCCAAGGTCCAGGACTATGTGCTGAGGGATGCATTAAAGCTTGGAGCAGCTGCTGCTAAGGCACAGTGGGGAAAGACCACCGTCTGAAGTCTTCCTGCTGAAGGTAAATGGTGTTCTATTCAGTTACTGGGCCCTGATAGTTTATCAAATATTTGTAAACAATGGTATAGTGTAAGAGAGTCAGAATCAAAGTGCAATATTTTGTTTTGTTTGCTTAATATGCAACTGGGCAGAACCAAACTGCTTTTGAGTCAGTGTACATATACAAAGAGATTTTTTATGAATAAAGTATATTTTTGAAATAAAATGAAAAAAGAATAAATTCTGGGAGTGTACTTCACAGTCAGTGTGGGCATGAAGGGTATTATGGAAGAACCTGCTGTTAAGAACTTACTGGCCCCAAACATTACATCACTGTAATGTTTCCATCCCTCCCTCCTCCTCTAACCAAAAGAAAAGGGAAAGGCAGGTTCAGAGGAGACAGAACATTGTGAGGGGATGATCAGCAGTGGAAGTTCCAGCAGGTAAAGGAGTGCGAGCCTAAACTGTTTCTGGAAACTATTGTTGGTGAGTAACAAGCAAGTTTTGAGAAATTATTATAGGAGCAGAGATCATCAGAAGCTTCAATTTAGTATTAAAAGTATTTAACATTGGAAGGATTAATTAACTTAAAGGGGGAAGACCTGGCAGGAGAGGTGCAAATTGTAGTCTGCTTGTCTTGCTCGATGGGGGAAGCCTGACACATTTCCAATGCCTCGGACCTGCATGTGTGCAAGAAATGTTTCCGGCTGCAGCTCCAGGAAGCTCAAGTTTAAGAGTTGGAGCAGCGGCTGGGCACACTGTGGAGCATTTGTGAGGCAGAGAGTGTCATGGAAAGCATGTATAGAAAGCTGGTCACACCACGGATTCAGACTCCATAGGCAGGAAGGTAATGGGCGCCCATCAGGCAGAGCAGGAGGGCGAAGCAGGCAGGAATATCCTGTGGCTATTCCTCTGCAAAACAGGTTTTGGATACTGTTTTGCAGAAATGCTATAGTTCTGGGGATTCAATTGTAAGGGGAATAGATAGGCATTTCTGTGGCCACAAACATGAGTCCAGAATGGTACATCGTTCCCCACCACCCCACCCCCCCGCCCCCGGCCCAAGGGTCCTGGATGTTTCTGAGCAGCTGCAGGACATTCTGGAGGGGGAGGGCAGGCAGTGGCCGTGGTACATGTTGGTACTAATGATCTAGGTTAAAAAAAAGGATTAGGTCCTAAAATGAAGAACCAGGGAGAAAGTTGAAATGTAGGACCTCAAAAGGTAGTTATCTCAGGATTACTACAAGTGACATGAGCTAGTCAGATTAGAAACAGCAGGATACATAGGATGAACATGTGGCTGAAAATATGGTGTGAGGGAGAGGGTTTCAGATTCGTGGGGCATTGGGACCAGTTCGGGGGGAGATGGGACCTGTACAAACTGGACGGGTTACACCTGGGCAGGACAGGGACTAATGTCCTTTGGGGGATACTTGGTAGAGGGTTGGGGAGAGTTTAGTGTGGCAAGGGGATGGGAACCAGAGGAGAAAAGTAGTAGACGCGGAAATTGAGAGAGAGGAGCAGAAACCAAAGCAAACATTACTAAGAACAAGAACAGGCAGGGGAAATGCTGCTGAAAAGAACAGGGGAGGTGGTCTGAAATGCATATGTTTCAATATGAGAAGTATAATCGGCAAGGTAGAAAAATTTAGAGCTTTGGTTAGTACATAGAACTATGACATTATTGTGATTACAGAGACTTAGCTGAAAGAGACAAGACTGACAACTGGATGATCCAGGTTTTAGGTGTTTCATGTGTGATAGAAAGGGAGGTAAAAGGGTTGGGGGAGATGCATTACTGGTAAAGGAGTCTCTCACAGCTGCACTGAGGGAAGATATATCAGAGAACTCGTGCAGTGTGGCAATATGGGTAGAGCTCAGGTAAAAGAAAAGTGAAGTCATAATGCTGGGGGTATTCTATAGTCCTCCCAACAGCCAACAGGAGATAGAGGAGAAAATATGTAGACAGATTTTGCAAAGATATAAAATCAGCAGGGTTCTTCTGGTGGGTGATTTTAACTTCCGTTATATTGACTGGGACTCACTACGTGCTAGAGGCTTGGATGGGGCAGAATTTGTAAGGACCATTCAGGAGGAATTATTGACACTATATATAAACAGTCCGACCAGGAGAAGGGGTTAAATGGTTTTGGGAAATGAACCTGGCCAGGTGAGTGAAGTTTTAGTGAGGGAGCGTTTTGGGAGTAGTGATCATAATTCTGATAATTTTGAGATACTCATGGATAGGGATAACAGCAGTCCTTGTATGAAGGTGTTAAATTGGAGAAAGACAAGTTACAACAATATTAGGCAGGAACTGGATAATTTTTACTGGAGAGAACTGTTTGAGGGTAAATCTACATTGGGCATGTGGGAGTATTTCAAACAGCTGTTGATAAGAGTTTAGGAGCTGCACATTCCAGCAAGATCGAAGTTCAGATATGGCAAGTTACACAAACCTTGGATGACCAGAAATATTATGACCTTGGTAAGAAAGTAAAAGGAAGCATACATAAGGTCTAGGAGGTTGTGATGAATCTCTTGAAGTATATAAGGAAAGTAGGAAAGGACTTAAACAAGAAATTAGAAGGGGCAAAAGGGGTCACAAAAAGTCATTAGCAAACAGGATTAAAGAGAATCCCAAGACTTTCTACACGTATATAAAAAGCAAGATGGTAGCCAGAGAAAGAGTTGGCCCACTCAAGGACAAAGGAGGGAGTCTAAATGTGGAGCCAAAAGAGGTAGGGGAGGTCCTAAACAAATACTTTGAGTCAGTATTCACCAAAGAGAAGGAATTGGTGGAAGATGATCTCAGGGAAGGGAGTATTGAGTTTCTAAGCCAAGTTGCTACTAAAATGGAAGAGGTGTTATCTACCTTAATACTTCTTAAGCCAGACAAGTCCTTGGGTTCTGATGGGATCTAGCCCAGAATATTTACGGAGGCAAAGAGAACAAATTTCTGGAGCTTTGACAGACATCTAAGTCTCAGAGGACTGGAGAATAGCCAGTGTTGTCCCATTGTTTAAGAAGGGTAACAGGGATAATCCTGGAAATTACAGACTCGTGAGTCTTACGTTGGTGGAAGGGAAATTATTGGAAAAGATTCTCAGAGACAAGATCTATCCGCATTTAGAAGCAAACAGACTTATTAGCAATAGATAGCATGGTTTTGTGTGGGGAGGTCATGCCTCACACACTTGAATGAGTTTTTGGAGGAGGTGACGAAAATGACTGATGAGGGAAAAGTGGTTGAAGTTGTCTACATGGACTTCAGTAAAGCCTTTGACAAGATCCCTCATGGCAGACTAGTACAAAAAGGTGAAGTCGCATGGTCTCAGGATGAACTAGCAAGGTGGATACAGAACTGCCTTAGACATAGGAGACAGAGGGTAGCCGTGGAAGGATGTTTTTCAGAATGGAGGATTGTGACTAGTGGTGATCCACAAGGATCAGTGCTGGGACCTCTGTTGTTTGTTGTCTACATAAATGATTTGGAGGAAAACATAGCTGTTCTAATTACTAACTTTGCGGACAATACAAAGATTGGTGCAGTTGCAGATAATGTGGAGAATTGTCAGAGGATACAAATATAGATCAAGGAATCATAGAGTAATACAGCATGGAAACAGGCCCTTTGGCCCAAACTGGTCCACGCTGACCATGGTACCCACTCAACTAGGTCCAATTGCCCACAATGGCTCTGTATCCCTCTAAACCCTTCCCATCCATGTACCTATCCAAATGATTTTTAAGCGCTGCTACTGTACCTGCCTCAACCACTTTCTCTGGCAGCCCATTCCATATATGCACCACTCTCTGTGAAAAAGTTGCCGCACCAGTCCTCCTTAAATCTTTCCCCACTCACTTTAAACCTATGTCCTCTAGTTTTCAATACCCCATCCCTGGGAAAAAGACTGTATGCATTCTTCCTATCTATACCCCTAATGATTTTATACACCCCAATAAGGTCACCCCTCATCCTCCTACATTCCAAAGAATAAAGTCCTATTCTGGCCAACCTATCCCTATAAGTTAGGCCTACTAGTCCTGACAAAAGCCTCGTAAAACGTCTTTGCACACTTTCCAGTTTACACAATATTCCAAGTGTGGCCTCACCAACGACATACAACTGTAACAGGGTGTCCCAACTCCTGTACTCAATGCCTCGATTGATGAAGGCCAGCATGCTAAATGCCTTCTTCACCATCTTGTTTACCTGTGACACCACTTTCAATGAACTATGGACTTGTACTCCTAGGTCCCTCTGTTCTACAACACTCCTCAGGTCCTTACCATTTACTGTACAAGTCCTACCTTGGTTTGACTTTCCAAAGTGCAACACCTCACACATCTGTATTGAATTGCATTTGCCAATCCTATGCAAAATTCAGATATACCATTAACCTAGAAGCTAATGACAACAGAGCTTTATACTCTCACCCAGTCACATTGTGATTTAACTTTCCAACTTGGACAGCTATTGCAGATTGTTAAGAAAGTTAATTTGCAACCAAAAAAGTCATAATTTTGCTCATGATTTTTGGACAGAATTTAAAAATGTTTGTCCTGCAGCTCCACTTATTTGATGAAAACATGGCTAGGGGTGTGCCAAGTTTTGGTGCACAAGTCTTCATATCTACTGCTGGGATGTTGCCAGGGCTTTGCCATATCTGGTGCCTCTAACCACTTCTTGATATCATGTAAGTGAACTGAATTGGGTCTATTGTACAGGGCTTGGGCTAAGTAGATGATCCCTTCTGGTTGAAGACTGTTATGAGTACTTCAGTCAGGAGAGGCGATGACCTGGTGGTATTATCACTGGACTTTAATCCAGAGACCCAGATAATGTCCTAGGGGCCTGAGTTTGAATCCCACTACGGCAAATGGTGGAATTTGAATTCAATAAAGTAAAAACTGGAATTAAGAATCTAATGATGACCGTGCATCCATTGCCGATTGTCGGAGAAAAAACATTTTTTTCCCCACTAACTCCCTTTCGGGAAGGAAACTGCCATCCTGACCTGCTCTGGTCTACATGTGACTCCAGACCCACAGCAATGTGGTCGACTCTTAACTGTCCACTGGGCAATTAGGGGTGGGCAATAAATGCTGCTTAGCCAGTGACACCCTTATCCCATGAATAAAGAGAAAAGGGTCTTATCTTTTACCCTAACGGACTGGGCTTCCTCATCACAAAGTCACAGTTCACAATTGACAATTGGTACTAAACTAATAATTTGAAAAAAAATCAGTCCAGTGTTGCAGGATAATGACCCATCATCAGGACATTGACCTGAAAAGTTTCTCATTTACCTGTTAAGATGATACAATGCTGGAAATAATCGTTAAACAAAAAAAAGCATAATCCCTTCAAGGAATACATTTAGAGGATTACACAACTAAAGATATTTTCCATGGAATTTGTAAGGTTGCGATTTGATTGAGGTTTCCAAATACTAAAGGGTAACAGAATAGAGACAATCGATGTCTGTTGTTTGGGAGTCACAAACTTAGGCATAGGTGAAAAATTGGAGCTGGGTCTTAAAGAGTGAATGAGGAGATAAGGTATATTAGAAGTTTAAAATTCTGCTCCACAAAAGAAGCTTGAGGCTATTTTACCTCCCAACTTTAAATTTGAGTTAGAATTTTATTTATTGCAATATTTCCAAGTATTGTGACCTCCTTCTGCCTCTATCAAAACCCAGGCAATTAACAAGTAGTAAAGTAAGCAAATGTTCCTAAACGTAACTCCACCCAGGAAGAAAAGAAGAAAAATTGCATTACTGTAGTGTCCCGCAGTCTTAAAAAGAACTGTTCACTATTTTGCTTGCTGCCTCTCAGCCAATTCCATATTCCTGCAGCCACAGTCCTTCTAAGCCCATGGGTTTTCTTATAAGGTGTAAAAGTGCAAAGATCAACAATACAACTCTTTATATTTCAACAGCAAATTAAAGCCAAGGGATACTTGATACAGGGATGATCTACCCAAGACTCCAGACATGGCTTACTAAACATATTGATATTTCTTAATAAGCAAACTACCTAAAATTGGCATAGCCTCAATTTAACTCAATTCCTTACTTGTTGATTCAATTCTATGAACTGCAGTTCAACTTTGCAGTCTATGAAATAAACAACCAACAAGATAGATGTAGATACGAAGATTACAGACGGCCCAGGAACTCACTCAATACAGGTTTGCCTAGTCAAGAGCTTCAACCTTCTCACCTGATCTTGAGACATGGGGAAGCTGTTTGAGCAGATTGAAGTCACTTTATACAAGGCTGATAAAATGCTGCACCTACCAATCAAATGAATGCAATCAAGATGACAACAAATTACATACAGATAGCACACACTTTCTTCAGGGAGGGTTATGAGGTTTTAGTAATAGTAGAAAAGAGGAGGTATGCAAAATTCTACCCCAGTGATCAGAGTTCTAGCAGTGGTGTAAGTTACCTGAGGATGAGAGAGAACTGCATTGAGCAATCCACAAGAGAAACTGTTAGCATCACAGAATCATACAGCACAGAAACAGACCCTTTGGTCTGACCAGTCCATGCCAAATGTAATCCCAAACTAAACTAGTCCCACCTGCCTGTGCCTGGCCCATGTCCCTCCAAACCTTTACTATTCATGTATCCATGCAAATGGCTTTTAAAAGTTGTAACTGTACCTGCATCCACCACTTCTTGAGGAAGGTCATTCCAAACGCAAACCACCCTGTGTAAAAAAAAAAATTGCCATGTCTTTTTTTTTAAATCTCTCTCCTCTCACCTTAAAAATGTGCCCCCTAGTCTTGAAATTGGGGAAAAGATGACTACCTTCAACTCTATTATACCACTCATTATTTTATAAACTTTATCAGGTCAGCTCACAACCTCCTACGAGCCACAAAGAGAGTCCCAGCCTTTCTTTATGACTCAGATCTTCCATACCCAGCATCAGCCTGGTAAATCTCTTCTGAACCCTCTCCAGCTTGACAATATCCTTCCTATAACTGACCGACCAGAACTGGACACTGTATTCCAGAACATAACGAACGCCTCAAGAAAACAAATCCCAAAAACTTGGAGATCAAATTGGCTGGGGTTTGAATCTATTTCTCAGCTTCTGTGTCAAAACAGTATTTCTTTGAGTTGTGATCCTGTGGCAGATGTATATTACCTGGGTTTTCTGGAACAGGATCAGAGTACAACCTTTTACTTTGATTTTGCCCAGGAACAAAAGTTGTTGAGTGCTGCAGAGAAGTCTGCAACACCCAGAAACTTAAAAAAAATTTGTTTGATTTGATTGATGAGTGACTTAAATGATGAGTTCCGACTGAAAACAGTACCATGACACCACGAAAGTTTATGTAGAAGCTGGATAATGAGAAACCTGTCTAAAGGTGTATTGCTGCAGTGGAAAGTAACTGCTCTAGCAGAATTACTGTGAGGTGTGACATCAATCAAAATCAATTGAGGAGTAACTTAAAGGGGAAAAGAGATGAAGTGGCAAATGGATTTATGGTAGAAACTCCATGTTTTAACAAAGATCTGTAGCTTGGGTTGCGGTTGGTTCATTGAGCTGACTAGTTTTCATGCAAACAT
Source organism: Ginglymostoma cirratum (assembly GCA_024137785.1). Lineage (NCBI taxonomy): Eukaryota > Metazoa > Chordata > Chondrichthyes > Orectolobiformes > Ginglymostomatidae > Ginglymostoma > Ginglymostoma cirratum. Next base: position 17,597,702 of record JAHRHZ010000223.1, read on the forward strand.
TTCATTTTCCTTTTAAGTGACATCCTTTGCCTCTGTTGAAGCACTGTTGTTCTGTCCCGCTCTGAATTTATACATTCCGGTCTGTTATGGTGGTTAGAATTGGTTGTGCAGTTTTGCTGCGAGTTGGTGTTCATGTATCCTGGTGGCAAGTTTCCTGCCTATCTGCCTATGTAGTGTTTCTCGCAGTTGCTGCATGGTATTTTTATATCACATTTGTCCTGCTCATTGTGGGTATGGGGTCTTCTGCTTTTTCATGTAACTGGTGAAGCAGTAAAACTGTATGACCAGTTCTCCTTCGTTTCAATACACTCCAACATAGAAGGACATATATTTGACTGGGACTAAGTTACCGAACAAGGACAAGCAAGACAAAGACAAGCATGAGAATTCCTGGAGGCCTGGTCTTCAATCACCAATGAAATTAACAAACGTGTTCAAATAGACCCCATCTACATACCACTATGGTACAAAACCAGAAACAAGACTGCCCACCATGATAATAACAAGGTGTAGAGTTGGATGAACACAGCAGCATCATAGTAGCAGGAAAGCTTGACGTTTTGGGCCTCGACCCTTCATCAGAAAATTTTCACAGCTTGGCCTGCTGTATTCATCCAGCTCCACACCTTGTTATCTCGGATTCTCCAGCATCTGCAGTACCTATTATCTCTGCATAATATAAGTTATTCAGTGCATTTCTGGTGAACCTTACTTGCATCACTGAAATGAATAGTTTCAGTTCTGATATTGCTGAAAACAAACATTTTGTCGAAGTTTTCCATCTGGCACATCAGGACAGAATTGCAAAAATTACAAGACCCTAATGGAAATAACAGTTTACACTGCATGAGAAGAGGGTGCTGACTGGAAGGCAAGTGGACTCTGACTGGTACAGGCTTTTCCATAGACATGCACCAGAGAACAGTTAACTGCCAAATATTTGTTTAAATTTAAACCAGACAACTTGACTGACTCAACATTGCCGTGGGGAATACACCAGGGAGCGGCTGTTCTGCTTTTGTTTAAGTTGAAAAGACACATGTTCCGCGTTGCAAAGACAAGGTCCTATGTGTGAATACAGGGAGCTTCCAGTACACGTGAATCACATCGTGAACCCAACTGAATCCTAAAACGGGCAGTCACTGTATTTTAGCTTAGTCCTGAAGTTTCATCTGGCTGTACAAGTAAAACTCAAAAATGAGAATTGATATCACTACTTCATCTCCTGGCAAACTCTGAACAAAAACGGATGAAGGAACTAGACATAATTACAAAATTAAGACTCTTGGAAAAACACATTCACTATTTTAATTCAGTTCAAATTTGTTGCTTGCTTGAGGTCTGGTTTCCTGGGCTGTACAGCCAAATCAAACATTGTCGAAGAACTGAAGGACAATTCTGTCAGTTTTATGAATGAAGTTCATATAGTGCCACCAAATAATTATGCACCATGTGCAAACTGGCAGCTGCTCTTCAGACTGTGTGTTTAACTTCACCTCAATCTGCCAAACTAAAGCAAACAAAAGCATAAAACAAACAATTCTCCCCCCAAGTGACCCATCTGTTGCATGCCACTGGGCTGCTAAAATTACTTAAATAAACCACTGCTGTGGTGTAATTGGTTTTGTGGTACTGAACTGGTTCTAATTGGTGATTTGAAGCTTTTTCATCCGTCTCCCCAAATGGGAAAGTTTCATAAATTCCTTGCTTGTGTCAATAGGTAGAGTTGATCTGGTAACATAATGCATCACTTTCAGCAAGGTGAGAAAACCCGTTCTAACTAATAATGGTACTAATCTGCAATTTTTAGGCAGTATTCAGCACTTTATTCAGAAAATCTGAAAATGGGAATGGTATCAAGTTAACTGGGGAAAAATTCACACTTTAAACTTATCTTAGGTACAACTTTTAATATCAATCTTCAGGTTTGATATTAAACACACTTTAACCAAGAAATGGTTAAAAAAAGTTATAACTGAATTTATTGTAACATATGCAGGATTAAAACTTCAAATAGCAAGCAACAGATACTGTGCAAATTTGGAACCATTTTGCCATCATTCTGATAAATAAAGCATATTACATAAAATGAAGATTCAAATAGAATATAGGGGCAAACTTCTTGGTTAAACAGATTACACGTTGCAATATTTCATAGTAATAGACTTTTATTCAAGGTAGTTTCATCTGCAAGACAACAAATTAACTCAAGATCAAGTTCACAGAATCTAAAAGCAAATCATTTGGTTACCACGTATGTATAGTTCTTAAAAAGCTCTGAAAATATCTCACATTAAAATGTCAGCCATGTTTGGTCATTTAAGAAAGGATTTAAAGGTACGGGGAAGTCTTTATTCGGGAATGCACAAGTGAAGAATTAAAAAGGCTGGGAAAGTAAGTTTTTGAATACATGAACTAAACAGATCATCAAGCAAAAATTGCAGATAGCTGTCTATCAATCCCTGGCAACCAAACATGGAAAAACGTTTTTAAAAACAGAGATTAAGTCCCCAGCACCAGCTACCCTCCATCCCAACAGAAACTGGTATCCTCACAACAATCACTAAAAACATTTGCCGCAGCCTAATGGGTTGAGAGGCATTTCTTACGGCAGTAATAAGAATTCAGTTCATTAAAATACAGGTGCACTTTAATTCAAACTGTTAGCTGACAAAAGTATGGCAATAATGAGGACTTCTTTTGATGAGATCATTACTAGCTTATTGGACAGGTGGTAACATTTAATTGACCCAAACAAGCAACTAATTCCACTGGCATGGAAATAAGTTGGTGAGATCACTATAATGGCTGTGTGGCAATCAATAGTGGAATGAGTTGTCAGTTAACTGCAAGTTTGTAAGAATGTTATAATTAGCAAAAAAGCATTTAATTACAGTGAAATTTCACTGGGAAGTATTTTGTTACAGTCCAATTAAGGTGGCGCAAACAAAATTAAAAGGTGGTTTGTCTAAATGTTTTTGAATGGGTAACTCTCTTCATTCTAGAGCTGCAGAGGGTTTTAAATTTTCCCATTTTCTGGTACCAATACTAGGAAAGCTGAAACAGACTGTTCTCAAATCTAAATTCTTTGCACCATTGTGATCTTACGTCCAATTCACGCCCAAACAGTTATTTAAAGAGCTTGAAATGAATTTATTAACTGATGGGTGATAAACTCAATTTTCTATAAATATCACTAAATTGTGTACAGCTCCATTTCAACAATGAGAAGAGCAAAACCACAAAGTAAACAAAGCCAGACTGAACCATTAATGGAATTATATCAATCATCTTTTCTTTTTATATCAAGTTTCAACTGTGTACACAGAAGCATAATTGCAATCAGAAGTCTTAGTAACTGCATTAAAGTTACAATCACCCATCTAAGCAGTCTCAATATTTCAACCTCAAATGTAGATTTGCATGTTATTTTGTAACGTGCAGTTTTAAGCATTTTCATTAAGCTTTTTGTTTAAAAACTGTCAGCATCCTACTGCTACTCAACACCCAGAAATATCACACGCAAGTTTTTCTCATCAAAACACCAAAGCATTCAGTACAATGGAACACTTATCCCTCCCCCAAAAACATGGGCTCAAGTGTTACCTATTATCAAAAGCAAAAACATTAGCAACTGATTTGTATGAAGTTAAAATGTTATGAAAGATGTCACAGACATATATCTACAAGATTTGCTGCTGGTGCACATCCCCAGGTTTTTCCCCTTTAAACTTAAATCTGAAGTTACTGAGAGTGGATTTGAAAAGTTGCAATGAGGGAGGGAAGGGTTTATCTGACAGTTGGTGCTCTGAGGGGTGAGATGCTAGAGCAACAGTGCACTGACAGTTCACAGCAGATCAACTCGGCGATAGTACAGGAGGTAGGCTGTACGTTCAGCAGAGGGCTTCACAACTTGGTACTGATTTATCACTTTCACTATCTGGTCATCAATGCGCAGCCAGCCGTTAAGACCAATGTGGAAGACATCTGTAGTGTAATGTCCACCAGTTGCACTGTTTCCATGGTGATAGACAACTGAAAAGAGAAAGAAAAATACAGTGGGGCATTGAAAATAAACAGGACACTTTTAAAGCTGACACTCCAAAGTCAATAGTCAAAATTCTGAATAGACTTTTATAGTCAGTTTTATGAATACAAATGTAATACATAATTTAATATTTAAAGTATTACCATATTTAGACTTTTTGAATTTTTCTTCAGTCGCGATAAGATCACAAAGACAAGAAAAGTCTTTCAGCATATTTATCTGGTGCTTCCATTGGGAAACCTACAGCTCAATCCGATTCTAGATCATAAACTTACAGTTTCACCTTTTGGAACACTTTAATTAATGGCTTGAGTGTCGGATTTATGAACTTGAGCACTAATTCTGTTATGATAATCAATCAGATACCTTCAAAACAATTCAGATTCTAAGAAACTTCATATTTTAAGTCAACCTGTTCAGACACATCATGATGCATGCATAGGGTGGTACTTTAACACAAGCCTTCTGGCTCAGAGATAGGGGCACTACGATTGCACCATACCTTCTGTTCTTGGGCAAATCTGCGATATGAATGCATAACACCTGATACTCTTCAATAATACTATCTACAATCTGCATTTCACTCCTCCTCAAAATGCATCTTTGTATCAAACTGGACAAAGTTAGTTTTCATTCTCTGTCATAACAGAGTTCAAAACAGAAGACAAAAACTACCACGTCCAGTCAAACATCTAAGGATTATAGAACAGAAGGCTTGTAAAAGTTAAAACTAAACCAAAATATTTGTGCAGAGTCACAGGGGAAAATGGCAAAAAACTGGCAATAAGTCAAATGCTCACAAGTTGGTGTAGACACAATGGATTAAATAGCTACTTCTACACCGTGACAATTCTGAGATTGTGATAAATTCTATCTAGAATTGAAAGTCACATGATAACTTCCATAAACAAATTTTAACATCACTTAACTCTTAAAAATAAAAAGTGTAAGTATTCTAAACCATTTTTAAACAAAGCTCAGCAGCTGCAAAATTTGTAAGGACTCTGTCCTCACGAGAGCAGGACAGATCAGCTTTTGTCTGTGATCTTATGTTGGCTCTCTAAGCTAAAACAGTCATTCAAGCAAAGACAAACCATGTCAAAACTTGTATGAAGAGATACTTTGGGAAATCCACGCAACACTGTATATAAAGAAAGTGCACAACAAATGTTCAGTTTTGTTTACCAGCTTCTCAAATTTTTGAATGGTGAGCGGCACACATTTCACGCACATGCTTAGTTGACTTAGCGTCAACTACAAGCAGCTTTATAGTATTGTACCCAATGCTCTTGCAGAACCCCCATCCCAAGCCCAGGTGGCAGCAGTCACTTCAGGTAATTTGTTTACAACTTTAAAATGCCAAAGCTGTAACTTATATATGTCTTTTTTTTTTAAATCCTCCATATGCCGGTTAGTTGCACAGTTTATAATTTTAAAAGTCTCTGGCTAAAAATATTTCTTGTTCCTTTACATCTTTTCACAATCTGAAAGCATATCAGAAATCAATTAAATGACTATATGCTGTACAAGGGTTTACCTTAAAGTACTTTTTTACTCTCACAGGAGGTGTTTGCACTTCAAGGAAACTATGGTTCTAACATCTATTCCACAGAAACATCCTCATTGGAATAGTGTAAAAGTTAATCAAAGCCTCTGCAAGAATTATTTGTTGCAAGCAGCACCATCACTGGGTTCTTTAATGGAAACTGCATTTTTGTGCACTTTAGTCATACAAATTCATGAAGAGGCTGCAGTAGAAAATTTTAAAGTTGGAGTAAACTAACATTGACCAGGTTGCATTAAACAAAAGAAATATATCTGCCTAGATTTTAGCCAATCTTTAGGATGATTTAAATCACTTCAGTGAGTTACTTTTCACAAACGAAAGTAGTATAGATAAACACGATAACCAATTAACAGTGTTAAAATAAATCAAATTACGTGATCTACTAAATGGTTTGTCATGTCCAATTTGAAGTAAAAAAACAAATTAATACGATCTCATGTCCAACGTTCCCTCCAATTTCCCCCCCATCCATGTGCAGAATGTGTACAGATATCAGGTAATATACAGATATGCACTATCGGAGGAAGCAAAAATCTATATTTAAGTTATCACACATGTGTAAGAATGAATGTAACCCAGTAATGATATGGCAAAATGCTAACAGAATTTAGTAAACCTCAATTTTAAATTTACCATAGCACCATTTGAACTCATGACCTCTAGGTTTTAAATACAACATAACTATCACACTACAATTCATTTTTATATTGTAGCTGATAAAAAAGTCAAACTAGCAGCAGCGGCTAAAGACGAGTATGTTTGTTTCAATTTGATGAATTCAAAATTCAAACAGCTAAGCAGGCTTTTTTTTAAAAGTTGATAGCATGTAAAAGACAACTTTTATTTTTCTTCTGAGTGATTTCTTTACTTGAAACTGCTTTGAGTAGTGAGAGGAAGATTGCTTAATCTCTTCACTTCAACAAATATTAATCAGGCAGAGATAAATTTGATGAGATTGCCTATTTTGAACTGGAGAATGAAGGTCAGAGACAGTTTCCATGCAAGTTAAATGAACATTAAAAGGGGAAAAACATCATCCAGGAACTGGGGAGGACAGAAGTGTGGTAAGAATGAGTGAGAATAGTTGTTGAGGCAGCTTAAGAAAGCAATGGCATTTATTTCACCTAAAATATTTTTATTTAATATTCTGGAGTTTAAGTGTACAAAATTTCACTTTTCAAACTAAACTGTCACTCAACAAAAGTGAATTTGGGAGAGCTGGTATGTGGAAGAATGCAATTTGAAATGCTCCATGAGATAACTTCCCATCTTTCCGATATCGTTGAGATCATAGAACCAGAGGTTTATAATAGAGGAGGCTCTTCAACCCATCATGCCTGTACTGGCTCCCAAAAGAGCAACCCAGCAAGTTTCAATTCTCCAGCCCTGTCTCCGTAGCCCTTTAATTCATCAAATTCAAATATATAATCTAGCTTTTTGAACCCTCCTATGGAATCCACCTTCACCACTCCCCCAGGCAGCACATTCCAAAACATGAAAACCGAATCAAGAAGCTTCTCCTCATCTCATTCTTAGTTCACTTGCTGACAATCTCAAAATTGTGACCCCGAGTTACTGACAAACCAATTAATGGAAACCAAACATCCTTCTTTACCCTGTAAAAACTGTTCTTAATTTTGAACACCTCAGTGAAGTCAGCTCTTAGTCTTCCCTGCTCCAAGGAGAATAAGCCCAATTTCTCAAATCTTTTCTTGTATTTAAAATTCCTATTATTCTACTAAACCTCCTTTGCATGCTCTCCCATGCTTGAATATCTTGCCTTAAACAAGGAACTGGACACAATACTCCAAATGTGGACTGACCAATAATTTGTAAAGGGGTAGCATCACTTCCTTGCTTTTATACTCTATGCCTCCACTTATAAACCCATAAGCCTTCATCATAACTGTTTCAACTTGCCTGGCTACATTCAGAGAATTATACATGTGAACCCCAAGGTCCCTCCGCTCCGGTACTTCCCTCAAAGTTGTACATTCAGCCTGTATTGATTCTTTCTTCAAAAGTGTACTCTCATTTCTCTGCATTGAAATTCATCTGCCAGGTGACTGTCCATTTGGCCAACTTGTCAATGCCCCTCTGAAATCACCTAGCATCTTCCTCACAATTCACTATCCTCCCAAGCTTAATATCAGGTTTAGGAATACAAAACATGCCCAAACACCTTTGAAAAGCAGTGTTTTTAAAGTGTCAAAAGTCTTCAGGGGTCAGTCTTCTTTTAAAAGTTCTACAGAACCAGCTGCAGTAGAATGGCTAGACAAGTGGCATTAAATGGTCCCAAAATCATCTTTCAATGTACCAACAAACTCAGTGCCTCCTCCTGAACCTCCTGCTCAGTAAGCACTCTGGACAAGGAAGTGTTAAGCAGAAGTGGAGAGAGGCCAAGAGACCTAGAGACCAACAGGCCAAGCCAGAGGGAGACGTGGAGAGAGGGAAGAGATTTATTGAAAATGCCACAGGATAGACGAGTCCCAAAATGCTGTTAGATTTCAGGAACTAAAGAGGGGTTTTTGGCTCTTAATTCCACCTGATTAAGGCAGGCATGGCTTTCACCCATTAATTTCCTGTCATGGGCACCTAGTCGTTCTTTGCTTATACGCTGGAGCGGCAACAGAAGTCATTTGCCCATCATGAAAAACACAGCTACTAGCATTAAAAGTCCAACACTTTAGGAAGCACAACTGCTCTCATCAGTGCATTTGTTTGTGGCTGACCTCAACTAACAGCCCAGGGTAGCTAAGATATACAGCTTCTCAAGTGATGCACTGCCTGTCTGCCTATATGTTCTCTTGTAACTTCATTTTAACCAGTTACACTCTCCAGAGAATTTAATGACAGCCAATGTGCTGGTCTTATCCACATACAAACCAGTGTGCAGAGCAGAAATATGTTGTATTGCCAGATATAAAATCAGACACGTTCAAGCTTATGTTCTAAATGTCCCACTGAGGTTGAATTCATTTCGTAATTAAGATTAAATATAGCATCAAGTAACTTGAAAACCTGCCAATCTTTCATACCAATACTAGGCTGGAGTGAGTTTTCTGCTAAATGGTGGCTAGACACAGAACATGGAAAGAAAGTATCATGTCAGATACATCTGAAAGAAGAAAGGGCAGTTTGGTGAAATGACAATGCAGACCAACCAATTTTTTAAAAACTTGCAGTGGCAGCATAGTAACACGTTTCATTAGCTGGCATGACAGCATTTTACTTTCATGAACACCAAGGGCCAAAATGTTACCCAGCAGTGAAATCTCCACAAAGACCCAAACAGACCACTGACTAACCCCAGAACCCTAGATACAAAGGCATGGTAATTCATAGCAACCAGGGACTAACATGATGCACATAGAGACAGAGTGGTGTAATGAACCTCAAAGAAGTAAATAAAATTATGGGAGGCATGGATAAGGTGGATAGTTGGAGTCTGTTTCCCAGGGTGAAAACATCAAATACTAGGAGGCATAGGTTCAAGGCTGGGGGTTGGGGGGGGTAGCATTTCAAAGTAGATGTGCAAGGAAAACATTTTTTTTCTATTTACATAGAGGGCAGTAGGTGCTTGGATTGTGCTGCCAGGAGTGCTGGTAGAAGCAGAGAGGCAGTCACACACGAACAGGCACAGAGTAGAGGGATACAGATCGGGTGCAGGCAAATGGCATTAGTTTAGAATGGCATCGTGGTCAGCACAGACAAGGTGTGCCAAACGGCCTGCTCCTATATTGTGCTAATGTACATTCCATACCACAGTACTGTTTTCGTGGGGGTGGAGGGCTCACAGGACTTTTTATCCTTTGATAACATTCCAAAGAACATTCTACCTGTCCCCAAAATAACAATCTTTTTAATATTAACAATATTTTAATGGCAAGATATGCTAACAGATTTGTACTAAAATCTATATCATACCATTAGTGAAAAGTGATGCATATGGAAGTTGTATTGCTGCCAAATGCAAATTTGTTAAACAGGTTCAGTCCAGTTTGCAGGTTTCATGTAACCACTTGAACAGATCACTTAGAAAATATCTGAATCACAATGAACTGTAAATTATGTCACCAACGCCAAATGTACTGCTACATCTGTACTGAAACAATTTTAAATCACTTCATAAATTCTAAATAATTACTTTAACGTTGCAAGGGATAATCCATTTCAAAGTTCATGGCCACAGTCATTACAAGAAAGATAATTGCCATGATTGATTCCTGCTCAGAATTAGCTGATCTCAGCCACTGCAGTGGTACTAACTGAGAGGAAATTGAAGCAAGATAACCTATTCTAGATCTCTATCCAATGATTCATACTAGAATGATGCAAGTATACATGATGGACAGTGTAGAACCAGAATATTATTCCATGCTACACACTGTCTGAACTGATGCATACAGGATGCTGACACTGAAACATGAACAGTTGCATCTTGGAAATCATCCCAGGAGGCTCAGCCAATTACAGCACAAAGCATTAAGAAAGTTAACAAAATTAAGAACACATGAAGAATCTCTTGAAGCACTAGAGATGTAACATTGTTACAGTTTAAAATACTTTGCTTTTAATTTATTTTGCAGTATGACAGTTTTGAGTGTGTTCCAATCTAGAAACTGTTAAAATGTACTTTTTAAACTTTAGGCAGATAAGTTAGCCAAAAAATAAGTTAAACTTTGAGCATGCTCCAGCTTCCTTCTTAAATTGCGCATGACGGGGTCAAGTATTTCACGCTGCTTTGAAATATATTTAAAGTGGCATAATGCTTTGCCGAAAAATACTGACAAAATAGATACTAACGACTTCCCTGCTTGTTCCCAGTACAGAACAGCTAATCATACCAATGTTAGGGATCTAGGCTCCATGTAGAACAGAAAAAAACACGAGAAGAGAAATTACGACTGATGAAGAATTATGAAAGGTCTACACCTCCATAACTAGATATCATGTTCCTGGTAACCACAATATTTTACACTTGTAGTACTTGCCATCAACTGTGCGCATGGTCTTTAATTTATTCTGTGTAAGAAAGAAGTTCTCACACATTCTTTGACTTCCAACTGTAATCTACTAAAAAGGATCATCATTCCAATCTAGAGTATAGCTTTGATTCTGCTGTTCACTCTTGTCTTCCTACTAATCTAAAATAGAACTGGTATAGTGGTACAGCAGTTAGCATTGCTGCCTTAGCGCTAGAGCCCCAGGTTCGATTCCAGCTTCAGTGGCCGTGTGGAGTTTTCAGTTTTTGCTCTGTCTGCACGGTTTCCTGCCGGGTGCTCCAGTTTTGTACCACAGTTCAAGGTAGGTGGATTGGCCATACTAAACTGCCCCAGTGTCTAGAGTTGTGCAAACAAAGTGGATCAACCATGGGAAACATGGGGTTATGGGGATGGGGTGGGAGCAGGTGGGATGATCTTCGGAGGGCTGGTTCAGACTCAATGGGCCGAGCAGCGTTTATCTGCACTAATGGGGTTCTATGATTCTCTCGGATGGCTCCACCGTAGCAGCGTGCAGTGGAATTCTAGGTATAGAAAACATTGCGGCTACGTATCTTTCAGTTACTACATTGTTGATATACATTAGCCAGAACTATATTCTTGAAAGAATAGAATGGCTCCGTTTTAAACAGTTGGCACTTTTCAAAAAAAAAAGTGTAAAGACAGGTGTTATTTCCTCAAATGGAGACAAATCCCAGAACGTCAATATTTGCACTTGGCCCACTCACACAAAAATGTTTGAAATTCCATTATTGCATGAAGCCAAATGGAAGAGGCGAAAGAAAACTTGCTTAAATTCATCACAAGTTCTGAATTGCTATTTGTCTAAAAATTGTGCTAAATCCTATACAGACATCTGTCTTTTGAAAATTATTAAATTATTCAACGTTCCTGTTGAAGGTAATAAAACATTGCACAATTTAAGATCCCAGCATTCAGACTTTTATTCTCTTTAATGCTAAATACCATCTGTATTTCATCTCGTCACAAGCAAACATGTCTTCTCTTGACTGCAGATGGAGTAAAGATCACAGTTGCTTATTTAGTCTCAAGTGAAACTCAATAATCCAGTTTATCAAAACCCCAACCACAATTAATGACCATGCCTTACAGATTCAAAATGTAATTTGATGTTCATTCACTACCATATGTTGAAGACATAGGAATATCAAAAATATATTTCAGCATAATGCAAGCATCTTCAAGGTATTCTTCAAAGTAATATTTGTTGCTGTGAAACTGTCCAAATTATTTCTAACATAGGAAATTGTCAAGTACCCATATGAAATAAATTGCTATGGCTATGCGGTCACTGTGGTCACCTAAAAATGTACAAAGTGATAACAAATCAAATAGTTTAAACACTAAAGGCAACAGAAATACAGGAAAGGAACAACAAAGCAAAATGGTGGCCCAGGTTACTTTGGGATGGTCAAATCATCTGAAATATTTTTCTCTTCACTTACTGGAAACATTCTCTTTTGAATGGAGAAAAACCATATTTCTCAGTTTACAAAGTTGCGTAATCAATTTAATCCTTATTTTAAAAAAGCAAACTGAGATATAGTTTTAAACTAAGTTGACTAGAGGAAAATAGAAATATTAAGATAATACTCAACATGGGAACATCACTAATTCACAGACTAATAGGGCATGGCTATCTCAGGATTCATGAAAAAAGTTTTGCACGATTCGAATCACAAGTACGAGATAATCTTCAAAAACCGCAAAAGGTACTTGGTTGGAGAATCAGAAACACAAGTTCAACAAGCAAGTTAGAGACTACAGTTAAGGAGAAAATTGCTCCTCATACTATACATTACTTGATGTCTGTTATACTTTGTACCAGTACCAAAAAGTTGAATATTCAATTCTTTACCAACGATATCAATAACATTCAACGGAAAATAATAAGATACAGCCATGAAACAGGAGAACGTTGGACTCTTTTTGACCCAAAAAAAGGAGTTGGAAAACGCGAGAAACATCCAGTTTTGAATATCTAATTTAACAATTCATTCGGTAGGACGAACAAGCGCAGGACTTACACAGTTAATGGTAGGGCTCTGGGGAATGTTGATGAACAGAGAGATCCAGGGGTTCTCATACATAGTTCATTGAAAGTTGCGGCACAAGTAGATTGGGTGGTAAAGGTGGCATTTGGCACATTTTCCTTCATTGCTCGGACCACAGAGTGTGGAGTTGGGACATCACGATGCAGTTGTACAGGACATTGGTGAGACCTTTTTTTTTTTTTTTTTTGAGTACTGTGTACAGTTCTGGTCGCCCGGCTACACAAAGATTATTATTAAATTGCAGAGGGTGCAGAAAAGATTCATAAGAATGTTACCGAGATTGGATGGCTTGAGTTATAAGGAGAGGCTGGATAGGCTGGGTTTTTTTTTCCGCCGGAGCACAGGAGGTTGAGGGGTCACGTTATAGAGGTTTATAAAATCATGGGGAGCTTAAATAAATCCAAGTAAATTCCAGAGGACTGCGAAATCATAGGTTTAGTTTCAAAAGCGGAAGCAAATGATCCCCAAGATGCCATAATGTATCAAGAGACCCTTGGGTAGAATTAGGAAGTAAAAGGGAACTCTCAAATCAAATACACAAATGCAGCTGCATTTTAAATCTTCTATCAAGCAAACTCAAAACAAAGAAGTACTTTAAATTTAGCACCACACAAAAAAGTTCCAGCAAGAATCCGAAACAAAGACTCTTGGTACAAGGCATCATTTAGCTTCTTTAACACCAAGCTCATCCACAGACATCTGTATCTGGTCGGCCAAGAGTTAAATTGAGTACCAAGTATCAAATATTCCTGGATCTAATTCAGATTTCTAGATAACTATTGTTTTACATTTGCATTGTAGAATGATGTTTTAATAAAATAAACTTTGCAGCACATTGAACTCTAACCTTACATTCCAGGTTTATAACTGACATTGAAGATCTGAGTCATAGAATCAAACAGCATGGAAACAGACCTTTCGGTCCCACCAGCCCAAGCCAAACATAATCCCAAACTAAGCTAGTCCCACCTGCCTGCTCCTAGCCCATATCCCTCCACACCTTTCCTATACATGTACTTAATCCAACTGTCTTTTAAACACTGCAACTGTACCCACATCCACCATTTTCTCAAAGTTCATTTCACATGCAAACCACACATGCACCCCTAGGTCCCTCTGTTCTATAACATTACCCAAGATCCTATCATTAATTGTATAAGCCCTACCCTTGTTTGTTGTATCAAAATGCAAATCTTGCATTTATCCTGATTGAACTCCATCTGCCATTTTTCAGCCCATTACAAAGGGATCTTGATCACATGGTCAATCTTAGAAAACCTTCTTCACTGCCTACAATGCCACCAATTTTGGTGTCGTCTGCAAAATTACTAACCACACATTCCATATTCTTATCCAAGTTATTTATATAAATGACAATCAAAATAGGACCCAGAACCAATCCCTGTGGAACACTGCTGGTCACAGGCTTCCAGTCCAAAAAGCAACCCTCCACCATTACTCTGTCTCCTGCCGTTAAGCCAATTACATATCCAACTGGGAAGCTCACCCTGAATCCCATGTGACCTAACTTTATTAATTAATTAGTCTACCAAGCAGAACTTTGTCAAAGGCTTTACTAAAATCCAAAATACAAAAACCATTTACTGCTCTGCCATCAACCTTTTTGATAACTTCCTCAAAAAACTCAATCAAGTTTGAGAGACACGAACTTCCTCACACAGAACCATGCTGACTATCCCTAAATCAATGTTTGCCTCTCTAAATGTCCATAAATCCTATCATTTATAATCACCTCCAACAAGTTGTCCACAACCGAAGTCAGACGCACAGGTCTATAGTTCCCCTGTTTCTCCTTACAACCTTTCTTAAGCAAAGGTACATCAGCCATCCTTCAGTCATCAGGCACCTCAACTGTAGTTATAGATGATGAAAAAATTTCTGTAGGTCTTGTAATTTCCTCCCTTACTTCCCACAACATTCTGAGGTACATTAGATCAGGTCCCGGAGACTTATCTGCCTTTATATTCTCAAAGACCTCCTGAACCTCCACTTCTGTAATGTGGACTGTTTTTAAAACAGGTTAAGTTTATTTCTTTGCATTGTCTAGACATCATTTCTTTCTCCACAGCAAAACCTAAACGCAAAATATTCATTTAGTATCCCTCCCATCTCCTGGGGTTCAACTCAAAGACAACCTCCGTGATCTTTAAGAAGCCCTACCCTCTCGCTCTTAATGTATTTGTAGATTCTCTTTGGATTATCCTTAACCTTATCTGCCAATACTATCTCGTATTCCTTCTTTGGCTTCCTGATTTCTCTCTCAAATCAATATAAAGAGAGTGCAGGAGCATTCTTAAGAGATTCAATTGAACCAAGTTGTCTATATCTAAAATAAGATTCTTTTATTCTTGACTAGAACCTCAATACCTTTATTCATCCACTGTTCTTTAATCTCACCAGCCTTACCCTATACTCTAGCAGGAACAAAATGCCTCTGAACCCTCGTCAACACACTCTTGAACACTTCCCACTTGTCAGATGTCCTTTTACCTGCGAAATGTCTACTACAATCAACTTTTGAAAGTTCTTGTCTAATACCATTAAAATTTGCCTTAGTCCAATTAAAAACTTTAACTTTTATGGAAGGCTTATGCTTTTGTATAGACATTTTGAAACTAACAGAATCATGATCGTTAGACCTAAAGGGTTCCCTCACCTTTACTTTAGTCACCTGCCCTGCCTTATTACCCAAAAGGAGGTCTAGTTTTGCTCCCTCTACAGGAGGAGCATCCACTTATTGATAAAGAAAATTTTCTTGAACATACCTGACAAATTCTTCACCATCCAAACCTTTTAACACTATGGTAGCCCCAGTCAATGTTTGGAGAATTAAAATCCCCCATTATTACAATCTTATGATGCTTATATATATCTGACCTGAACAATGCTCACAAATTTGAAATTTTTCAAACAGTGTCATATTTTCTCACAAAAAAAAGTAGCCTCAACCAGATGCATCCCCAGGGGAGGTAAGAATTTCACATTTAGGATCTTGCATACTGCATTCTTGTACTTGCCAAATTGCAAATTAAACTAAAATGCACCCTAAATGGAAGCAAGAAGCCATTGGAATGTATGTGCTATTTTGAAAAGCTCCAAGTCACTATGCCTTTGATCTAAACATTAACATTTCCCACCAGTGCATGGGAATTTGGCAAAATGAGACAACAAACATCATTTAATTTAGCACTGTTGCAAGTTTTACAACAATTTTATTCCCAAAGTTTAATATTTTAATTCTGTTTGCATTGTTACAAATATAAATGACACATTTTTAATATCTTACATACCTGCAAAGAGTCGATAGGTTCGCTGGACTTTGAAAATCTTACCCTTCACACCAGGAGAAAGGAGATCTAAAAGAAAAGGAATAGTTTAATAAATCTCCTTAGACTGGCCAGTTTATCATAGCCAAGCCTTAACACTGTACAAGAAAAACTTGGGAAAGGTCAGTGCTAAGATGATAGTAGTGGTGTGGTGGTGGGGGCAGGTGCGGCACACATGGTTGAGGAGTGATTCAGCCAAACATGAATCAAAAATCCAGTGAATGAGCAATATTCACATACGAAAGCTGGACACCCTGCATTAAAAAGGTACTGTGAATTCAAAACATTCAGTTCATATTATCTTATCAAGGGAGCACAAAAACCATAGAATTGTAGAGTTATACAGGACAGAAAAGGATGTCAGCCCATGAAGTCTGTACCAACAGAAACTACTCAAACTAGATTTGTTCCACTTTCTAGCACAGCCCAATAGCCTTTAATGCTGTGGCACTTTAAGCACTCCTCCAAGCATTTTTTTAGATTGTGGCATTTTCCATCTCAACTGTCCTCCTACGCAGTGCAGTCCAGATTCCCACCATCCTCTGGGTGAATACATTTTCCGGAAATCCCCTCTAAATGCCCTACCGTTCACCTTAAAATTGGACCCTCTTGTTATTGACTCTTCAACTAGAGGCAACAGCTGTTTTCTATCCATCCTCTCCATGGTTCTCAATCAGGTCCACACTCCGTCTTCTTCGCTCCAAACTTAAAAAAAACCTGAGCTTATCCAGCCTCTCTTTGTAGCTAAACTGCTTCATTCCAGGCAACATCCTCGTGAATCTCTTTGCACCCTCTCCAGTGCAATCACATCTTTTCAATAGGCCAGAACCGCACATGATGCCACAACAGATAGGTGTACTCCTTCTTAACTACTCTATTAACCTGGCCCTTTGCCCTCAGGGATTTGTGGACAAGCAACCCAAGATCCCTCTGAGCTTCCTGGTGTCCTGATTTTCATGGAGCACTCCCTTGTTGTGCGACTTCTTCCAAAGCGCATCATCTCATACTCTTAAATTCCATCTGCCACAGATTGGCCCATCTGACCAACCCATCTATATCCTCCTGCCCAAAATCACTGCCATCATGGTGGCATGCCATCACCTGGCCAATTTTCATATCATCCACAAAATTTACTTGCCTCCACATTTTCTCATCTATGTCATTTATAGAAATCACAAACAATAAAGTGCTGATCCGTGTGGTACACCACTAGACACCAGTCTCTAGTCACACCTGAGTCTTCAACCAGCACCCTCTGTCTCCTGTCATTAAGCCAATTTTGGACCTAACTTGCCAAGTTACTCTGGATCCCATGTGCTTTTGCTTTGATTTTAAAAATCAGTCTCCCATGTGGGACCTTGTCAAAGGCATTGCTGAAACCTTTAGAAACTACCCTCATCTGCACACCTAGACACCAACTCGAAAAATTCCGTCAAATTTGTTAAGCATGACCTTCCTGCGATAAAGCCATGCTGACTATCCCTATTCAAACCTAGTTCTCCAAACAGGATTAATTCTCTGCTTTAGAATATTTCCCAATAGTTTCCCTTTCACTGATAAGATGTGCACCGGTCTGTAATTCCCTGGTTGCTCTCTACCACTTCAGCTGCCTTCCAGTCCTCTGGCCAGCAGAGAATTTAAAAATTTCAGTACAAGCCCTTGTAACTACCTCCTACATCTCCCACGACACCCTGGGGAGAAAAGTCATCTGGAAAAATGCAGAATAAAGATGTGTCTTTCTTCAATGAAATCCATTTTAGCAATTTACAGTAGACCAACACTAACATAATTTTCCCAAAAGGTAACAACACAGAAATCGGAAAGATTGAAAATTCCTGAATCTTCAATGTACAGAATACACTTAAGTCTTGCAAAAGGCAAGAAACAGGGCCATAAATCTTCCGTAGTGAGGACTTCAAGGATGGATTATAAAACAATGTACAAATGTAACACTGTAGAATGCTTACTTTTGTGCTCATATTCAAACTGAACCAAGGACTCCTTTCAAAGAACCCAGGGACATATCCAAATGAACACTTTGTCAAGAGGAAGCAAGGGATCCTCTCAGAGTCCATGCACTACCTAGGGTAGCATTCCCTTTCAAAGGCCTCCCACACATGCATACAGAATTGGTTACAGGTAAGGAACACTGTCCTATGTTTTACAACGGCCAGTCATTATTCCAGCACAGATGGAAGTTGCACATATAGACTGCGTATAGTCACCATCAATAACGCTTCCAAAAGACTGCTCAGGAAATTACGTTTTCTGCTGGGCAATTCTTTGATGCCTGGACCCCTCAAAAAGTCGCAGACTTCAGAGATTGAAGTCTAAAGTGGATTACTCAGGAAAAGCTGGACACTTAAGTACATAGCTTCTGAGGAACCAGACTGTTAAACTGACACCATAGCTATCTCTCAGAGCAAACTACTGAACACCCGAACCAGACAACCCCTCTGACTCCGCTGTACTAGATCCAAGTCCCCTCATCCACATAACCAGATTCCCCTTCCTACTCCAGCCAGCCCCAACCCAAGTCCCCATTCAGTGGACTCCCTCCCCTACTGTATCCAGCCCCAGCCATTAAACCTGACACCAGACAGACTAAATTTATCCCATCTATCCTGAACTAAAAACACCACCACGTACCTTGCTACGTCACACCCTAACATCCTACCCCACTAGGTACCCTACCCCTTCTATTGCCAACATCCTACTCTCCTATCACATTAACCTTATATACTTTTGTCTTGACAGCAGCTGTCAAATTGGCTGTCAGGGCCCTTAAATTTCAGATTATGGGAAGATTTGAAACAGTCATCTTAGAACATAATGGGCCGGTTTTTCCAAGGACTGACAATCTCAAGTAGTTCTGCACTATGAAAGGATTGCCAGAATGGAAGCATGGTTCCTCATTGCTAAAGGTGCCATCATCGGAATCTCCTCTCAGAAACACAGCTCCAGTCTTACATGAGAAAAGGGCCAGATGCAATCAGTTTGACATTGTCAACCCCTTGGAGAAAACGGTCTATTATATTCTAAGATGACTGTTTCAAATCTTCCTGGTGCAAACAACCAACCTTTGGATTGTATGGAGAATTCCTTCAAATAATATTTCAATGATCATTTTGTTTTGAATAGGTCAATAAGATGTAGGATTAGTTCAATATATTCATACTTCTCTACCATAAGATCCCAAGATCTAGAGCAGAAGTAGGTCCAGTGAGTCTGCTCTGCCATTCAATGAGATTGTGGCTGATCTGCTAATTGTCAAATCCAATTTCCTGCTTTTTTCCTTCTAACCCTTACTGATCAAAAATCCTTTCATCTTAGCCTTAAAATATTTAATAACCCAGTCCTGACAGCTTTCTGTGGTAAAGAATTCCACAGATTCATTATTCTCAGAAGAAATTTATTGGCAAATATTTGCACAAAGCATGTTTTTATAGTTTTTTTGGTATATAAATAATATTCTCACAGAATGACCACAGCTTCCAATTATGTGCTTTTAAATAACAGCTCCATTTTAAACTCTACCCTTCTGCAAAAAGCCCACATGGAGTGGGAAATCAATTGCGACTTAGCTGCCATAAACTACCCTTCTTGTACTCAGTTGCCACTTCAATTTGATAGTACAGCTGTAGATGTGTCCTATGTTTAGTTTGAATTGCAATGCTCTGGGATGCTAGTTAATCAGGATTGTTTACAGGGGGAGAAGATGCTCTTTTTGAACTTTGCCATAAGCCAAAAATCCCGATGTGCTATTATTTTATATATTAGAATTCGATAAAATACCAAGAACGTCTTAGCAATTATCACAGGAAACTCGTCAATGTACTTTCATTTCAGAACAAACTATCCTTCCATTCCATCATCCTGGCAGTTAAAATGTACACACCTAGTACTTCATGTCTATTCAATTCTCTGATTAATTATCCACTGTGCAAGTAAGTGACATTTTAGTAGGGTATTCTACATTGATGGGAGACTGCCATCTTTGAATGCGATGTTAAGTCAAGGTCTTAACTGCCCCACAACTATCCATAAAAGATCCAACAGCAGCATTCACAACAGTGGAGTCATCTGTCCGAGTGGCTTGGCTAACTGGCACACAGAATGATGATTTGGCAATTTATTTCACTGATGTTTGTGGAAGCTTGCTATGCATAAATTGATTGCTACGTTTCCTGCAATAGGACAATGATTATACTTCAAATTGCTTGCAATGCCCGAAGATCATGAAAGACATGAAATAAAATGCAAATCCGTGTCTATTTCCACTATACTTGTCCACATTTTAAAAATCAAGGTATATCTTAACCTGAAAATCAATTCCAGTTATTCTCAACTGACTGCCAGTCCCTCCTAATAAGTGCATTCTTATACCTTAAAATATTCCCAGTGACATTAAGGTTAATTCTCAATTTTGACACTGACATGACTGGCACTTTTAAAAACTTCATTGTGATTTGGACAGCATTTATTGTGTATCCCTCGTCACCCTTGAGATAGTATAGATGAGCTGCCTCTTAAACTGAAATCCATTTACTGCAGGTAGACCCAGAATGCCATTAGGGAGTCCCAAGATTGTGACCCAGTGACACCGAAGAAACAGGCATACATTTCCAAATCAGGACGATAAGCAGCTTGGAAGGACACCTGCAAGTGGTGGTGTTCCCATGTACCAGCTACCTTTATCCTCCTCAATGGTTGTGGCCATGAATATGGAAGGCGCTTTTTAAGCAGCCTTGGCAAATTTTTTACAATGCATCCTGTAGATGGCACACTACTGCTACTAAACACCAGTGATAGATGGAGTGAATGTTTGTGGACATCGTTCCAATGAAGTGGGGTGCTTTGTCCAGGATGATGTCAGGCTCCTTGACAGAGCTGCAGTCAGAGGTAAATTAGGGTGCGACAAGATTAGGGTTAGCCATCACGCTCCTGACTTGCACCTTATTGATGGGGGACAGGCTTTGGGGAGTCAGGTGGTGAGTTACTTGAGACTCAAGGATTTCTACCTTGACCTGCTCTTTGAGCCAGAGTACTTATATGGCTAGTCTAGTCCTGTTTGACTCAATGACAACCTCTCTGATGTTGTTATTGAGGGATTCAGTAACGGTAATGCCTTCGAAGGTCAAGGGTGATTGTTAAATTCTCTCTTGATCATTGCCTGGTATTTGTGTGATGTGAATTTTACATGTCACTTGTCAACTCAAAATCTGGATATTGTCCAGATCTTGCTGCATTTGGGCAGGGACTGCAACAGTATGAACGATCACAAATGGTGCTAAACATAGTGGAGGAAATCACTGAACATCCCCAGTTCTGAACTTATCATGGAGCAGACACGCTTGATGAAGGAATTAAGGATGCTTGGGCCTAGGACACCACCCTGAGGAAATCCATTCCAGGACATTTCTACTGGAGTGACTGACTTTTAACGACCACACCAATTTCTTGTGTGTCAGGTGTGAATCCAGCCAGCACAGAGATTTTTTCCCTGATCCCCAAGATCCCAGTTTTGCTAGGATCCCTTGATGACCTACTTAGTCAAATTTGGTCATTATGTCATGGTCAGGAACCCAGTTCTTGTGTGTTTGTTTTAACTAAGGCTGGGTGGATCTGACAGAAACCAATCTGAACATCAGTAAGTAGGTTATTGTTAAGCATGTATTGTTTGCATCATTGGCAGTACTATCAAACAATCACATTGGTCTATTCTTCTGCTTTCCCTCCCATAACCATCAGTGAGGTGTCCAAGCAGAGGATGTGGAACATGGAAGAGGAGATGGTCGTCATGTCTGACATTGAATAACTTTTAAGAGAGAGCTGAAGAAAGGAATAAGAGTTAGTTAAAAGACTGAAATACATTTGGGTATTTTTGGGGGCTGGGGAGTCGGTGGTGGTCAGACTGTATATCCTTTCCTAGTGCTGACTTCTCAATTCTTATTTTGGTTTATTTCACGTTTTGTTCAAAGAAAAGCCATCTAAGTTTACCAAGTGTACAATGACTAAACTCTGCCAGCAATAACTGTCAAATAGAAATGAAGCATTTCAAAAGGAAAAAAAAAATCAGACAGGGATAACCTCAAACCAAAGTCACTTATCACTGCCTCACATTAACACTTGCAAAGCCTTTGATCTGTTTCCCACAAAACTGTAACATTACAAATTCAAAAACATGGAAACAGCAGGTGCGGGATCCTGAGTTCTATGATAAATGACTGCACTGAGACCATTTCAGTGCACAAGGGTTTAAAAAAGCACAATATCCAGTGCAGCCAATCAATTCCCCATTAGTATAACTATGCGACACCTACCCTTGCTTA
Organism: Ginglymostoma cirratum; assembly: GCA_024137785.1. Lineage (NCBI taxonomy): Eukaryota > Metazoa > Chordata > Chondrichthyes > Orectolobiformes > Ginglymostomatidae > Ginglymostoma > Ginglymostoma cirratum. The sequence goes on from JAHRHZ010000223.1 coordinate 17,620,074, forward strand.
TTTCAAGGTCAATGGGGTAATCAATATTCTTGATCAATTTCTGGCATCCTCCAGTCTTCTCATAAATGAAACGTTTAAGATGCAAGACAAGAACAGGTGGCAATTCTTCTAAGGTAACACGACGACAAATCTCAACCTGAAACAGCAAGGGGAAATTAGATTAGAGTCCTGAATTCATTAAACATTCCAACGCTACATGAGCAAAATGGCCAGTGAGACTGTGAAAATTAATGCAGAAAACACTAAATACATCAGTTTTTATTTGGAAATGAGATCAATTTGTTTTATGCATGGCAGGATTGATTTAATAATTAGATATTTTAGCCACCTGCAAAAGGAAAGCATCTCCAAAATGTTCCAACAAACTTTTATTTAGTGAATTTAATACATTAAGGTGGGGAGATAGAAGCGTCTTCAGCCATAAATTGCATACAATTCCATTTTATCTTCCCTCATTTACTCAGAGCTCTTCCAGTTAAACCTGAACAATAAGAAAGGAGATGGAACACTTCTGCCAAAGGGAGATAAATAAGAATCTGAAAGTAGACTGGCACCCGTTGAACCAGAATAGCATTTAACTTAACACATCTGCACTGCTGGCTTGAAACTTGAGTTTAAAGCTTCCAAACTAAGGGTCGTAATCATTTCTCCACTCCTGAACAGAGTCACAGAGATAACGTTTGGGGTCACAAGCTTCACTGCCTCAGTGGCAACTGCGCAGGGGAGACCCTGACAAGTCAAGCAACTGCCTCTTCCACTGCTTTTCCATTAATATCAAGGTATTGACAGTGAATCCAACACACTATTTAACCTCAAAAGATTTTCAGCAGTGACGTCCAGGGGGCCCGTGATGCTTGTGCATCAACTCAAAGGCAGATAAGTGTAACTTGGTGACTGAGTGCTTGCAGTAAAACAACAATGCTTCAAACGTGGTTCATTGACACTTCTGTATTCAGAGCACTGGAATTAATAAGATAAATCTGTAGCAAAATCCCAATTATGGTTTTAATTTAAAATGGCCAAAATTGTGGCTGTACACACTTGGCGAGCATTTTAAACATTAGCAGTACCAGCATAGGCTACAGAGAAGGTATATAGATTTTTCTAAACATTATGTGAAATATAAGTTAACTGCTATAAGTTGGTACGAAAAATAAAATGCTTGTATACAATACTGGTGAGTCACAGGGTATAAAAGTAGAACTCAAAGCATTCAGTTTAAACTTAAGTAAATTTGATTTCGTTCCCATCTATACTTTGAATCCATTATAGTTAGAAGTGTGTACCTCTTGCTTGGTTTTAGTGGTGTATCCCTGGACAGACTCCCTGGCCACCAAGCTTTCCAGAGCATCCTGCACTGTGCGAATCTTTTCAGACTGTATATCAAGCTGCAGTGAGAAGAACAGCTGAAGGGTAGCAGATTCCTTGGAACTTTGCTGGTAAACCACAGATCTGAAAGCAAGGTAAGAAGTGAGCAGGTTTTGAAAGTTTACATGACACTGATATATATATTAATTAAATTTGGGATAATGCTGAAACTCTGATGGGGAATAAAGAAATAACTAACTTGAAAAGTTGCATTCAACACATTTCAATTGATTCTGATCTATAACAACAATTACCAGCCACCTAACATAACACCCTGGGGGTTACCGTTGGCCAGAAATTCAACTGGACTCACTACATAAACACAGTGGCTTCAAGAGCAGGTCAGAGGCTACGAATACTGCAGCAAGTAACTCATCACCTGACTCCCCAAAGCCTGTCCACTATCTCCAAGGTGCAAGTCGGGAGCTGATGGAATACTCCCCACTTGTCTGGATGAGTGCAGGTCTAACAACACTCAAAGTTTGACAACATCCAGGACAAAGCAGCCTGCTTGATTGGCACTATATCCAGAAGCATCCACTCCCTCCACCACCTATGCTTAGTACACACTGCTGTTAGTTCTACAAGATTCTCTGCAGAAATTCACCAAAAAGCCTTAGACAGCACCTTCTGAACTTTCAACCATTCCCATCTAGAAGAACAGGAGCAGCAGAAACATTGGAACACCATCTGCAAACTCCATTCTGGCAATCCTAAATTGCCATGTCTTTCCCGTGACTCAGTCAAAATCATGGAATTGCCTCCCTAAGAATACCCTGGGTCTGCCTACAGCAGATGGACTGTGGCAGCTCTAAAGTAAGCAGTACCATCTTCAAGGGGAACCAGAAATGGGCAACAAGTGCTGGACTGCAAGCAATGCCCATGCCCCATGACTGAATAAATAAAACAGATTTTAGTACATTGGTTGGCCAAGTGCTCAAAAATAAAACAGTTCATTGCCCATATTCCTGATTTTGTTTTTATGAACAGATTATCCAACTCTTAAAATGACCCAGCAATTCCCTGGAATAAAAAATGTGTTAAAAATAATGCTAAACAAAGAAAAACAAACTCTAAAAGGTAAATTCTTTTATCTAATTATTTTAAAAACCCATGTAGAAGTTGAATCTGGTGCAAGAGATAGCCCAACAGAAATAATAATCATTTTCAATGTAAACTGAAATTGCTGGAAAGGCTCAGCAGATCTGGCAGCATGAATTCAGAGGAAGATCCAGATCCAAATCCAGATCCAGAAATGCTAACTCTGATTTCTCTCCAGATTTTTTTTGTTTTTAATTCATTCATGGAATGAGGGCATTGCTGGCTAGGCAGCATTTATTGGCCATCCCTAATTACCCAGAGGGTACTGAAGAGTCAACCACATTGCTGTGGGTCTGGAGTCACATGTATGCCAGACCAGATAAGGATGGCAGTTTCCTTCCCTAATGGACATTAGTGAACCAGATGGGTTTTCCCCACAATCGACAATGGATTCATGGTCATCATTAGATTCTTAATTCCAGATACTTACTGAATTCAAATTCCACCATCAGCCATGGCGGGATTCGAACCCGGGTCCCCAGAATGTTATCTGGGTCTCTGGATTAACAGTCCAGTGATAATACCACTAGACCATTGCCTCCCCAGATGCTGTTAGACCTGAGTTTTTTGTTTGTGTCTGGATTTCCGACAGCCGCGGTTCTTTTGGTTTTTATCATTCTGAATGGTTCTTCCATCATGTTGATCCTTGGTGAAGCAAAATATGGCTACTCAGCTTTTCTGTTTATTTATTAGAGCATTGCAGTGACATGGCTCATTTTTTAAGACTAGTTCTGGAACCACATTGCTGACTAATATATTACCTTCCTCTTTATTTTGGCAAGCACCTAAACAAAAAAAAAAATAAACTTTTGACTTTTACACACTAGTTCTTCTATTCAGGGACTCACATTGCCACCCTAAGTGAGCTAAGTTCCCATCCATGCTAACTGGTGACAGCAGCAGTACACTGTCCATTCACAAGAAAAATATTATTAATCCTTTGTTTGTACAGAACTTGGACATTGCTGAATAGACGCAACTTGAAGCTTTTCAAATTGCACACATCAGGACAATTCTGAAGTATGTTAATTTAAAGGGGGACCAAAACTTATACTGCATGAGAGAAGAATGCTGGTTTTTGAATAAGTAGTCATTGATAGAGCTGATGCCATGGAGAAAATGCAGTGTTCAACACCGAATGCATTTCTGCCATTAAAGAACATTTGCTGGGCAATCCAGAGTGTAAAGAAAAATGCTGACAATCAATTTAGACTGCTCAAATGGGATCACTGTCGTGTGCTCATATACAGAAGGTTGCATTAATACACATCTAATCTGAAGACAAAGAACACGTATGTGCACTTCAATTGTTGCATTTCGATAAAGTAGCCGACAACCATTTGCTGATTCATTTCTCGAGACAATGCCTTAAACCAAATCAATAATAAATCTGCCTGGTTTTAAATTTAAAAAAACTTTGATAATTCATTGCTCCATCATCATTATTTGGTGATTAACCATGGCAACACGTCTACCAATCAAGAGTCTATTTGCCAACTAATGAGCACTCTCTTCTCAGAGTAAAAATATTGGTTTCCTCTTTAATTGGCATTCTTATGAATAACCCTGATGAGCGAGACTTTTTTTTTCCCTCAGAAACAATCTTATTGTTTCATTCAAGTAAACCAAAATCAAACATGAGAAAAAATGTTACAGGATTAGAATCATAGAATTCTCCAGCACAAAAACATACCGTTCAGGCCAGCTCATCCATGCTGGCCAGATATCCTAAATTAATCTAGTCCCATTTGCCAGCATTTGGCCCATGTCTCTCTCAACCCTTCCTATTCATGTACCATCCAGATGCTTTAAAAATGTTGTAATTGTATCAGCCTCCATCAACTTCTCTGGCAGCTCATTCCATACACACACCACCCTCTGCCTGAAAAGTGGCCCCTTAGGGCCCTTTTAAATCCTTCCCCTCTCACACTAAACTTGTGCCCCTAGCTTTGGACTCCCCTACCCTGGGGGAATAAAACCTTGGCCATTCACCCTATCCATGACCTTCATGATTTATAAACCTCTGTAAGGTCACCCTTCTGCCTCCAACACTGGAGAGGAAATAGCCACAGCCTATTCAGCCTCTCCATATAGCTTAAACCCACTAAACCTGGCAACATTCTTGTAAATCTTTTCTGCACCCTTTCAAGTTTAGATTCTTTGTTATAGAAGGGAGACCAGAACTGAATGATGCATTCCAAAAGTGATCTGACCAATGTCCTATACAGCCACAAAGTGGCATCCCAATTCTATATTCAATGCATTGACCAATAAAGGCAAGCATGCCACAAGCCTTCTTCACTACTGTTTACCTGTAACTCCACCTTCTAGGAACTATGAACCTGCACCCCAAGGTCTCTTTGTTTTTCACCATTAAGCGTACAAGTCCTGCCCAGATCTGCCTTTCCAAATCGCAACACCTCTCACTTATCTTAAAACAAATTGGTAGGTGGCCAATTTGCCCCTCTAGCTTTTGATATGATCGCGATCTCAACTCAACTTATTGCCTATCTGCAATAAGCTTTGACTCTCTCAATACTCAAGAGTCTACCTACTTCTGTCTTCAAAAATATTCAATAACCTCACTTCCACTGCAGAGAGTTCCAAGTACCCGCAATTCTCCGAGAAAATAATTCTCTTTCTTGAATAGGAAGCCCTTAATTTTAAGTAGTGCATGGACAAGTCACAAAAACTTGAAACTTGCATTAAATCCAGGGGAAGTATAAAACAATGATTTATGAATAACTCATTAAAAGCTCAAGAGTATACACTACCTGATGTGCCCACCAAAGACATCAGTGATAGGGGTTCGAATGAAGTCAGATTGCCGAGTAACAGAGGTTTTATTTCGGGGTCCTACTTGTTCCCATTCATCCTCACTGCCTTCACTTTGCTCCTCCAGGTCTTCTTCAAGTCCTTGTTGCAATTCAGGTCCGTTTGAAACAACATTTCCTATAATGAACATAACAAATAAAAAAACAAAATAAACCTCACAGCTGTTTACAGACTACATTTAGTATGTCCCAGCACTTATGAAAAAATGACTACTGTAGTTAGGCATAAATATAAGTCATACTTGGGCCCAAATTCTCACCACGAAAGCAATCACCTCCATCTTGGTCTGTAGCTTTTGAGGTGACAATTGCCTGGATTGGATTTGTTCTGCACGGTGGAAAGGATATACCTCCACAATTGTCAACAGTGCTGAGAAATGCCAGTGTTGTAACTATGTTAGAATTCCTTGGCTAAGAACACGGCAAGTTCTAGAGCAAAGGTCTTTAGTACAATAGCCAGGATGTTGTGTCAGGACCCACAGCCTTTGATGTATCTAGTACTGTTCATCATTTCCCAGCCTGCACAGAGCAAACTGAATTGACTAAGGGACTGCCTTTTTGAATGGTGGGACCTCAGGAAGTGACCAAGATGAATCATCAATTTGGAACTCCTTACTAAAGAGAGTCCAGCAAACGTACAACAATCATAGTTTAGGGTGGCAACATTCATGAACCCTTTTGCCAAGTTGATTGTTTAATTGTCTGCCACCATTCACAACTGGATGTGATACGACTGCAGAGCTTTGACCTGTTAGTTAAGGAATCCCTTAATTTGTCTGTAGCAGACTAATTCTGCTGTTTAGCACAACTGATGTATGGTTTAGTTTCAAGAGATTCCACTTCATTTTTAAGTATAGCTGATGGTGCTTCTCCTGGCACAGTCACATACGCTCCTCAATGAAGCAGTGCTGATCCCATGCTTTGTGAGGAACACGCTAGCCCCAAGCTTACAACAACAGTGTACGGTTCTGATCCTGACAATGGTTTTAGAGGATTATGATCTTCCAGCTTTGAACTGCTAGAGTGGTTCTGAATCGAGATTGGCAAACTGGGAGGGCCACATGGAGAGAAACATATCCTCAGCATGCAAATATAACCTTGAAGAGTACGGTAGCTGTAAGAACTATATTTTCATCTTTCTTACAAGTCTTCAATATTTTGGCCTCAATAGTTTCCTGTGGCTGAGAATTCCACAGACTCACTACTCTCTGGGTGAACAAATTCCTCCTCTTCTTTGTCCTAAAAGGCTTACTCCCTATTCTTAGATAGTGACCCCTGATTCTGAACACCCTGGTCATAGAGAACATCCTTCCTGCATCTAACTTGTCTTATCCTGTTGGAATTTTTTGGATTCTTGGCTAAGAACACAGCAAGTTCTAGAGCAAAGGTCTTTAGTACAATAGCCAGGATGTTGTCAGGACCCACAGCCTTTGATGTATCGAGTACTGTTCATCGTTTCCCAGCCTGCACAGAGCAAACTATCATGGACTATATCTGCAACTGGCTGACAGTGGAGGAGGATTTTTCCTCTATTCTCTCACCATGTACTGCAAGGCCAATCTGGTCACACTCCACAAATCAGGTTGAGCCACTCTTAGTGACGGATGTCCTCCCCTCTTCAGTACACATTCTGTGCTCTTGTTATTCTCAGTCCTTTTTCTATATGATGCTCAACATGGAGCAATACTGATCAGAGGTACTGCAACTGGAGAGCAGTTGATAGCAAATCAGTAGAAAATTATCTTGTGCATTTTTTATCTGATTTCAAGTCTTCATAGGGTCCAGAGCCAATGTTGAGGATCCCAGGCCAGACTCTCCCTTCTGCAAACCACAACACTGCTCCATCTCCAACAGGTGTGTCTTGGTAATGGGACAGAACATACTGAGGGAAGAGGAATCTGGTATGGTGGATAAAAGACTTGGTTCTGTCAGAATGATTACATCAGACTGGTGTCTTGCTATTCTGTGGGGCAAATTCTCCAAATTTTTCAGAATTATTGAACACAATAATCATGAGGAAGCCTTTGCAGGGTGTACTGGGCTTTGTATGTCTCAGTGTGTCCGCTGTTGAAGTTGATGCTGGATGCCCCACTTGGTTTTATTCTTGATTCATGTAGCAGTTAGATATAACTCAGGTGACTTGTTAGGCATTTCAGAGTGGAGGGCCTGAAACCACACGTAGGTAACAACAGATAAACATCACTTCCTTTCCTAAAGCTAAGGTAATGGATTTTTACTACAACCCAGCCACCATTACTTGTGTTTACTTATTTCATTCCAAATTTTTTTAGTAATTTAAACTGTCCGTCTACTACAATGGAATGTGAACTCGAATATCTAGTCAATGCTAGCCTCTGGTTATCAATCCAGTAACAAATTACATTGTTTATAAATTTAAGCTATGGTTGAAATCAACAAGTGGCCTGCAGAATGCTAAAGTAGGCTCGAGAAGCCATGTGGCTTTTTTTCTGACATCTTTTATTCTATTAAAAGGGTTTTATAAATCTTTGAATGATTCTTGATTAAAAGTGGAATAGAAAATTAATTTGCAACTGCCAAGGAATTATACACACCTGCTGATTCAAGTCATGTTATGAAAACACTATGCAAAAGTTTTTTTATTTTACAAATTCAGTGCTAGGTATGAACAGTTATTCAACAAAAAGTTTACACGACAGTAAAAAGTTTTTTTTTGTTTCCTCTGGGTTCTGCATGAGTAGGGAAATAAATTCTAGAACAATGTTAACGCATTACAAGAAGATATTTCTCCACAGACAACTTTTATTATGGTTAAATTTCTACCTATTGACTTTAGAGCAAGATGTCCTGTACTTTATAGACAGAAACCAGGCAGAAGTCCTTGCTCCAAGGACTCTATCTTTAAAAATGAACAGCTACGTTCCTCAAATCTGGTCCAGTGAGATGGGCTGGAATGGGAGTCAGGTTGGGTGATCTGGGAAGAGTAGAGAAGGATGCTAGTTCTGAAGGCAGGTTAGGAGAAAGGCCAGTTTGTGGACTCCAGCATGTGCTCGAAATCTTAAAAATAAAAATTAAAACATAAAACTTCTCTTCTGTCCTCATCCCTCATTTCCCCCATCCATGCCAATTAAAGACCTACACCTACTCCCATGCTTCACACACACTCCAGGCCAACCTTCGTTCATCAAACTATCCCAAATCGCCCCACATGCCCCAGGCATGGGTGGAAGTGCCGGTGTTGGACTGGGGTGTACACAATCAGAAGTCACACAACACTAGGTTATAGTCCAACAGGTTTATTTGAAATCACAAGCTTTCCAAGTGCTGCTTCTTTGTCAGGTGAAGTGGAGAGAAGCATACTAGCACAGAATTTATAGGAACAGAGATAACTGCAAGATAATTCCAGGTAATTAAGAGTGCCAAAAGATAGTACACATGGTGTGAGTGGAGTGTTGACAGGCTGAATAACAAGTCTTTGCAGGTGATCAAAAGTGCCCAATAGCGTGAGTAAAGTATCCACTTGCTGTTCAGCTGTTAAGGGAACAATATATGATCCAATTAATTAAGGCAGACACATAATTGCAAAAATCCAAAAAGATGGCGCTACAGTCAAACTAAATCGCCAGACAGGAGTGTTCCCTCCCAGTCAGGGAACATTTCAACAGTCAAGGACATTCAGCATCCAATCTTCAGGTAAGCATCCTCCAAGGCAATCTTCAAGATAAACAACGACACAGAACTGCCAAGCAGGAACCAATAGCGAAGTTCCATACACATCAACCGTGATCTTGGGCTCATGTCGCGCTACATGTAACCTCACCATGCTGTTTTGTGTTTGCATAAACTTCCTTACTGTTCTGTTCTGACACCATCACCTTGATAACTTGTTATTATCTCTACCTTAATTTGTACAATTGTGGAATTCTTGTTTCTTTGGTTCGACCTTCCCCATGCAAATCTTATACCTATCATATTATTCCAGCCATTTGGTTTGTCTCAAGCACCATCTTATTTTTGATTTTTTGTAATCATGTCTCAGATCTGATTAATTTGATCTTAATTAATCAGATCACATGCCATCCCTTCACTTGCTATCCAGCTGTTGACACTTCACCCACACAGTCTGACCCTTTTGATCACTTGCAAAGACTTGTTATTCAGCCTGTCAACACTCCACTCACACCGTGCGTACTATCTTTTGGCACTCTTAATTACCTGGAATTATCTTGCAGTTATCTCTCTGCCTATAAATTCTGTGCACATGCGCTTTCCTCCACTTCAGCTGACGAAGGAGTAGCGCTCCAAAAGCCTGCGATTTCAAATACAGCTGTTGGATTATAACCTGGTGCCATGTGACTTCTGATTATGCCCCAGGCAAATACATGCCCATCTCCAATCAGTCCCTTATATTTTCAAATAACCCCATAACCCTTTAAAGCCCCTATGGTAAATCAGTGCCAAGTCATATCTCCTTTCCTCTCCAAGTGAACGCTCTCAGTATGGGTCATGGGCATACCTCAGGAGACATGCTGACAAAAATAAAATAAAACTTGTCTGTTAACAATGTCACTTACGGGGAATAAAAACAGCTGACTAATACAAAAATTTCAATACACTGAATTTCCTTCAACTTAGTACTCATGAAAACACTTTACCCAAGTGCTGAACTCCTTAAATACTTAATCATTGATACAAACAGTTGGAGCCATCAAATTGCTCACCTGGTAGGCACCCCATTGTGATGACAGTTTGGGAAATGAGTCTTGTAGTACAACTCTTATTAATTGCTTATGGTAGTTCCATGACAAACTTAGCTGCCCCACTCAACTTCATCCCAGTCAAAGCAATGGACGGTGCTGTCACCAGTGCTATCAAGCAGCCCTTGCTCAACAATAACCTATTCACTGATGGTCATTTGGGGTCTGCCACAACCACTCAGCTCCTGACCTCATTACAGCTTTGTTCCAAATACAAACAGAAGAACCAATCTCCAGAAGTGATGTGACAGTGAGTGCCAATGATTGACATCAATACAGCATTTGTTCAAGTGTGGCAACAAGGAACCAAACAAACTGGTGTCAATGGCATTAAGGAATAGCACTACCTGCTGCTTGGAGTCACAGCTAACACGAAGATGGTCATGATCGTTGGAGGTCAGCCACCTCTGCACAAGAATTCCTCAGGATGACTCAACCACCTTCAGCTGCTTCAATGACTTTCTAGCCATTATCATGTCAGAAGTTGGGATGTTTGGTGATTGCATAGTGCTCTGCAGCATGTGCAATTTCTCAGATAATGAAACCCTCCTTGCCTGCATTCAGCACGATTTGGACACTTGGGCTTCGACTGATAAATGGCACATAGCATTCACACCATACTTGACTGGACAGTCATCCAAATTCTGGGGCTGGAAGAGCCACCAAGAGTTTTTGCATTATGGAATGAGTAGTTCACACTTAGGACTCTCCAGAGCCTTTCCACCATTTACAAGCCACAAGAGTATGATAGAATCATCTCCACCTCCCTGTATTAGTGCAGTTTCCACAAGAGGCCTGATACCATCTAGGTCAATCCAGCTCACTTGACTAGACACTCCTTAAACATTCACTCCCTCCATTTCTGACCCACCGTAACCGCCACGTGTATCACATACAAAGGAGACTGCAGATACTAGACAAAGCTTCTTTGACACCATTTCCAAAGCCTGTAACCAACATGAAAACACCATCAACCGCAAGTTCCTCAAATCTCATCTGCCGGTCTTGAAAATACATTGATATTGCATTTTTGCTGAGCAAAATTTCTAAAACCCTCATAACAAACAGCTCCATGAGAGTTCCTAGACATAGATTTCAGTGGTTGAAGGCAGGTAGGAAGGGACAATAAATGCTGCCCTGTATACCCTGGCTATACTTGTATCTCTCAAACTAAAAAAAGCAAAATCATTTTAGAGTAACTGATGAGGCTGCCGAAAGACAGATGACTCAAAAGCTGTCAATCAAGCTTTAGAACAGCAGAGAGAAATCCTATTAAGTCCATAAGGCCATAAGAGCAGAAATTAGGCCATTCAGCCCATTGAGTCTGTTCCGCCATTCAGTCATGGCTGATAAATTCCTCAACCCCATTCTCCCGCTTTCTCCCCATAAACCTTGATCCACTTGATACTCAAAAACCTATCTATCTCAGTCTTAAATGTACGCAACGACCTAGGCTCCACAGTCTTCTGTGGCAGTGAATTCCGTAGATTCACCACTCTCCGGCTAAAGAAGTTTCTCCTTATTTCCGTTCTAAAAGGTCTTCCCTTTACTCTTAAGACTGTGCCCTTGGGTCCTAGTCTCTCCTACCAATGGAAGCATCTTCCCAACATCCACTCTCTCCAGGCCATTCAGTATTCTAATGTCATTTGTATTCATTTCCCAGTGCCTCCTCTATGAGGAGGCACTAAGGGAAAGGGGAAAAACAGGTGGTTTGGAAGCACAGGGAGAAGCCTCCAAATATCACTATTCTGAGGAAGGGTCACCGGACCTGAGACATTAACTGATGTTTATTCATAGATGCCCCCAGACCTGCTGAGTTTTTATAGCAACTTCTGTTTTTGTTCCCGATTTACAGTTCTTTTAGCTTTTATTAAAGGTTGAGTTAGAATCATTTCATTGCCAAACAAGATGCAAGGCTATGTGGGAAGACAGAAAAGAAGAGGCTACTGTCATATCAGTCACAATCTTATCAAATTGCACAGGAGTTGAGCGGCCAAATTGCCCTACTTTTGCTCCTAATTTGTATGCACATATATACTGCGGGCAATTATAGAATGATGATGCCACCTTTATCAGCACTGCGAACTATGATGTGGATGAGGAAGATCTAAATTATGTTGCACACCCAAGCTACTGGGATGAATTATTTGGTGATTCAAATAACAATTCGAGTGATTTTGAAGATTTTAGAGTTAAGTGTCATAATTAATTTGTATGGTATGAGTTTGTGCGTTGATATGTTTCTAGTGTTAGAGAATTAATATTTAAACTGTTTAGCGTTATTGTCCGTTACTTAATGATATCGTAACAGTCTTTTTTGGGCCCAAATCAAGCAGGCAGGCTAATTATTTAAAAACATTACACTGGCCCGATGGTGTTTCATTTAAAAGACTGGCTTTGCACGCTCAACTTTTACAAGATACACAATCACATTTCAAGAAACTACTTTGAAATTCTGGGAAGAGGGGATATAAAGATCACTTACTTTCATCCTGAGGAGTAATCAGCTTTTTCAGTGCCAACATTTCTTCATGAAGACCATTTAAAATGAAACCCAGATATTCCTCTGCATCCTCTTGACGACCCTAAACAAGAAAATAAGATCTCTCAGAACATATTTTCTAAAAGCAGGCCAAAAAAGTGATAAAGAAAAAGTTTCAGCACGAAAAAAGTAACATTTATTTTATTATCACAAAGTAAATAGAACTTTTCAGAATACACCAAGGTTTTTAATCCAATCAGTTAGTACATTTCTGAAGTAATGACAATTATAACTGTAGCAGCCAAGTTGCACAACAAGGTCCACAAACAGCAGAGAGATGAATAATGAATTAATTTAAGTGCTGAGTAAGGAATGAAGTATGACCCCGAGACAACATACTGCTCCACGCCAGGTTTGTAATCTAAAGATCTTCAGCATTCACATGGTTCATTGGAACACAGATATACAGCTTTAATTTAATGTTTCACCATTTTTCATACAGCAAATGTTCATTACTACAATGGAGTCAACTCAGTTTTAGTCCCCCAGTCCTGGCGTGATGCTTAAATCTAGAATGTTCCAATTCAGAGACATGTACCAACTGAGGAAATACATTTGTTTCAAGTGAGACTTTGGCAATAGAATATAGCACGAGTAGAAAAGAAAGCTTAACTGGGTTTTCAAGAAATCTCAGAGACAGTTATGGAGACATCACAGCCATTGAGCCCATGTTGGCACTCTGTAGTGCAACCAGTCAGTTCCAATATAACAAATGTAACCACTTTGTCAAGGAAGCTTTTTTAAAACACATTTATTTCAGAGTAAACTTGCTAAAATTAGCAGTCTCCCTTGAATAAATAAACAGTTTCCTTCAAATAGGAAAAGACATGGCAGCAGAGTACCAGACAATGCAAGCTGTAGTTAATGCAGCCATTTATGAACCTGATTTCCGGAGTACAATCTGATCAAAACAAACCAAGCAATAGTTAGAGAGCATACACAACGGATGAGGCTACAACTACAGCACCTTTGCTAAGAGAAAGTTGTTTGTGTAAGAAGAAAGAGGATCTTCAGTTGTAGAAAACATTATTACCAAGTCAGAAGAAATGCTTCATAAGAAGGATCTCTTCTTTTTTCCGAGGCATCTTAAATGTGTCATTTTTGGTAGAATGGTCTGACTCAACTGAAACCCAACAGTGAATCTTTTTATTACATTCATTGAAGAAAATAGATATTGCAGATTGAAGCCCTGAAAGTAAAACATGTCTGTAATCTCACTTTTGAGACAGAGTTATGGTTTCAAATCCTTACCCAAGACTTGGGCAAATAATCCAAGCTTAGTGGGTAAGATATCTTTCAGGTGAGACAGGGTAAATGGAGGCTTTGTCTGTGCCCATAGGTGGAATAAAAAGATCTTGTGACATGATGGCTAGCTTGAAAATAAGGACAAGGCATACCTTTGACAGCTATTTAAAACAGCAATGTTAAAACAAACATTGGTTCTGTAGAAAATAAGTCTATGGAAATGATGATGGAAAATAAGCGGTGGTAGATGAATTGTTATTTTACATCAGTCTTCACTACATGACGATACAGGTAACCATTCCAGAAGTAGTTGTCAATCAGGAATTCAAACTGTGGGAGGAATTTGAGATAATTATCAGGGAAGTAGCACTTAGCAAATTATTGGAACGGGTCCAGCTCGTTATGACTTTCATCCTAGAGTGTTAAAAGTAGCTAGTAAGAGAAGTGATGCATTAGTTCAATTTTTCAAAATTCCCTAGATTCAGGGAAAGTTCCTTTAGAGTGGAAAGGAGTGAATTCAAAGGGGATGGGGCCACAGAAAGCAGAATGTCAGATGCCTGTTAGTTTAGCATCTATCATGGGTAAATGTTAACAGCTATAATTAAAGACACCATAAGAGGGCACTTAGATAAATTGACAGCCATCAGACAGAGTAACTGTGGCTTTGTGAAAAGAAAATCAGGTTTTAACCCATTTATTCAATTTTTTTTTGAAGCAGTAACATGTGCTGGGGAACAAGAGGATGTACAGCACTTCGCTTTTCAGAAGGCTTGCAAGGAGGTGTGGAAAATAAAAGCTCGTGTGTTGGGAAATAAAATATTGGGCATAAGAGCAGACTGGCTTACTGTGTACTGTATTGATCACCTTATTTAAAAGGAAGATGTAAATGTATTGGAGGCAGTTCAGAAAAGGTTTACTAGACCAATAATTGGAATGGTGGGGCTGCCCAATGAGGAACAGCTGGACAGATTCAATTTGTATCTGTGGAGGTGATTCAAATGAAACATACAAGATCTTGAGGGTACCTAACAGGTGGATGTGGAATGGAAATGTCCTTTAGTGGAAGAATCTAGAACCATGGGTCACTATTTAAAAATTAGAGCTGCCCATTTAAGACAAACATGATATCACAAACACCATCTCACCTGAAAGATATCTTACCCACTAAGCTTGGATTATTTGCCCAAGTCTTTGGTAAGGAATTAAAACCATAACTCTGGCTCAAAAGTGAGATTACAGGCATGTTTTACTTTAGGGCTCCAATCTGCAATATCTGTCCAAGAGTTGAGTACTTTTAGAACTCTCTTCCTAAAAAGGCAGAAACGTTTGACTATGTTTAAGGCAGTGATACACAAGTTTATTAATAAAGTCATGGTTCAATAGGTTATTAGAGTAGGCGGTAACTTGCAGTTCAAGTTAAACTCATAACAGCCATTACATTATTAAATGGCAGAGTAGGCTTGAAGGAACAAAGGGTCCCACTCTTGCTTCCAAAATAGGTTTTTGCCAATGTTTCGGCCCACATTTCTCTCTCAACCATCTTAGTAAGAACTTTTTATTTTGGTAATTGTAGGCTATTACTGCGCATAAACTTGTTGCTTCCTTTCCACAAATTACAAAAGCGACTACAATGTAATTATTTGACTGTGAGGCACTTTGAAGCATGCCAAGAACACAGAGTGCTTTATATGCAAGTTTATCTTTCTATACGGTTTGCAATGTAGCAGCAATGAAGGGTCTGAAGTTACAACAATGAAATGGTATAAAATCAGAGCTTTCCAAAGTAGCAGCAGGGACCCCAAGTGGGATAGGGAGATGAAATTTGGGGTATATGATCTCCATGGCACCAATGGGTATGTCTTGGAGCTCCCCCTTTACCCTAGTCACCAATTGTTCTCACAGGTCTCCCACCAATCTCCTCATACTATCACTTAGGGGTTATTATGACAATTTTCAAGACTCAAAATGGGGTCACAACATCCTAGGTTTAGAAGCAATTGTGTAGATACTAAAACCCATTTCAACATAGGAATGAATCTCATGGAAAAAGTATTCTCTTCAATGGGTTTTATTCCTTATTTGTACCAGAATAATTAACTCAAGAAAAAAAATTTTGGTAACTGGCACAGTGCAACTAACTCCTGAAATTGTATCTTGTCTCGTATCAGAAATCAGTAAGCCAGAACTACCTATAAATTGGATAAAATGCCAAGGTGCGTTCTGAAAAACTAGGCATCATCATTCTCACATCAGCTAGGCTGTTGAATTCAATAAAGAGATAACACAATGGTAAACTTATCCTGCCGAGCTTTCTTTATTAAGTTTATAGGAATACAACTGAAGATTGTTAACGAGTGCTGTCTAGCATTCGCCTAAGTAGGTCCACAGTGGAGGAGCTTAACCTTATTTCAGATTTTCACTCGCAGGACTTACATTACAAGCACTGACATCAAGTTGGAAAGATGTTGAGTGGGTTTAATTTAAATTAGCCTGTACTCTACAATGAGTACTTGTAACTGATTTGCAGGATTGGTCCAACATCCAATGTCCAACCACAAGTTTAACCCATGTGCACATGATTGTACCTTTGCTGACATTTTCACTTGTGTAAATCAGCTCCATAATTGACAACAGATGACTAATGGTAAAGTAGTACAATGAAAAGCACCCATTAAAGCATTTTGCAAAAAAGCACAAACGCACGTGTAATTTTAAGTTACGTGTCTGTGAACAGAGAAACAGATACCACAAGACAGAGTCCTTGCACTGCATGAAACCACAGTCAATTACATATGGTAGCACAGTGATGTATAATGCTGGAACTCCAAAAAGTGCATTGTGAAGATGTTACAAGATATTCATGACTCCCAGCAGAGAATTGGGGAACAGAGAGAAGATTAGGACAAATCCCAAATCTTGATAAGATGGAGTCACTTGGTGATTTTCCAAGAAGGCAGGAAGCTAAGACAGCCTCCTTCACCTAACAGCTGACTATGTAGCAGCAGCATATAGTAGTGACAGGGAGCAGGTCGCTCAAATTTCTCAAATCAGGAAAAAGGGATTTCAATATATATAGACTTGGGGTGGGAATATTAAATGGTCGGTTGCAGACAGAGTGAAAAACAACTAATGATTATTTAAAAAATACCTTTCATCACCACAGGAAGAGCATGGCTTGGTGACAACTCTCCTCTGAGAGGAAGGGCACGGCCTCTCTTCAGCACCTCCCACTTTGGTAAGAGAGAGATCCGAACAAATCAGGTGTAGGGGGAGGAGAGAGAAGAGGACAAGTCACGGGCATAAACTCACATCCCAACCATGGCACCATGCACTGCACCACCAATAACGTTTTCCTTTTAAGATCCACTTTGACATACAGGATTTTACAATCATGAATTATAAAAGTGATAAAGCTAACCTGGATTGTTGAAGAGCACTTGGGTTTTACATAACTTCTGATTGCAGTTTCACTACAGCATTGCATATAGCACAGCAGTACAGGTACTAAAAGGACTTAAGTGCCAAATTACTGAAACTCGAAAACATCATTTGGGATTAAGAAAAAAAACACATTTCCTTAAGGGTAAACAATACCCTAAACTTACTTTTTCAGATAAACTTGACTTGATAACCGTCAGCACTCTATAAATGTAGGTTGGTTCGAAAGGAATTCCAGTACGAATATCTTTAACAGTTTTATCACCAGTACCTTGCATAATTATAAAAGGTTATCAGAGGAGATTGTATTCAAATACAGAAATAAAACATTCGCACAGCCACTTTAATTACTTTTAACAATGAAAAAGCTACACTGTTCATTTAGGTACATTATAACCGTAAATGTAAAACTAATGTCTAGTTGTGCGTTCTAGAATCAAATTTGTCAGTTTCATGACATTTTACATGTATTAGCATAAGGCCACTTTTAGCACACCATTACACTGGTTAACGTGTTACCCAACTTACATACCTAGTTTTGGCTTGGAAGGTACTGGCATTGTACTGAATTCATTCATCAGACGAACACTATTTAATTAATAAAACAGAACCATGTTCAGTTTACAGAACATTTTTAGCAATTCCTTGACTATGTTTATTCTTTAAGATAAAAATAAATCTCTTTTTAGAAAGCAATCAAATCACATATACCACATTATGATCATGTATAAATTTTGTATCTGACCTACTTTCATTTAAACCAAAGACTAAACTTGCTGACACTAAGGAGCATTGGCAGTCGTAGATATTTCTCAAATATGATAATAAAAGTAGTTACAAATTAATGATATTTTGATAATGATACTATTTCATTAAAATTGCAAACAAGGTCTCAAATATAAAGTAGAAATTTTTAATTTGTAAAATCTGTTTAAATATTGGGTACATGTATAGTTGGCAATGCTGATGTCACCAAACAGCTCCTAAATTTTATATTGAACTGCGCAGACCCAACCATATTATCTACAACATTTATCAAAAATATTTGAAATACATGTATAAACATATGTAATACGTACAAACTATCAAGCATTGGTGTCGAACTGCGAGGTCTCTGCGCCTCACCATATATGGGAATAGACTTCATCAGGTGATACATGGGTGGGCAAGCAACCAAAGCTTGCAGTGTCTGTCATATTAGTTAAGGGCAGAATTGTTCCACTTGTTCCATTTGCTTATTGTCTGCAATCCATAGTACTTGAAATTTCATGTCAAGATATTGAAAGTGGAAGTGCATTAATAATTTTTCATCACGTGTAATGTGCAACTGCATCATAATATACATTTAGAGTTTCAGGTGGATATTGAAAACCATACAAAACAAGGGCCTGTGACTAGCTCCGGCTTATTCAAATACTGTACCATCTGTACACACTTTCATTTTCCATTACATACAGTCATGTCCTATCAAATGATTTGAGGATAACACATGCTGCATAAAATGCTCAAAGGGCCCTCCAACAGTAGGCATTTTAAAGGTAAAGTTAACCTAACACATGGAGGAAGAAAAAAAGAAAAAAGGTTAAACTGATGCATTTTGCTTCCCATACCAATTTCTTAGAAATATTGCAATGCCATATAAATACCAAGCGTCTCAATCTTGATTCAAACTGAACCAAACGTTGGGTCTAGCACAGAAAAGTGAAATAAATTTCACTCGAGTGGAACAAGTAGACAACCTTTCCATATCAAGACAAATTCACAACTGTTCCAGCACTGGAGGCAACCATTCCATAAGACCATAAGACATAGGAGCAGAAATTAGGCCATTCAGCCCATCGAGTCTGCTCTGCTATTCAATCAGGCTGATAAATTTCTCAATGCTATTCTCCCGCTTTCTCCCCATAACCCTTGGTGATCAAGAACCTATTCATCTCCTTCTTAAATAAACTCAATGACCTGGTCCCCACAGCCTTCTGTGGCAGTGAATTCCGCAGATTCATCACTCTCTGGCTAAAGAAGTTTCTCCTCATCTCCATTCTAAAAAGTATTCCCTTTGCTAAGGCTGTGCCCTCGGGTCCTAGTCTCTCCTACCAATGAACAAGTTTCATTTAGATCCCCACGCATTCATCTAAACTGCATCGATTTTAGAGCCAGTCCTCAAACATTCATCGTGTTAAGCTTTCATTTCTGGGACCATTCTCATGAATCTCCTCTGAACCTGCTCCAGGGCCATTACATCTTTCCTGAGATATGGGGTCCAAAACTGTGCACAATACTCCAAATGTGGCCTCACCAGAGCCTTATAGAGCCTCATAGAGCCTCAGAAGTACATCCAAGCTTTTATATTCCAGTCCTCTCAAAATAAATGCTAAAATTGCATGTGGCCTTCCTAACAACCGACTCAACCTGCAAATTTACCTTGAGAGAATCCTGGATTAGAACTCCCAAGTCTCTTTGCACTTCAGACTTCTGAATTTTCTCCCTATTTAGAAAATAGTTCATGCTTTTATTCTTCTGACCAAAGAGCATGGCCTCACACTTTCCCACGTTATACTCCATCTGCCACTTCTTCGCCCACTCTCCTAACCTGTCCAAATCCTTCTGCAGCCTCCCCCCCTCCTCAATACTACCTGTCCCTCCACCTATCTTTGTACCATCTGCGAACTTAGCCAGAATGCCCTCAGTTACTTCATTTGGATCATTAATGTATAAAGTTTAAAAGTTGTGGTCCCAACATTAACCCTTGTGGAACACCACTTGTCACCGCCTGCCATTCTGAGAAAGACCCTTCTAACCCCGCTGTCTGCTTTCTGCTAACAGCCAACATGTTAGCATCTATACATGCTAGCATTCAGCCAGGATGAGCATACCAACTAAGAACAAAATGTTTCTTAGATTCAGGAAAAGTAAATTTGGAAAAATCTCTCGGTTTTGCTAATTTATACATAACCAATGGGCAAATTCTGCATAATAAGTGTTAAATTTTATGTTTTCTTTCCAAAATACTGTGCACTCACATTAACACAACTGAATGCATTTAAGACCATAGTCTGCTGATTAGAAACTAATAGATGCCGATCGTTTTGTAAAACCAGGAGCTCCAGTCAGACATCTCAGCCTTTAGTGAGATTGAACAACGGCAATGATGTATATAACTGCATTCTCAGGAAGCATCACCCAAATAGGTTTGTCAATTAAAATTACTTCTAATACTTCAAATTTAATTTTAATTTGACTTTGTATTCAATCTACCTCTTAAGAAATATCAAGTTTTCCATTTTGCTTGCATGTGTTCACAACTGCTTACTGCAAAAATCTGAAATGAATACCTGAAGTGCTTAAATTGAAATTTATCTATGGCTGACCGTTAACTTAATGCCAAGTCTCTGGAGTGCCACATGATGTGTTTCCACTTAAAATTAACTAGAATAAATGCAAACCACAGTAGAATCTTTGTAATCTGGCATGTTTGGGGAACGGGCAATGGCACGTAATCAAAAAGGTCAGATGATAGAGAATTACAAAGACCTAATACAAGATGCTTCTCAAGGTGTGGCGGACAGGGGAAGTAGCTGAGCAATCAAAGGTGCCTGCACAGCAGCACATCACAATTAAACACCACTTTGGAAGATCACTTACACCATGATCATCAGATCTGCTTTTAAACAAAAAAAAAATCCATATATGTCAGTTTCACTGATGGTTGCTCTGAGTAACTGTGCCCACAATACAATAATCAAAACTGACTCAAAACAATGATATTTGTATAAAGCCCAAGAGCAACTCTTGCAAATTTACAATGTACACATTATTAGTGGCTGCTTTTAAAGAAAGCATTACTTGAACACAAAGTGAGTGGCTTTTTAAAAAGGAAAATTTGGCAGTCAAATCCTGGTTACTAGAGAATTCCAGCTGGCAGACTGCTGGATATTAAAGCTTACTATGCCTGGGCAAATGGACATAACAGATAGGCAATAAAAATTGCACAACCCATTGATAATACATCCCAAAGATTTTTTAAAAATATAACTTGAGAAACATTTGAGGGAAGACTTCCCACAGGCACAATCTTAATGGAGCCACACCTACAAATTATGATTTGACTTGTACTAGAAATATCTAGAAACAGCTTTCTCCTAACTATAATACATTAGCAGTAACAGATGTTAACTAATCAAAAATTTACTTAACCACCCATCACAATATTTTAGAACTTTAAAATTTATTTCAGTAAGTTCTTCACAAAAATGGTTATAAAATACATCTTTGGATATTATAACGCAGCAACTCTTTTTCCCCCCACTTCAAAACTATAGCCTTCATTTCTAGCATTTCCACTGTACAAACAGATTTGTTGAGTTCTTAAATACCATGTTGTATTCAGATTTTAAGGATACAGCATTGATGTAGCACCAATTGCTTTTGTTGATCAGACCTCGAGGTTGCAAAGATACTGGTTTATGAACCAATTTCACACTTTCCAGCAGTTCTGTGGATATGGGAGAGAAACAAAATGTCACACTGCAAGATTAATAAAATGATTTTAAACTTATTTATTGAAATCACTTTCAATCTGGTTCATGCAATATTGAGTTCTGACCTTAATGGCCTTGTAACCTGAAGTTACATCTTGCCCAGCAGGTAAATGATATAGCATGTTCATCAAGGTTATGGCCGCATACCATCTTTTAACAATGTTCCCACAATGCGCAAAAATATTTTCCCCTAAGCCTTGGGTCATTATCTGACTCAGGCAGTTAGTAAGCATGAAAAAGTACTGCAAAAAACTCATGTTAGCCAAGCAATGCAAATTAGGAATTGACTTTGAGCAATCAGAAGACAAATCTGCATCTCAATACCCTGTGGCAAAGCACACTGCTACTTCATGTACTGGGGCAGTGAACTGTCCTTTTTGAAGGAATTCCTGAGAAGCAGTTACTGAATGGTTATCACAGAACAAACATCTTTGCAAGCAGTGTATGTACTGTGCAATTACGCTATGTCTGTTTTCGTAACTATTTATATATTCAGTTTGATTTAAAAATAAGCTAATTATTTGGAAACACGACATATCTGACAACAAATCAACAACTTCAATTTGGTTAATATAAAGTAACAGAAGGAACACTGACTGAAGATGATGATTCATAGATAAATTGAAGTTCATTTCAAACTCGTTTATTAGCAAGTTAGTTGACAAAACAAAACACGGAAGACATTTTGATAACAGAATGGATGGAGCAGCACAAGACTTGTTAGAAATCCTTGCTGGGAATGAACAGTTAAACTTGGCAAGAGGTTAACACACAGGAAAGGTTTGCAAAGACAAGACAAGGATGCCATTAGTTAATCCTATCAACACATAACCCAAGTTCATAACGAGGAACAGTCTGCAATATTTGGAATTTGAGTCCATCACATATTGCCTGGGAGAGAGCACTAATCACATTAGACAGAAATCATAGAAGAAGCAAAATCCAATATGACTTGATTGTAAATAAACACCATGGATGAATGAGAATTAACAGGACGAAAAACAGCGGAATGAAATAAATTAGCTGGTAGAAGTAGGGAAAGAATGTCAACCAAAATCACCACTAGCTTTAGGTGGTGATCAGGGACCAATTATGGTTTTTTAGCACCATCTTGTGGCAATACTAAGGTGGAGCAATCTAATCTCTCAGAAGTGGTGACCATGACAGATACTTCAAAACGTCTATACACATCTGCCTTCTGTATATCTACATATACACAAAATTTAAAAATTTATAGGAGTTGCTACTAGTTTCTACAGAATTGAAGTTACTGCTTTTTGGCTATTATTTGATAATGTAGGTAGAGATACATCAAAATTAAAGAACAAAGACCAGTACAAACCAGGAAAAGGCCTTTTGCTCCCCCCCACCCAACATGATGCGTTTCTATATTTTTTTCTTTTATCCTCCTATTTGCCAAATCCATAGCGTCATCTTTTTTCTTTTCTCCCTTTAAACTAAAAACCTTTTGCGTCGATGCACAATCTAAATATTTTACGAACCAATTTAAGCAAATCAGTTGAAGAACTAAATAAGGATCCACAGCAATAAGCTTGTAATGGAGTTAAGTCAATATAAACCATGAGATAGCAGCTCGAAGTGTGTCATTAGCATGAAACACCCTAGTAAAGCTGCACCCTTTATTGTTTTTAAATTAATATTAATTTGAAGAGAACAGCTGTAGTCACTCACATGACCTACTCAGTATTGTCAATATATCTTTATATTAACAGTGGTGGTAAATGCACACAGATCACAAAGACTTAACAAGTTCCATTGTGAACCGTACAGGGTTAGAAAGGCTCAACCTACAACTTCAATCTCTACTTTGTGGACCAGACACCAGTTAGACTTGTTACTTGTGGAAGGCAATAGAGTATCCTGCTCCCCTAGAATTATAACCTAACAAAAAACACTAGTTGGGTCAGAGAAAAATCTGGAAAAGGAACTGAAGTGTTTCCAAATGATTTTAACACACAACTCTGTGAGCCCTCCCCATGACCACCTATCTTATTTCAGGAAATCAAGAGATCAGCATGGGTTACTGCCCGGTGGTAATAGCCTTTCCCATAGGTTTTCATTGTCCTGTTAACACCATTTTGCCAAAAGATGACAAAGTTGAATCTTCTCAACTAGCATTTTTGACTTCCAAGACTAAGACACAACAGGCTCGAGAAAGGGTCCCCAATGTGCACACATGAAAAAAGGGTATTGGTTGTACTATCACTGGCACAGAGATGCAGGAAGTACTTACGAGTTTACCCGTCTGTTTGGAGACCCAATTGGTCAGAATGTTGCCATGGAAATACAGCAGAATGTGCCAGGCTTCATAACCTGCTAACCTCCCCACCACACACACACACACACACACACACACACACACACACACACACACACACACACACACGTGTATTTTTGCAGCCTTCAGCACATGCAAATGCATCAATCTGCAGGCCCAAATGATAATCTCAAATTGATTTCTGGTATAATACTCCAGATTATTTATTAAATATTGCTCAATACTAGAATCACATCTAACATTGATCGTCATTTTGGAGGCCCGTAAGCATGGACTGGTTGAGCACAACTGGCAGGGTGCCTAATGGGAACAGGTAGTGGGACATGTTTGATATGTCTGCATGACCCAGGCACTCAAAATTCATTTGTGTGGTCAGCAAAATTTCATAAAATGGCAGCATCCTGCTAGTGGAGAACACCATGGTCACCCAATGACTGTCAGCACAAATCGAACACATTATGCCTTACAGGGGTAGTGTGAAATGTCTGTAAAATTCCCCAATCTTTTAGAACCAGGTTGATAGAAACTTGCTCGCCGAGCTAGCTTGTTTTTGTTCAGACGTTTTGTCACCATGCTAGGTGACATCATCAGTGGAATCTCCAATGAGGCAATGTTATTCTACTCCACTTGGAATTTATACTGTCCGTCCGTTATGGTGAGCACTGTCATTTCCAGTTTTGATCTGTATAGGTTTGTATATGGGGGTCCAATTCTATATGTTTGCTGACTGCATTACGGGTGGAGACCCATGCCTCTAGGAATTCCTGTGCGTGTCTATGTTTGGCTTAGGCTACCATGGTTACTTTGTCCCAGTTAAACTGATGACCTTCATTGTCTGAATGTACAGATATTAAGACGAGTTCATTGTGCTGTTTTGCTGCTAGCTGATGTTCATTTATTCTGGTGTAAAGTTAAATGTCATTGGACAGACAGGAAGGAAACTAGCCATCAGAATATACAAACATCAACAAGCAGAAAAAAAGCATGATGAACTCACCTTAATAACTGTACATTCAGACAATGAAGGCCATCAGTTTAACTGGGACAAAGTAACCACAGTAACCGAAGCCAAACATAGACACGCACAGGAATTCCTAGAGGCATGGGTCTCCACCTGATATGCAATCAGCAAACATATAGAATTGGACCCCATATATAAACCCATACAGATCAAAACCGGAAATGACAATACTCACCATAACGGACTGGACAGCATAAATTCCAAGCGGAACAGAATACCATCACTTCATCGGAGGGTCCACTGATGATGTCACCTAACACAGTGAAGAAACGTCTGAACAAAAACAAACCAGCTCGGTAAGCAAGTCAACAACCCGAGCTACAGATCTTTGCCAAAACTTTGAAGGATGCTTTTATGACAAATCAATTCTAACTACAGATAAACAATTATGAACCATTGACAAAGCTAGCCCACAAACTCTTCCTCTACATGGAGGCACATAGATACAGACACAAAAAGGGGGTTTTGGGCAGTAGAAAAGACTGCAAAGGCAGATCACTGGTTCCTGTCCACAAGGTTTGCTGTGACGAGCCTACTTCTGATCAGAAGGCTGCTCCTCAATCCTCCTTCTCTGGGTATTTTTATTTGCTTACAGGAGGTTCATGTTAGCTGGTTCATACGTATAATTAAGGAGCTGACATTTAAGTCAACTTACAACTGATGAGGTTAAATAAAATGGCTCTCTCCAGGCTTGAGGTGCCTTTTACCATACAAGAAAAACAGCTCCTCCCTTTCTGGACATCCAGTAGTTTCTGTCTGGAAGATTTACAACCTCAAGCTGCTCAGCTACCTTGGTACCAATCACATGTTTTTGCAGCAGGAGCTCATCATCATGTGAAATGGTGGCCAGCTACATGCTGCTGGTCAAATGTCCATTTTTACACAGTTCCGTTGCTCCAACCTGTCTGAAACTAAGCTTTCCCCACTGCTTCAACCAACAACCATGTAAACAGCACTTATGAGCAGGCGGAAGTGTAACAACGCTTTCCTTTTAAGCCAGTCCTTCACTCAGTTCAGTTCATGATCAAATACAGAAAAATAGAAGTAAAACATAAGCAAAACATCCTGTTGACCATTCACAAAGAGCAGTATGCTGAACTTGCTCAGCCAGTTGCAAGTCATGCACAACTAGTCCATCCTTGCAAATCTCAGAACACCAGTTCAATATTAGGTGCAATTTTGCTATTATATAATTCTTAAATAATCTAGACTGCGCCAAAAACTACACCAAAAACCAATTTATCAGTCAGCCTTGTAGTGTTATGCACTTATGTGCCAAAAACCCCCATATATATTAACACAGGACTCTCTTTTAGCCTGTGTAAAAGAATTTGCACATATATTGTGTACTTTTTATACAGCAGAAAACAGCTGAGACTGCCAATCTCTTGCACTCCCATGGTAACACCATGGCCAGAGTATACCTGCCTGGTCTGAGAACTAAGACTGACAGTCAACTATTCCTGCTGTGCCCCTCAGAGCAAATGCGGCCCAATCTGCAACCTGTTAACACACTATATAAACTGATGGTCTGGCATCCTAGTTCTGATGAGTGCGAGACAAAAAGCTTTGAGCTTGTGTCTCCTTTTATCAATATTTAGGTTCTATGCTACCAAGCAATTAATTATAGCCCTGGATCCAGGCAATTAAATGTGCCAACTTGTGACTTACGGCTCATTCCTGATATTTCACTTTCATAGGGGATAGACACTTGCTGGTTTCCAAATGCACTAATACATGACAATGAATAACATTCAAACAAAACAGGTGCAGCTTCATTTCATCCCACTTATTACATACATGACAACTGCCACATAACATATACAGGCCAGCCTATATGGCACCTCTAGTCAAATGTCTTCAAGCCCGAGAATATATATCAATGATCTGGAAGAGGGCATAAGTGGTCTGATCAGTAAGTTTGCAGATGACACGAAGATTGGGGGGAGTAGCAGAAAGCATAGGGGATTGTCAAAGAATACAGGAGAATATAGATAGACTGGAGAGTCAGGTGGATAGAGTGGTCAAGAAGGCATATGGTATGCTTGCCTTCATCGGACGGGGTATTGAGTATAAGAGCTGGCAGGTCATGTTAAAATTGTACAAGACTTTGGTTCGGCCGCATTTAGAATACTGTGTACAGTTCTGGTCGCCACATTACCAAAAGGATGTGGAAGCTTTGGAGAGGGTACAGAGAAGGTTTACGAGGATGTTACCCGGTATGGAAGGTGCTAGCTATGAAGAGAGGTTGAGTAGGTTAGGATTGTTTTCATTAGAAAAAAGGAGATTGAGGGGGGACCTGATTGAGGTCTTCAAAATCATGAAGGGTATAGACAGGGTTGATAGAGATAAGCTTTTTCCCAGGGTGAGGGATTCAATAACGAGGGGTCACGCGTTCAAGGTGAGAGGAGAAAAGTTTAAGGGGAATACACGCGGAAAGTACTTTACACAGAGGGTGGTAGGTGCCTGGAACGCGTTGCCAGCAGAGGTAGTAGAGGCAGGCACGGTAGATTCATTTAAGGTGCGTCTGGACAGATGCATGAGTAGGTGGGGAGCAGAGGGATACAGATCCTTAGGAATTGGGCAATAGGTTTAGACAGTGGATTTGGATCGGCACAGGCTTGGAGGGCCGAAGGGCCTGTTCCTGGGCTGTAAGTTTTCTTTGTTCTAATATTCTGATACCTACTGACTAACTCAGAGCACAAAACAGAACTCTTGTTAGTAGATACTGCTCTGATTGAAGGACCTCTTTCTTTCCCCCAGAATATAACAGTATCTCAAACTTAATGGAACCTGCTGCAGAATTCAAACAGTGCAAAATTATAAACTGAGGCACAGGCTTAACCAAGTGCAATCACTGGTGAGGAAGTGACTTGTTTTTAGTGACTTTAATTTGAACCCACTGTGATGAATGAAGTATTAATGATCTTCTTGATTTTGTGCTGAAAAGTTATTTATCATGTATAATGCATTGATGTGCAGTGACATACTCATGATAATGCATACAACCTGTTCAAACTTAAGGTATGATATCCAGTGTCTGATTTCCTGTTAAGTTGCCAACATATGCACAAGCACTGCCTTTCTACATTCAGACTGCTGTCTTATACATTATGGCAACTGGTTGCACAGCAATACATCCAGGTCAGGAAGTATTTTCTGAACTTAAATAGCTCAACAGACTTGTCTCAAGCTTTGTTTAAGCTAGAATTTTAACTTTAAAGAACCTCATTTTCTTTTTGAGCTATTATTGAAAACACATTAACAAATACTTAATTTGAAACTAGCCAAAGTATACCACAAAAAGAGAACTTATCATTTGAAGTTCCTTCATAACATGTTCTAAAAATTACCAGCTATCTGTTGGGCTGCAGAATCCTCAGACATTGGAACAGGCACGTCCATTCTTATTTCCGGTTGCTTTTCAGGTAATTGAACAGAAGCACTGGCTGGTGTGAACTTTGCCTCAACATAGGCCACAGGTCCTGCTGAAGACGGCTTTGAATTGTGGAAGAGACTAGCCCAGGATTTGGCTGGCAAGGGAGCAGAAGCAGTAGAAGGAGCTAAAACTGTCTGCTCTGGCTCAACTGCAAATACATCCTCTGGTTTCTCCTGCTCGCATTCTATGCTATCAGTTTGCAATCCTTCCCCATCAGTACTAGGATGTGCTACAGCACTATCACCAGAAGATTCCAGTGTTTGTCCACTGTCATTTTTAACATCCACATTAATGTCTGTGCCTACATAGGATTGTGCAATAGCTGTCCTTACTGGGCTATTCCTACCAGTCTCAGAAAGATCAGGCTGTTCAGTGGAATTAACCTCATTAGTAGCCTCATTGTTTGCCTCCAGCTTAAATCCAGGCTGCTCAGCAGTCCTGGCCTCATCTAATGTACTAGAGACTGTATCATTACAGAAGGCTCCACTAATGAAGTCCGCATCATTTTCAGGGCTGTCACAAGTCCTCTGATTTGCTTTTGAAGAAATAGCTCCATGAGATTCAGGAATCTCTTTTGGGCCAAGTAATTCAACCTCTTCTGGGCTTATTGCATTGAGCCCCGAGTTTAACACATGTCCATTAACAAGGCCCAAAGTTTCAGAGGGACCACCGGCATCACTTGCACCTTCCTGATAGCGATAATAACCAGGTGGTCTTTTCTTCTTGTTTCTCCTTTCCCTTGGGCCTTGCCCTCGGTAGACGAGATCATCATTTCCCTGGCAATTGCCACTGTCCAGAGAAATATTACCCTCTCCAAATTGGCAGTCAATGGAGCTATAAGCAGCTTCTTCTGACAAGTTATTGAGGGATTTCTGTACAGGTTGATAACCCAATATAAATTCCGGTGCTTGTGGATTTAGCGTACTGGAAACTTTGTAAATATTGCCCTGCAATCCAGATGGTTCCGACTCAATTTCTTCAGTGTCTGAATCGTTTCCATCTCCTATATAAACAAAAAAAAGTCAGCTGCAATGTTTGTACATATCCTATAAGTTGCTATATAAAATATTAAACTATCCTTCATTTTGCTCCAAAAATAAGACACTGAAATGCAAATCTTATTTTATTATGTTATTAAGTTATGAACAATTGAAATATTAACTACGCAATGGTTTAAACAGCTTACATTTCAGATTTAAGCTGAAATCACTTCAGAATTCTAAGGGGGGTCAACACTTGCATTAACCACGTAGCATCAAAAGTAATTTATATATTCATTCCAAAATTATTCCATAAGCAGCATTTGTTGCAAAAGAAAAGAAAATCAATGTGCACATAAAATTCAAACTTCCAGAAGCTCCAAATTTAAGAGCTTACTTAAGCGATTGTTTTTTATGTATGCACTCCCAACACTAGGCATTATTTGGAATTACTCTGCGTTTAAAAAAAAAGCAAATATTCATTATCATGCCTGCAACACAAAAGCATTAAAGGTAAACATATTTTATGCATGATCTCCATACTATTCAAAATTCTTCCAGATTATCAAGTTCAATGGAATCCTGGCAAATACTTACAAACAAACCAAACACTTACCTACTGACTGACTGACATGCAAGACTTTATCATTAAATGGGGGAAGCTGTGCCAAACAGAAAACAGAAGTTTGGTATTACGCCTTGCACAGGATTACAAAAAACCCCACAAAACATAATCCTTTGCTATATATTTTTGTTGAAAGTGATACAATTTAGTGACAAATTAAACAATTCAGTCCAGAAAATTTCAATTCAAATACACAAAATGCTTTCAATCTACAATACCAAAATTACTCATATCTTTATAGAATGATAGATGCAAAATATTACATAGGAAAACATTAGCAAACTTTACCAAAAATAAAGAGCTGCAGATGCTGGAAATCTGCGACAAAACAAAGAGCTAGAAAAACTCAGCAGCATCAATGGAAAGAAAGCAGAGCCAACATTTTGGGTCCAATGAGAGACAGAATATAGGTGTGGACATTTTTGAGGGCCCCTTGTGGAAGGTGGAATCAGAAATAGAAACAAACTTCACACTGTCTTTAAATTGATCCTTCTTTTAGTAATAAGCACCAACATTTTGAACACAGAATATACTGCCATTCGTGCTGGAAAAAAAAAAGCTATTTCAGGAGGTGCATATCCTTGGACTGATTACCTTTGTTGGCTGTAGGGGAAAGGGGGAAAAACAAGAAGCTCCAAAATTTTAATTACACGATGATTAAAAATATACAAGTCGCCTTCAAAATCAAAAACTGATTTGAGTTAGAGGTGACTTGGGAGCCACTTCGAGGATATAAATAGGCACATCTCATTCTACTATGACCCATATTAATATTTTGTGCATTAAAGATTTTCAACTTGTACTTTCTAATTGTAAATTGAGATATATACTGAAAACGCAGGGGCAAGGTTCTTAAACTGAACATTAAGTATTTTATTTTTAATGCCACAGAAATGTAGGTCACAACAATAGTGAAGTTGAAATGTGACAACCACTGTATATGAACAAAATCATGGAATCACTAAACACAGCTTTTCCAGGCCTTTCATCTAAAACTTAAGCTTACATATGATATGCATTTATGTTTTGATTCACGATATACATTTTCATATCTTCGTATTACTCAATGCAGGTGCTACTCCAAATGTCTTGTTTCAACCAAAAACAACTTAAGTCGTTGAAATTGACAGTTAATTTTCAAAAGGACAGAATTCCATTCATCTGAAATATCTATTCACAGCAGTTAACTGAGCCTTCAATTACCTCTAGTTCCATTATTTGGCCAAAAGTCTGTTAAAATCGGCTGATTTATATTCATCTTAGCAAGCAACGAACAGAGTCACCTAGAAATTGTTATCTGATAAACAAAAATAAAAAATCCAACTTTTCTGACAAACCCTCACCCCCCCACCCCGCAAAGAGTACACTCACCTCAACAGAGCTGCGTGATGTGACAAAGAACTGATTGAATTCATCAGGGCTGAACTCCCCAAAGATGTACTGAAGAAAAACAGAAAAAGGACATTTATTAACCTAGATTGACGGTGAGCATGCAATATTTCCTAAAATCTGGGAGATTTATTAAATGACCAACTTGTAGTTTATCCTGTCACAACAACAGTACTAGGCCACACTGTTCATTATATTCTTGTCAGTATTCTTTAAGGCACACGCCATATAATCAACAGTTGGGGACTGTGCAAAGCCACAGGTTTTTCCATGCTTGCTAAATGTTGCCAGGAAGAAAATCTTTTGGAAAGATCAATTCAGATGAACACAGGATATAGTAACTTGTCAAAGTAAATAATTAAAGGTAATCAAAAAAAAAATTAGTACATGATAAAAACATTAGCAAATACCAGAATTTTAATTAAGTATTTATATGCCTTTACTTCAGAATCCAAGACTCCATCAACAAGCTACATTCAGATAGCATCTTCAATATAACACTTAATATTTGCCACTGAACTGCACAAAATATTGCGACACATGACCAAAAACCTATTCAAAGTCAATAGAAAAAAATAAGCTGGGCGTCTGTTCTAGATCAATCACCAGCACCTCAAGCTGAATGTCTGTATTCATGGAACAAGGGCAGTCAACATCTTCAGAAAGATAAATTGCAAAACCCACAAAAACAGATGCCACTAGCAGCATCTATGTTCGACTATTAAAAATTGCTCAGGTATGTCTGTCCAAAAGAGGCAGGACAAATCCAATCCAGTCAATTATCGCCTCATATCTATGCTCAAAGTGATGGAAGGTGCCATTAACAATGCTAGCAAATAGCACTCACTGAATAACAAATCTGCTCATGTGATGCTGGTTCCTCCATGTCTGATCAGCTCCTGCCCTCATTACAGCCTTGGTCAAGAGAGGAACAAAACAGTTTAACTCCAGAAGGGATGTGAGGGTGATACCCTTAACATTAAGGCAAT
The DNA here is from genome assembly GCA_024137785.1 of Ginglymostoma cirratum. Lineage (NCBI taxonomy): Eukaryota > Metazoa > Chordata > Chondrichthyes > Orectolobiformes > Ginglymostomatidae > Ginglymostoma > Ginglymostoma cirratum. The sequence continues at coordinate 17,652,618 of JAHRHZ010000223.1, forward strand.
ATTCAAGGGGTCCTAGCATACAGAAGTCAACAGAAATCAGGAGAAAACTCTCCACTGGTTTGAGTCAGATCTAGCATGAAGAAAGTAAGTTGTGGTTGAATGTCAATCAACTTGACCAAAGGATATCACTGCAGCTCTTCATGATGGGGACATAGCCACAACCATCTTTAGGTGTTTTAACAGTGATTTTCTCACCACCATAAAGGTCAGAGGTGGCAATTTCACTGATGATTACACCATGTTCAGTACCATCACCAACTCCTCAAATACGGATTCATGCCATGCAAATGCCAGGCAATCACTCCCAAGAAGAAAATTCAACCATTCCCACCTTGGCAAATTGGCATTGCCATTGCTGAAGCACTCATTAACATAATCCTGCAGTCACCACTGATCAGAAACTAAACATGACTGCCATATAAACACTATGGCTACAAAAACAGGTTATAACCTGGGAATTCTGCAACAAGTGAGTTGATTCCTGGCTTCTCAAAGCCTGCCTACCACTAACCAGACCCAAATGGTTGCAGGGGGTTCAGGACTGGCAGTTAAACATCCAAGGATTTACAACTTATCGAAAAGACAGGGAGGTGGGCAGAGGGGATGGGGTTGCCTTGTAAGTTAAGAATGAAATCAAATCAATAGCACTGAATGACATAGGGTCAGATGATGTGGAGTCTGTGTGGGTGGAGTCGAGGAACCACAAAGGCAAAAAAACCATAATGGGAGTTATGTACAGACCTCCTAACAGTGGTCAGGACCAGGGGTGCAAGATGCACTGGGAAACAGATAGGGCATGTCAGAAAGGCAAGGTCACGGTGATCATGGGGGACTTCAATATGCAGGTGGACTGGGTGAATAATATTGCCGGTGGATCCAAAGAAAGGGAATTCACGGAATGCCTACAGGATGGCTTTTTGGAACAGCTTGTGAGGGAGCCCACAAAGGAGCAGGTATTCTGGACTTAGTGCTATGTAATGAGCCAGACTTTATAAAAGACCTTAAAGTAAGGGAACACTTAGGAGGCAGTGATCATAATATGGTAGAGTTTAGTCTGCGGTTTGAAAGAGAGAAGGCAAAATCGGATGTAATGGTGTTACAGTTAAATAAAAGTAATTACAGCGGTATGAGAGAGGAACTGACGAAAATCGTCTGGAAGCAGAGCCGAGCGGGGAAGACAGTAGAGCAACAATGGCGGGAGTTTCTGGGTGTAATTGAGGACACAATACAGAGGTTCATCCCAAAGAAAAGATAGATTATCCAGGGGAGGATTGGACAGCCATGGCGGACAAAGGAAGTCAAGAAATGTATCAAAGAAAAAGAGACAGCCTATATAGTGGCCAAGAGCACTGGGAAATCAGAAGATTGGGAAGGGTACAAGAACAAACAGAGGATAACAAAGAGAAAAATAAGGAAGGAGAGGATCAAATATGAAGGTAGGCTAGCCAGTAATATTGGAAATGATAGTAAAAGTTTCTTTCAATACATAAGAAACAAACGAGAGGCAAAAGTAGACATTGGGCCGCTCCAAATTGATGATGGAAGGTTAGTGATGGGAGATAAGGAACTAGCTGAAGAAGTATTTTGCGTCAGTCTTCACAGTGGAAGACATGAGTAATATCCCAACAATTAAGGAGAGTCGGGGGCAGAGTTGAGTATGGTAGGCATTACAAAAGAGAAAGTGCTAGAAAAGCTAAAAGGTCTAAAAATTGATAAATCTCCTGGCCCCGATGGGCTACATCCTAGAGTTCTGAGGGAGGGGGCTGAGGAAATAGCGGAGGCGTTGGTTGTGATCTTTCAAAAGTCACTGGAGTCACGGGAAGTCCCAGATGATTGGAAAATCGCTGTTGTAACCCCCTTGTTCAAGAAAGGATCAAGACAAAAGATGGAAAATTATAGGCCAATTAGCCTAACCTCGGTTGTTGGTAAAATTCTAGAATCTATCGTTAAGGATGAGATTTCTAAATTCTTGAAAGCGCAGGGTCGGACCAGAACAAGTCAGCATGGATTTAGTAAGGGGTGGTCGTGTCTGACAAACCTGTTAGAATTCTTTAAAGAGGTAACAAGTAGGCTAGACCAGGGAAACCCAGTGGATGTTATCTATCTAGACTTCCAAAAGGCCTTTGATAAGGTGCCTCACGGGAGACTGCTGAGTAAGTGGAGGGCCCATGGTGATCGAGGTGAGTTACTGGCATGGATTGAGGATTGGCTGCCTGACAGAAGGCAGAGAGTTGGGATAAAAGGCTCTTTTTCGGAATGGCAACCGGTGACAAGTGATGTCCCGCAAAGTTCAGTGTTGGGGCCGCAGCTGTTCACTTTATATATTAATGATCTGGATGAAGGGACTGGGGGCATTCTGGCAAAGTTTGCCGATGATACGAAGTTGGGTGGACAGGCAGGTAGTACGGAGGAGGTGGGGAGGCTGTAGAATGATTTAGACAGTTTAGGAGAGTGGTCCAGGAAATGGCTGATGAAATTCAACGTGAGCAAATGAGAGGTCTTGCACTTTGGAAAAAAGAATACAGGCATAGACTATTTTCTGAACGGTGAGAAAATTCATAAAGCCGAAGTACAAAGGGATCTGGGAGTGCTAGTCCAGGATTCTCTAAAGGTTAACTTGCAGGTTGAGTCCGTGATTAAGAAAGCGAATGGAATGTTGTCATTTATCTCAAGAGGGATGGAATATAAAAGCAGCGATGTGCTTCTGAGACTTTATAAAGCTCTAGTTAGGCCCCATTTAGAATACTGTGTCCAATTTTGGGCCCCACACCTCAGGACGGACATACTGGCACTGGAGCGTGTCCAGCGGAGATTCACACGGATGATCCCTGGAATGGTAGGCCTAACATACGATGAACGGCTGAGGATCCTGGGATTGTATTTATTAGAGTTTAGAAGGTTGAGGGGAGATCTAATAGAACCTTACAAGATAATGCATGGCTTAGAAAGGGTGGACGCTGGGAAGTTGTTTCCATTAGGTGGGGATACTAGGACCCGTGGGCACAGCCTTAGAATTAGAGGGGGTCAATTTAGAACTGAAATGAGGAGACATTTCTTCAGCCAGAGAGTGGTGGGCCTGTGGAATTCATTGCCACGGAGCGCAGTGGAGGCCGGGACGTTGAATGTCTTCAAGGCAGAGATTGATAAGTTCTTGATCTCGCAAGGAATCAAGGGCTACGGGGAGAGTGCGGGTAAGTGGAGTTGAAATGCCCATCAGCCATGATTAAATGGCGGTGTGGACTTGATGGGCCGAATGGCCTTACTTCCACTCCTACGTCTTATGGTCTTAATCAGCGATGCAGTAACATACTTGACACTTGTTGGAGCTGTAATCATCCAGATAACAAAAGCTCAACATCTCGGACGAAGGAGCATGCAAGACCACACCCATTTTTCACCTTCAACATTCACGCCCTCCATCACCAGTAGCAGCAGTGGCTATTATCTACAGTCTACAATGCAGCACCTCAAGTCTCTTTTGGCAAAACTTTCTCAACCTGCAACCCAAATACACCTAAAGCAACAAAGACAGCAGATGCATTGGAACACTGCCATCCACCAGTTCTACTTCAAGCGACACACCAACCTGACTTGGAATAAGAGTGCTGATCCTTCATCATTACTGGAATAAAATCCTGACATTCCTTCCCTGGTGTACCAACAACCCAAAGACTGCTGTGGTTCAAGAAGCAAGTTCACCACCACTTTTGTAAGGGCAATACATACTGGCCTGTCCACGTGACACACGCATCCCATGAACATGCACAAAATCATATTCTAATTCGAGGATCATAGCCCCCGGCAAACTAAACCATTCATGACACTCTGCGACGCAGTCCTTTATTTCCTTAATCCCAGTATGCTCCTTCCCCATACAGCTGGAAATGCAAACTTTCTCTCGTCTCTATTTGGAAAATACTGTTATTCTATATTTTAGTTCTGCTGTTTTGCATAAATCACCCATATGACTTGATTTTAAAAAATCAAAACTGCAGACGCTGGAAATTAGGAACAAAACAAATTGCTGGGAAAACTCAGCAGGTCTGGCAGCATCTGTAGAGAGAAAGCAAAATAAATATTTCATTACCTTCTTCAGTGACTCTTCATCAGAACTGTCTGCAGCTAGGGAGAGATCGGTATATATAAAGATGGGGTAGGTGCAGGGCAGCAGTACTTAATAGTGGTGATGATGCCAAGAACAAGAGAAAGTGAAAACGACAGTTGGACAGACAAATGAATGGGTAAATGTCAGCCTGGGGGAAATCAACAACTGCTACCTGGGATCATTTGCAGCTGACAATGTCACCAACTGAACTGACATGAGCTGTAGCTCATTCTCAATACCATATGTTCCCAGTCATAAGCAAGAGGAAGGGACAAAGGGTCAGCAGCAACCATGATCCCTGAGGGTTTCATCACTACCTATAAAATTTGTCCAGAATGTAGTGGAAATTGATTAAACGATTACAGGAACACTCACAACTTTATATCATTTGAATCAAAGCAGTTAATTTCATCAGTATCCCTTCTTTGGCACACTGACTGAACTACTAGACACCAGTCTTTAGCATACTACTCCTGCAGAATGTATTACCTCCAGTAAATAAAAAGATGTAGTCAATTCTGATATACGGGAAGAATATCAGAAATGGAGACAATTGGAACAAAGTCACATAGGCAAGACACAAGCTACAGACATTTTAGATGTATTGTAGCTTCTGGATTAACAAAAACGCTGAAAACAATGAATTGCTTTCTCCATGGCACATTTCAGCCAGAGTCAACTTGCCAACCAATGGGCACAATCTCCTCCTAAATTTCTACAAATGCTGGGATTTGACACCGTTTGTCCTGATGATTCAGCAACATGTCCAATTTGGTTATTTCTTTGCATGTACCTTTTGGACTAATTTGTTATGCAGGATCCAAATATGTTCCACACTAGAGATGTTCTCCTTGCATCAGCCACCAGGATGTCCAACCTACACATTATCAATCCACAACTTCATTACAACCTTGAGTGCGAGAGCAACAAAAATTCCAAGATGACTCAATGGATTAATGTACCAGTGACCAACTACAACTGAAAACAGACAAACTATTATATTCAAGCAAAATCCCAAAGAAAGTTAATGTATTTATTTGTCTTCAGCGCAATAGTCATATATACTGCACATGCATAAGAATTTATCCTGCATAATGTGGCTAATAGCTTGTTTCTAAATTTAGCTTTCAAAACACCCTCACGATGTTTCAACAAACTAAAAAGAGATACTTTTATTTGTGTCTTCCCATTTTTGGAACATTCTCACAACATCTCTTTGTAGCTTTTCATAAGCACACAGTATATATTTATTTAGTTTGGCTCACCACCCATTAACTATCCTTCTCCCAAAACAGAGGTTGTCAATTTAGGATGAACTAAACTCTCCCACAATGGCAGCTACTAATACCAAAACTTCCAAACCAGGCTCATTAATAAAAGACTGAGTTCCTGGTCAAGGTATCAATTGCTGTTAACCTTAAAAAGGTTCTAGGAAGCTAGTATTAATGCTAGGAAAGATGAAACAGCCACTGGTATAAATGGAAAGGAAAAATGAATAATGTAGTATGGCAAACTTCTTTTCAAACTAGCAAAAATTATATACCTGAAATACTGGACTTTTACTACATTATCACAATCTCCGTAATGTCCGAGTAGTCAGTTGACAGTGCAAGTGAGAAGATTCTCTGCCACTTAGTTTTATTTAAGTTAATTATTCATATGATTTATGCTGTAAATACAGTACAGTGATATGTATGCCCCTTTCATTACGTTTCTATTACTTAGTCTGCATTTTTAACATTGATAATGTGAACCTCTTGATCAACTGGAATACTTAATCAACTGGCACATTCCTGGTGCCACAGGCGCCAGTTAATAAAAAGTTTGCTGCATCTTTTTCAAATATCACAAAGATACTTGCAACTGCTTCACAGCCACCCAAAATGTTTCAATTTGAATGCTGATTCTTATTTAAATGTTAAGATCAAAAGGTTCCAAACAATAGATCAACAAAACGAATAAGTGGAAGCACGAAATATTAAACTATTCTACATTTATTTCTTAATTTTTGGAAGTCAGCCAACCAGTGTGCGTTACGGCAAGCACTCAAGTGAAGACAGGTGTGAATGACAGTTCACAATTCTAATTTTACTTATGTTAAAAAAATATAGAAGCAAGTTATAGAATTTAAACAAAATCAAACAATTTAATAGTAACTTTGCATAACAGCTTTACCATATGAAAACATGGTGGAACTGGTTCTGGAACATTGATTTGAAAGAAACCTGTCCCTGCCACAAACAGTTCCTTCATTTTTTCTGAAGAAGGGTCTCAGCCTGAAACGTCAGCTTCCCTGCTCCTTTGATGCTGCTTGGCCTGCTCTGTTCATCCAGCTCTACACCTTGTTATCTCAGATTCTCCAGCATCTGCAGTTCCTACTATCTCTGCAACAAACAGTTCCTTGTCCATTGAATCAGATTTCCCTACCTGGCCACTCTCAACTGAACCAAATAGTTTTGAATTTTGATGTCCTATCCGACGCTAAAGGGAGGTTCTAATGGCACAATCTCTCCTTTACTAAGATCACCTAGCTCTACCTTTGGAGCTTACCCCTCCAAGGCACCTGAGTGCAAAACTCTCAAAACATGACAAGATGGTGGCATAGGAGAACAGAACATTTTGCAAAGAGACAGGTTTATATAGAGTGCCTTAGAAGGAGGAAGGAAGGAAGGAATGAATGAATTTAGGGATGAGATTTCACAACTCAAATCTCAACAACTGAAGATATAGTTGCTAATTTTAGGGTGCATGCTGCATGTGCATAAAGGAATAAATTGGAGGAATGAAGTTTTCTTGGTAGGAATGTGGGTTTGAAGATGGTAAGTAATAGGGATAAACAAGGCCACAGAAGGATTTGAAAATGAGAATGGGGCTTAAGTTTGAGGTGTTGACTTCATGAGCGCAGGATAATTAGTCATCATGCTGGTTAAGATTGCCAGGACTGGAAGGTTTGAGTGATAGGGAGAGGTTGAATAGGCTGGTGTATTTTCCCCTGGACTATCCGAGGCTGAGTAGTGACCTTATAGATTTACAAAGTTGAGGGGCATGGATAGGGTGAATAGTCAAGTCCTTTTCCTACAATGGGGGAATCCAGAACTAGAGGGCATAGGTTTAAGGAGAATTGGGGGAAAATTCTAACAGGACCTGAGGAGCACCTTTTCATGGAAAGGGTGGTGCATGTATGGAACTGCCAGACCAAAGGATCTGTTTTCGTGCTGTATGAATATGTGCCTCTAGAAAGATCTGGATAGGACAGGGGGCAAAGAAGTGGCAGATGGAGTACAATGTGGGAAAGTGTGAGATCATGCACTTTGGTCAGAAGAATAAAAGCATGGACCATTTTCTAAATTGGAAGAAAATTCACAAATTTAAAGTGCAAAGAGACTTGGGAGTTCTAATCCAGGATTCTCTCAAGGTAAACTTGCAGGATGAGTCAGCAGTTAGGAAGGCACATGCAACTTTGGCATTTATTTTGAGAGGGCTTGAATATAAAAACAAAGACATACTTCTGAGACTCTATAAGGCTCTGCTCAGGCCAGATTTGGAGTATTGTATTATACTCAATGCAGTTTAGAAGGATTAGCGGGGATCTAATTGAAACTTACAGAATACTAAGTCGCCTGGATAGACCAGATGTTAGGAAGGTGTTTTCATTGGTAGGGGAGACTAGAACCCGAGGGCACAGCCTTAGAGTAAAGGAAAGATCTTTCAGAACAGAGATAAGGAGAAACTTCTTTAGCTGGACAGTGGTCAATCTATGGAATTCACTGCCACAGAAGGCTCTGGAGGCCAGGTCATTGAGTATATTTAAGACAGAGACAGATTGTCAAGGGGATCAAGGGTTACGGAGAGAAAGTGGGGAGAATGGGGTTAAGAAACTTATCAGCCAAGATTGAATGGTGGAGCAGACTCGATGGGGTGAATGGCCTAACTTCTGCTCCTGTGTCTTATGGTCTTTATTGAGCAGAATTAGATGAGCTTGTTGGCTGGCTTTCCATCTTCCACCAGGTAACATTTGAGGCATATAATCTGGAAGTGAGACACATCAAGATTTCAATAGCAGTTTAACTAGTGCCATGATCAAGATCAGTTAACTCAGTGTAAATCAGGAACGGAACTCAAGATCTTCAGATCTAGGCTTTAGACGAAGTCTTAGATGCAACATCATGGCCTCAGTACACTTACTACATTTACCTCCAACTGTTAAACATATAGCAAGCAGCACCTAGCTCGCACACATTCGCTGTCATGCTTGTGGATATACACAGAAAGTAATCAGTTGATAGTGAAGTACTTTAGAACATGCCAAGACAACAATAAGTTACAATATAAATGCAATCTATTTTTGCACAGAAAGATGTTTCATTGTCAAATACACTGACAGCTTCTTCTACTCCAAAGGAAAAAAACAAAATAAATAAATAAATAAATAAATAAAATAAATCACAGAATCCCTTCTGGTGCAGATGGAGTCTGTTTGGCCCATCACCCACACTCCAAAGAACATCCTACCCTATCCCTATAACGCCACATTAACCATGGAGTACACACCTAGCTTGTACATCCCTGAATAGTGTGGGGCAATTTACCATGGCCAATCCACTTAAGCTGCTCATTTTTGGACTACAAGGAAACCTGAGCACCCAATGAAAATCCTCCCAGAAACAGGGAGGATGTACAAGCTCCACAGTCACCCAAAGCTAGAATCAAACTGGGTCCCTGTTGCAAGTCGCTGCTCTTATTTTCAATTTTCCCTTTAAAAGTCTGAATTTTAAAAACTCAAGTTGCTCTACCAGCTTCAGAAAAGTTGGAAAGTTTTCACCTCAATTGAAGTACCAGCCTAAGATGCTGTGCAGTTTAACAATACATCAACCTAACAAAATACACAGTTTATGTTCAAACGTTTAGAGAGATTAAGAGATTTAAGTGATTTTATTATATTATCTCACTGAATGTATGCCATATCACCCATGGCGATTTCTTCTCCCTCCCATCCCCCAAAAAGAAGCATGGTCTCTTTGGCATCTAGTCAGCTCTAAGGTATCATGCTTTGCATTGGAAACCTGTAGTTAAGACAACCCTCTGACAAATTCAGTAATCTGATAACTCAAGCAGTCTGTCCACAGGGCACTGTTTATTAGGAATCCTAATGTAACTTTGCTTTGCATTCCTTTAGATTCAACTGACAAGGTATAAAACAAGAACCTAATACTCGGGTAGTCCACAGTCCCAATAAATTTTATCCAAGGTTAATCTTGGAGGTGACACTTTAAATTTGCTTCGAAGCATCAGCACAACACAGATTTATGTAGAGCTGACCACAATGCCAACCATCGTATTACAAGACAGAAGACTTTAAATCAGGTAGATCCGTCAGAATGAAATCTGTTTCAGGTAAGACTATATGACGGGTTCTAAAAAGCAGTTTTTTTGACTTGAAATCCACAGAGAGCCTACCAGTTCCCTCTTGATTAAATTCAATCAGCACAGGCTATGTATTCTAAGAAAATTGCCCAGGCATAATTGGTGCAACTAAGTTTTGGCTTCACAATTCTGCATGCAAACTCTCTGGACTTCACTGAGTATAACAAGCCCCAAGCAGAAGAAAGCACACACTCTTATTGGTGTTTTTAATTGGTAGCATGGTTTTTAAAAATTTTACACTGATTCTCCAGTAGATTCAGTGCTGCTATGCAGATCTCACACCATTTAAAATCCTATCAAGTAACAAGTTTTAGTCTCATCTGCCAATGTTCAGAAATTCTGACATCTTTTGATACTGGAGTGCAAGATTCATATATGTAGCACTAGTACAACTATACAGCCCCTTCAGACATGATAATGGTTTCTAAGTCAGTCAACTAAAAGACCTTAAAACAAAATTAAACTGGAACAGCTTGCGTTACTAGTTTGCTATGTTGTCTGCATGTGAGGAAGGCAATATACATCAGCTTACACAAACGAGCAAAATTGTCCCTTTCAACCTAACAGACATCCACACGAGGTGGGAAAACACAATTTTTGTTGTTTGCACAAGGATATGAAAAGCATTTTAAATACTCATTTAATAATTTTCATACATGTGAAATAAAGTTTTAATTTGTTTAATTACTTACAAATGTACAGTTACTTTATCCTTAAGCTTTTTCAGTTAACAGCTCAGTTATTACACAATACATATGTTCCTGTTGTGACTGCACAAAATTGCAAGTACACTTACAAGGTAGTGAGTATTTTTAGGAAACCAATGATTTCAAATGGTTCATACAAGCAAAGACTATGGAATATTCTGAAGCAGCATCTGTAGTCTTTTGACTATTAAAAGGCTACAAGGTTGGTTAGATTTCAGTGTTTTCAAAATGTAAATATCTAAATAACCCTTGGACTTGGTGGTTTGGCTGGGCAATTAAAACCACGCTTATCTATGCAACGCAAGTTAAAATCCAACTCCGGGAGACAGGGATAAAGAATTTCTTCTTAGAATTTTAGCTGATATCGTCACTCAGGTAATAGTGGGTGGCTGGTACAGAAGATGCATTCAGATTTACATAATCTAAACCAATACTGCCCAAAGTGGGAAAGTGAGATCTTACAAAGGATTGATAGCTCCAAGGCAGCAATATTCACCAAGGAACTAGCCCCTCTTCTCATAGGTTTTCTGTCCATCCCTACTTCACCACCCCCTGCTTTCCCATACACATCTGTACTGTCTAAAGGTTCGTGATCATTTTTATGCCTGAAATGGGATCACAGGGAGAAAACATTTGGGAAGCACCAGAATTGTAAAATCCCCACAGTGCAGAAGAGACCATTAAGCTTATCAAGCATGCACCACCCTCCAAACAGCACCCAACGCCCCCATGGCTTATCCACCTAGCCTGAATCCTACGGAGCAGTTTAGCATGGCCAAGCCATCCAACCCGCACATCTTTGGACTAGGGGAGGAAACCCTCAGACATGAGGAGAGTGTGCAATTTGCACATAATCACCCAAGGTTAGAATCGAACCTGGGTCTCTGGCACTGGGAGGCAGCAGTGCTAACCACTAGAGAGGCCTTAACAAAAATCAAAAACCAAATTGATTCCTTCACTTAATGAAATTATAATCTGCGGAAGGTTTGAAGTTCTCAAAAAATGCAACACAAAACGGGCTTTGATAATGTTAACAGAAACAAACTGAGGCTTGGATATATATTTACATCACACAAAGTTCTGATGTGATTGTTATATTTAACCTTCAACAATTTGCACGTTAGTCTTACTTCTATTTTTACGGTCCACTTCAGACATGGTGACCCTGGCAAGGCCACATTATTACACTTCCCTAGTTGTCTTAGAAAGGAGAGTAACCTTCATCTTAATGCTTGATTTTACAACTCACTAGTTTGCCTTGTCTTTCAAATAAGGTACTACAAGCCAAGTGCAGAATATGAAATGAGAGCAAGCATGGCGTATGATAATTCCACAACATCCCAATTGATCTACCTAGCATCAGCCACAAGATAACCAGTTTTATTGAATTAAATGTCACATTTTGCCACCATCACCTGGGAGCAAGGTACGAGCTTAAGGTTGCACAGAATTCATTCACAACAACTGCAACTGCTATGGTGAGGAGAACACTACAGTGTGGTATTATGTATGTATCATGTGATAGATTTCAATGCAATCAATACAAACGCAGAATCAAGCTAGCAGACCAACTATTCCACCTGAAAAAGGCTATTTGCTTTCAGAATTCAATACAAATAAACTCATGTGCCAGATTCTTTAGCACATTATGTAAATATATAGTCCAGTTCACAGTTTACTAATAGGCAGCATGACTACACAGGTAGACACATATACACATACACCACACTCATGATGCTTACATGTCACAGGACAGGCTGCTTTATCATACAGGTATCCACAAATGTTGGCATTACAGAAATTATGACGTGCTGCAGGTGCATACTATCATCAACTTCTTTTAAACTACTAAACTGCTCATGGCATTGCTTGTAGTCACTTTGGAGGAAAGTAATACATTGGTAATGGAAAGAATTAGACACCTTCAACAGCACCCGAATAACACCACATGGTGAGAACCTAAAAGTAGAGTGAGATACTTAAAATTACAAACCTGAATAGGATCGTTTGACAGAAATTTATAACTATGTCCAGAAGTACAACATGAAGCAAGATCTTGCAACAGGATGTGTAGGTGCTCACAAATTACTGTTTAACTTATAAGCAATATTGAATTGTCTGGTATTAATGGGACAGTGGTATTCTGAATACGAAATTGGCTAGGGGACTAAATACGGACTAGAAATAAAAAATCGTTTTCCAGACTAGAGGAATGCATACAGCGGTGCTCGCTACAGCTCGGTTTTAGGACCGCTGCTCATTTGAAACAAAAGCAACGTTCTGGAATTAGAAACGTAGGATTGCATTTTGAAGTGGTTCAATGATGGAATGAAATAGTATATGAGGAGGTTAGTAACAGATTTCAGGAAAACAGACTGGTGAATTAGATGCATATACATTAAACGGAATTTAGCAGAGAAGTGCGAAGTAATACAATTCATTAGGAAGAATGAACACAATCAATAAATTACATTAACCATCTTAAAGGGTTGCAGGAAGGGTGACAGGTGTATAAGTGAAAATAAGTTAGTAAGTCTGTTAAAAACGCATGAGATCGCTGGCATTATTAACTGAGGAAGAGCACACAAAAGTAAGGCTGTACTAAACATTCATAATTCATTACGGATGACACTTCAGAAAGAATGTCATCTCAAAGAGTGAAAACAAGATTTACTAAAATGATTAAATATTTTGTATGGGGGGGTGCAAGGAAAGGGGAAACTTTAAAAATCTTCAGTTACATGAAAAGACAGGACAATGGGTCTCGTTGGAGGCCAACGGGCAATCTGATACAGGTTTTTAAAACCATTTAACAGTTTTGATGAACAAATAAGGATAAGTATTCCATTGGCAGAAGAGTGGCTAAACAGGGCACTGAGATTTACATTTACATGATATATCAGGTTATGTGCGAGTCAGACAGGGTGGCAGAAATTGAAATCAATTGAAATTTTCAAAGGGAATTGGTTAAATACTTTTAGAATTCTATCAAGAAGCTCGCTCAGACAATTAGGTCAAGTAGCTACTTCTGATTCTACAGCCAGAGTTAACAATCAGTGGTGAAATGACAGCCGCCATCGCTATCCTTGAAGCATGTTAGATATTTGTCTGACAATTTCTAGATGTCGATTCTCCCTTGTGTGGAGTCACTGTCATTCTGGGGCCAATTCTAAGAGATTGCAAATTTAGCAACTGTGATGTCAAACTAATCATCCAGTCATATTGAAGAATGTTATAAGTGATTGGTACATACAGAATGAGTACATTGATGTATGCACAGTCAGCAAGAAGTTAAGGAAGATTTAAAACACTCAAAACCAATATTTATCATGTAGAAATTTGACCTTCCACAAACAAACTTAGTTTTTTCAAGGATGAAAGGAGGTATCCAGAAATAATTATGACTTAGTCATCTGTTAAAAACTCAAGCACATTTCACAATGATTTTTTTTAAATAACAATATTACTGCACAGAAAAGAAACTTGATTTCTGTTCAAATGGCTTCTAAGAATTGCAATCGGCCAGAATTAAAAAGTACATCCTATAGAAGAGGAGGGAATCAGTGACAAAAGCTGCTGGATAATCACACTAACTGCACATTTGGATACCGGAATTGTTGTCAGCTTCATGTTTATACATACGCTTCCTATATATTTTTACCCCAGAAGTATTAAATTGGAGGGACTGTCATTTCATCTGTACCAAATACTATAATCTAAGGTAGATCTGTAATGTCAATTTATCTGCTGCTTGCTATAATAATAAGAAACTGAAAACAGTGGCAACAATCTAGAAGGCATGTGTCATAAAAAGTCTTTTTTCTTAAAAAAAAAGCCATACATATTCAAAATTAGACCTTACGATTAATTTCAGGTTTTCAACAATGTAGCCTGCAAGTACAACTGTTTGCTGCGATAGCAATAATTTTCAATGATGATTTAAGACAAATGTAAGAAATTCCTCATGGCATTTTAGGTGCTGCATAAATGCAATATTTAGGTGTTGGACAGGTGATTTTGAAAGTCCCACTTCTATGGATTGTCAATTGTCATTTGGCACTGCAGTTTCTGCATGAAAAAAAAACTGGATGAAGCAAATTCATTTAAAATTGAAAGTAACTGAAAAATGAAAATAAAATTGAAAACAAAAGCTTTAATAAATAATATCTGGAAAAAGTATTTTTAAAATTGCAGAAAATCAATGACACCATATTAGAGATGAAGCTCCAAATAGACACATCCAACCTCCAACTATTAATTTTGCATGCATAAGTACAATCATAATAAACTGAAATTAATAAGTCATGGGAATGATTAGTGAGAGCTTCAAGGTTAATAATTATCTGCTCTCTCATTTCAGCCCTTCCCTTTACAGCTGAAAATCCGTACTGGTTAGAATTTATTTATGTATTTGTGTTGAACTATTTGTAAGTGCTTTAAATTCAAACAAGAGTCAAAATAGAGTTATTTTCAACAATGGATTTGTTCATAAAGCAGTCATTATAAATCAATCTATCAAGACCAATTCAAAACCTTGCAGTTCTTGGCAGAATGAGCAGTCACACCAGAACTGATGGAACTAGCCATGGCAGGTATTTAAGGTAGCTGTCCATATTGTTTGATGCTATAACAGATATTCTTCCTTGACTTGGGCACGCTCTTGTTGAGCCTATGGCTTCACAACACCCCATTCTCATGTTTGGGTTTACCAGCACCCTCCCCTCTTCACCCACAGATGGTAGAAGTCACTTGTGTCAAATTGTGGCTTTTCTCCCCCCCTCCTGAGTGTTGGTCTCATTGGTTTTTGGTCACCCCTTTTCACCACGTGGCCCAACCCTCAAAGATGTTTTTCCAGAGCAAAATCTTGGTGTACACAGAGAATTGGAATGACCAAATGGCGCAGCGAAAGATCAGACAGTTTGTATATCCCCACTGATGAATTTCAGTTCTAAATTTTCTAAAAAAGTCATGCTGATTTATTTGGAGAATCATAGAAATTTACTGTACAGAAGGAGGCTATTTGATCCAACATGTCTGTATCAGCTCCCAACAACTACCCAGCTCACCCAACTCTACAGAACGTTTCAAAAATTTACAAATAACTAAAACTTAAAATTTAATTTAATTTAATAGCCAGAAAGCAGTCCAAAGTGCAATCAGCTAAAAAGTTCAAAAGCCAAAAAGCTTCACAAAGCAAGCAATTTTTAAAAGCACAGTTGAAAGCAAAATACCAAATTTATGTTGGCAACATTTAATATGTTCAGTAAGTTGTTTCTCCACTCATGATTTCAGTAATTCAGTTGACAGTACTGAATTTAAGGGCTTTTTAAAATATAAGTTAAATTTATAGACTTGTTGTTCTAATGATGACATACAAAGAAAGAAAATGCTGGTCAGATTTTGTTAAACATTACAACATAATTGGCAGTTTATCCACACTAGTGTGATTTATTTGAATAAACCAAGATGAACTGTTCAAATCCCACTCAACGCTGTTACCAAACTTTCTAGACGTTAAGCAGTGTGCCACAAGTTTGATCAGGCATACACCTTTGAACTATATAATTAGTGAGACTAAAAACTAAGGTGTAATGTGTATATTATAGCACAGGCAGAAACCAAGGGATTTCGTTCAGAACACGTGCAAAACAGGAGCACCCCCGCCCCCAAAATAAAATGGTCGGAATCCACTTCAACCATTCCCGACTGTTAAAAGTACATGTTCATAAATACGAACACCACTGAATCTTGAAGGATTTTTCCATCCAATTTGCTGTGATAAAGCTCAAGGATATACCCTGCAGTCCAAGAGAATCCCTTCCAGGTTAATTGCAGGGGACACACAGTCCAAGCTGGAATGAATCATCATGCGCCCCTCCCCCACCTCTCATCTCTTTTAATGTTTTCTTGCTGCTGAACCGAACATTTTGGAATGCAGCCGAACTATAGAAGATGGCCTGTAACAGGGCCGCGGCGCATTTCAGATCCAGGCAAAGCGAAACGTGAGGCACCAGGGCGGGCGTGTCCCGTTAAAGAGAAGTGTCCTTCGGGTAGTCGACAGTCTGATAGCATCGCGTGGGGCCCGGGGCTAAAACTCTGCGACGGCAAGGAGTCAGGCTGAGGAAAATACCCTGGGGCCTAAACCTCATGGATTCTCTTCCCTTCTCCTCCCCCCCACCCCCCGCGCTACCACCGCCTCATCCTCGACAGGGAACAAAATCTCTCATCTTAAACCCCCCTCAACCGCAAGGTCGTTTCATTCTCCGCCTAGTCCCCGATGCTCGTCCGCCACTGCGCTGCCATGCCCGACTCTCCTCACCTTTATATTGTTGCTAGCCATTTTGCTGCTTTTGAATGAGATAACTCATGCTTCCCCGTTTGCCGCCATGTTGTCTGCTCCGCCAGAGGCCGTGCGCCTGCGCGCCCGTCTCCCCGGCACCACCCCAAACCCCCTGCCCCCAACCGCTGCCCTCCCATTGGTCCACCATCTCCGCGCTCTCCTATTGGTCTGACAGTTCAGCTTTTCCCCATTCGTCCGTATGACCCGCGTCTCCTTCTCCATTGGTCCACCAGCACCGCCGATCTTCTTCCATTGGTCCTCCACTTTCACGCTCTCCTATTGGTCTACTGGCGCCGTGTCCGCTGTCCTGATGGTCCGCTCGCGGACGCCGCCGTCCAGCCAATGGCTTACCGGTCAGGCGAACGGTGGCCTTCTGATTGGACAAATCGCGCGCGGCCAGCTTACCTCTTGCTCGACGATTGGCTATAACCCGCCCCACTTCGTCTTTTCTCCGTTCCTATTGGTCAGGCTGCAACACGGGCGGGGGAAATGCCGCCTCATGGGTTTCTGTTTAAAACAGCAATTCAACTCTCCAGTGGGGTCTAGTTTTAGACTTGGATTTTGTTTCTGATCCTCGTTGAGGCGTACAATAATTCGATTTTAGTTCAGGACGGATTGTTTTCAGGTCATTCAGAAACCCATGAGTTTTCAGGTGTTGGCCGGGGTTCCAATTTAGTGAAAGCGACCAACCAATTTGTGCTCATCAAACTCACAAAACCAACAGCGAGATGATATAATAACTCGCGAATATATATTTTGTGATGTTGATGCAGGAATGAATATTTATGCTGAAACACAGGAAGGGCTGTTGGGCCACAGTAGTAGCATTCCTACCTGTGGTCCAACTCAGAAGTCTTTACTTCACCTGATGAAGGGGCTATGCTCTGAAAGTTAGTGATTTCAAATAAACTTGTTGGACTATAACCTGGTGTCATGTGACTTCTGGCCTTGTCCACCCCAGTCCAACACTAGTACCTTCATATCATACCTCTGGTCCAGTAACCCTGAGTTCAATCTCGCCTGCACGAGATGTATGTAGTAACATCCCTGAACTGGTTTATTAGAATATGTCGCCACCGAAACGTGCAAGTAACAGCAGGCGAGACTCAGCAGATCTGACAGCCTCTGTAGAGAGAGGGTCACTGTTTCAAATCTGAAATGACTCTTCTTCAGAATGTTTTACTCCAAGATACTTTTGTTTGAAATACTGCCTCCGGGTCCTTTACATCCAGCAGTGCAAGCAGACAGGGCCTTAATTTGATGTGTTTTCAGAAATACAGCACCTCCACTACATTATCACTTGATAGCATGAGTCTGAGTCAAAATAAACAATAATTTGGACAAATGTGAGTAATGAAGGAATCTAGGATGGAATTGTTCATTGAAAGTATTCAATAAATTTGCTGTATTCTTTGAAGAGGTGACAGAGAGGGTTAACGAGTGAAATGCTAAAGGTCTTTGATAAAATGCTGCACAATAGACTTGTGGACAAAGTCATGGCCTTCTCGTCCCCCATTTCTGAAGATGGGTCTAGGCCCGAAACGTCAGCTTTCCTGCTCCTCTGATGCTGCTTGACCTGCTGTGTTCATCCAGCTCTACACCTTGTTATCTCAGATTCTTCAGCATCTGCAGTTCCTACTATCTCTGTAGTAGTTGGTATGTTCTTTTAGGTTGGGGAAAGATTTGTAGAAAAAGGTCTCCTGCGTCAGGGCCGGGATCCATGCTGAAATAAGTTATTGATCTAGACCCCGGTGTGCAGTGGTAGATAGATTTTGCAGAGCACAATTCCAAAACAAATTACACAAAACTTGGAAATATTGTGAACTATGAAGAGGAAGGAGTAGAACTTCAAAAGGAAATAAATAGTGGATTGGGCAGACAGGTGGCAGATGAAGCTCCATGAAAAGAAGCACAAAGTGTTTCAGTTTGACAGGAAAAACATAGAGATGATATGATATAAAAAGGTACCATCCTAAAAGGGTGCAAGTGTAGTTGATGTGATTGAAGATGGCAGGATAGTACAAAAGAATGATTAGTATAGCATGAAGTATCATATACTCTATGACCATGTTAATAAAGTCTAAGAGCAACGAGTACATTCAATCATTTGAACAAGGAATAGGCCCCTCAAGCATGCTTTGCCATTCAATAAAATAATACCTGATCTGATATTAATTTTTATGCACAAATGTAAAGCACTGATTTAGCCTTAACTGTCCAGTTCTGGGTGCTACACATCAGCCAAAAACAAAGGCATTTGAGATTGCGCAGAAAAAGAATTCATAAGGTTGGTTTCAGGAACTTTAAGTTCCGAGGTAGATTGGAGATGCCAGGTCAGTTTTCCTTGGAGAAAGGAAGCCTAAGTGTAGAATTTTTTTGGATTAATTTGTGGGATGTGGGCATCACTGGCTGGCCAGCATTTATTGTCCGTCCCTAGTTGCTCTTGAAAAGGTGGTGGTGAGCTGCCATCTTGAACTGCTGCAGTCCAACCGCTGTGGGTTGACTCATAATGTCATTAGGGAGGGAATTCCAGGATTTTAACCCATTAACAAGGAACAGCGATATATTTCCAAGTCAGGGTGGTGAGTGGCTTAGTGAGGAAATTAAAGGTGGTGGTTCTGATATAACTGCTGCCCTTGTCTTTCTAGATGGAAGTGGTCATGGGTTTAGAACGAGTGTGCCTGAGGTTATTTGGTGAATTTCTGTAAATAGTACACACTACTGCTACTGAGTGTCAATGGTAGAGGAAGTGTAAGCTTGCAGATATAGAGCCAATCAAGCAGGCTGCCTTGTTCTGGCTGATGTCAAGCTTCTTGTGTGTTGTTGGAGCTGCAATCATCCAGGCAAGTGGGGCATATACCATCATACTCCTGACTTGTGCCTTTAGATAGTGACAGAGTTTGGGGGAGTGAGGAGATGTGTACATGCCACAGTATTCCAAGCCTCTGACCTGTTCTTGTAGCCACTGTATTCATGTGGTGAGTCCAGTTGAGTTTCTGGTCAGTGATAACCCCCAGGATGTGACATGGGGAATTCAGTAATGGTAACACACTGAATGTCGAGGGAGGTGGTTAGATTGTCTCTTATTGGTGATGCTCATAGACTGGCATTTGTGTGGCATGAATGTTACTTGCCACTTGTCAGCTCAAACCTGGATATTATCCAGATCTTATTGCATGTGAACATGGACTGCTTCAGTATCTGAGGAGTCTCAAATGGTGCTGAACTGTTCAATCATCAGTGAACATCCCCACTTCTGACATTATGATGGAGAGAAGGTCATTGGTGAAGCAGCTGAAGATGGTTGGGCCTAGGACACTACCCTGAGGAACTCCTGTAGAGATGTCCTGGAGCTGAGATGACTGACCTCAACAACCACGACCTATGTGTCAGGTATAACTCTAACAAGTGGAGAGTTTGGCCTGGCTTCCCACTGATTCCAGTTTTGCCAGGGGTCGTTGATGCCACACTTGATCAAATACAACCTTGATGTCAAGGGCAATAAAACTCACCTCATCTCTGGAATTCAGTGCTTTTTTCCATGTTTGAACCAAGGCTGTATCAAGGTCAGGAGCTGAGTGGCCCTGGCAGAACCCAAACTGGAAAGATTATAGCTGAACAGGTGCTGCTTGCTAGCACTGTTGATGACACCATCCATCACTTTACGGATGATTGAGAGTAGACTGATAGGGCGGTAACTGGCCGGGTTGGATTTGTTACAGAGATAGTAGGAACTGTCAATGCTGGAGAATCTGAGATAAAACTTTGTGGAGCTGGATGAACACAGCAGGCCAAGCAGCATCAGAGGAGCAGGAAAGCTGACATTTCTAGTCCTATCTGGAGTCCACTTTCTCCCCCTTGGTCCAGGAGCTCCCTACCTACGTCCGTGACACCACCCACGCTCTTCACCTCCTCCAGAACTTCCAATTCCCCGGTCCCCAACATCTCATTTTTGCCATGGACGTCCAGTCCCTATACACCTGCATTCCCCATGCTGATGGCCTAAAGGCCCTCCGCTTCTTCCTGTCCCGCAGGCCCGACCAGTCCCCCTACACTGACACCCTCATCTGCTTAGCCGAACTCGTCCTCACCCTCAACAACTTCTCTTTCAATTCCTCCCACTTCCTACAGACAAAGCGGGTGGCCATGGGCCCAAGCTATGCCTGCCTCTTTGTAGGTTACGTGGAACAATCTCTCTCCAAAGCTACACTGGTCCTATCACCCATCTCTTCCTCTGTTACATTGATGACTGTTTCGGTGCCGCCTCGTGCTCCCAGAAGGAGCTCGAACAGTTCATCCACTTCACTAACCCCTTCCACCCCAACCTTAAGTTTACCTGGACCATCTCTAATACCTCTCTCTCCTTCCTGGACCTCTCTGTCTCCATCTCTGGCATCCACCTGGAAACCAATATCCATTTTAAGCCTACCGACTCCCACAACTACCTAGAATACACCTCCTCCCACCCACCTTCCTGTAAAAAGGCCATCCCCTATTCCCAATTCCTTCGCCTCTGCTGCATCTGCTCCCGAGATGAGGCATTCCACTCCCGAACATCCCAGATGTCCTTGTTTTTCAAGGACTGCAACTTCCCCTCCACAGTGATCAAAAATGCCCTCGACCGTCTCCCGCATTTCCCGCAACTCATCCCCCACACCCCCTACCCGCAATAATTACGAAAACAGAATCCCCCTCGTCCTCATGTACCACCCCACCAACCTCCGAATCCAACGCATCATCCTCCGACATTTCCGCCATCTGCAATCTGACCCCACTACCAAAGACATTTTTCCCTCCCCACCCTTATCTGCTTTCCGGAGGGACCACTCTCTCCGTGACTCCCTTGTCCGCTCCACACTCCCCTCCAGCCCCACCACCCCTGGCACTTTTCCCTGCAACCGAAGCAAGTGCTACACCTGCCCCTACACTTCCCCCTCACCCCCATCCCAGGCCCCAAGAAGACTTTCCACATCAAGCAGATGTTCACCTGTACATCTGCTAATGTGGTATACTGTATCCGCTGTTCCCGTTGTGGCCTCCTCTACATCAGGGAAACCAAGAGGAGGCTTGGGGACCGCTTTGCGGAACACCTACACTCAGTTCGCAAGAAACAACTGCACCTCCCAGTCACGAACCATTTCAACACCCCACCCCCCCACCCTCCCCAACTCCTCGGACGATATGTCCATCCTGGGCCACCTGCATTGCCACAATGACGCCACCCAAAAACTGCAGGAACAGCATCTCATATTTCGCTTGGGAACCCTGCAGCCCAAGGGTATCAGTGTGGACTTCACAAGCATCAAAATCTCCCCTCCCCTCGACCGCAACCCAAAACCAGCCCAGCTAGTCCCCACCTCCCTAACCATTGCTCCCACCTCAAGCCCCACCCCCATCTCCTACCCACTAATGTCATCCCGCCTGCTTGACCTGTCCATCCTCCCTGGACTGACCTATGCCCCACCTAAATCCCCACTTACATTCACCTTCACTGGCTCTAACCCCACCTCTTTGACCCGTCTGTCTCCTCTCAACCTATCTTCTCCTTTATCCATCTTCTATCTGCCTCCCCCCTCTCCCTATTTATTTCAGAATCCCCTTCCCCTCCCCCTTTCTGAAGAAGGGTCTCGACCCGAAACGTCAGCTTTCTTCCTCCTTTGATGCTGCTCGGCCTGCTGTGTTCATCCAGCTCCACAACGTTTTATCTCGGGTTGGATTTGTCCTGCTAGAACATACTTTGGCAATTTTGCATGTTGTTGGGTAGATACCAGTGTTGTGAATGTACTGGGAAAAAGCTTGGCTAGGGCAGTGGCAAGTTCTCGAGCACAAGTCTTCCATACTATTGCCGGCGTGTTTCAGGGCTTGTAAACCTTTGCAGTATCCAGCGTCTCCAACCATTTCTTGATATCATGTGGAGTCAATCGAATTGGCTAAAGCCTGGTAACTGTAATTTTGGGGACCACTGGAGGAGGTTGAGATAGATCATCCACTCGGCACTTCTGGCTTAAGATTGCTGTGAAAGCTTCAGCCTTATATTTTGCACTGATGTGCTGGGCTCTTCCATCAATGAGGATGGGGAAACTTGTGGAGTCTCCTCCTCCAGTAAGTTATTTAATTGTCTACCACTATTCACAGCTGCAGGACTACAGAGCTTAGATATGATCCATTAGCTGTGGAATCACTTAGCTCTGTCTATCACTTGATGCTTATGCTGTCTGGCGTGCAAGTAGTCCTGTTTGTTGGCTTCCCCGGGTTGACATTTCATCTTTAGGTATGCCTGGTTCTGCTCCTGGTATGCCATCCTTGACTCTCTATTAAACCAGGGTTGATCCCCTGGCTTGATGGTAATGGTTGAATGGGAGATATGCCGGGCCTTGAGGTTACAGATTGTGATGCGGTACAGTTCTGCTGCTGTTGATAGCCCACAGTGCCTCATGGATGCCCAGTCTTGAGTTGCTACATCTGTGTGAAATCTGTCCCATTTAGCATGGTGATAGTGCTACACAACACAATGGTGGTTATTCTCAAAGTGAAGGTAGGACTTTGTATCCACAATGACAGCATTGAATATACTTAGCCTCGATAGCCCTCTGCAGTAAAGAATTCCAGACATCTACTACCCTCTGATAGAAGAAGTTCTGTCTTTTCTCTCCTAACTGGGAAACTCCTTACTCTGACATTATGTCCTCTGGTCCTAGATGCTTTCCCAAAGATAGATCATGAATGCACCAAGATTAATCTCACAAATATTGCTGCGAGCAACCTGGAAAGAAAGACTGCACTTAGGATTCACAACTCTCATTTGTGGTTTGAGCCAGGATACTCTCTACTTATGGAAAGCCTTCACTTTCTTGGAGCTACTCACATAACAGCAGCTGACCATAAAAGTCGGGGAAAATGATCAGTCAAACTAGGTCCAAACTTTATAACGATCAATTTAATAACATTTTCAAACTGAAGGCCAAACTCATGTCAATTGCTTTTATGTTATGTGATCACAGTTACTGCATGATTAAACCTCACTTACAATCCAATCAGATTCCAATCTGACAGGGAATGCAAAATAGAGTAATATGTAGATTGTTAAGCAGTTGACATTTCCAGAGGATTTGAAAAGTATTAACAAAATGCAAATACATATTATTAGGCCTGAATCCTATTTTTTGGGAAGTGCTTGCTTCAACTTGTCACCACTTTCATACTAAACATACACTGCACTTTTTTTCTTAAAACAGCTAATTGTGAACTCTTCCATCTTCTTTGACAATTCTCATCTCCAACTTCCCCTTCCTCTTTAAAGTCCACAAATGTATCATCACCATTAAACTCCAAATTTATTTTTTCTTGACAGTCTGCACCGTCGTTCCTCATTTTTTTCCCCCATTCTTATCGCAATGTAAAAACCATCTAAGAATGAAACCTGAAGGAACTAACACCCCTGGATTCTACGGCCTCCCGAAGGTACACAAATTGGAAGTATCCCTCAGACCCATAGTCTCCCTGCCAGGCATGCCATCACATAGACTAGCCAAAGAGTTACAAAGGAGGCTAAAGCACCTTATCAGCAAGTCACCCCACTCAATCCATTCAGCCCAAGAGTTCCTCAATTCTATCAAGGACATAAGAATAGACAATGATGAGACTACGATATCATTTGACACTACTGCCCTATTCACATCAATAGACATACCACTAGTAAGAGAAACACTAGCAACACTACTAAGACAAGAACAATACCTGAGTGACACCATCTCCACAGACAACTTGCTGAAGCTACTGGACCTTTGCCTCACTACCCACTTTACCTTTAATGGCCAAATATATAAGCAGATCAACGGGACACCCATGGGATCACCTATTTCCAGACTTACAGCTGAAGCAGTGATGCAGAAACTTGAAAGCATGGCTCTTCTGCTAATCCAACCGAAACTATGGATACGATACATGGACGACACCTTCGTCATTATTGAACGGACCGAACTAGCGGAGACTGATGAATTAATAAACAACTCCCTCACCGGGATCAGATTCACGAGGGAAGAGGAAAAGAACAAACAGCTCCTATTCCTGGACGTCATGGTGGAACGCAGAACCAATGGGGAATTCCTAACAAAAGTACACAGGAAAGCCACACACACTGACCAAGCACTGAATTTCAATAGCAACCACCCTAACACACACAAACGAAGTTGCGTGAGAACACTTTCTCAACAGGCAACAACACACTGCAGCAACACAGATCTATGTCAAAAAGATGAGTACCTCTTCCAAGTATTCAAAGGCAACACATACCCAAAAAAACTGGGTCAGAAGATGCCTATTACATGAACAACACCAGGAAGATACTCCACGCCCCAACACACTCATCACACTACCTTAAATTAAGAACATATCTGAACTGACCACAAGACTTCTACGACCACTGGGCATCAGAGTAGCACACAAACCCACATCAACCCTCCGCCAACTGCAAACCCGAATCATAGACCCACTACCTACCATGGACAGGGCCAAGATAATATACAAGATTCCCTGCAAAGACCACGATAAACGTTACATTGGACAGACAGGAAGGAAATTAGCTACAAAAGTACATGAACATCAACTGGCAACAAAAAGACACCACCAATACTCACTCATCTCCATTCACACGGATAAGGAAACCCACCAGTTCGATTGGGACAACACCAGGACCCTGGGACACGTGAAGCAGAGACAAGCACAGGAATTCCTAGAAGCCTGGTTCTCCATTAGGAAAGCCATCAACAAACAAATAGAGCTAGACCCTATTTTACACCACAGCAAAGGAAAACCAGAAGTGAGGTAACCCAGCTCAACAGACAGCAGAGTTTAAATAGGCAGGAAAACACAACAGCGCTTCATCAGAGGCTGCACTGATGATGTTACCCAGCAGGGTAATGAAACATCTGCAGAACAACAATGAACAGCTCTGCGAGCCAACCAATCACAAAACCAGATTACATGATTACAATATGCCCTATACTCTCTTTACTCTCCTTAGGCATTAATACAATTAACCTTATTGTTCCACACTTGTCTGAAAGTCCAATCTTGCAGCAATGTCCTTTTCCAGATTTCTTTCTATCTGCCTTCAACACAGTCAATCCATCTTCTTCATGCCTTTTCTTGTCATGTGCTCATGGTTTTTTTTTTGCACTCTTGTTTATATCCAGCAAGCCCCAGGACATCCTTAAAACATTCATTTTACCAATCCACTTACCAACTTCCTTTGTTGCTGAGGGATCAGTTTCCATTTGAATGCCGACAACACCCAACTCATTATTGTTGCCCCTCCTTCTATTTTTGCAGACCATACAAATAACTATTGTATAGGTGTTGAGGGCCACTGGACCTCAAACGTAAACTATGCTTTCTGACCACAGATGCTGCCAGTCCTGCTGATTATTTCCAAAAATTTCTGTTTTTGTCTCTGATTGGCAGTATCTACAGTTGTTTGGATTTTTCAGTGTTATAAATGGCCAGGATAACAATTTTGATTGTACTGTGTCTGGTTGTAAGATAGCTGCCCCCAGTGCTTGATTCAGAATGGAGCTCACATGTCCAAAGGGCCTATTCCTGCATTGTGCTGTTGTATGTTCTATGGAGCAGGAAACTCTTTACTGTCTTCGTAGTATACATTAAGTCAAGAAACATATCAATCTAATTTCCAGAATAATGTTCTGTGAAGCACCTTATAAGATATTTAATTACATTCAAGATGCTGTGTAGAAACAAGTTTTTGTTGCTGTTAAAAAACTCATGAAGCAAATTCAGCTGGAAAAGACAGGAATTTATTGTCCTCAATATTTGCAATTTCAAAATGTATCACTAATTTGCACTGGAAGTGTTTACACATCAAAAAATATTGAACGAATGCTAATTATATGCCATTGGGTGCAAAAGACAGAAACTGTTCAAGATTTTTATTCTAATAACTTGTACCAGCTTAAAATGTGATATAGAATTATATTTTTATCCAAAAAAAAGTATGAGACTCTAAGGTCAAGTGAAAACCAATTTTTGAGTCTAGAATTCTTTCAGAGCAATGCTTGTTTTGAATGATGTTTGCATGCTCCACCCTATTCCACCCATTTCCAAGAAATATCTAACATAAATTCGTTAGTTGGCAAAAAAACAAATTTTATTAAAGCAGCTATATCTCAATTTTTGATCTGACAGGCTGAGAATTGACTATTTGTATTTATTTATTTAGCTGCAGAATTTATTTAGCAAAGGTATTTTTCTCCCAGACCCAAAAAAGTCATTGAGTGTGAAGATCAATCATAAACTGATGTCATTCAATTTGGATCTTTCCTCCAATCTTGTTAGAGCACCCCCTCCATCATTTTCACAAATCTAAATAATCCATTTCTCCCTTCCTGAAGGTCTGCCAGCCCTTGTCCCTTTGACAGTGCTGTCCGCGCTCATGATAAATCACCAACTTGAAAAATCTTGACTGTTATCATGTTTATTAATGGAAATAGGAGTAGGCCATTCATCCAATCAAGGCCACTCCAACATTTAATACAATCATGTCTGATCAGATACTTTAATGACTTCTACCCACACTGTACGCATAACTCCTTATTCCATTGGAAATCAGAAATCTATTAATATCTACTTTAAACTACTCAAAGACTGAGTTTCCATAACCCTATGGGAATGAGGATTCAAAAGACTCAACCATCTGAATAAAAAAAAACTCCTCATCTCTACCCTAAATGGCATTCTTCTTATTTTTAAATTGAGTCTCCTGTTTCTATACTCCCCAACCAGGGGTCATCATACCTGCATCAACTCTGTCTATCCCTGCAAGTATTTTGTCAGTTTCAATGAGATCTCCTCTCATTCTTTGCAGGTCTGGAGATTTTAGGTCCAGTTTGCCAAATTTCTTTTCATAGGGCAGTCCGAGCACCTGAGAACTAGCCTGGTGAACTTCATGCACTTTTGCACAACAATAATAGCTTTCTTGAGGTCAGAAAAGTATTCAAGCAAGAAATAGATTTGGAGGCAAAACATCAATACTATGTTGAATTATTTGTCAGGTATGGTCACTTAGATCCAGATATTAGAATATTCGGCTATTATTCAAATTCCGAAGGATAATTATTCATAAATGCAAAAGATTTTGAGATCATCACATTTCACGCAACAGGAAAGATGTGTCAAGTGTATTAATGTCAAATGAGTAGCTCCTTTAATGTAGAAGTGTAATCAGTCAAAAATTGACACAGATTCCAAGGAGGAGATGACTAAGATTAGGCCAAAGATAGATTTTAAGGAGTGGTTAAAGAAAAAGCATGCAGAGGACATGCAGGGAGATTTGAGGATGGAGTTCCAAAACTTAGTGGCTCAATCTCATTTTAATCACTTTATCATTTGTGCTGAGCCTTCACCTGCCAATGAATTCCCTCAATCTCCCTACTTCTCTTCCTCGGTTTCATCTTTTAAGACGCAAGTTAAAACTTACCTTTCTGTGAAAATTTTGGTCGTGTGCCAGATATGCCCTGATATGGAGCAGTTACTAAATACAAATTTTGTATGAAAAAACTCATGGGAAGTGCTTTGGATGGTTTAGTTGAAAGCACTCAATGGTAGCACAAGAGGAATGGGAGTTGGATAGAGTTGCACAAAACTCTTAAAAAAGTAAAAGGCAAGCCTTTCCTGCCAGATTCTTATGGCAAGTTATGAATTTATATACATATACCAGTCTGTGGTCTGCTCTCACCAACTGCATTAACATTAACTACAAGGGGGTCTGTGGTGCAATGGCACTTTTCCTACATCAGGACTAGGAGGCTTAGATTCAAGTCCCAGCCACCCTGAGCTGTGTAACAACACCTTTGAACAGGTTGATTAGACAAAGCCTATGCTTAATTGCTGCAATTAGAGATTATGTTCTTGACATATCATTGGATCACACAGATATAATCAAATCTTGGAAATAGTGTGATAATTAGTCTGCAAACATCCCAATGTCTCAGCCATTTATCATCAGAAACTCAAACTAGATGAAGAGAAGGGCCTGGCAGATTAATTAGCTCAGTCCCTAAAATACAAGAATGTTGCCGTTTTAACAGAATTAGTTATATCAGCAAAGTCAACTTCTCTTCTATAAAAGACAGAGATGAGGTTAGCATGGTGTCCTAGAAGGAAAAATCAGTAAAAATGGCTAAGGAGACAACTAGGCTGACTTGTCTTGTACACTTCAAAGTGGAGGTCTAATATGACCTGCCAGTACATTTCCAAATATTAATGGTTTTGGATACGCAGTCTCTATTAATCAATGCACAATACTTGTATTTAATATTGTCATAATATTAGTATACTTAAATGGTTTGTCTGGTTTGCATGTAATGTTGCAATTTAAGCTCAGTTTCGCAACATGATCCACAGGTACTAATATTAATTTCAGACTATTTGACAGAAAAGGTACTGATAAAATGGTTTCATTTACCTTATGAGCTACTGCAAAGTGTGAAGACACATTTAAGTTTAATTTTGTCTTTCCACTTCCCTGCCATCCACACTCATAATTAGTGTATTCTTCTATGCACTTGTTAGTCTCCTTTTGCAGTATTAATTCCAATGTCCATATTTAGAAAAGTAAAGCATATGTTGCAACATTTCTGGAGATGGTACCCCATTACAAGACATTGAGTGTACCCATATATTCTTTTACCTCAATGATATATTTTTGAAATTCTTGTTGACCGTTACATTATCATATTTAAAGGATTCATTGTTCGGAATAGATGCGCACAAGATTCAAATAAACCATATGAAGACAATTCAAAAATTATTTTTACTTCTGTCATTGCATCATTAACTGGCAGAGCTTTCTGTCTGCCCCTTTCAGAATTAGGGCAGAAATGTATTTTTTTAAAATATTTTTTATCCACCAAATATATTTAGAATGGTGGAGATGCACACAGATGCAGTAATTTCATTTAGATATCGTACATATGTCTTTTACACAAGCACATTACGTGTATACATGAGCAGTCTTGGTTATTTACTTCGTGATTTTTACAGGTTATGCAATTCAGTTGTAGATAATCACTGCAAGAAAGAACTTGTACTTACACAGAACTTTTCATATCTTCAGTATAGCCAAATTCATTCTCATGGTCAATGAATTTCTTTGCAAGTATACTTCCTGTTGTCTTGTAGGCAAACACAAATGTTAAGGAAACAAGGTTCCAAAACACCAGGAGCATAAATTACCAGTTAATTTGTTTTAGTGTATTGGTTGAGGGATGAATATTGATCGGGACACTGAAAAAATTTCAGATTTTAATTTAAATTGTGCTCTGAGAGCTTTTCTGCTCATTTGAGAAGGCAATTTGAGCTTCAGTTTGGTCTCACATCACTCTGTACTGAAGGGTTAGCCTAGATTGTATATGATGCAGTGATCCATAACTAAATTGACAAGATGGTCGCAAACGGCCTTTTAGCTGACACAAGATGGTTGACAGGGGTTGGCAGCTATATTTGGCAGATTTCCACAGCCAGAGTTGTGTTACTGGATAGGATAATGAAAAACGTGGGGGTCATAAAAGGATCATGGTGAGAAGAAACATTAGGGAACATTAGGAAACATTAGGGTTTTTTTTTAAACCAAGCAGTTCTATGCGTTTATACATTTTAATAAGGGGCATTTTTGAAAGGCTTAATTAGGCCAAAGTCCCAAGTTTGTTGTTTAGTAAAAAGTAGACGGAAAAGTATGATCCCATAATAATCTAGACTCTTTGGGTAATTGTCATTACATATTAAATGTACCCATCAGAGTATTGTAAAATGCAACCCACAAACATCCACGCAGAGATTCAGTTGAATTTTGAGTCAAAATTACATAGTAAAAGGAAGTCCCCACAATGATAGGGAAGATGGAGCAACAAATGATGTAAACAGAAAACCTCTAAGAATGCAAAAGAGGTTGTAAAACATGGAAAGATTATCAAATGCAGTTTAAGTGCAGATTCATACATCCAAAGATCAGGGGAAGAGTGACAGAAACAGATTACAAAATACAGAGTGAAGATATGGTTATATTCCCGAGTTACTTGTAGAATCTAAACAAACTTTTAGCCATTTATATAAATGATTTGAATGTGAACAAAGGAGGTCTGGTTAGCAAGTTTGCAAATGACATTAAAACTGGAGGTTAGTGGGCAGCACAGAAGGGTACCTCAGAGTAAAACGGGATCTTCGTTAGATGGGCCAATGGGCTGAAGAGTAGCAGATGGAGTTCAATTTAGATAAATGTAAGGTGCTGCACTTTGGAAAGGGAAATCAGGGCAGGATTCATACACTTAATGGTAATGTCTTGGGGAGTGTTGTTAAATAAAGAGACCTTGGAGTACAGGTTCATAATTCCTTGAAAGTGGAGTCACAGGTAGATAGGAGAGTGAAGAAGGCATTTGGTACGCTTGCCTTTATTGGTCAGTGCATTGAGTAGAGGGCTTGGGAGGTCATGTTGTACTGTACAGGACATTGGTTTGGCCACTTGTGGAGTGTTGTGTGCAATTTTGGTCTTCCTGTTTTGGGAAGAATGTTGTGAAACTAGAAAGGGCTCAGAAAAGATTTACGACAACGTTGCCAGGTTTGGAGGGTTTGAGCTATGGGGAAAGGCTGAATCGGCTGGGGCTATTTTCCTTGGAGTATTGGAGGCTGAGGCGTGACTTTATAGAGGTTCATAACATCATAATGGTGTGGATGGGGTAAATAGGCAAGGTCTTTTCCCCAGGGTTGGGGGAGTCCTAAACTAGAGGGCATTGGTTTAAGGCGAGAGGGGAAAGATACAAAAGGGACTTAAGGGGCTACTTTTTCACGCAGAGCGTAGTGCTTGTATGGAATGAGCTGCCAGAAGTGGTGGAGCCTGGTACAATTAGAACACTTAAAAGACATCTGGATGGGTATATGAATAGGAAGGTTTTAGAGGGATAAGGGCCAAATGCTGGCAAATGGAATTAGATTTATATCGGATATCTGGTCGGCATGGACAAGCTGGGCCAAGGGTCTGTTTGCAAGGTGTTTAGTTCTATGACTCTATAACTTGGTAAAGTTGTGAAGTGAATGAATTTCACCCTTAACAGTGGCATTCGAATAGATGCTTTTTGTTATGAAAAGAAAGTTAGTAAGGGAAAATGTTTAGAGTAGAAAAGTAAAAGATTCATTCAAGGACTAAACTAGTTTAAAATTCACTTGCAGCTTCCAAATAGTGGAGCTTGTAATTGCGACTGCAAGTCAGGACTGTTTGTTTGATCTGTCAGGCTGAAGTGAGAGAGGGGCTGTTCCCAATTTGTCGGCTATGTCACAGAATTGTAGTCACTTTATTTTAGAGTCATTTTTAAACAATTTATAACACTTCATAGAAATTAATATCCTTCCTAATCTCTGTACTAAAGTTAGTACAAAATTTGGAAGAGTTCTTAGTTAAAAGCAAGTATTTAGGTCATTGGAAAATAATGAAGTGTAGCTGGAAAATGTTTGGGAAGGAATATAACTGTCAGAAGCATTGTAACATCCAAAAGACAAATGATGAAGACTCCCTTGTCCGCTCCACACTCCCCTCCAGCCCCACCAGACCCGGCACATTTCCCTGCAACCGCAGGAAGTGCTACACCTGCCCCCACACCTCCCCCCTCACCCCAATCCCAGGCCCCAAGAAGACTTTCCACATCAAGCAGATGTTCACCTGCACATCTGCCAATGTGGTATACTGCATCCGCTGTACCCGTTGTGGCCTCCTCTACATCGGGGAAACCAAGCGGAGGCTTGGGGACCGCTTTGCGGAACACCTACGCTCGGTTTGCACTAAACAACTGTACCTCCCAGTTGCAAACCATTTCAACTCCCCCTCTCATTCCTCAGACAACATGTCCATCCTGGGCATCCTGCAGTGCCACAATGATGCCACCCGAAGATTGTAGGAACAGCACCTCATATTCCACTTGGGAACCCTGCAGCCCAATGGTATCATTGTGGATTTCACAAGCTTCAAAATCTCCCCTCCCCCTACCACATCCCAAAACCAGCCCAGCTTGTCTCCCTAACCTGTCCTTCCTCCCACCTATCCCATCCTCCCATCTCAGTCCTCACCCCCATCTCCTACCTACTAACATCATCCCGCCCCCTTGACCTGTCCGTCTTCCCTGGACTGACTTATCTCCTCCCTACCCCCCCACCTATACTCACCTTTACTGGCTCCATCCCCGCCTCTTTGATCTGCCGGTCTCCTCTCCACCTATCTTCTCCTCTATCCATCTTCTATTCGCCTACCCCTCTCTCCCTATTTATTTCAGAATCCCCTTCCCCTCCCCCATTTCTGAAGAATGGTCTAGGCCCGAAACGTCAGCTTTCCTGCTCCTCTGATGCTGCTTGGCCTGCTGTGTTCATCCAGCTCCGCACCTTGTTATCCTATAAATGATCTTTAAATGATATCTGGTAGACACCAGGAGATTATGGGAGGACCTAGGGCTGTCCATAGAGGTGTCCATCATTGCTTGTGTGTTTAATGGATTGGATGTATAGATTAGGGGGATGTGGCTAAGAGTGACATCAATGTTTCATGTAATTATTCTAACGCGAAAGATAAAAATGTATTCAGCTGGGGAAAGTTAGAGTGTCATTGACCTCTCCTCTGATCTGAGCTGTATGTGAGAGGGCAATTGTGCCCCATGAAAAGCCAGATTTGGAGCAGTATCTGGCCTCTCCCATATGTGGGGTAAAGAATCTCTGAATAAAGATTGCTTATACAGCTGAACACAGAACTCAAACCTCCTCTTTGATATTTCTCCCTGCAACAGTATGTCACTAGGGGTGTACCACAAGGATCTGTGTTAGGGCCTCATTTATTTTTTTTTAAATTAACGACTTAGATATTGGCATAGAAAGAAATATATCCAAATTTGCTGATGATAAAAAGTTAGGCAGCAGAGTAGTGAGTTTAAATGATAGCACAAAATTACAAAGGGATATTGGTAAACTAAGTGAAAGGGCAAAACTGTGGCAGATGGAGTTCAATGTAAGCAAGTTATCTATTTTGGACAAAAAAAAGGATGGATCAGGGTACTTTCTAGATGGCATGGTTAAATACAGTGGATGTCCAAACAGACTTGGGGGTCAGGTGCTTAGATCTTTAAAATATCATGAAAAGTGCAGAAAATAATCACAAAAGCTAATGAGATGCTGGCCTTTATATCTAGAGGACTGGAGTATAAAGTTGCATAAATTATGTTGCAATTATCCAAAACCTTGGTTAGACCCAGATCTGGGCACCATACCTTAGGAAGGATAAATTGGTCTTGGAGGAACACAATGTAGGTTTACAAGAATATTACCTCAACTTCATGGGTTAGATTATGAGGAGAAATTATACAAATTAAGTCTGTTTTCTTCAGAATTTGGAAGATTAGAGGATGATCTGATCAAAGTCTTCAAGATTTAACAGGAAAAGACAGAATATGTAAAGATAAACTATTTCCAGTGGGTATGGTTTCTAGGGGGCATAGTTTTAGTATTAGTGCCAGACTATTCGGGAGAGATGTTATGAGAAGTATTACTGTACACAAAAGGTGGTAGATATTTAGAACTCTTTTCCAGAAACGGCGGCAGGTGCTTGATCAGTTGTTAGACTTAAATCTGAGATAGAAACATTTTTGTTAAGCAAAGGTATTAAGGGATATGGGCTAAAGCCAGTTATATGGAGTTAGGTCACAGATCAGCCATGATCACATTGAATGGTAGAACAGGCTCAAAGGGCTGAATGGCCTACTCCTGTTCTCAAGCTCCTATGTGCTTAAGTCTTTGGAGTAGGGCATCAACCCACCAGTTTTTTGACAAGTGCGAAGGGGCTACAATTGAACCAAGACTGATTCCCAACATAAATGAAAAGCTGTTGCAATAAAGCCAAACAATGGAAAATGTCAGGAACATGGAACCTAAGTCTGAGATCTCTGATAAGGCATGTTATTTTTACAGTTTAAGAATGAGGAATTAGAAGGCTAACAATTAAAAAGAGAAGGAAGAATATTGCAATACATGAGGCAAGACTAAAATAGAAAATTAGTTTAGTAATTTTGCAATCATCAGTGTTATGCAACTCTGGTTCAGGTCTTAGCACATTTTCATTCCCCACTGACAAGCCCTAGTTTGAATTTGGCAGAAAAGGTGCAGTACACTGTCAGGAATACATAATATTCTCCAACAAGGACTCTTTAAAATATGCAGATCATTTTGATCATCACATTGCCTCACTGGATACAAAAAAATTAACTCACTGCAAAGAGAAAAGAAATCAAAAGACAACTCATGACAGGTAAACACAGCTATTGACATAAGGCATAGGACATCAGGGTCAAACGGTAGAAAATATCAACCTGGATTTTAGAAAATCTTCCATTAGCCACAAGCTGCAAGAAGCATAAGATACTGTACAAGCAATATCCTCTCCATTACTTTTCAAAATGTGGAGGTGCCCGGTGTTGGACTGGGTTGGACAAGGTGAAAAATTACACGACATCAAATTATAGTCCAACAGGTTTATTTGAAAACTCTAGCGTTCAGAGCATTGCTCCTTCCTCAGGAGTAATGAGAGAACGGATATCAAGACACAGAATTTATAAGTAAAAGGTGAAAGGAACATACAACTGACGCAAATCTATTGAATAAACCTAAAATGGCTGACTGACTCCCTCCTGTTAAACCTTTGATCAGTTAGAAAGGAGATGCTGGTTTTGATTGATTAAAATGCAAATCCCAGAAATTCTTTCAAGCCACTGCCCCAAGATAGCTAAAGGTTTTATCAGCACATACAAAAGGTGACATCTCACGTCAGACGATACGTTTTAGATGAGATCTTGTTTAGTATCTGTTTGTGTTTAAACCTGGAGTCAGACCGTATTTCTAAAGCAGGAATTCATTCAGTCAATGCGGCATTTTGTGTGTTTACAAATTGTGTGCTTTTTGAACAAAATAGAATGTATCTGCAAATACAGATGAAAATGCAAATTCACCCCATAGATTTGTGTGTGTGTGTGTGTGTGTGTGTGTGTGTGTGTGTGTGTGTGTGTATGCATGAGAGAGACAGCGTGTGAGTGTGAGGGAGTATGTGTGTGAGAGAGTGTGAGTGCGAGTGCATGTGTGTGAGGGAGACGGTGTGTGTGAGTGTGTTTGTGTGAGTGTGTGTGAGTGTGTGCATGTTTGTGAGAGTGTATAGTGTGGTGGGGTCACCTGTAGTGCGACATGAACCCAAGATCACAGTTGATCATGGGTACCGAACTTGGCTGTCAGCCTCAGCTCCGCGACTCTGCGTTGTTTTGTATCCCAACGTCTGCCTTGGAGGACATTTACCCAAAGATCCGAGGCCGAATGTCCTTGACCACTGAAGTGCTCCCCCACTGTGGAGGAACATCCCTGTTCTGGCGATTGTTGTGCGGTGTCCATTCATCCGTTGTTGTAGGGTCTACATGGTCTCACCAATGTTCCATGCCCTGGGGCAGCCTTGCCTGCAGCGCATGAGATAGACAGCGTTGGCCAAGTCACGAGTATCTGCCGTGTACGTGGTGGGTGGTGTTCCCACATGTGATGGTAGTGCCCATGTTGATGATCTGACATGTCTCACAGAGGTTGCTGTGGCAAGGTTGTGTGGTGTTGTGGTCAATGTTGTCCTGAAGGCTGGGTAGTTTGCTTCGAACAATGGCCTGTTTAAGGTTTCGTGGTTGTTTGAAAGCGAGAAATGGAGGAGTGGGGAAGATCTTGGTGAAGTGCTCATTGTCATTGATAATGTGTTGAAGGCTGCAAAGACCTGGGAGTAGTTTCTTCACTCTGGGGAAGTACTGGACGATGAAGGGTACTCTACTGGTCATTCCCGTATCTGTCTTCTGAGAAGGTCTCTACTGTTTTTCGCTGTGGCCCGTCGGAACTGGCGATCGATGAGTTGAGCATCGTATCCTTTTCTTATGAGGGCATCCTTCAACACCTACAAGTGTCTGTTGTGTTCCTCCTCATTTGAGCTGAATGTGTACACATAAGGCTTGTCCATTGGGGATGGCATTTTTAATACGTTTAGGGTGGAAGCTAGAGAAGTGCAGCATCGTGAGGTTATCCGTAGGCTTGCGGTAGAATGAGGTATTGAGGTGTTTGTCCTTGATGGAGATGCGTATGTCCAAGAATGAGACTGATTCTGAAGAGCGGTCCATGGTAAGTCTGATGGTGGAGTGAAACTTGTTAGAGATGAGATATAGCAGGTGAAAGAATTCCCCAAACAGTGGCCATAAAGTAGGAAGAAGTAAACAAGAAAAAATGTCAGTGCTGGTAATAATGGCAATAACCATGGGAGACTTTAATCTACACATCAACTAAAAAAATCAGATTGGCAGTAATTAGCTGGAGTTTGCAGATGGTGTTTTGAGATAGCTTAAAGTATTGGCAAAGACCTGTAGCTCAGGTTGTGGATGAGGTTGTTGACTTGCTCGCCAAGCTGGCTCGTTTTTGTTTTCAAGATAGCATTTTAGAGCAGCTCTTTCTGGAGCTGACCAGATAGCAAGTTAGAGATAAAAGGTACTGCAGATGCTGGAGAATCCGAGATAACAAGCATGGGGCTGGATGAACACAGCAGATCAAGCAGCATCATAGGAGCAGGAAAACTTGACGTTTCGGGCCTAAAC